>ML681997.1:26165437-26232634 GCA_007922195.1 Podocnemis expansa
ACATGTTGTTTTGGAACACTTTGTTCCGAAACAACATGTCCGAACAGGGCTGTTTCGAAACCTCTGGTTTCGAAACAACCCTGTTTCGAAACACAACTAGGTTTAAGCTATTTCGGAAGGAGCACGGCCATTTCGAAACAAGCTATTTGCTTGTTTCGAAATGGCTGTGCATCGTGTGGCCATGGCACTTCTTATTTCGAAACAACAGAGGTTGTTTCGAAATAAGAAGTGTGTGTGGCCATACCCTAAGTCTCCTCTCCTAAGGCAGTTTTTCCATACCACAGATCAGGAGCGTCACTGCCCCGGGAAAGGACCCCAGGCACCGGCCCAGGCACCACCCCCAGCCAGACACCATGCCCCCTGGCCACAGGCCATGCACCCAGCCAGGGATGGGAATGGGAGTAGCTGCCGTGGCCGCAGGTGACTGGGTCCCGGATCCCTGGCCTGATCAGGCCGGAGACCAGGAGAGGCGGGTCCCGCCAGACAAGGGGCACTGATGCCGTGATTTGGGGCATGGGCCCCGTGTGCCCGGTGCCAGTGACGCCCCTGCCACAGATCAGCCTTGAAGCCCTTCTCTAGACCTGTTCCACTTTGAATTGATCTTTCTTAAACACAGGGAACCAGAACTGCACACAATATTCCAGATGAGGTCTCACCAGCGGCTTCTATAATGGTACTAACATCTACTTATCTCAAATGAAAATACCACATCTGCTGTATCCTAGGACCACGTAAGCTTTTTTCACCACTACATCACATTAGCAGCTCATAGTCATCCTGTGATTAACCAGTAGACTCAGAGCCTTCTCCTCCTCCCTCACTACCAAATGATGGCACAGGCCAGGACTTATAGGCTATGTCCACACACAGGCAATTAAATAGATTTAACTTAAATCGATTTAATAAAATCACTATCAAAATCATTAAATTGATTCAAGTTAAATCAATTTATCAGGTCCACATCAAAAACCTGGAATTGAACTAGCATGTGCAGGGACAGGACTTACTAGTTTGATTCAGGAGAGGGGCACCATGGGAGGTGCAGCAACATGCCCCCCAGGATGGGCTATGTTGCCACCCAATCCCCTGCCTGGCTCTCACCCAGTGAGGAGGGCAGCTGGGGAAAGCATCCCCCCCACCAGGTTGTGGGGGCGCTGAGCCACACAGGGGAGAAGACATCCCCTTTCCTGGCTGCAACCCTGGGTGCTGAGCCCAGCATGAGGAAGGGATCCTGATGCCCAGCTACCCCAGGCCTAACCAGGTAGCAAGGAACAGATCCCACACCATCTGGCTCCCCAAGCACTTAGTCAGGCATTGGGGAAGGGATCCTGCATCATCCAGCTCCCCCAGCCCTAGCTGGGTGGTGGGGGAAAGGACCCCATGCTGCCTAGCTCCACGATCCCTAGCTGGGCAGCGGGGAGGGGACCCCATGCCACCTGGCTCTGCAAGTCCTAGCCAGGCAACGGGGAAAGTGACACCCACATGCCTGGCTCCTGGCACCCTGGGAGGAAGGTGAACTACAGTTTAAATTGATATAACTGTTATATCAAAATAACATGTCCACACAGTGTTATATTGATATACCAGTTTCGCTTTAACTATCATATCAATATAAAACTAGGTTTTATTATATCGATATGATGTTTCTCATAGCGAGGTGATGGAACTTGTCATTTCACTATAAGAAAATGTTGTGTGGATCTAACTATTTTTAAATCGCAATAACCAGCATTAGTTCGATTTCAAAGCTGTGTGTGGACATACCCCTAGAGGTGTGGGCAGATACTCATACAGAAGTTGAGACTTTGATTAATTTCAGCCAAGTCTTTCCAGCAACTATGCAAGCCAGTGTCTTTCCCATCCAAGATTTCAGTAATGGTGATCTGCATCATCTGTACTATTATCATCAAGAACCAGACAAGGAAAGGAAGTTCAGCTTTCTCTGACAGAGCTGTCTATCTAGCAAGTCCTAGGATGAATGTCCCATTATTCAAATAAGATTGAAAAACTCCCAATACAGACTTGTTCAATTTAAAATAGTCCAGTACGTGTTAGAAACATCTCTTTCCCATTATATTTAATGCCGTTCTTTTTCTTTTTTCGTCAGCTCATTGGGAAAATCCTTTCAATAGTTTGGCCACAAAGGAAGATGACTTTTTTGTGGATGCAGATACAACTGTCAAAGTTAAGATGATGTACCAAAAGGGAAGATATAACATTCACCATGATGAGGAGGTGTCTTGTTGGGTGGTTGAAATCCCATACAAAGGAAATGCTGCTGCATTATTTGTTTTGCCTGATGAAGGGAAAATGGAGCAAGTGGAGGATGCTCTGTTGAAAGAAACTGTGGCTAAATGGACAAAATCACTTGAATTAAGGTAACCTTTCAATTACTACAGCTCTGCCTGTTTGCTACAGAACAAGCTAGAATCCTAAATGAAGACAAGACATTACATTCAAGCCAATATGTGCCTGTAGGTAGAGCCATGAGTGCTGGCAGTGTACAGCATACAGCCTTCATGGGGAGCATTGGAAGGACAATGCCACACTCACAACCCAGAAGCATAGTGCTTCCCAGAATGCCCCCTCTTGCATCGTCTCTTCACTTGGCTAGGAAGCCAGCTGGAAAATACAGAAGCAGAATCATAACCTGCCTTTCCTCAACTTCTGTGACTCTATGAACTCCAATATTCACAAACAACATACTACTATAAATCTTGACAGCATGGTTGCTTGATGAAGCTTCCCCTGGGGAAGACAAGCTCCCTGGCCCACTTCCACCCTCCCAGTCCCCACCTGTAAGCCCAAACAAGGTACCTTCTCCAGGATTTTTCCCCTACCCCTCACCACAGTTACTACATACAGGTATCACTGACTTCCTGCTCTCCTCTCCTTCCCACACCCCTGTCACAGAAAAAAAGTATATGTTGTGAAGTATCATTTCAAAAGCGTCTCTGTCAATAATATCACAGTGAAATGTAAGTAGCAACATTATATGTAATTTTATGAAACCCCCCTAAATAATGTTGTTAGCACATGTTCAAACCCACACAGGTTCGATTAGCCAGGAGTGATTGAGTGGGTCTATCTTAAACAAAGGAATGTGGGTTTAGCTCAATTCACAAATAAATACTAAACAAGGGTGAAGAGAGGGATATACACAGCATAAACTTAGCTATAAGGGTTAACCATTTGATGAATCCACTTCACAGGGACACTGGACTATAAAAATGTGGGGTAGGGGGAATAAACCACTTCTACCTACCCATCTCTCACTCTTTCTCCTCAGAAGACAAAATAAACCACCTCTTTGGAGTTCAGGACCAAATCCTGACTTAAGTATTTGGCCAGCTATGTCACCGGGAGCATGTGGTAGGAATTTTATTTTTAATTAGGTTTATTAGGTTAAATTTAGTTATCAGGTATGATTTCCTTATTTTTCTTGTGAGCACTTCTGACTTTTATTCCTTATACACAAACTTATTTAATCTCTCTCTATTTGTAGTCACCTAGGGTACATATACACTGGAGCCTTAAGTTGACGTAAGGAAGGTTAAGTTTAGCTACAGATCCCTGCGGCCACACTGCATTTCTATTAAGTCAATTTAGGTGCAATTTTAAGTTGACTTAATAGCCCCTCCTGTTAAGGGCAACTCAACACTTAAATTGACCTTATTAAGTCAACTTTAGCCAATGTAGATGAGGAAAGCCCTTAAGCCAACCTAATTGGCCTCCAGGCCCCCAGAAAGGATGCTGTGCTACCCACAACTCACTGCTCCTCCACCGACCCAACACCTGCCAATGTGGATAAAGGCAGTTGACAGGAGTTTTCCATGTGGGTTCGCTAAGTCAACTTAACAAGGTCAACTTTAAGTCAACTTAAAGGCAACTTTGTTAAGTCAATTTAACAGAGCCTTGAGTGTAGACATACCCCTAGAGTTGTTTTATTCTTTAATAAAGTTGTTGCATTCAAACTGAATTTCCTGGGAAACTCTACTAAAGTGGAACACTATTGGCTGTTGTCCATTACAGCAACAACAGATCTCAAACATTTGAATTGCCCAGGAGAGGGCTCAGCTGTACAGAACACATATTCTAGTGGGAAAATTTGTGACTAGGAGTGTGTTGTAGTCTCCCTGCAAGTAGTAACCCAGACTGCTGGATGCCACAGTGTGGTTGGTGTACTGCTGACAGGTGTCTAAGGTCAGAGTTGTTGGATGATGGCTGTGCAAGGGTTAAAGTAAGCCAGAACAGCCTAGAATGCCGTTCCGGAGCCGACTATTTTTAGGGATTCAGCATTCTGGGTCCCCTAAAAATAGAAAATGATGCCGGAATGCTGCATTCAGGGGCCCAGCATTGAAAATAGCAGGCCCCAGAACACAGCGTTCTGGCTCCATTTTCTATTTTTAGGGGCCCAAATGCTGGGCTCCTAAAAATAGTGGGCCCCAGAAGGGTGTTCCCCTGCATTCCGATAGGGCAGGGGAGGGGCCAGGGGCATTCTGGGGAAAGGCCCAAGCCCCTCCCCAACCTGGGGCCTGCCTCAGTGCCCCCACCCCAGCTGGGCCCAGACCAAGCTGCTGGCCTCACCCAGGCCCTACCACCTCCTCCACGGCTGCACTGCCCCTGGTAACGACTGGGGCAGCCAGCTCATCCTGGGGGCTGGGTATTGGGAGCAGGGAGTAGGTATTGGAGGGGTATTGCGGATAGGGGTAGGTATGGGGGGTATTGGGAGCTAGGGGTGGATTTTGGGGACAGGGGAATGGATATTGGGGGGCAGGAGCTGGGGTGCAGGAAGGCATTTGGGGGGCAGGAGCTGGGGTGAGGGGGCTGGCATTTGGGAGGCAGGAGCTCAGAGGGGGCGCACCTGATTAGGAGGGTTCTGGGGCCCACCAAATTATACTTTAATCCCTGTGACTTTGGTGATACACAGACTCTCTGTGTGTGACCTCCATGCTGTTAGGCAGGTTGTGATGGGAGCCAATGCGGAAGCTATAAAACCAAAGCATTGTGAGGCACCCAGAGTTGCAGGACAGGTGATAACAGAACCCACCACTGGGCAATTGGGAGGGGAATTCACAGATAGCTGACATTTCCAGAGGGGTAGCCCTGTTAGTCTGTGTACAGCAAAAGCAGCAAGAGTCCTGTGGCACTTTATAGACTAACAGATTTCTTCGAGCATAAGCTTTCATGGGCTTCAACCCACTTTGTCAGATGCATAAAGTGGAAACTACAGATGAGAGGTATATATACACATGCCAGGGTGGAAAAGTGCAAGTGTTAGCAAAGTCAGTACAGAGCAGATGGGACCCATTCACACCAGTAGATCAAAGGGAAAGAATGTGTGAACAGATGAATCACTTTTTGTAATGTGCTAACCATTCTAAGTCTCTATTCAGACCCAGTCTGATGGTGTCAAACTTGCAGATTAGCTCCAACTCTGCAGTTTCATGCAGAAGTCTGTTTTTGAAGGTTCTTTTTTGAAGTATGGCAACTTTCAAGTCTGCTACTGAGTGTCCATGGAGGTTGAAGTGTTTTCCTATTGGTTTATGGATGTTGCCATTTTTGATATCCATTTTGTGTCCATTTATCCTTTTACACAAGGACAGTCTGGTTCGCCCAATATACATGGCAGAGGAGCACTGCTGGCACATGACAGCACATACCACATTAGTGGATGTGGAGGTGAATGAGCCCCTGATGGTGTGGCTGATGTGGTTGGGGCCCATGATGGTATCCCTGGAGTCAACGTGTGAGCAGAGTTGGCAACGGGGTTTGTTGCAAGGATAGGTTCCTTCACTGGTGTTCCTGTTGTATGGCGTTCAGTTGCTGGTGAGAATTTGCTTCAGGTTGGGAGGCTGTCTGTAAACAAGGATAGGCCTGCCTCCCAAGGCTTGAGAGAGTGTGGGATCATCTTTGAGGATAGGTTGTAGATCTCTGATGACGTGTTGGAGAGATTTAAGTTGGGGACTGTAGGTGGTGACCAGAGATGTTCTGTTGTTTTCTCTGTCAGGTCAGTCCTCTAGTAGGTGGCTCCTGGATACCCATCTGGCTCTGTCAATTTGTTTTTTCATTTCCCCAGCTGGGTACTGTAGTTTCGGGAATGCTTGGTAGATATCTTGTAGGTGTTTGTCTCTGTCTGAAGGATTGGAGCAGATCCGGTTGTACCTTAAAGCTTGGCTGTAGATGATGGATCATGTAATGTGTCCCGGGTAGAATCTGTAGGTATGCCTTTCTGTCAGTTGGTTTGTGGTATTGGGTAGTGTTATTGTGTCCATCTCTTATAAGTACGGTAGTGTCCAAGAAGTAGATTTCTTGCATGGACTGGTTCAGGCTGAGGTTGATGGTGGGGTGGAAATTGCTGAAGTCTCGGTGGAATTCTTCCAGGAACTCCTTCCTATGGGTCCAGATGATGAAAATGTCATCAATGTAGTGCAGGTAAACGAGAGGTAATAGTGAACGAGATGTGAGGAAGTGATGTTCTAGGTCAGCCATAAAGATGTTGGTGTACTGTGGGGCCATGTGGGTGCCCATAGCTGTGCCACTGACTTGGAGGTATAGATCATCCCCAAATCTGAAGTAGTGGGATAGGACAAAAAGTCATAAAGTTCAGTTACCACGTTGTCATCCAGGAGACTGCTCCTAATGGCTTGTAGTCCATCTTTGTGAGGAATGTTGGTTGGGGGCTTCTACATCCATAGTGGCTAGGATGGTGTTTTATGGGAGACTACCGATGGATTGTAGTTTTTTCAGGAAGTCAGTTGTGTCACAGAGATAACCAGGAGAGCTGGTGGCATAGGGCATGAGGAGAGAGTCCACATAGTCAGACAATCCTGCTGTGAGAGTGCCAATGCCCGAGATGATGGGGTGTCCAGGATTCCCGGGCTTATGGATCTTGGGTAGTAGATAAAATACCCCTGGTCAGGGATCCTGGGTTGTGTCCATGTAGACAGGTAGATGAGTTCTGCAACTGATATGTTTTATCCATATTCAGTGATTTAACAATATGTGACCAGAATTTTGTTTTTCTTTTTGAACAGATATATCAACCTGTACCTCCCAGCATTCTCTATATCTGGTACTTATGATGTGAAAGAGCTGTTTCAGAAAATAGGTGTGATTGATGTGTTCACTGATGAAGCTGACCTGTCTGGAATCACTGGGAAACCTGAACTGAAAGTGTCAAAAGTAAGCGGTTTTTTTCTTTCGAAGTGACCCATCCCTGCTTCCAAGTGATGCCAACAGCAAAAGACTCACTGCTAGCAAAACAGGCAAGACAGGACTGTAGCATAAGGAGGACACAGTTGCAGAGTAGCAGTCAGTCTTCCTAAAATAAACAATGAATATGTAAAATGATATGAGGTTTGTAAATATGAGGTCTTATTCTATCTTAGGTATTTATATGGTCCCTCAGTACCATAAAAGCTGAATGTCTCATAATCTTTAATATATTTATCCTCACAACACCCATGTGAATTAGGGATTTATACCATTTCCAGGTGAGAAACAAAGCATAGAGAAGTTGAGTGACTTGACAGGAGGACAATGTCACCATTCTTTTCAGTGCTTTTACTCTTACTGTATAGTGCTTTATTCCATGTGTTGCCAGATGGACCGTGGACTGTGGTGAATCACACATGGTGCATATTATAATCTCACTATGACTCATACAAGGAAATAAGAAAGACAAGGCAGGTGAGGTAACATCTTTTAGTAAGCAACATCTGCATGTGGAGGAGGCAAGCATTCAAGCATCACAAAGCTCTTCCTCATGTCTGGAGAAAGTAACAAGACCATCACAGCTAAATACAAAGTGGGACAGATCACTAGTCCTAAGTGGCTCACATATGCAGAAGGAGTCCCCTTAAAATGAAGGTGATAATTCAAGGTTAGCAAGCAGCATGGTATGTTACAAAGTGTGGCAATGAGTCAGGTTGTGATAGACATGTGGAGGACTCATGGATCTTGAAATGATCAAAGACAAAATCAGCTTATCACTGCTGGCCAAATACTTTTCACACAGCGGTCAGAGCATATCTGATCTTTCAGCCCTCATTCCAAAACAAAACCTACACAACACCTATAAAAGGTGAGCCTAGCAACTCAAATTCCTAAATCTGCTGGGTGCTAAAAGCCATCAGGTTAACAGAGACATTGATTTTATGGCTCATTACAACACTTTGTATCATATCCTGCTGCTTGCTTACCCTTATAGGGTCCTTTCATTTTAAGCACCCTCCTACATCATGTGAGACCCCCCCTTATGCTTCACAATCTGTCATGTCTTGCATTTAGTGGTTACCTTTTCCAAACCTGACAAAGAGCTCTGTGGAGTATAAAAGATTGTTCTTTCCACAAGGAAAGAGTTAGTTCAATAAAAACTATTACCTCACCTGTCTTGTTGCTCTCATATCCTGGGATGAGCACAGCTACAAAAAAACCTGCAAACAATGTAAGGAAACACTAATCTGAATTGTATTAAGGAGAACCGAGTGAATACTGGGTCTTAGTGTAGCTCCCAAAAGTAAGAGGATGAGGTTAACTTTTCCACTGGGAAATACCAATTCACTGTACCCAGTGCAGAGAAATATTGGACAAAGCTACATGAGACAGGGCAATTACTTACTTTCTTTTGTTGCTTGTCACCATTCATCTCAAATTGTTTTGTTTTGCTTTTTTTTCCTGCTGCAAACTTCCTTTCTGATGCAAAATTAGACTAGCAATTATTTTGGTGTTATGATGAGACAATTCTCGTGTTTTGTTAAATAACAAATTAAGGGAATTCCCTTCTTTGTGGGATAAGACTATAATGTGTTTACTACATGTAATTCAATCTATTCAAAGAGTTGTGCCTGATACTTTTAAATATTCATAGGCAAACCTCTTACCAAAATCAGAGATGGTTTTGCTTGGGTTGGAAATGCATGACAGGGATATGTTTTGTGTTGTCAAATCAGTACTCATTGCCCTTTTTAAGAGATTATTTTCTGAATGGCTTTGGCATAAATATCCACAAGTTTGTCTTGCTCCCTGTTTTGTGCTCAAACTGTGAACCTTGCTGCATTTCTTTGCAGGTTGTTCACAAGGCCCTGGTGGATGTGCATGAGAATGGTACGGAGGCTGCAGCAGTCACTGTGATAGAGATTATTCGAATTACTGCTGCACTTCCTCCTCCTACTACCATTAAATTCAACAGGCCTTTCTTGATAGTGATCGCTGATAAAGCCAGCCACAGCATCATCTTCATGGGAAAAATTGTAAATCCAACTGAAAATTAATTGTCCATTCACTGTACCTGACCCAGTGCTTCTAAGGAGCGATGTGTACAACTCCAGAACCGTGTCTTTGTGCCACAGATCATTTCATACTCATGGCAGTAACTAAAGTGCAGTCAACATGAATTTCAAACAAACAAATCCTAAGTGTGGTAATTCCTTGCCTAAAAAATAAAATTACATTAAAAAAACAAACCACAAGGAGCCTGGTATTTTTATGAGTTATTGGACATGTATTAGTAAAAATCTTAGGTAAATGTGACGATAAACCATTGTAATTTTTGCTGATGTTATTAGTGAGGTTTCAAAGCACAAGATACATGCCTCAACACCCAACAACATGTGTGTTAGTTCTGTTTCTAAATAAAAAGGAGGATACTGAGATGGGGACAAAGGAGGTGACAGGCAGTTAGTTTATAAGAGTAGGGTAAGGAAGGTTGGTGGAAATGCTGCTCGATGCACTCTGCTGTCCCACCTTCTCAGAATGAAGAACTGGGACATATCACAGCTCAAGGGCAGGAAGGAAGAGAACTGAGTTTTGCTCTCTGTGATCTCTTCCTGGTTTTCTCTAGTCCCGAACTCTCTACCTGAAATCTAGTTTTTCCCTCTCATCAGCCACTACATTGTACAAGCCTCCCCCATCAATTAATTCCTGATGACAGAATCTTGCCCACCTAGGCTATTATCCCTCTTATGATCTCTTCAGATCTCCACAGACTGTTCATATAAACCTAATCCCCAACACACCCCAGTTAAAACCCCCTCCTCTTCCTAGCCCCTCTCAAGCTCAGAACCCCTTTTATGTAAAACACTTGGGAAACCTTTTCTGGTGGTCATAATCCAGCACCCTCCAATCTGAAAGCCACTGCCATCACCAGACCCTCTAATCCTCAATTTACGCGTCTTTCAGGGCTTAGAAAAGCAGGGGCAGAGGCAACAGGGAAGGACTGTTGCTGCTGTAGGGTGATATATAGTCTGATTAAATATCTTAGAAGCCTGGAGAGCCTCCTCTGTTCTCCTCCTTCTATTGCTCATAGCCCATGTGTTGCATCAAGGAACTTTAGGAGCTGGAGACTGCAGGAAGCATTGCAGAGTAGCTAGATGAACAGTAGGCTAGACTCTAAGGGCAGCTAGGTGAAATCCAGTCTCTTGGAAATTCTTCTGTTCACAATTGATCTGCTCCTTCTACAACATCAGTTACATAACACAATGTAGTACATAGCTGTGCTGTTCTTGATGGAGGTTACCTCCTTTAACCACTCATGTCCAGCTGCCCCTGACTAGCAGAGTCACTTTCATTCCTTCCAAGTGTTGTAATTCAGCATTGGCTTATAAATCAACTACAGCATTCCTAAAGGCTTTTGTGAGATATTTGTGTAATGTGAAGTGCATCTTTCCAAAGCTGCGGAATGTCTCACTTGAGTTGCTCTGACCTGGACTTTTTACATCTGGCCACTGAGGCTGAGCTGTGACTAGACGGGAAGAAAGCATAGATGTTGTATCCTTAGGCCCATTGCTCCTGGCTTCTGGCCAGGTTCTCATCCTCCTCCATCTATGGGGTCTTCACCATCCATTGACCCAATCCAAAACAGAGTGAAGACTTCCTCTAAAAGGGTGATATGTTACCTAGTCATACAAAAACCAAATTATTCCAGTATCACCAGTAGGTGGTGAGATGGAATTCTGGATAACTCCAGTGCTGTGGTGACATTTACTTCCCTACCATGGCGATACACTCCATTGGAATTTAATTCTGGTCCAAACAGCAGTGAACTTGAAGGTTAGTCTCCATAAAAGACTCACTAGGTAAAGTAGCTTGTCCTAGGCACAGACACCGCTCATTTCTACTGGTTCTCTGTGCTGTGGTGCTTAGCTTCTATAGGTGAGCGCCTTATTAAAATATCAGCTTGCACATGGCAGAACTTATTAAAGATGGTACCCAGCTGGGGAGGAGATGAGTTTTTACTATAAAGAAAGCAGACCAAGAAAAGGATTGATTTCTGGAGAAAACAGGAATTCAACAGCCTTGTGAAGAAAAATTTAAATGAAAAATGGCAAAAAAAAAGTTGGATTAACAGAAAAAAGGAAGAAGATTTTCTGAATTGTGCCCTAGCATTAAGGATAAGGACTTAGGTCAGGGGCTGGCTGGACAAATGAAGTGATTATATTTAGAGTACTACCTGGCCATTGTGGCTTAAACAAAAATCTTTTTCAAATAAATGGACATGAAGGTGGGCTATGTGCGTTTTGTAATATGGAAGAAACAATCCAGCATCTTTCATGGTTATGTAAGGGTTTTGATAATAAAATGGGAAAAAGCTTTTTGAGGAATTCAAATGTCTTAAGGTAACCAAAGTCACATTAAGTTAATTAGCAAAAATGTCAAGCAAAGGGGGTAGTATTAGAAAGGTGGTGGCAGATTATCTGAGGAGCACAGGGCAGCATGAGGGAATATAAACCACTAAGTATGAGGAAATATAGTCTAGGGTGGGTATAGACCATTCTGTCTAGCCTAGTTCACAATGGGGAACAAAAAAAGAAAGAAAAAGAAGAGGGTTGCGGGGAAGAGAACAATCTACCGAGGTCCGGGAAAGGGCAAAGAGTTATTTGTTTCAGTTTATCAGATTCTTTTGGTATGGCTACACTACAGCTGGAAGTGTACTTACCAGCATGAGAAGGGTCCTATATTCATTATTATCACCTTCCTATTCTCCGTGCTCCAAAGGGGTAACCATGTTAGCCTGGTTCAGCAAAACAAAGGAGTCCAGTGGCACTTTTAAAGACTAACAAATTTATTTATCGCACGAATGTTCGTGGGAAAAAATCCCACTTCGTCAGATGCTCGAAGATGGGGAAGATACTCATCTTAGCAGTCATAGTCAACATTTCCAACCCTGCAAATTCTTATTAAGAAAAAAGAAAGAACAAAGTCAGGTTCTCAGTTTATATTCCTACTAGCTCCACATAATTTTTTTTGTTAATATTATAAAGGATTTTGGTACGTATGCACCACATGATTGCTTTGATTCAAATTTCAGAGGTCCAATGTCAGAGTTTGACAGTAATGGAAAATAGTAATCTATGTCCTAATCACATCAACAACAGATTGACTCCTGTGTCTAACATGAACTGCAACACATTCAAGACATGAATGAACCGTAAAAGCAAAGCCCAAAATTTAGGCTTCACCCCCATTAGATATAATGGAGTCTACTTCTGCAGAATCTATGTTCATTTAATGCTTCTAGAAGCACAGATGTGTCCAGTGCTGTGCTGACACTAGCATCCCATTATGACTATACAGTCTCATCCCCTTTGTTGTGCATTAGTTCTAGTCCATACAGGAATAAAAACTGGGGAGGGGGTTTGCAACCCAATGTTAATTTCTCTCCAAGAGATGAACTGTAGCCAATGAATTTATTTTATCATCTGTTTATCAAGAGGATGCTATGGTCAATGCACATGCTATTTCATATACAGTCAATGTATTCCTAATAAAGCTACATTTTAGAAGCAGATTGAACTAGAACTGATCAGGATTTAGGACTGATGAGGAGATCAGGATGACTAGAGTTATAATTATTGGACATATTTTTGTAGGATTTCTATATTATGAGTAACTGTAACTTTAGTTATTGCATTAATAAAACTTGTTCTACAGATAAGATGGTGAACTTGTGATTGTGCCTGTGGTCATTATCTTTGGATTTTGTGAGACCTTAGGGCCTCCAAATCTGAGCAAATCACCAAAGGCAATTTCATTCTCTTGAGCTTGAAACTACAGTAAACAAAGTCAAAGCCATGGTGGTGTAATTCAACCTTCCTAAATTCACTTCAAATAAAATAGAAGCCTACAGCATTTTGTAGAGCAGCGTTTCCTAGACACAGCTGCCCCACTTTTCTATTTGTGTTCTAATAGTGAGGTGGAAAAATCATAGAGCAGATTCTCAAAGAATCCATCCTGAAACACTTGGAGGAAAATAGAGTGATCAGGAACAGTCAGCATGGATTCACCAAGGGTAAATCATGCCTGACCAACCTCATCGCCTTCTATGATGAGATGACTGGATTTGTGGATGTGGGAAGAGCTGTTGACATGATACACCTCAGCTTTAGCAAGGCTTTTGATACGGCTTCCCACAGCATTCTCATCAGTAAGTTAAGGAAGTATGGGTCGGATCTGTGGAATGTAATGTGGATAGAAAACTGGCTAGATCAATGATTTCAGCGAATAGGAATCAGTGGCTCCATATCTAGTTGGCAACCAGTAACGAATGGTGTGCCTCAGGGGTTGCTCCTGGGGCCATTTTCATTAATGATCTGGATGATGGGATAGATTGCACACTTGGTAAGTTTGCAGCTGACACCAAGCTGGGGGGGACAGTAGACATGCTGGAGGGCAGAGACAGGATTCAGGGAGACCTAGACAAATTGGAGCAGTGGGCCAAAAGAAATGTCATGAGGTTTAACAAGTACAAGTGCAAAGTCCTGCACCTGGGACAGACAAATCCCATGTATTGCTACAGGCTGGGGAGCACTTGGCTAAGTAGCAGCACTGTAGAAAAGGACCTGGGGGTCATGGTAGACGGGAAGCTGGATATCAGTCAGCAGTGTGCTCTTGTTGCCAAAAAGGTCAATGGCATAGTGGGCTACATCAGTAGAACTGTTTCCAGCAGATCAAGGGATGTGATTATTCCCCTCTATTCAGCATTGGTGAGTCTGCATCTGGAATACTGTGCCCAGTTTTGGGCACCCCCACTACAAAAAGGATGTGGACAAATTAAAAAGAGTCCAGTACAGGGCAACAGAAATGATCGAGGGGCTAGAGCTCAAGACTTACAAAGACAGACTGAAGGAACCAGGCTTATTTAGCCTGCAGAAGAGAAGACTGAGGGGGGATTTGATATTGTTAGAGCACAAAGCTCTGGTAGTCCCCGAGTCGGTCCAAGTGGTCCCAAGACACACAAAGACAGAGGAGGTCACAAATGCATATATGCTTTATTACCTTACAGAGATCTCGTGGAGCTAGCTCTCAGAGGGGTACAATACAGTGGGTTTTATAGTACAGTCTACAGAAAAGGGGGTAAGGCAGGCACAGAGCCAATCATAATTCAGGGTCGGGGGCTGTATACCTTATATGGCTGGTCACCTCACCTGGGTCAGGGAAGGGTTATTTCCTAATATGGTGCTTCTGGGCCCATGTGACTGACCTGGAGATGGTGAGGACAGGTGAGATGTGACTACCCTGGGTCCCTGAAATGGTGTCCCAGGACCCAAAATGGAGTCTGCTGACTCATGCCCCTTCAATAGGAACCTTCAACAACCTGAAGGGGTGCTCCAAGGAGGAGGCAGCTCAGCTGTTCTCAGTAGAACAGAGGACAGAACAAGGAGCAATGATTTTAAGTTACAGCTGGGGAGGTCGAGGTTGGATATTAGGAAAAAGTTTCTTACCAGGAGGGTTGTGAAGCATTGGAATGGGTTACCCAGAGAGGTGGTGGAATTTCCATTCTTGGAGGTATTTAAGGCCAAGTTAGACAAAACCCTGGCTGGGATGATTTAGTGAGAATGGTACTGCTTTTTAGTATGGGGGTGGACTAGATGACCTCATGAGGTCCCTTCTAACTCTATGATTCTAAGGTTTCCACAGGTATAGGGGAGTGGGGGGGGCAGCAAGCAGAGTGCCAGACACCCGAATCCTTCATATAGCCCTCTTTGCATGAGCATTGGCTCTGTTTTCTATCATGTGGGTGTTCAATCTGACCTGCAATATGCAGAACAGCAGTTTCATCATTGTTTGCTCTGCATCCTTGATAAATTCTATTTGCTCTGTGTAATGTTTAATAGTGGAGATTCTGCTTAGTAATGTTAAAAGAACATAAATAACAGCAAAGTGCAGACTAGACGAACCCAGCCAGATCATTCTGATTGCATTGTAAGTACTGCCATCTTTTTTCTGAAGGATCTTTCAACTCACTTTAGCTGCACTTTACTTTACGGGATTTCATACAAGGGTGGGTGACTATGTTCATTACACCTGTTATAATTTATCATGGTCATGAAGCCCTCCTTAAGGTCCCAAACAACCAGCAGAAAATGAAGATGCTCTCTTGAAAACTGTCTCTGGATAAGGGATTTTAAAAAAATATTATATTGGGAAACTTTGGAACAAAAATAAAGTAGTGCTTTTTGATGTGGCCTGACTTTCTCAAAACTGGGTAGGATTATTCTAGAATGTGTTAACCAACATTACAGTTGGTTGAAAAGGAAAATGGAAAAGTCAGATATTAAAAGTAAATAATTGTGAATCAGAGATGGAAGTCAAATGTTTGTATTTTTCAGTGAAAAAAACCCATACCTTCCCAAAAGTCATTTTAGAACTGAAATGTTTGATAAAATTGAAAGATCATGCTTAAGAGTTGATTTTTTGTTTTAGTTTCCTTTATATTGTTTTTGTATTTCCTTTTAACATAATCTGAATACTATATAAACTACAAAGTAATTTTTAAAGCATAATATTAAAGAAAAGATTAAAAGATAGAAAAGAAAAGAATTTTCAAAAACATTTAATTTGGTTTCTAAATGAAACTTCATCCTGTCAAGGAAAAACAGCTGAACCCAACTTGAGTGCAGAATCAAACAGTTTATTACAGAACAAAACAAAAAACACACCACAGTGGGGGAGAGAGCAGTTAGGTTTAGGTGCTGGTCTCTGCCCCTGTGATGTATTACAGAAACTTTTATAGCTTAACAGCAACATTAACATACAATGCATATACATAAGCAATCATAATAAGATCTAACATTTTCTCATTGCTGCAAACTAATATTATTCCATAAAAGGGACCAAGGTCAGGAGGGGTAAGAATCTCACATAATATTGCTGATAATGTCAGGATTGAGGCAGCTCAGACTGGTATGATAAGACAGGATGATTATATGTCAAGGATATTTGGTGTTTGGAACAAGGAGGGTACAGAGAGGCACCAGTCAAAATACCTTAGGCTTACACTTTATCACAGCATTCTTAATAACATTCATTTATCTTTGAGAGCATTCTTTTACAACTCCCCCCCCCCCCGGCCCACTAAGCCATCTGTGTCTCAATGCCGTCAGGTCTTAGCTACAAAATTCTTCCACAATCCAAATTGACAAAATCCTTTGGAACCTTTCTCTTTGATGAATCAGTATTTTGTGGCAAAGAAACATTTCACCTGAAAATTTTTGACCAGCTCTCACAAACACATTCTAGCATGCTTAATAACTCTAGCATTAACAAATCAAGCTGTCCATCAGCATCTACTAGCTGGCTGAGATGAAGCATAGGCAGAAACCTAATAACTAGAGGGACAGACAGAGACAGAAAATACTAGGAATTGAATAAAAAACAAAATAGTGCAAATCTATAAGATTGACACACAAAGAACATTTAGAAATTATTTATACCTAGAGTTAGGATGATACAGAAAACTCAGCACCATTTGGTATTCTCTTTTGCTAGAGCTCATCAAAATCACAGCACTGAAAGGCAAGGATGAGTGACACAGTTTTGAAGTTGCAGAAAGGGCCCTTCCCTATAAACTTGCTTACATGGTGGGCCAGGTTTTCATTTGGTTAGTGTGGTCAGGGGTTGGGGAGGACACAGAGAGCATTCAAGAGCCACTTGCAGTTCCCTTTTTGATTCTATCAGGCCCAGCAGAGGAGACAATTGTAAAAGTGCAGCTCACAATTTGTGTCATAGGCCTATGGTACATAATTCACCTTCCAGATGTAGAGGATCATCACTGTGGAGACTGATACTGCTAAATTCTTCTCCAACCTATTCTCATGCAGCCCTCTTTCACATCTTCCCCTTCACATAACACTTCCACTATAATGATGGGATGTTAGGTGCAGAGGCAATGTGTTGGAAGAAGAAAAAATGTAAACAGGTTGTCCAGGAGGAGGATTGGGTCGAATGGTACCATTTATTACTCACCGCTTGTTCCCTCTATGTCTCCATTGAGCTGAGCGGAGTTTTTACCAACTCTTTTTATCCAGACCAGTATGATAAATACAAACATGATTGACACTGTCCTTAAGACCCTTATTTGGTTACATTAGTACTTAGACAATGATTAATAATAGGCATATAATTATCCATGACTTTAGGAGTGTTGCTGCCCCAGGAAAGGACCTGGTGCATGGGCCCAGGCCACACCCCCAGCCTGCTGCTGCCAGCCTGGCCCCAGATCCCCAGCCAGGGACAGGGCAGGGAGCAGCAGCTGCTCCCGTGGGCAGCCTAGCCTAGGACAGGGCCAGAAGTGGCAGCCACTACCATGGGCAGCCTAGCCCCTGATCTCCAGCTGGAGCCAGAGCCGGGAAAAGCAGGGGCTGCACCAGGACTTGGGGTACTAGCTCTGGGACTCGGGGCATGAGCCCCATGTGCCACGTGCCAGCGATGTAGCTGCATGCCTTTGTTTACTGTTTACTGACCATATCTAGTCTGTGCAAGAGTTCCATTCCGTATTCCTATTAAACTGCTGAATTAGTAATCCTTGGGGCACATAATATCACAAGGGGGTTATGGACGAGGACAGAAGATGATAAGCAAGAAGATGATATAGAGGGCAAGGAAAAAAAAGGGAAGGAAAATTATCTTTTTGTGAACTGCAGACATTACCTAAATGACCAGAAAACAAAGAGAAGCCTTATACTAAGCAAACAAGGAGTCATATGGCAATTAAAGACTAACAAATTTATTTTTTGCATGAGCTTTCATGGGATATTTTCTCCCATGAAAGCTCATGCAAAAAATAAAATTGTTAGTCTTTAAGTGACACAGGACCCCTTTTTTGTTTGTTTTACTGAACTGGGCAAACACAGCTACACCTTTGGATCTTATACTGAGCAATGCTCTAATAAATCGCACAAAGTTAAGATAACATACTGCCCAATACCAAAAACATAACGGCTGTATCCACACACAGACTGTTAAACTGATTTAACTTAAATCAATTTAATAAAATCGACATAAAATCATAAACTGATTTAAGCTAAATCAATTTAAACAAGTCCACGTTAGAAAGTCAAATCAAACTAGCATGTCCAGGGATAGGACTTGACCGCCCTCCAAGGGCCATGCCCCCACCCAATATATGAATAGAGAACGGCACCCAGGGAAGGAGAAGAGCAAAACTGTTAAATTGAAGCAACCGTTAAATCGAAATAAAACATCTGCACTGCGTTATTTCGATACAACATTTCCGATCTAAGCCTCAGTGCGATTTAAAACAAGGTTTTATTCAATTGATCTAACTTTCCTTGTTTCAAAATAACAGAGCTCATCATTTTAATTCAAGAAAACACTGTGTGGACCTACACTTTTTAAAATCAAAATAACCAGCATTATTTCAATTTAAAAGCTGCGTGCAGATACACCCAATAAAACTCCTATCCTAAGCAAAACTTATTAGAAGCTTAAAGTTACTGCTTATCCAATGCAACCCCATAACATATCCCACGATGCAGTCCTGACCCACTCCCCAATATTTAACATTTTCCTACAGAATGGAGCTAATTGGAATTTCCAGGTTAGACTCTCATCTACCCTGCCATTTTCCCTCTCTCTGATTCCCAACATGACTTCAGATCCCAGTCTCTATGACACTACAGGGATCCTCATTCCCTTTACCCCCATAATCTCCCAATTACATGGAGGGAGGTGGAACTACCATGAAGACAGAGAAAAAATAACCACGGAGATGGAGGAACATTTGCATTACTAATGATTATTCCATTCTTTTGCTTTCAAAGGGATCAGTACCAAAGGAAAATGAAGTCCATCTTCTATCTGTGTGTGTTACTTGTTGGGCTTCATCCTGTTGTCCAGCCAGATCATATACCAGACCACCACAATGACCAGGATAGTAGTAAAGATAGTAATCCACCAGAGCATCTTCCCCAGGCTGGAGGAAATGTTGTAGCTGAAAACACGGCCATTACCAAAGTCACTCATAGCAATGCTGACTTTGCATTTAGATTCTACAAGCAGATTAAATCAGAAGCAGCTGACAAGAATGTTTTCTTCTCTCCTCTGAGCATCTCCACTGCCTTTGCAATGCTGACATTAGGTGCAAAATCAGCCACTCTGAGTCAAATTCACCAGGCGCTCTCCTTTAATCTGACTGAGATTGAAGAGAGAGAGATACATGAAGGTTTTCATCAACTCATCAAATTGTTAAATTCTCCTGACAGTGACATCCAGTTGACTATGGGAAATGCTGCTTTTGTGGATGACAGACTGAAACTTCTACAAAAGTTTTTGGATGATGTCAAAGGTCTTTATGAATCTGAAGTTCTTCCAAGTAACTTCCAGAATCTTTCAGAGTCTGAGAAACAGATCAATGATTATATAGAGAGGAAAACCCATGGGAAAATTGCTGACCTGGTCAAGGATCTTGACCCACTCACTGTAATGGTTCTTGTCAACTATATTTTCTTTAAAGGTAAGAGATGTTCTACTGATGTTGCACATGCAAACTATCGAATTCTGATACTGGTCTATAACAAACCACTTTTTTGTTAAGGGTGTTAGACCTATCTGATCACCTAACCTGAGAAGGATCCCTTGTTAACCTGAGAAAGATCCCATGTTAAGTCTTTGCATGAAAGCTGTAGTTGCCCAAACTGGAAATTTTGGCTAGAATTACGCACATAAATTAAGGCCACCAGAAACTTTGTAGAGGGGAGAAGGCGGCAAGTCCAAAGTGCATTCATTCCTAAATCCTTCCTACTGCAGTCCCTGAATTCACTCTTCCACCACTTTCATACTGGACACCACTAACCCCACAAAACTCTTGGGAACTGGATCCAGCCCCCCAACCTCTACCAGCCTTGTCCCATGCAGCACTGACCCCACTCTCTGGCCCTGATCAGACCCTGGTTTCCCATTGGGGACCAAGGCTAGATCTGGCTCCTCCCACTCCAGTTCCCCCAGTTCCAAGCTGAGGCCAGATCCACTGCCCCAGGTTCCCAGCCAGGACTAGAGTCAGGGCTAGATTGGTCTTCCAGCACTGTGGCCCAGCTCCAGATCCCAGGCCAGGGTTGGGACTGAATGGTGCTTCTGCTACTGCAGCAGCCTGGCCCTGCATCCCTGACTGGGAGGTCAGGGCAATTACAGGCTCCATGGGTATGCGTACATTGGAGGCTTTGTTAAGTTGACTTAACAAAGTTGACCTTGTTAAGTCAGCTTAGAGTGTCCACATTCAAAACTCTTGTAGACTGCCTACATCCACAGTGGAGCTCCTAGGTTGACTTTAACACTTAAGTCAACCTTATTAAGTTGACTTAAGGGCTATGCCCCATTTACACTGGCTTAACTCAACCTAATAAGGTCAACTTAAGTGTTGAGTTGACCAAAGGTGTGGTGTTATTAAGTCGACATAAGGAAGTACTTAAGTCGACTTCATAGGTTAAATCACCTAAGGCTCCAGTGTACACATACCCTATGAGCCTGCACTGACCACAGGATTTGGGGCACTGGCGATGGGACTGGTAGCTCGTGCCCCCCCTGTGCCCAGTGCCAACAACACCAATGCTTTCACCACTAACTCTGCAACCCCACCCCCCCCATGATCACCTGGGATGATCACTCAAGGGATAAATTGATCTGCTTAGCATACTCATATGCCTAATACTCATTTGAATCTTCTAACTCAACACAATGTGTACATGGCTCCAAAGAAGCCATGAAAAGGGTGTATTTAAGACCCAGAAAATTTCTTGCCAAAATGGAAAGTTTTTCACTGAGCAGGAAGTGCATCTGTGGCATTTTGATGAGGCAGTGTATAAAAAAAAAGGTACTAGACACTGATACTGAGCCATAGAAGTCAATGCTTTTTATACCACAGATTACAAAGGTGCAGGATGGAGATTATAATACATAGAAGCAGGCTGGGACTGCATAATTGTGGAGTAAATACTCATACAAATTTTAAACATAGGTTAATTTTAGTCAATTCCTTCCAGTAGCTTAGAAAGCCAAGGCTGGTCATATCCATGGATGTGTTATTGCTGAGCAGCATCACCTCTGCTGTCATTTAACAAGAACCAGACAAGGAAGGGAAATTAAGTATAAACAAAAATTCAATTTGGCTCCCTCTAACAGACCTGCCTACCTAGCAAGGCTTAAGACAAATGTCTTATTTAAATAAGCTTGAAGAACACCAAATACTGATTTCTTACATCTAAATTAGTCTGATGCATGTTAGAAATTTCTCTTTCCCTGTATCCTTAATGCCATTCCCTTTCTTCTTTCATCAGCTCATTGGCAAAAACCTTTCAATAGTCTCTCCACAACAGAAGAGGACTTTTTTGTGGATACCAAAACAACTGTCAAAGTTAAAATGATGTTCCGTGACGGAAGGTATAACACTCACCATGATGAGGAGCTGTCTTGCTGGGTAGTTGAAATCCCATACAAAGGAAATGCTGCTGCATTATTTGTTTTGCCTGATGAAGGGAAATTGGAGCAAGTGGAGGATGCCCTGTTGAAAGAAACTGTTACTAAATGGGCAAAATCACTTGAACTAAGGTAAACTTCAATTACTACTACAGCTCTGCCTGCTTGCTGCAGAATAAGCTAGAACACTGGTTCCCAACATTTTCTCTGCCGTGACACACCTTGCTACCTTTAAGCAATTTGAGGCACACCATCACATAGTTTCCAAATGAACTCATGAATATTCATGAGCCAATAAGCCGATCCAGAGCTCTTTGAGTAGTTTTTCAAAAAATTTTGTGGCACACTTGCTCAGACCTGACAGCACACCTGTGTGCCATGGCACACTGGTTGGGAAGCACTGAGCTAGAGTCCCAAATGAAGACAACACTTTACATTCAGGTCAAACTGTGACTACTATAGGTACAGCCCTGAGCACTGGACAGTGCATAGCCTACTTCCCTAACAGGAAGCACTGAGAGAATTAGTGCTACAGACACACACCTGAAGCACAGTGCCTCCCAGAATACCCTTCTTGCATCATCTCCTCTTTTTTGCTAGACAGATGACTGATACATAAAGGAGCAGAGCTGTGTTTTGCCTTTCACCTCCCCTTCTGTGACTCAGTCCACTTGTGTATTCACAAACTACACACTATGTAAATCTTCCTAGAAAATATTCCACATAAAGAACCATTTGAAAACTAACGTATCTCCGTCAAAAATATTAAAGTGAAATGTAATGAGCAACCTTATATGTAATGTTACACCTTTTACCTAAATGATGTTGATAGCACATGTTCCAACCCACCCAGCTGTGATTAGCTAGGACTGATTAAGTAAGTCTGTTTTAAACAAAGGAATGTGGGTTTAACTCAATTTACATATAAACACTAAACAAGATGCAAGAGAGATCAGGCAAATCTGAATTTCAGCATTCACAGGAAAAGAAATACTATGAGGAACCATCACCACACTCCTTTCTTCCTCTTAAGTAAATTTTACTAAAAAGGTTAACCCTTTGATGAATGCACTTTAACAGGAAACTGGATTATAAAAACAAGGGGCAAAAACCAAGGAATCTTTCTTTTTCACCTCTATCATTTCTTTTACCTAGGTAAACAAAAGAAACAGCCCCTTGGACCCTGAGGCAGATACTGACTTAAATATTTGACCAGCTATGTTGCTGGGAACATGGATTGCTGAGAACATGGGGGATTTTTATCCTTTACCAAGTCTATTTGAATAAATTAAGTTACTAGGGACTCTTTTTCCTTTATTTCTCTGGTGATCTCTTCTAACTTCAATGCCTCAAACTCCTACTTACTTAATCTCTCTCGTGTAGTTAAATACAAGTGGTTACTCTTTTATCAAAACTAAACCAATGTTGCAGTCAAACTGAATTATTTGGAGTACTCTACTTAAAATCAGGGGCATCTCTGGCACTGGGCTTAGGGGGCTCAAGCCGCAAGTCCCAGCACCCAAGCCCCAGGTCTTTTCTTGGGCCAGCAGTACTTCTGCTTAAAGTACAACACTGTTGGATACTGTCCACCACAAGAGCAACAGATCCCAAATGTCTGAGCTGCCCAGGAGAGTGCTGGGCACATATCTGGAGGAGATCATTCAGGACTAGGAGTATGCTGGGGTCACCCTGCAAGCGGGGGCCGTAACTACAGTGGGGCAAATGGGCCTTTGCCTCAGGCACACCGGAGCAGCACCATTGAGCCGTTCCTTTAAAGTGCGCTTTTCATACCACCAGCCCCAAGTGCCACTAATTGCAAGGGACACGTTCCAACTAGAATGCACCCTGGGCGCTGAAACAGAGCATTATGGCTCTGCCTGCAAGTAGTAACTCACGCAGCTGGAAGCCACAGTGCAGCTGGTACAAAGCTGGGTGACGATGATGAGTTGCTGGATGGTGACGATGGAAATACACAGACACTCTGGGTGTGACCTGCATGCTAGCAGATAGATTGTGACTGACCCAATACAGAAGCTAGAACAGCAAAGCATTATGAGGCACCCAAGGCTACAGAGTATTGTGAGGCAAATTCACTGGTACCAGAGATCCTCAGATGGTATACGTAATCCAAATACAGAGATTTGCATGTCCAGCAATACAACAATATTCACTAGAATATTGTTTTTCTTTTTGAACAGAGAAATCTATCTGCACCTTCCAGCATTCTCTATATCTGGTACCTATGATGTGAAAGCACTGTTTCAGAAAATGGGTGTGACTGATGTGTTCACTGATGAAGCTGATCTGTCTGGAATCACTGGAAAACCTGAACTGAAGGTGTCAAGAGTAAGTACTATTTCTTTTTGAAATGACTCATGCCTGCTTCCAGTGGTGCCAACAGCAGGAGTCTCACTGCTAGCAAGAACAGGCAAGACAGGACTGCATCAAAAAGGAGGACACAACCACAGAGTAGAAGTCTGTCCTTCCTAAAATTCAGCATTACTTTGCTTATAATAGTTAATACAGAGGCTCTCTTAACTGACAGGTCAGTAGCCAGGATCGGATTTTATCAGATTGGCTATTCTCTGCCTCCTCACAGATGCAGGAATGGGCCCTCGTCCAGACCCAAGGCTGCTGTAGCAGCGGTGCTTAGTGTTGGGCAGGGCTTGCTCCTGCCTCAGCAGGGAGGAAGAGTGTAGCCACCACCAGTGGCAGGATCTGGCCCCAGCCAGGGACCAGAGCCACTGTCATCATCACCTTTGTCCAGCCACAGCTGGGGACCAGAGCTGTCACCACCACTGCTTGTGTCCAGCACCGGTTAGGGACCAGTGCCGCCAGTGGCAGTGGGATCCAGCCCTGGCCAGGGACCTGGAGCTGCTGGCAACGAGATATCCACCCCTGACTGGGGACAAAGCAACTGTAGCTACTGGTATCCAGCACTGACTGGAGATCTGGGCCACCAGCAGCAGTAGGAACAGGCCCCAGTTGGGATCCAGGGCTGGTGGTGGTGGTATCTAGCCCTGACCCCATTAGCAGGAACCAGATCAGGTCCCTTGGGGAGAGGGGGAAGGGCTGTATTTTTGATCTTCCTTCCTTGCAGCAAACTCCAAAACGTGCCCATAATTAGGACACAGCTACAGAGTAGCAGACAGTCTTTCAGAAATTAAAGCATTAACTCACTTAATATAGTTAATTCATAGACTCTGTAAACTAACTTGATTTTCTGAAACGTTCTCTAGAAGTAAATACCATCTTGGAGGGAAAGAGGCAAATGGAGAGAGAAAAATGCAATTTTAACTATTGCTAACATAAAATAATGAATATGCAAACTGATATAGAGTTTGCAGATGTGAGGTCTCATTCTGTCTTAAGTATTTATATGGCCCCTCATTAACATAGTGGCTGAATGTCTAATAGTCTTTAATATGTTCTAGAGCAGTGGTTTTCAAGCTTACAGTTGGGACCCAGTACCGAGTTGCAGACTCTCAGGTACTGGGTCGCAGGAACGCCTGCTGCCACCATCAAAAGCCTGGAATGCATTGTTTAAAAATGGAATTATTGGGTCACAAGCATAAATGATTTTTTTTTTCACCTGGGTCCCAGGAAAAAAAAGTTGAAAAACCACTGTTCTAGAGGTGTAGCCGTGTTAATCAATTTCAGCAAAATAAACACAGAGTCCTGAGGCCCTTTTAAGTACAACAAACAGAAGCACCACTGGGCCAGGAAACCACCCAGGCCTCAGTGCGCTGGGACTCAGAGCTCATGCACTGCCACTACAGCCACTGCCACGCGTGGTCTAGCAGTGGACCCGGCGCTCAAGCACCTGGACTTGGGGCTCAAGTCCCGTAAGCCCAGCGCTAGCGACACCCCTGCTAACCATTTTTTTAGCATGACTTTTATGGGTGAAATCCCACTTCGTCAGACACTTGAAAATGAAAAACTTGAAAGTTTTCTATTTTGAAGCATCTAATGGAGTTGGAGTTGAAGTTGAAAACTCATGGGTGAAATACATATGTTTGTTATTCTTTAAAAGTGCCACAGGACTCTGTTTGTTTTAATCTTTAATATATTTATTGGCCAAAGCCCCCTGTGAAGTAAGGATTTAGGCCATTCACAATGAGAAAGGAAGCACACAGATGTGAGTTACTTGCTCCACAGCAGAGATCTCTATCACCATCCTTCCCAATGTTGTTACTGTGACTGAATAGTGCCCATGACAGGGTCAGACTGGAGGGTTTCTGGAGAGCTCTAGGAATCCAGTATATTAGCCCCAGGCTTAGCAAGTCCCTTTTCTCCTTGTAGCTGAGCAGTGGCTACTCCAGGTTAAGGAGCACACCTGGAGCAAAATCAAGTTTCCACCCAGGACTTGTTAAAAGAGAAAAGGTGTAGCTGGAGTGTGCGATTGAGGAGAGCTACGGGAATGTGTTAGAGGAGGCAAGGGGTGGTAAAAAGGTGGACAGATCTGGAGAAGGAGCAGAATGCGGGTCAGGAAGATCCCTGCAGGTACAAAGACTGCAGGGGAAGGAAAAACCCCCTTCTGAAGGGGGCAAAGGAACTTTCTGAGGCTTGAGAAAAACAGAGCAACTGCTAGAGAGAAATGTGGGATCTAGCAAGATGTCACAATCCGCGCCTCCCAACCTGTTCGGAGGGCACCCTCTTGCGGAGCTTACGAGCATTTAGACCCTTTAACTCAGTAGCCCCGGCCTCCGGGAGAGGTGGGCCAGGACTCAAGGTCAGTAGCCTGGGTGGTTGGCCGAAGAATAAGCTCACAAGGAGAAAGGGGAGGGAGGCGGACGCAGGCCAACCCGACACCACTGCGTCCCAGCCCAGGGCCCTTTCAGTGACTGCCACAGTCACTGAGTCAGCGGGGCTCCTGCTGCAACACACCGACACTCATGAGAACGGCCTCCAGCTGAACTCGGTGCAACCCCCCTGGGCCACTTCCTCCCATCCTTTGCCCGGGTACCAGTCTCCGAGGGGCTCCTCTGGGTCCAGGGTGTATAGTGCTCAGGGAACCCCCACGGGTCCCTCGCTGTCCATGGGTGGCAGGTGTAGGAAAGCTTCCTGGTCCTCAGCTGAGGGCAACTCCTTTAGATCACAGGGGCCCTTTGCAGAAGGTAGTTCCTCCAGGTCACTTGGCCCCTCCTCAGTCTCTCCTGGGTCCCCTGGAAGGGGCAGTTTCACAGAGGCATGAGGCTGGCCAGAAGAACCACCCTAGTCCACTGTCCAGGGCGTTTCTTGCCAGTTTTCTGGTCCTGGTAAGCTAGGTGGGCCCTCTGGCTCACTGACAGGGCAGGCAGGGGTCCCTCTTGCCAGACAGCCATGAGATGCCCTAGCTGGCTGAGGGAGCATCCTTCCTCCAAGGCAGCTCAGCCCCAACCAAGCTGCTGGGCTGGCTTTTTATACCTCCCCTTCCTGTCCTAGCCCTGCCCCTCTGCTTCAGGCTTGTAGTGCCCGGGTTTGGCCAGAGAGGATGTTCAGGGTCTTCCTCAGGCCCAGGCTCAGAGGAAGGCCAGAGTCCTCTGCTACATAAGGTAAAGGAGGAACAGTGTCATATGCCTTATTTCATGTGTTGGCAAATTCAACATGAACTGTGGTACCACATGTGGTGAGTATGAGAATCTCACCATGAATCATATAAGGACATAGGACAGAAAAGGCAGATGAAATGATATCTTTCAGAGAACCAACATCTGCTGGTGGAGGGGTCAAGCTTTCAAGTTTCATACAGCTCCTCCTCATGTCTAGACAATATAACAAGACTGTAGCAGTTAAATACAAGGCAGGACATATTGCTAAGCATGGGGGTTCTCATATGCTGTAGGAAGCCACATAAAATGAAGATGGTTAATTCTGGGTGAGCAAGCAACCAAATGTGTTACAAAGTGTGGTGATGAGTCCAGTTGTGATGGACATGTGAAGGACCCATGGATCTTGAAATGATCAAAGACAAAACCACCTTACCAGCCTTGCACAAGTACTTTTTACACAGTAGTCACTGCATTTCTGACCTCTCAGTCCTCCTCTCAAAACAAAACTTGCATAACACCTTCAAAAGATGAGCCTGGGAACTCAAATTTCTAAATCTGCTGGGCACTATAACCCATTGACTTAACAGAAACATTGGTCTTATGCCTTCTTAAAACACTTTGTAAGACTTCCTGCTGATTGCTTAGCCTTATTGGCCTCCTCATTTTAAGTGGCCTCCTACAGCATGCGAGAACAGTTTATGCTTCACAATCTGTGTCACACTGCATTTAGCTGTGACACCATGGTTATCTTCTCCAGACCTGACACAGAGCTTTGTGGAATATGAGAGCTAGTTCTTTCCAACAGAAAAGAGTGTAGATCCAAAGCATAAGAGAAATAGGTTAATATTTCAATTGGGAAATACCAGTTCACTGTATCGAGTGCAGAAAAATATCAGGTAAAGGTACACCAGAGGCATCATCTACTGCCCTTCTTTCCTTCCTCTGTTGCTTGTCACCATTCATCTTGAATTGTCTTCTATTTTCTGGGGCTAACTAACTCCCTGATCCAAAAAATACACTAGCAATTGTTTATTTGTGAAGATGAGACAATTCTTCCTTGTTAAACAAGGAATTAAGGGAGTCTCCCTCTTTGTGGGATAAGAGAACGATGTGTTTCCTACATGCAACTTAATCCATTCCAAGCATTGTGCCTGGTCCTTCCAAATATCCATAGGCACAATTCTTATTGAAATCAGAGATGATTTTCCCTGGGAATGCAGAATAGGGGTATGTTTCTTGCTGTCAGATCTCATGTTCCCTCTTTAAGAGATTATTTCTGAACAGCTTTGTCATAAATATCCTCAAGTTTGTCACTAGCTGTTGCTTTTTCTTTTACACTCACACTGTGAACTTTGCTTTGTTTCCTTGCAGGTTGTTCACAAGGCCCTGGTGGATGTTCATGAAAATGGTACAGAGGCTGCAGCAGTCACTGTAATAGAGGTTGTACTACTTTCACTTCCATTTCCTCCTCCTCCTACCATTAAATTCAATAGGCCTTTCTTGATGATGATTGTTGACAAAACCACACACAGCATCCTCTTCATGGGAAAAATTGTAAATCCAACTGAAAAATAATTGTCCATTCACTGTACTTGATCCAGTGCTTCAAAGGAGAGGTCTGTAAACAAGCAGAAGCATGTCCCTTTGCCATAGACAGTTTGATGCCCAGGACTGTAACTAACCTACAACTGACATATATTCCAAACAAATAAATCATAAGTATGATAATTCCTTGCATACAAAGAAACAAAAAGCCTGGTGTTTTTATGAATTATTGAGCTTGTATTAGTAAAATCTCGGTTAAATGCTCTAGAAAGCCTTTATAGTTGTTGGTCATATAATTACTGGGAGCTTTGAAGCATGGGATACCCTCCCCCTACCCCTGACATTTCACCCCCCTAATTCCCCTGTGCATTCATCATATTTTCTAACTGGAAAATAGGGACACAGACGTGGGGATCAGAGAGGTGACAAGGAGTTGGCTTGTGAGAGTGGGAAAAGGGAGGTTGGTGGAGATGTCAGAAGTAAAAATGCTGCTTGATGCACTCTTCTGCTCCACCTTCTCCCCTTTCCAGAACAAAGAATTGAGACATTTCATGGATCAAGGGCAAGAAGGAAGAAGACTGAATTTCACTCTCTGGTGCCTCGGCATGGTTCCCTCCTAGTCCCAAACTCTCTGCCTGTGATCTAGCTTCCCCCCTCCCATCTCCCACCACACTGTACCAGCCTCCCCCATCAATTCCTGGAGACACAACCTTCTCCACCTTGGCCATCTCCCTCTCCTGTGATCTCCTCTTCAGCTTCCTCTAAACCAGTAGTCCCCAACCAGTAGATCGTGATCTACTTCAGAGGAGCGGTTGACTTTGAAAATTATGAGCATTTCTTCATCTGCTGGCAAAAGGTTGGAGAACACTTCTTTAGGACCATTATACACACCTCATCCCCACCATGCCCCAGCTGAGAACACCTCTTCTTCCTAATCCTTCCCAAGCTCAAAGCAACCCCTTTCAGATCTAAAACCCTTCCCTATATAATGTCATGGCCCAGAAAAGAAAAATATGTAAAACTCTTAGAAAATATTTTTGGTGGTCTTAATCTAGCCCCCCTACAATGTGACAGCCACCACCATCATCAGAACCCCTACCCATAACTTACACATCTTGCTGGACATAGAAAAGCAAGATAGAGACAGCAGGGAAGGACTGTTGTTGTAAGCTTCACTATACTCTGAAGAAGCATCATAGAGGCCTGCAAATTCTCCGCTGTTCTCCTCCTTCTATTGCTTGTAGTTCATGTGTTGCATGGAGGAACTCTAGGAGCTGGAGGCTGCAGGAAATATAGCTGAGACCAGTTAGACGAACTTCTGTCTTGATTCTAAGGGCAGCTAGGTGAAATACAGACTCAGAAATTCCTGTGACAAAAAGTGATCTGTTTCCTGCAGACCACCAGCAATATAACACAATGTAGCTTGCAGCTGTGCCGTTCTTGGTGGAGGCTACCTCCATTAGCCACTCATGCCCAGCCACCTCTGACCAGCAGAGTCACTTTCACTCTTTCCCAGTGTTGTAATTCAGCATTGATTCATAAATCGAACTTACCACTTCTTAAGGCTCTTGTGAGATATTTGTGCAATGCAAAGTGCATCTATGCAAAGCTGCAGAGTGTCTCACTTGAGTTGCTCTGACTTGGACTCTACATCTGGCCACTGAGGCTGTACTGTGACTAGAGTAGAGGGAAGCATAGCCGTTGTATTTTCTGGTCCATTCTTCTTGGCAGGGGTTAAAGTAAGGGGGAAAGCACTGGAACACAGTTCTGGGGCCCCCTTTTTTAGGCTGGCAGCATTCTGGGGCCCCTAAAAATAGAGGAATGCACTGGAACTGGGTTCTGGGCCCCCACTAAAAATAGTATGAGCATCCGAAACCAGGGTTCTGGTGGCTCCACCTTAAACCTTGCTCCTCCTTAAGCCCAGCCAACAGACAGCTGCCACAGGCCGGGAGTTTGTGAATCTCCTGCCTGCAGGGCAGAGCAGCTCATGGCTGGAAGCTGCTTCCAGCCAGTCAGAGATCCTGCAAACAGCCCAGGTAAGTGCTTGGGGTGGGGCGGCTGCTGGGGGTATTGTGTCTGTCTGTCTGGGAGTGGCTGTGTCTGTCTGTCCAGGGATGGCTGTGTCTGTCTGTCTGGGGGTAGCCATGTGTGTGCCTGTCTGGGTGTGGCTGTGGCTGTGTGTGTGTCTGGGGGTGTGTATTGGGGATGGGTATTGTGGGGCCCATCCATGCAGGAAGGGAGGCCCACCCATGCAGGGGGGCACCCGTACCAGGGGGGTCCCACCCATGCCAGAGAATGCTGGGGCCCACCAAAGTATACTTACCCCTCCTTCTTGGTAGCTGGCCAGCTTTTCCTTCTCCATCTACAGAGTCGCCACTGTCCAGTGACCAAATCCGGCACACAATGAGGACTGCTTCTAATAGGGTGATCTGTTACCTGGTAACACAAAAACCAAATGATTCCAGTCTCACTGGTAGGTGATGAGATGGCATTCTGCAGTGAGATCTGCTCTGCCATTGTGGATACACACGGTAGTGGGGCTTATTGCTAATCCAAACAGCAGTGAACTTGAGAGTTAGCCTCTATAAAGGACTCACTGGGTATGTCTGAGGCACAGACACCACTAATTTCTCCTGGTGCTCTATGCTGTGGTGCTTAGCTTCTATAGCTGAGGAAAGGGTTATGTGGGCTGGAGCACTTCATTAATGTACCAGCTTGCAGGTGGCAGACCTAATTAAATGTGACACCCAGCTGGGGAGAAAATGAGTATTTACCATAAAGAAAGCAAGTCAAAAACAGAAGTAATTGATAGAGAAAACAGGAATTCAAAGACTCCTGAAGAAAAATTTAAAAGAAAAATGTAGGGAAAAAAAAAGTTGGATTAATGGAAAAAGAGGAAGAAGATTTTTTTGACTTGTGGCCTAGCATTAAGGAAAGTGATGTACATCAGGGGTGGTAAGACAAATGAAGTAATTTTTTTTTATAGTATTACCTGGCCATTGTGTCTTCTTAAACAATAAACTTTTTCAAAGAAATGCAATAAAGGTAGTCTATGTGCATTCTGTACCATGGAAGATTTAATTCAACTTCTTTGATGGGGATGTAAGGGGTCTGATAATAAAATGGGGAAAAAGCCTTCTGAGGGAATTGTTAGGCATGAAGCTTTGAAACACAGTCTTGCATGCAAAGGCCCCAAGGACAGCTTATGCTGAAAATATCAGATAAGCAATCTACCAGAAATCTACTTAGACTCTGCTTAGCAATTAAAACAGTATATCATTGTCTGGTCTTGCAGCATGCGTTCCCTTTTTATTTGAGGACCCCCTCCTCTATTCTCTGTCCTGGCCTCCTAACCCTCGTCATGTACCTTTTCTGATGTATCTAGATTGTTTCATACGCATGTTCTGTATCTGCTGTTGCGCCTCCCTCCGCTCTGGAGTGAAGCTGTGATGGTGTCTGGGTCTAGGGGACTATTTATGGTTGTATTAATATTTCATATTTGCAATAATCCATGTGATATACCACGTTTGGTGTCAATAGAAAGGCTATAACCTGCTAAGAATGATTATATGGCTTATATGTAGGTTTCGTGCCTGTATTAGGAATTAGAAATCTATTTGTTTTTATGCGTGTTCCAAGAGATTTGTTCCTAAAGTAATCCCAGACTGGGTGTCTGCAAAACTATCGTCCCTTTTAATGCCGCCCATCAGGGGGCCTCCCAGCTGCAGTGGGCCCAAGAAGAAACTTGCTTGACCAATTAGCCAGACTAACCATGTGGCCCAAGTCCATTTTGATCTGGCAAGGACTCTGTGATAAAAGGCAGGGCCCCATCTCAATTTTGTCTTTAGTCTTCAGTCTGTCTGCAACCAACACCCCCTCTGGAACTATCCTCCTGGGACTGAACAAAGAACTGAGACCCACCCAGCTGCTACTGCTGCTGGATGCACACCAGAGGAGTGGGACTAACCTGCAAACTACAGGATCTTCAAGGATTTGCTTTCTATGAACTCTAAATCATTTATATGTATGTGATTCATTCTGACCCTTTAACATCTCTCATATTTTGTTTGTTTTTTGTTTATATTAAACCTTTAGTTGTAGTGTAAAGGAAATAGCAAGTTGAACAAAATGGAGTCAGTCTAAATAAGATGGAATTAGGGAGTATAAGAGAGAAACTTAGAACGTGAATAATATCAGGGTCTGAAAGCATGACTTAAGGGTGATAACCTATAGGAATGTGAATTGGAATGTATTTGCTAGTCCCATGAGAAAGTGGACTAAGACATAATTAGGGTGGGATGGGGAGCTTTGAAATGTACATTAAGTGGTTTGGAAACTGCGATGAAGAAACAATGTGACTGATAAACCAATCACCCTAGGAATTTTGATGTGTTTTAGGTGCTTGTATCTACCTATAAAAAACAGAAGAAAAACCTTGTACAGGCTCCTTCTCTTCTGTCATGTTTTCAGAGAGAGGCACCTTCTTGATCAAGAATAAAATATCTTTGCTTTGCTACCTTTGCCTGGTTAATTGGATCTCCGCTAGGCAATGAACCTTTAGGGGGCCATAATTGTAATAATTATGAGAGGAAGGTAAAAGAAGTCTGTGCACTCCGAAAGTCTGTTGACTTGTAGCAATTCCAAATAATGCCTTAAGCTGTCAAGTAAAGAATTTTAAAAAATTGTAAAAAGTGCCATAGAAAAAAAATCTTGGAGTTTTCAGTGTGGCTATTGTTGTTTTTGTTTTTGCAATCTTTCTAAAGGAAAAAGGGGCCCTCTTGCCAAATGAATGGTTTGTAAATATGCAGATAATTTATTGTAATGATCTGCTGCAGGCAGAAAGATAATTTAATTTAAAATAATTAAATATAAACAATTTAGTTAAAAATTACCACAAAACCATAGGGGTTTTCAGGGGGTTTCATTGTCTGCAATGTATAAAAAGATATATACTGAATTTGCTATTAAAATCTTGCAAGGCTTAGAAAAGAGCCAGAAAAAGTTGTGTTTTCTTTTTCAGATCACTGTGTGCTTTAAAACAATTTTAAAAAGTCATTTCTAATGTTTTGGAATAATTTAGTTCTTAAAAGGCAAAAGCCCCTTCCAAATTCACCCCACAAAAACTCCAAGAATAAGAGATCTTTTGAGCGATCACCTGCTGCCAAAGGGGTAGGAACGTGTTCTTTTGTCTTTCAGAAAGAAAAAAAAAAGAAAGCTGGCACCAGCTGAAGAGAAATCCAAAACACCATGAATTTACCATTGGAATGATTTTGTTTTGTTTTGTTTTATGTCATGTGCTAGCACTGTTGTGCATTGTGCTACATTGTATAAATGAGCCCCCTTAATGTGTGTATTGTAAACTAATTTGCCTTTTCAGGTAAAAAAAATGTTACTCCTTAATGCCTTTTCTTCAGGGCCCCAATGCTCCCATGTTCCTGGAACGCCCGTCATCCAGATTATGCGAGCTACCTGTCCTAAAGTTGGTCAATACATGCAATTCCCCAAGTAAAGGTTGGCAAGTGGATAAGGATACCCAATGTGTGGTTTTACTGCCCCACCTTCTGGAAAGGGGCCCACAGTAATTCCTGGGCCCATCCGCTGCTCATATCATATCATCACAACAATATAGCTTCACACCAGGGCTGAAACTAGGAGTTTTGGTGCCTGGGGCAAGCAGCCCCACAGGCACCCTCCCCTGACCCAGCTGTGATCTGGCCTGGGACTGATCTGTCCCCAGCCGCCACTGGCAGGCAGTGAGCAGCCAGATCTGGGCGTCCAGCCAGATCTGTCCTCTGCCACCTCTGAGGAGTGTGCACACAGCCATGGGACATTCTCATGCTGACTTATGCTGCAGCACCAGCAGCTCATGAAACGACAGCGAGGGCTGCCCTCCCACCTGGCATGTGTAACAAACCACCCCAGGCATGGTCACTGGGCTCACCTTGGCCACCGCCCACTTTTCCCCTTCCCAAGAGATCCCTGGTCCTGGCCGAGCCCCAATCTCTGTCCATGCACAGTGCCTGCAGCAGAAGTGGGGCCACTCTTGGAAGCAGCGTGACATGTGCGGAGCATGGGGGGTCTTGAGGGAGGAGGAGGCCAGGCAGAGTTTCAGGGGCTATGGAGTATGTGGTGGCTGGTGGGTCTGAGCAGAGGAACCAGGCTGGTCACTGGAGCAGTGTCCTCACTGCCACCTTGGGGTCCACTACAGCATTAGTGGCTAGCACCTCTGCTTAATATGCAGAAAGTCCTGGGTTCAAGCCCCAGGTGGTTGGACTTGATGATCTCATGAGGTCCCTGCTAACCATGTGATTCTATTCTATTAGGCCGCTGAGCCTGACCCCTAGGAAGATGTTATCTCACCTGGAACCGTCGCTGCTGCTGGCCAGCATTCTCCTGTCCCCAGGCTCAAAGGTGGCAGTAAAGACCAGGAAAAGAGCCATGGCGCAAACTGCAGCACAGCACAAGAAAGTGGCAGGGAGAAGGATCTTCTCCCCACCCCACCACACCCAAGGCATGCATCTGAGCATGCTCAGAGGCAGGGCCAGAGACTTTAAACTCCCTCAGCATACAGCCACAGCCGCAGCCCCAGCCTGGCGCCTGGAGGACTGTGCCTTCAGCGCCAGGTAAAGTCTTCAGCTGCCAGCTGTGGGGAATCCGTGTAGAATTTGGCACCTGGGGGTTTGCCCCAGTTGCCCTGCCCTAGTTACGGCTCTGCTTCACCCCTTCTGTCCACCCCCCAGGAGCAACATACAACTTCCTGGTGTAAATATACCAGAATAAACAAGCTTCCGTCATTGCTGTGGGAATCTGGAATGAAGGGATAGTGCTGTCAAAACACTGTTTAAACCTAGTTAAATGCCTAAAATGTTCAAATGTAAGGTGTTATAATTTAACGATTTGTGGCTGTACCCTTCCTACCACGTGCCCTACAATCCAATCCATCCCTCTTGATGGTATTATTTGTTTAGGTTCTACTAAGATGTTTTTTGCATTATGTAATTATAATCTTCGTTAAAGTCAAATTTGGTTGGTAAATTTACATTGCCTCTAAAAAATGTATGCTCTGGCCACCCTAATTCTCTACAATGGTTATAGGGCCAGTTAAAATTTTTAATGCACCAAAATGCAGTTTGTGACCATGTAATGAAAAGAATAAGACACAGCATCCGAGACAATATCAGGGACTATGTGGAAGAACAAGTCAGTATTAAATTTGCTTAATGCCAGAATAAACGAGATCATACAGTGCTTGGCTCAAAAATTAAAGCACCCAGGTCATAAAGCATACCAGTGCAGGCTTGCTGTATGTCACTGCTGTTAAGGCAGCAATGGATGGTTCCTTTATAGTAATCAAAAACTCCCTTAATGCTATAATTAAATACCAATTTTAAGGGCATGCCTCTGATATGTTAACCTGTAAATTGTTTAATATACTTCTTGTGTATCCCTTTGCTAATTCTGCCTATGTTTGTCTTTCCTCCCTTCATTTTAAATTTATTGGTCAAGGCTGTCCATAGGGAGGTGCAGGGCCCTGGGCGAATCAGCCTCTGCGGGCCCCCCCCACCCCTCACTCATACTGGGGGGCAGGGCCGGCCAGCCCAGGGAAGGGGCAGGCTCGGTCCACCCCGAGTCAGCTGTTCTCCACCTAGGAGAGCCAACCAATAGCGGGGGCCAGGGTCAGTGCTCCTGTACCCCCCCCCCAACTTGCACTGCCTTCTGCTCCGTGCCAGAGGCAGCAGGAAGAAAGCAGCCGGGGGCCAGTGGTGTGGGCCCCGTGCTGCCTCCCACCACCTCCCCGCTGCCTCCAGCACAGAGCCAAAGGCAGCAGAAGTGTGTGTGGGGGGGTGCAGGAGCGCAGACCCTGACCACGCTGTTGGCCAACTCACCCCCATCCCCGCATGGGGAACAGCTGGCTATGGCAGGCCCCACAGAACCGTGGGCCTGGGGTGATCACCCCTTTCACCACCTCTTAGGGATGGCTCTGCTATTCATTATGTCTAACAACACCATCCATCAAGTACAATTTTCTGGCTCTATGTCCCCCTCCCACAATGACAGCATGTTCATCACAATGCTGGGCTGCTACACAAAGACAGCTAATTATATTATTTGTTCTTCCTTTACTCTTCACTTCTTTCTCTGTGGTTGTTACTATGCTCCCTCACTCTGATGCTGAGACTCTTGTTCAAGGGTCCACCACCCAGTGGTGCTCTATTAACAATGCAACTCACAATTACTGTTCATTGGGGTGTCCTGCCAACTCTTCTGGGTGCCTGCAGATCACCATCTCCTCCACCCTGGGTGACATCCATCTGCCTGGCCATGTGTTTACCAGAATGACAACACTTCCCTGGAGGTACGGTAACCTATATCCGGACAATGCACCTGTCCAACTAGCCAAGGAGCTGCTACTCAAAGTGGTCCTTGCTGCTTCTTCCACATCTGCCACTGTCCATAAAATTGCTGCTTCCCTGCCGTCTCTTACCACACTGCTCCTTCTCTGCTCTCCCCGACAATGCCACACTTCTGCCCCCCCGACCACGCCACCTCTTCCCTGCCTGCTGGGCAATGCTGCCCTTTCCTGCAGGGCTCTGACCATGCTGCCCCAGAGGAGGCCTTAGGCAATTGGGAGCCCTAGGCGAAGGCTCATTGTGGGGCTCCCTAAAAGGCCCACTATTGGCTCCCACTGCTACCCTCCTCCAGCCCCAGTCCCCCCTGTACCCCGAACCACCCCACACCATCCTCAGGACTCCCTGTTTGTTTTACTGAACTGAACTAACATGTCTATCCCCTTGGACCTCATAAATTATTCTTGGGTATGATATTTTTAAAGATCTTCCCATCATGAAGCTTGTAAGTTGATCATCTTTCACGTAACATAAATGAGCTAATGCTAAACTATGAAGTTAAAAATGAACATTTTAAAAAAATTTTAAATGTATGAACATTAATTAATAAATAAAAAGTGGTAACATTAATGATGGATCAAAAATAATAAATACCACATTTAAAATTTTGGGAGTCAAATCTTACAAATTTTTCATATAGGCTTAGGTTTATATGAACTAGACATTTAATGCAAATAAGTATAATAAATAAACATAAATAAAAAGCAGGTTTCTAGTGTGTAAATATAAATGAAAAACACCAAATTTCGATGAAATTCTCTGAAGTACTCAAGTTTATAAGACTCTGGCTCCCTCAAAAATATTACACAGTAAGTACAGAAAAAGCTAAAAAATTACTTACCAAAAGAAAAACATACAGCACAGACATCACACACAGTTGTAGTTATTGCCTAAGGGCAGCACTGTTTTTATATGTAGCAGCTTATATGGACCTGCTTGGTAACCTGAGCTAACCAAAGCCAAAGTAAAAACTGTCACAAAGGCAAAGGAAAAGGCAAAAGAACAGGTAAAAAAGAAAAGGAAAAGGCAATATTTCACAAAATTAAAAAATAGCAGACTAAATGGCCAAAGGGATAGCCATGTTAGTCTAGTCCAGCAAAAAAAAAAAAAAAAAAACACCAAGGAGTCATGTGGCACTTAAAGACTAACAGATTTATTTTTCGCATGAGCTTTCGTGGGAGAAAATCCAACTCAGTCAGATGCTTTGAAGATGAGTGAATTTACAGAATGGAATGAAAATAAACGCAAGGGGGTGTAAAACATAGGATCAGGTCATACAGTAACAGCAAATCAGAGCAGTTGTTAGGTTCAAACCCTGGGAAGCCTGAACTCAAATTAGCTTTTGTAATGGGAAAAGAACCCATAGTCTTGATTCAATCCTGCTTTCACAGAATTTAATCTGCATACTAATTCGAGTTCAGCTGTTTCTCTTTGAAATCGTGATGTCCCAGTCACATCTCTGACAATGGTTGTTAACAAATCATTTATCGAGTGATTAGAAAGATGGAAGCACTCAGCAACTGGTTTTTTTGTTTTGTGATTTCTGATATCAGCTCTATGTTCATTTCTCTTTTGTGCAGGCATCGTCCTGTTTGTCCAATGTATAAGATGTTGGGGGCATTTCTGGCACATGATGGCATAGATCACATTAGGGGATAAAGAGGTAAATGAGCCTTTGATGGAGTAGCAGGCTTGATTTGGACCTATGACGGTATCTATTGTGCAGATATGTGGGCAGACTTGGCAGTGTGGTTTGTTGCAGGGGTGTGTGCCTGCTTTAATGTTTCTGTTGTTTAGATCTGTAGTTGCTGGTGAGTATCTGTTTAAGATGGGGTGGCTGTCTGTAGGCAAAGAGAGGTCTGTTTCCCTATGCTTGAGAGAGTGAGGGATCATTTTTTAGAATAGGCTGTAGGTCCTTAATGATCTGTTGCAGAGGTCTGACTTGAGGGTTGTGTGTGGTGGCTAGAGGTGTTCTGTTGTTTTCTTTCTTGGGTCTCTCCTGTAGTAGATGACTTTGGGGAACCCGTCTAGCTCTGTCAATTTGTTTTCTTACTTCCCCAGCTGAGTACTGTAGTTTCAAGAATGCTTGATAGAGATCCTCAACCTGTCTGGCTCTGAGGAATCAGAGCAGATCCAGTTATATCTTAGGGCTTGGCTGTAGACAATGGATCATGTGGTGTGTTTAGGATGGAAGCTCAAGGGATGTAGGTAACTATACCGATCAGTAGATTTCCGGTATAGGGTGGTGTTGATGTGTCTATCCCTGATTTGTACTGTAGTGTCAAGAAACTGGATCTCCTGTGTGGAGTGTTCCAGGCTCAATTAGATTGTGGAGTGGAAATTGTTGAAATCTCTGTGAAAATCTTCAAGAGCATCCTTGCCGTGTGTCCAGATGATAAAGATGTCATCGATGTAGCGCAGGTAAAGAAGAGGTGTCTTGGGATGAGACTTGAGGAAACGTTGTTCTAAGTCGCCCATAAAGATGTTGGCATATTGTGGGGCCATGCAGGTGCCCATAGCAGTGCCACTGACTTGGAGGTATAAATTATCCTCAAATCTGAAGTGGTTGTGGGTGAGCACAAAGTCACAAAGTTCAGTCACAAGCTGTGCTGTGGCATCCTCTGGGATGGTTCTTCTAAGAGCTTGTAATTCATCCTTGTGTGGGATGTTGGTGTAAAGAGCTTCTGTACCCATAGTGGTCAGAATGGTGTTCTTTGGAAGCTCACCAATGGACTGTATTTTCCTCAGGAAGTCCATGGTATCTCGAAGATAGCTAGGGATGTTGATAACATAGGGTCTGAGGAGGGAGTCCACATAGCCAGATAGGCCGGCGGTAAGAGTGCCAATGCCTGAGATGATAGGGTGCCCAGGGTTTCCTTTTTTATGGATTTTAGGTAGTAGATAAAACATCCCTGGCCAGGGTTCTGGTGGTGTTTCTGTCTTTATATGTTCCTGTGCTGTCTTAGGGAGTTTCTCAAGTAGGCATCGTAATTCCTTTTGGTATTCCTCAGAGTGGTCAGAGGAAAGTGGTCTGTAGAAGGTTGTGTTGGAGAGCTGTTTATAAGCCTCCTGATCATAATCCAATTTATTCATGATGACAACTGCACCTCCTTTGTCAGCCTCCTTAATGATAATGTCAGAGTTGTTTCTGAGGCTGTGGATGGCACTGCGTTCTGCAGGGCTGAGGTTATGATGTAAAGGATGTTGTTTGTCCACGATTTCAGCCTTGGCACAGTGGCGGAAACAATAAATGTAGAAGTCTAGTCTCTTGTTTTGACCCTCTGGAGGAATCTACAAAGAATATTTCTTCTTGTAGTGTTTGGAGAAAGGTATCTGTGTGTCAGTGCGTTGATCAGTGGGGTTATGGACACTGAGGAATTAAAAGCTGAGTCCACTGGAAAAGTTCCTGCTATTTGCTGCCTATTGCTTGCTCCTGCTTTTTTAGCACGTCAATGTGAAGGTGATGGGGAGAGAATAGTGAAATCTGCAATTCAGATGAAGCACAGATCCTACTGATAGCTTGCCTTGACGAGCCAATAGTGAAAAGTGCTTTGGCTTCCAGCCCTACTAGCTCTGCTGGATGGGAACAATTTCTATATTTTTCTGTATTTTCATTTCTGTCCACCAAATTGAGGAGGAGGCCCCTTATTCCTTGGGGCCCTAGGCGGCCGCCTGCCTTACCTACCCCTAAAGTGGCCACTGCACTGCCCTTTCCTGATGGCTGGACCCTGCTGCCCTTCCTTGCAGGGCTCTGCTCTGACAGTGCTGCCTTTCATTGCAGGGCTCTGACCGTGTTGCCACTCGCCTGCAGTTCCCAACCACGCAACCCTTCCCTGCTGGCTCTCACCATCCCCGCTGGCTCTTACCTCACCCTTGCCTCTCTGCTGTCCCAGAGCATTGCTCACTTCTCGCCCCTGTCTCCCACCATGCCGCCCTACCCTCCCATGCTCTTTGGGGAGCCGCAAGTTTTCTTTGAAGACCCGCATGCGGCTCGTGAGCTGCAGTTTGGCCATGTCTGCTATAGACCACTCAGTACAGCCTGCTCCACAGTAGGGAGTTAAGGGAAGAAAAAGAAGGGAGTTGCAGGGCTAGAGAAGAACTTTGTAACACTCTGTTGGTAACAGAGTGTGGAGAAACCTGAGAACAGGAACGTTCCTACTGGGAAAAGGAGCCCTAGAATTTACTGCAGAAAGGTTTCAAAAGAAGTCTGAGGTATGAAGAAGTCCAGGGAGACATCAACAAAGGATCTAATGCACTGGACTTTGGCTCTCATCCTAGGATGCCTGAACTTGAATGTGGTAGAATGGGAGGGCCTGGTTTTCCTAGTGGTTTAACACAAAAGGCAGTATAGAAACACTCTGACCAAGTGAGAGAAGGAATATGGGATTGGAGTCATGGCTGCCTCAGGAGAAAACCTTGTGAGGTACTAGTCAACACAAAAGTAGGATAAGAATTCTGCACAGTCAAGGAGCAGAAGAATAATTCCTATGGGAATGGGCAAAGAGTTTTGTTTCGGTTTACAATTCTTTTGGTATAGAATCATGGAAACTGGAAGGGGCCATGAGAGGTCTTCGGCTATGTCTACACCTAAAAATGCTAGTTCAAATTAGTTAGTTTGCATTAATTAGTTCGAACTAATTTTGCTTAATTCAGACTAATTTAGTTTGAACTAGTATGTCCCCACCAGAAACCTAAATCGAACTAGCATGTCCATGCACAGGACTTGCTAGTTTGGCTTAGGAGGGGGGCAGCATGGGAAGAGTGGCAACATGGCACCCAAGAAGGGCCATTCCCCCAGTCAATCCTATAAAAACAGGAAGTGAGTTCAGCCCTGTCCAACTGTGGCTGGCAAGAGGCAGAGCAAGGAGATCATGGACCGCATTCAGTTCCCCCAACTTGCGCAAGAGGTGTCCAGCACCTGCTCTACACTGTGCAGTGCTCTCGTCACCTGGAGCATGCTCTTCATGGACCCAGAGAGCATGGAGATAGACAGCAGCACCACCACCACCATGCGGGCCCTGCCAGCTACCACACTCACCACACTGCCCTCTGTACCCCATCGCCTCTGGGCACGGGAAATGAGCAGCAACTGGTGGGAACACATCGTCCTCACCACCTGGGACAACAACCAGTGGCTGCAGACCTTCAGGATGAGCAAGCAGACTTTTTTTAGGCTGGTCTGTGAGCTCATCCTGGTCCTGCAGTGCAAGGATACCTGAGTCAGACCCGCCCTGCCATGGACAAAAGAGTGACTGTCGCAGTCTGGAAGATGTTAACCCCAGAGTCCTACCTCTCCATTGCCCACCACTTCGGCATCAGGAAGGCCACTGTGGAGACCGCCTTTCTGCAGGTCAGCAGGGCCATTAACTGAGTCCTGCTAGCCTGCCTCATCAGCCTGGGCAGGCGTGGCCAAACTGCAGCTCGCAAGCCGCATGCAGCTCTTCAAAGAAAAAATGAGGGTCCCAGGCAGGGAGCTGCTTCAGGCTGAGGGAATTAAAATCTCCAGCCTCTCAGGCAGCTCCACAGCCAGCAGCTCACAGGATGGGCCGGGAGAAGGAGCGAGCCGGCAGTGGAGAGCTCAGAGGAGGGAGCAGGGAGATGCAGCCAGCCGCTCAGAGGAGGGGCAGGGAAAAGGGAGCCGACAGCTCAGAGAACCAGTGGGGGAGGAGGGAGCAGCAGCCCTGGCTCAGAGGAGGGTGGGGGAGGAGCAGCTTGAAGGTCAGGGAAGCAATGAGGGGGGCAGGTAGGGGGTGTCTAAAGACAGAAGGGAACTTCAGGAAATGGAGGCAGTGGGGGAGGGACTGAGGGGATCAGGGAGGAGACAAGCTGTAAAGGACTTAAAGACTAACAAATTATTGTTATTTTCTGTTTCACAGATTTCAGTGTGGATTTTATTTTGCATTGCTTTATTTTTTGTGTACTTTGTATTGGTTTTAATTTTGGTCTGGTGGGTTTGGGTGGGTTTGTTTATTTGTTTGTTTTGTATTTACCTTCTACCATATGCCATGGCAGCCTCAGTCCTGTCCACAGCACTTTAAAAACTTAGGGGCACCTTGTGCACTCCCTTTACAAGTATGGTTGTCAGAAAAACAGGTTAAAAGTCTTCCATTGTAGCAGAGGGAGAAGGAATAAGCCAATGAAGAATCCTACTCCTTCTTGCCAACTCTACAGAAACCTGTAGATTGAGCTCTGGACAGTTAAATAAGGAGTTTTGTGGAACTTTTAAAGACTAACCCATTTATTTATCACATTTCTCCCATGAAAGCTCATTTGATAAATAAATGTGTTAGTCTTTAAAAATGCCACAGGAATCCTTGTTTGTTTTGCTGGCCTAGACTAACACAGCTACCAGTTTGGAGCTCTGGGCAGTTTAGGCTTTTCAGAGACCCTGTGCCCTGACTGTCCCCATGCTTTCTGATCTGTGTCGTGTGGGACAGGGCCCCCAATATACGTGCAGCCATGCTGTACTGCCTGGGTCGGGTGCAGTACCCGCAATGGTAAGAAGCAGTCAGCCCTGACCTGCACCCAGAGTGTCTCCTGAGGCCATCTTCCAGTGGTGTGGGTTGTATGCTGTCTGCCCTTGATGCTGTGACCCCTCATTTCCCCCACCCCGCTCAGGTATGAGTCCCCCACCACATGATCCATGGTGACAGCAAATGTGGAAGGCACTCAGTATGGCTTAACAGAAAACTCTGCACTGAGCTAAAGCATAAAAAGAAAGCTTACAGGAAGTGGAAGCTTGGACAGATGACTGAGGAGGCACATAGAGATATTGCTCAGGACTGCAGGGATAAAATCAGAAAGGCCAAAGGACAACTGGAGTTGCGGCTAGCAAGGGATGTGAAGGATAACAGGAAGGGGTTCTACAAGTGTGTTAATAATGAGAAAAGGACCAAGGATGGTGTATGTCCCTTACTGAATGGGGCAGGTATCCTCGTGATGGATGAGGAAAAAGCTGAAGTGCTCAATGCTTTTTTTACTTCAGTTTTCACAAGCAGGGCCAGCTCCCAGCCCACTACAGTGGGTATGGCAGATTGGAGAAAAGAAGATAGGCCCTTGGTGATGGAAGGTCAGGTTCGGGACTACCTAAAGAAGCTGGATGTGCACAAGTCCATGGTGCCGGACAACCTGCATCTGAGGGTGCTGAGGTAGTTGGCTGATAAGATAGCAATACCACTGTCCATTAGCTTTGAAAACTCATGGTGAACAGGAGAGATGCCAGAGGACTGGAAAAAAGCAAATATAGTGCCTGTCTTCAAGAAAGGCAAAAAGGAGGATCCAGGGAATTAGAGACCTGTCAGCCTCACCTCAGTCCCTGGAAAAATCATGAAGCGGGTTCTCAAAGAATCCATCCTGAAACACTTGGCAGAAAATAGAGTGATCAGGAACAGCCAGCATGGATTCACCAAGGGTAAATCATGCCTGACCAACCTCATCACCTTCTATGATGAAATGACTGGATTTGTGGATGCGCGAAAAGCCATTGATGTGATATACCTTGACTTTAGCAAGACTTTTGATGCGGTTTCCCACAGCATTCTCATTGGCAAATTAAGAAAGTATGAGTTGGATGTGTGGACTGTATGGTGGATAGAGAACTGGCTAGATCAATGGTTTCAGCATGCAGGAATCAATGGCTCCATGTCCAGCTGGCAACCTGTAACAAGTGGTGTGCCCCAGGGTTCAGTCCCGGGGCCAGTTCTGTTCAACATTTTCATAAATTATCTGGATGATGGGATAGATTGCACACTCAGTAAGTTTACGGATGACACCAAACAAGGGGGAGCGGTAGACATGCTGGAGGGCAAGGATAGGATTCAGGGAGACCTTGACAAATTGGAGCAGTGGGCCAATAGAAATCTCATGAGGTTCAACAAGGAGAAGTGCAAAGTCCTGCATTTGGCATGGAAAAACCCCATGCACTGCTACAGATTGGGGAGTGATCAGTAGAGCCCTGCACGGATACAAAAATGTGGAACCGCATCCGATCCGCATCCGCTCAGTGATAACATTAATCCAATCCGAAATCTGCATGCCAGTATTTAGCTGCATCTGTAACCACAGCTGCAACCGAACTTGGGATCACACAGAACTATTCAGACTTTGATTGGCTCATTCCCCATATGGGCCCCACCCACTTTTTCCTTTCTTGTTTGTGGTTCGCATCCTGTGCTATCAATCAGATTTCTTTGCCCACCTATGAAATCTCTGATTGACAGCAATGGCTTGCCAACTGGAAGCAAGAAAAGGAAGAAGCAGGCAGGGGAATGAGTCAATCAAAGGCCAGCAGTGAGTCTCCAAGTCCCACCTTGAGACTCTGATTGGCTGGCAGATCACAATCTAGGATTGGCCAGAGCGCTTCCTGCTTTCCCTGCATGCTGCCGGTAGCAGTTTCAGCGACAGATCACAGTGTGATAGCGTAACAATAGAAGCTGCAGCAGTGGGTCTGCGGATATCCGCACCCGCACCCGCGGATGCAGATACCCGTGGATTTGCAGGGCTCTAGCGATCAGCGAAGTAGCAGCACTGTAGAAAAGGACCTGGGGTCATGGTGGATGGGAAGCTGGATATGAGTCAGCAGTGTGCGCTTGCTGCCAAAAAGGCCAATGGCATACTGGGCTGCATCACAAGAAGCATTCCCAGCAGATCGAGGGATGTGATCATTCCCCTCTGTTTGGCAGTGGTGAGGCTGCAGCTGGAATACTGTGCCCAGTTTTGGGCTCCCCACTACAAAAAGGATGTGGACAAATTAGAAAGAGTCCAGCAGAGGGCAACAAAAATGATCAAGGGGCTAGAGCACAAGCCCTGTGAAGAAAGACTGAATGAACTAGGCTTATTTAGCCTGCAGAAGAGAAGACTGAGGGGGGATTTGATAGCAACCTTCAACTACCTGAAGGGATGCTCCAAGGAGGATGGAGCTTGGCTGTTCTCAGTAGTAACAGAGGACAGAACAAGGAGCAATGGTTTCAAGTTGCAGCTGAGGAGGTCGAGGTTGGCTATTAGGAAAACCTTTCTTACTATGAGGATGGTAAAGCATTGGAATGGGCTACCTAGGGAGGTGGTGGAATCTCTGTCTTTAGAGATGTTTAAGACCCGGCTGGACAAAACTCTGGCTGGGATAATTTAGGGGGAGTGGTCCTGCTTTTTTTGGCAGGGGGTTGGACTAGATGACCTCATGAGGTCCCTTCCAACCCTATGATTCTATGACTCTGCCCTGTAGGAGGGCCTCTGACCCCCACACCATCCCCAGGGCTCTGCCAGTCCTTGGGCCATGTCCCCCCCAAATGCCTGTGCCACAGGCAGGCCCAGCCCTGCCTGCATGGAGGAAGTGAGGGAGCACTCACCAACAGGTGCTGCAGAGGTCCACCGTGACATACCCTCCCTAGGATCCCCCTCGCTGGCGGGGGCCTCCTCCTCCTCCTTCTCCTGGGTGGCTGGTCCCTCCAAGGGGGCAGGGAAGAGCTCTGGGCTGGCTGCTAAGGTGGGTGGTGGTGGGGTGCCCTCCATGTGGCTGGCATTGCCCACCTCCAGGACTACTTTTATGGGGGTCAGCCATGGAGAGCAGTTCCACAGAGTCAACGCTGCCACCCAAGAAGCTGTCTAGCTCCTTGAAGTAGGGGCAGCTGGTGGCATGTGCTGCCCCCTGGGGCCACCTTGCCACCCAGACCCAGGCCTGGTCTTAGCGCCAGGTTTTAATTTTTGACTCATAGTTGCTCAATCATCTGCCTGTGGCCCTTGGAATCCAGAACCTGGGAGATCTCAGCATATATCTCCTGGTTGTGGTGGCTCTGCCGCAGCCAGAAGAGGATCTCCTCATTACCCCCAATGCTGAGCAGGTTGAGGACCTCCTTTTGGCTCCAAATAGGAGCCCTCCAATGTCCCTGGTTTGCAATGCTGCCACAGACATTTCTACCCAGGCTGTGCAACACCAGGCTGTCTGGGCAGGGTGTGACTGTAATGGTGGGGTGGGACGGTGGCCAGGACAGGCACTTCCTTTCTGGTGCTATGCACCCTGGAAGGAAGAAGGTTGAATCACATTTAGTTCAAACTAACAGTTAGTTTGAACTAACACAGCTCCATTGGGTTAATTCGAACTAGCAAGTTTGAACTAACCATTAGTTTGAACTAAAGGGCAGGTTTTAGTAGTTCAAACTAAGCTTTCCTTAGTTCAAACTAAGGAATTCCTTAGTCTGAACTAATGAAAGCCAGTGTGGACAGGGACTAATTTCATTCAAATTAAGCCTTCTTAATTCAAACTAAATTCCCAGTGTAGACATAGCCTTCGAGTCCAGCCCTCTGCACTCATGGCAGGACCAAATACCATCTTAAAGCATCTCTAACTTGCTCTTAAAAACTTCCAATGATGGAGATTCCACAACCTCCCTGGGCAACTTATGCTAGTAGTTAATCATTCTGACAATTACAAATTTTTTCCTAATGTCCAACCTAAACCTCCCTTATTGTAATTTAAGTACATTGCTTCTTGTCCTATTGGTGGTGGGTAAGAAGAATAATTGTCCTCCTTCCTCTTCATAACAACCTTTTAGGTATTTGAAAACTTTATCATGCCCCCTCTCAGCCTCCTTTTTACCAGACTAAACAAATCCTGTTCTTTTAGTCTTCCCTTGTAAGTCAAGTGTTCTGGAGCTTTAATCATTCTTATTGCTCTTCTTTGGATTTTCTCCAGTTTCTCCACATTTTTCCTGAAATGAGGCACTCAGAACTGGACACAATATTCCAGTTGAGGCCTAATCAGTGCAAAGTAGAGTGAAAGAATTACTTCTCGTGTCTTAGGATACTCCTGTTAATACAGCCCTGAATGTTGTGGGGTTTTTTTCCTTTCTTTGCAAGAGTGTTACATTGTAGACTCATATTTAACTTGTGGTCCACTATGACACCCAGATATCTTTGCACAGTACTCCTTTCTAGGTAGTCACTGCCCATTTTGTATGTGTGGCAATGGATTATTCTTTCCTTAGTGGAGTACTTTGCATTTTTATTTACTGGATTTCACCAGTTTGTCCAAATCATTTTGCATTGTGATACTATCCCACCTCTCCCAGGCTGGGAGCTTTTAAAACTCCTGCCCTGAGCCTGCTCTGACTGAGCATGCTCAGAGGCTCTGAGCATGCTCAGTCAGAGCTGACTCAGGGTGGGAGGAGCAGTCCATGGGATGGCCACTCCACTGTGGCATCCAGGTAACTGACCCCTGGGGTGGGACTGGGCCAGAGGAGGAGCAGGAGCTGGGAGCATGGGCCAAGGCTGCTCCAGCACCACAGACCCCAGGGTGGCAAGGTCGGCTGGGTCAGAGCTCAGAGCATGGGGCTGAAGCTGCTTTGGCTCTGCAGCACAGGCCCCTGGGCAGCAAGGTGAGCTGGAGGGCCTCTCCCACCAGCCCAGCCGCAATCGAGGTCTCCCAGCTCCCTACAGCTACAGGGGGTGCTGGGTGGGCAAGCAGCCCAGTGTCCCCTTCACCCATAGCCCCAGACCCCAATTCCCCTGCTCCAACCCTTCTCTGGACCACACCCTGCCCAGCCCCCTACCTTTTGCCACTACCCACTCCTTCTCTGCCCCATCTCCTTCCCCTGCCCCCCTTCACCACTCCCACCTCCTGCCCCTGCCCCCTACCTCCTGCCACCACCCACCTCTGCTCTGCCCCATCTCCCCCTTCATCACCCTGACACCTCCTGCCTCCCACCCTCCCTTTTGCTGTCCCCATCTCCTGACCCTGCCCCCAGCCACCCCTTCAACACCCCCAACTCCTGCTCCTGCTCCATTCCTCCACATCCCATGCCCTCATCCTTCCTGGGCTGGGGCCTGCACATGTGGGAAGGGGGCCTGGACAATATGGGAAGGGTGACCAGCGATTAGGAGAGTTTAGGGGCCTACCAAATTATACTTTAACCCCTGCATTTACCCTTTTTAAATACTGACACAACCTTAGCTTTCCACTGGTCTTCCCCATTATTCCAAGATTCATTGATAATAAGCATTAATAGTCCAGCTAGGTTGTTAGCCAGCTCTTTAAACATTCTTGGATGCAACACCCTGGACCTAGTGATTTAATATATTCTAACTTTAGTAGCTGCTGTTTAACAACCTCCTGAGATAGCAGTGGAGTGCAATGAGTGTTATTATCACCATATGATATGACTACTTCATCTGCTTCCACCCCACAACTTCCCCATCAGGAACAGAAATATTTATCAGACACTTCTGGCTTTTTTGCATTACTATTGACAAATTCCTGTTTCCTTCTACAAATGGCCAGATATCCTTGACAAGTTTCATTTGTTCTTAATATGTTTATTAAAGTCTTTCTGGATGTCCTTACCCCTGCTGGCCATAGATTTCTCCTTGTGTTCTCTTGCTTCCCCTGTACAATAATACAATTCTTAGCTTCTGATTTATATTTGTTATCAGTTTCCTCTTCTCCATAGTTAATTTAACTTTCTTTCCTTCATCAGAATCCAATGTCCATAAAATATGGAAATTCAAATCTCTTAAAAAAGCCACATAAACTCACACATCTCTTCAAGACCAAATGCAAGTCTTCATTATATCTCAAATTTTAGACATACAGGAAGTATCTCTGGCTTTGTATCATCATGCCTGGTCCTCTCCTCATGGGAATGTTGGTACACATGGTCATCATAGCAATCAGAGTCAACATTTCCAACCCTGCAAACTCCTTTTAAGAAAAAAGAAAGAACAAAATCAGGTCCTCAGTTTATTTAGTCATCTTATATTCCTGCTGACTCCACATCATTTTTCCTAAATTAATACTATACAGTAGTAGTTTTCAAACTTTTATTTTTAATCAGGACCAAGTTGAAAAACAATTTATGCCCACAACTCAACAATTATCTCTTTGAGCAATGCATTCCAGTCTTTTGGAATCTGGATTGGGATTCTCAACAGATCTTGCCAGGGAATTCGGATCTGAGTCCTAATCTGACCACAGAAAATATTTAAAACACAGAACCCCCAAGGAATGGCTAAGAGTCGTTGTCACACGGATACTTTAAATTACATTATAAAATCTTTTATTGCTAAAAGCATAAAGCACAGAACTGAGAAAATGTTAGTTGATGAATATACAATGTAATAAATAGCTCATACACACAAAATGAATGTAGGAAATCTTACACAGTTTATAATTTCACTAATTATTGTGAGAGGTGGATTTTTCCGCCCCTCTTTGTGTTTTGTTTTGCTGTGGCCAAACTTCAGCTTGTCTTATGGAATGTGGCCTGTTAGGCCTCTACAATTAGACGGTGTTATCTCTTGACAGCAGGGAGTAATGGCCTTCAAGAAGAGTTATTGTCAGTATCCAAGCCGAGTGGGACCAGACCTGAAGAAAGTGATAAAATAAACTATACCTTACAGCTGTAAAACTTGAGTTACAGCTGCACAACTTATGAGTTACAGCTGAAAGACTTATGAGTTCCTCTACTGACCAGACCAGTGTCAGTAGGTTTCTATGACAACAAGCGCTATGCTAATTTTTGGGGCCCCAAGGCATAAAGCCAGAAGTCAGGTCTAGGCACATTGGAGAAGCGATAGGCCAGCAGCCTGTCGTATTGCCAGGGGATTTGGCCACCCTCAAGGCATCTCCCTACTCTTCACAAGGAAGAGTGTTAAACCCCTTGACTGATCACCAAGGGAGTCTGCAGATTTTTTTCTTTCTTTTTGGCAGACCTTTTTCTTTTTGAATGCTTTTATTGTCTTTAATTTTCACCTGTTCACCCTGGAGTGGGAGGTGGGCAGTAGCCCTCAGGCACGCTGAAGGGGGTGACAGGGGGTGTCCGACCACTGCAGCTGGTCATGGTGGGCTCTGGATTTTAAGGCTGCAGGCAAGAGCCATGAGGCTGCCTGTTGGTCGAGCCGTTTTAACACTGGGCCAGTGAAGTGCAAGAGGAGCAAGCAGTCGGTAGGCACCAGACCGGTGGGCTCTGGATTTGAGGGTCGCAGGCAAGAGCCACGAGGCTGCCTGTTGGTTGAGCTGTTTTAACACCGGGCTGTTCTATCACATCTTGCTATCTTTCTCTCAGAGAAACAGGTCTGCCGTCTGTCACTCTGGAGACAACATCCAAATGTGGTAAATATAATCTGGTCAAATTTGGGATTTAAATTGGGAAATGCTTTTTAGGAATGTGTGTATGTGTATTATTACTGCTCTGAACCTAGTAACCTCACAGATCAGAATCAAGCTAGTGTTCCACAGTCAAATTGGGAAACAGCAGTGTAAAAGAGTGTGATGAAAGAATAAATCCACTTGTGTTCCCCGCCAGGTACCCCAGCTGACCCTTGTAACCCCTAGCCGCAAATAGCCCAGGGCTAGCCTCACTGGGCAGTGATCCATGGTGTCTGGAGAGCCAGGGGGAGAAGCAAGGTGTTCGTGCTGTCCTGCGCTGTGTATGGTGTTTTAGTGTAAAGTTTCAGTGTGTGTATGTGTTAAATAGCAAAGCTCTTTTGCCTACAAATTGTGTGTTCTCTCTCTGTCTCTCATAAACCCCACTCTGTTAAATTATATCAATCAGGATTGGAACTGGGGGGTTCAATTCAGGGTCAGGCACAAAAATGAGGATAAATGTTATAGTAATATTTGTGCTCTATTTTCTGTTTATTGGGCAATTAATTTGTACTTAGAAGATCTTTAAGAAATAGAGTTCTAAAACCGCAGTTTGTATGAGTTTTTGTATGAGTTTTAATAAGTGTAATTTAATAGGAATTGCAAGTTTTAATTTTTGTAATAGGAATATTAGTAATTAGATAATATTAACCTCTTATTTAACCTTTTTTTCTCTTCTTTCTTTTTTGTAATTTTATTTATCTCAATAAAAGTCACATGGAAAGTAGTTAACCCAAAAAATTGTGGTTTGGTCTCTTGCCTCTCAATTGGAACTCCTTCTTGCAGTGTGGGGATCGTGTCCCCTGCACCCACTCCCCCACAACAATTATGCTTCCTGTTAAAATGTATAGTTGCTATACACACACCCCAGAACCAAGAAGGATGCCTGATGCTTCAAAAAGACACAAAGAGTGCAGTCTAGCTACCCCTGACTGATATATTTAAACTTATCAAAACAACAAAGACTAGATAGCTAGGAAAGACAAGATGGGTCTGTCATGTTCTTTCAGCTCCTTCCCCATTCTTCAACTCCTAAGGCCTTAAATCCCTTTTTCATCACTAACAACAGAGTCTAAACCCTTATACCCTTCTAGAAGGTTAGGTTAGCTCCTCCCTGGTCAGTCAATAATGGGCCCTAGCCCCAGAAATTATCAGGGTACATCAATATCATTGGGTAAGTATTGCTGCGTACAATTGATGCATATTTTGCCTACTAGAATAGTCCTCATCACCTTTCCCTTTTTCTTATTTATGAATTTTTTGGGTTTTGTGGTGTTCTACAAAATGCCAAAGGTCCCAACTTAAGTTGTTCAAGTTGTTATTCATCTGCTGACCCATGTGTCATGATCCAGACTAACGTATCTGGGGTTTACCATCAGAGATTGTTGAACAAACAGATCCACTCTATCTGATATTTTTAACCTCAAAATAACTCTTAACTTTATCCTTTAGCAAAGCTCTAACGTACAGGCTGCTTATAATTTCTTATACAGGCCTGGTTCCAAACGGGCAGCCATGTTAGTCTAGTTCAGTAAAACAAACATGGAGGCCTGTGGCACTTAAAAATTAACAAATTTATTTACTGCATGAACATTCTAGAGAGAAAATCCCACTTCGTCAGATGTCTGACGAAGCTGGATTTTCTTCCAAGAAAGCACATGCAATAAATAAATTGTTAGTCTTTAAAGGCCACAGGATTCTTTATTTGTCTTATACAGGCCTGTAAGGCACACTGTATTTCAGCTATCAAAATAAAAGTTGTACTAACTTATCAACCTATGCTAAGTGTAATACTATAGAACTAGGATTTCTTAACCTTATAAAGAAAGACATATATGTATGAAATGAGATATATATAAAGTGATATATGCATACAAGATAAGAATAGGTAAAGTCAAGGGCTACAGGATTCAGTGCCTATTTGTTGCCTTTAAAAGCACAGACATATCCAAAGCTGTGCTGACACTGGCATCTTGTTATGACTATACATTCTCATCCCCTCTGTTGAGCATTAGTGCTGGTCCATATAGGAATAAAAATGTAGGGGGTTTGCAACCCAATGTTAGTCCTTCTCCAAGAGATGAACTGTAGCCAATAAATTTATTTTATCATATCTTTATGAAGAGGATATTATGGTCAACATATATGTTATTTCATATACAGTCAATGCATTCCTAATAAAGCTACATTGTAGAAGCAGATTAAAATAGAACTGATAAGTATTTATAACTGATGAGGAAGTCGGGATGACTACAGTTATTGGATATATTTTTGTAGGATTTCTATATTATGGGTAACTAACTTTAGTTAGTGCTTTAATAAAACTTGTTCTATAGATAAGACTATGAACTTGTGATTGAGTATGTGGTCATTAACTTTGGACTTTATGAGCCCCTGGGGCCTCCAAATCTCAGTAAAGCACCAAAGGCCATTTCTTGCTGTTGAGCTTCAAACAACAGCAAACAGAGTCAAAGCCATGATGGTCTTATTCAGCCTTACTAAATTAACTTCAAATAAAAGAGAAACCTACAGAATTTTGTAGAGCAGCACTTCCTAGACATAGCTGCCCCTCTTTTCTATTTGTGCTCTGATAATGAGGTCTTTCCATACCAAGGTTGCCACAGGTACCAGGGAGTGGGGGGAAGCAAGCAGACTGACAAACACCAAAATCCTTGATATAGCCCCATTCTACCACCCTGCATGGGTATCAGTTCTGTTTTCTATCATGTGGGTGTTCAATGGGCATTGACCCTCAATATGCAGAACAGCTGTTTCATCACTGTTTGCTCTGCATCTTTGATAATTTCTATTTGCTCTGTGTAATGTTTAACAGTGGAGATTCTGATTAATATTTTAAAAGAACATAAATAACAGCAAAGTGCAGATTAGACAAAACCAGCAAGATACTTCTGATTGCATTGCGAGTACTGCCAGCTTTTTCTTTTTTTTCTGAAGGCTCTTTCAACTCACGTTAGCTGCACACTATGCACTTTATTTTACAGGACTTCATTCAAGTGTGGGTGACTATGTTCATCACACTTATTATTATTTATCCTGGTCATGTAACCTTCTGTAAGGTTCCAACGAACCATCAGAAATTGATGATGCTCTCTTGGCTAAAACTGGGACTTTCCATTTTAATGGAAATTCTGAAATAAAAAATAAATAATTCAGAATCAGAATTAAAAGTCAAATGTTTCTATTTTCGGGGGAGGGGGGTGGCGGGGGACATGGACACATTCCCAAAACTCTTTTTGGTTAACTGAAATGGGAGTTGGATAAAAATGGAAGCTCATATTTAAAATTTGACTTTCCTGTTTTAGTTTCTTTTATACTGTTTTTGTTTTTATAACATAATACAAGTATAAACTAAACTACAAAATAATTTTAAAAGCATAACATCATAGAACAGAATTAAAAGTAGAAAAGAAAAAAATTTCAAAAACTTAATTTGGTTTCTAAATGAAACTTCATCAGAATTGACATAATCACTTGGAGCCTCTCTCTTTGATGAATCAGTACTTTGTGGCAGAAAAACATTCCATCTGAAAAATTTTGACCAGCTCTAGCAAACACATTCTAACATGTTTTAAAACTCTAGCGTTAACAAATCACATTGTCCATCAGTATCCACTAGATGGTTGAGGTGAAGCATAAGCAGAAACCTAATACCTAGGGGGACAGACAAAGATCGAAAATACTAAGGGCCCAATAAAAACCAAAATGGGGTAAATCTATAAGATTGACACACAAAGAACATTTAGAAATGATTTATTCCTGGAGTTAGGTTGCTACAGAAATCTCAGCAGCATTTGATATTCCCTTTTGTTAGAGCTCACCAAATCACAGCACTGAAAGGGAAGAATGAGCAACTTACCCTATTTTCTGGCCTATAAGTCGCGGTTCTTTAAAAAGCTTTTGAAAGGTGCAACTTATATAATGGTGCGACTTATAGATCAAATTTATAAGAAAAAGGAAACAAGTGGTCTTTGGAAAATGGACATGATAAAAGAACTGAACTAAACAACATTCAGATAATGTCTCTGTCAGCAACGATCTGCTGGTAGTTACCATTAGCGCCTGAACTGAATGCCTGTTTGTATTAAAACCTCAGACAAGGATATGCAAGAGTTTCCCTCCGCCAATCATCTTCTCACAACACTGTTTCTAGAAACACAGATTTGGGATACACAGAGTCCACCATGTTGACATAGTCTCTGGCTAGCTCAGTTAATTTGTGTGTGCTCTCTGGCAATTAAGTAATCACTGATGGTAAAGACGAATAAAACATGCTAAATCGTTATATATAGGGTGCCTGTGAAAGTAAGTCCAGTCAATCTCACCGCAGCTATCAGTCCAGTGAAGAAAAACTGCCAAGCTTCAACAACGACGAATCCACAACCACGTGACTTTTAAGAGCAATGGCGCTGATGAAAGGACAAAGAAGTTATGCCACCGAATTCAAATTAACGGTTAGCAGATTTGCGGAAGAAAATAGCAACAGGGCAGCTGAATGAAAGTTTGGTATAAGTGAAAAATTAGTTTGTGACTGGCAAAAATTCAAAGATTCACTTCAAGTCATGAACCAGACAAAGAAAGTGAACTGCAGACAAAAAGCTAGGTGGCCTGATCTAGAAGATCATGTTCGCCAATGGATAGTGGAGCAAAGAGCTCAAGCATGCAGATTGTCTACTGTTCAGGTGTGACTAAAGGCCCACACAATGGCCCAAGAAATAGAAGTGCAAGAATTTGTTGGAGGACCATCCTGGTGCTTCCGTTTCATGCAGAGACATCAATTTAGCGTGCTGGCATGAACAACAACAAGCCAGAAACTTCCAGCTGAATCACAAGAGAAAGTTGACAGTTTTCTGGCCTTCGTGAAGTCCATGACTGAAAAGTATGGTGTGACTCCTGACCATATAATCAATATGGATGAAGTTCTGCTGACATTTGACATTCCCATTGGCTGAACAGTTAATGAGAAAGAGGAAAAAACAGTGAACATCAGAACAGCTTGTCACGAAAAGTGATGCTTCACTGTTGTGCTAGCATGCTGTGCGGATGGAAAGAAACTTCTGCCTATGATTATTTTTAAGAGGAAGACCATGCCGTGCAATTCATTTCCATCCAGCGTCATCATACAGACCAATAAAGAAGATTGGATGGATGAAGACATGATGGGGTTTTGGCTGGAACGATGTTTTAGCAGATGCCCAGATGGTTTTTTTTTTTAAACACGAAAAGCGCTACTGATCATGGACAGTATGAAAGTGCATATAACAGAGAGGGTAAAGATGCAAAGAAAAAATACAAATTCTGTGCCATTTATAATTCCTGGAGGCCTAACAAAGGAGGTGCAGCCTCTTGCTATCTCTATTAATCGGAGTTTCAAGACTGTCTTGCACTACTTCTGGGAATCCTGGATGACAGATAGGGAATACAGCTTCTCGCCCGCCGGTCGTTTGTGTCACGTAACTTTCGTGGAGGTGGCACAGTGGATTAGTGAAGCCTGGATGAGTTCCAGTGCAAAAACAGTCACTTCAGGGTTCAAGAAAGCTAAATAATAAATGATGACACAGTACAAGAAAATGAAGAGGAAGATGAATACCCAGATAGGGAAAATCAGGGACTAAATCTGCTGGTTGAAATAGCCGAGCTATTTCAGAGTGACACTGAAGATGAGGATTTTGATGGCTTCTCTGATGCAGATGATGAAGATGATTGAACTTTATGGATTATGCTTATTTCATGTTGTCTTCCATTAGGCCCGATAAATATCTTTGTCCTAAATTTTACTGGCTTACTTAATAGTTCGCAACTGCGTTATTATTAGTGTATATACCTGTATGTTCTTTGGTTAAATATGGCTGATGTGTAAGAAGGAGGCAAGGTTAAATCATATCTTTCTTAATAAGAGCACATCACGCAACAATGGAATAAATTTTATTTCAGAAAATGTAACAATTTATTTATTAATTTATTTCAGAAAATGTAACAGATATTAATTAACGCACTATCTCACAGTGAGCTCTAATTTATGGGTGAGCACAGTCGTTCAATTTGGCCACATTTTAAAGTGACGTCAACGCACAACAGGGTGCGACTAATGCAGCAACGCAACCCTTATCGCAGCACAACTTATATAACAGTGCAACCAAGGTATGAATTTTTTTTACATTGATGCTTTTCGATTAGTGCGACTTATGCAATGGTACGACCAACATATGAATTTTTTAAATTGATGTTTTTCTATTAGTGCAATTTATCTAACGGTGTGACCAATATATGCATTTTTTAAAGAAAACTGATGCTTTTCTATTAATGTGACTTATATAACAGTGTGACTTATAGTCTGGAAAATATGGTAGTTTTGAAGTTACAGAAAAGGCCCTTCTCTGTAACCTATATTCTTTCTTAGATAGTGAGCCAGGTTTTCATTTGGGTAGTGTGGGGGGTGGCTGGGGAGGACACAGAGAATATTCAGGAGCCACTTGCAGATCCTTTATTGATTCCGTCAGCCCAGAAGAAAAGAGAACTGCAAAAGTGCAACTCCAATTTGTGCCATGGGCCTACACTCCATAATTCTCCTTCCAGAGGTAGAAGGCCATCACTATGGAGACTGATATTGCCAGATATCTCCTGCAGCCCTCTTTCATTTCCTTTCTCCCCCCTCCAGAAAACACACCCACTCAGGTGAAAGGATATTTGACAGAAAGTGAATGAAGCTAATTGAAATTTCAGGTCAGACTCTCATCTACCCTGCCATTTTCCCTTTCTCTGATTCCCAACATGAATCAAGATCCCACACTCTGTGAAATTCCATGGAGCCTCATTCTCTTTTACCCCACAATTTCCCCATTTCCTAAGGGAGGTAGACCTGCCACATATATAGAGAGAAAATAACCAGGGAGAAGGGGAAATGTTTGCATAACTAATGATTATTCCATTCTTTTGCTTGAAAAGGGATCAGCGCCAAAGGAAAATAAAGTGAAAATAAAGAGCATCTTCCAAAAAAATTTTCCCACAAAAGCTCATGTGATAAATAAATCTGTTAGTCTTTAAGTCCCACAAGACTCCTTGCTTTTTTTTTGCTTTACTTGACTAACATGGCTGCCCCTTTGGAACTTCCATCTATGTGTTTTACTTGTTGGGTTTCATTCTATTGTCCTCCCACATCACGTACCTGATCACCACAATGAACAGGATTGTAGTAAAAACAGTGACCCACCACAGCTGCTTCCCCAGGCTGGAGGAAACGCTGTAGCTGAAAATACAGCCATTACTAAACTCGCTCCTAACAATGCTGACTTTGCATTTAGATTCTACAAGCCGACTAAATCAGAAGCAGCTGACAAGAATGTTTTTTTCTCTCCTCTGAGCACCTCCAATGCCTTTGCACTGCTGACACTGGGAGCAAAATCAGCCACTCTGAATCAAATTCACCTAGGGCTCTCCTTTCATCTGACTGAGATTGAAGAGAGGGAGATACATGATGGTTTTCATCAACTCTTCAAAATGCTAAATTATTCTGACAGTGACATCCAGATGAACATGGGAAATGCTGCTTTTCTGGATGACAGACAAACTTCTACAAAAGTTTTTGGATGATGTCAAAAGTCTGTATGAATCTGAAGTTCTTTCAAGTAACTTCCAGAATTTTTCAGAGTCTGAGAAACAGATCAATGATTCTATTGAAAGGAAAACCCATGGGAAAATTGCTGACCTGGTCAAGGATCTTGATCCACTCACTGTAATGATAATGTAATTATATTTTCTTTAAAGGTAAGAGATGGTCTACTGATGTTGCACATACAAACAATGGAATTCTGAGGGTGAGCAATGAGAAACTACCTTTTTGTTAAGGTTGTTAGACCTATCCAATCATCAAACTTCAGAATGATCCCTGGTTTACTATGTCAAGCCTTTCTACGAAAGCTGTAGTCACCCAAATTGGAAATTTTGGCTAGAATTAGGCATCTAAATCAAGGGCACCAGAACCTTTATAAAAGTGTGGGGGACTAGGCTGAAGTAGCTTCACACATCCCTTCTACTCTACCTTCCATGCCACTTTCACCCCTTACTCTGCACTCCTCCGTGAACCTTGACCACTTTGCTTCCATACCACATCTCAGAGGGATTTGGTACAGCTGTTTCACCTCAGAGACTGCACACAGTCCCTCCTTCTGTCATTCCCAATAGCTGCCCTCTAGTCCTGCCAGCACCATGATCAGCTCCTCTGCCCTGCCAGAGCCATTCCACACCTACCCAAGGATTGCAGTACGTCACAGTAATGCCCACGAGCCACCCAAATTGCACACATGTCCAAAAGTGGCAGGAAATGGCCTTCCCATTTTCAAATTGACTTGTGAATAAGACTGACCTTGTTACTCATGCATGCCAAGCACCTAGTTATTGTTGAAAGTAAAAGGGAGTTAGAGGTGCCCACTATTTCTGTAATGTAGGCCACTTTAATCACACTTCCTAAATATGGATATAAAGGGAAAGAGAAATTCAAAATTCTACACATAGCTATAGAATATTTCTTCTTTTCCATGTTGCTATATCTGAGATTATCACTAAATGGATAAAGTTTGATCAACTCGGCACACTCATTTTCTGACATCCATTTCCGTCTTCTAACTGGATACAATGTGTTCCACCAACGGAGCTATGAAAGGGAGTATTAAAGATGTGGAAAATTTCTTACCAAAATGGAAAGATTTTTCACTGGCCAGGAAGTGGTCATGTGATGCTCTGGTGAGGCAGTGTAGAACCGTAGAAGAAAGGCACTAGGGACTGATCCTGAGCCACAGAAGTCAGTGAGTGTCGTATCTCAGACTACAGCAGTGCAGGAGGAAGCCTATAATACTCATAGGCTCAAAGGTCAGAAGGGACCAATGTGATCTTCTAGTCATCATCTGACCTCCTGCACAATACAGGCCACAAAACTTCACCCACCTACTCCTGTAATAAAAACCCTAAGTTATAACTGAATTATTAAAGTCCTCAAATTATGATTTGAAGACTTTAAAGTACAGGGGATCCACTAGCAAGTGAGCCATGCCCCATGCTACAAAGAAAGGCAAAAAAAACCCCAGAGTCCTTGCGAATGTGCCCCTAGTGGAAAATTCCTTCCCAACCCCACTTAAGGTGATCAGTTAAAACCCTGAGCATGTGGGCAAGTCTCACCAGCCAGGCACCCAAGAAAGAATTCTCTCTAATTTAACTCAGAACCCACCCCATCCAGCCTCCTTTCTCAGGCCACTGGCATATCTACCACCAGTAGTCCAAAAATCAGTCAATTGCCAAACTAACCTGCCCCACCATAGCATCCCCTCCATAATTTTATCAAGCTCAGTTGTGAAACAAGCTAGGTTTTGGATTCTTTTCCCTTTACAACAGGTGATTTGACCTCACCTTCCTCTATGTGCTGCCTCCCAGTGTTTGAATCTTAACAACTGCTTTGATTTGCTGTTACAGTGTGACCTGATCCCATGACTTACACTTCCCTGCAGTTAATTTTCTCCCATTCCGTAAGTTCCCCCATCTTCAAAGCACCTGACAAAGTGGGATTTTCTCCCATGAAAGCTCATGCAAAAAACAAATTTGTTAGTCTTTAAGGCAATGTCTATAGCTAAAATCTTAGTTCGGACTTCATTAGTCCAAACTAAGTAGTTCAAAGTTATTTTGAACTAAAAACATTTTTTTTAGTTTGAACTTTCAGTTCGAACTAGCCATGCTTTTTTAGTTTGAATTAACTTTTTAGTTCAGACTAAAAAAGCGTGGTTGGTTTGAACTAACTGCAAGTTTGAATTTATTTAGTTCGAACTAGCACAACTACATCATGCTAGTTTGAACTAAATTTTGAAATAAGTTCAAACTAAGAAGTTAGCAAAGCCCAGTGTAGACAGGAAGCAAATTAGTTTGAATTAAGGCTTCTTAATTCAAACTAATTTGCTAGTTTAGACATAGCCTAAGTGTCACAGGACTCCTTGCTTCATAGATCTGTGTGCCTAGCAAGTTCTAGAACAAATGTCCCATTATTCAAATGACCTTGACAAACTCCAGATACAGACTTGTTATATTTAATTACTCTGATACACATTAAAAATATCTCTTTCTCAGGATATTTAATGACTTTCTCTTTCTTCCTTCATCAGCACATTGGGAAAATCCTTTCAGTAGTTTGCACACAAAGGAAGGTGATTTTTTTGTGGATGCAAAAACAACTGTCAAAGTTAAGATGATGTACCGTAAGGGAAGGTATAACACTCACCATGATGAGGAGCTGTGCTTCTGGGTGGTTGAAATCCCATACAAAGGAAATGCTGCTGCATTATTTGTTCTGCCTGATGAAGGGAAAATGGAGCAGGTGGAGAATGCTCTGTTGAAAGAAACTGCCATTAAATGGGAAAAATCACTTGAATTAAGGTAACCTTTCAAACACTACTACAGCTCTGCCTGTTTGCTACAGAATAAGCTAAAATCCGAAATGAAGACAATATATAACATCCAGGCCAAGCTGTGCCTACACATACAGTCCTGAGCACTGGGCAGTGGAGCCTACTGTCCTAACAGGAAGCTGTGGTAGAATTAGTGCTACAAAGACACACCAGAAGCAGGTGCCTCCCAAAATCCTCTTCTTGCATCACCTCCTCTTTTTTGCTAGACAGACGACTGGAACATAAAGGAGCAGAGCTGTGCTTCGCCTTTTCATCTCCCTTTCTGTGACTCAGTCCACTTGTGTATTCACAAACTACACAGTATGTAAATCTTCCTATAAAATATTCCACATAAAGAACCATTTGAATACTAATGTGTCTCTGTCAAAAATATTAAAGTGAAATGTAAGTAGCTACCTTATATGTAATGTTACACCTTTCGCCTGAATGATGTTGGTAGCACATGTTCCAACCCACACTGCTGTGCTTAGCCAGGAGTGATTATGCAAGTTTGTCTGAAACAAAAATATGTGCAGTTGGCTCAAGTTACTTATACAGACTAAAAAAGGCCTGAGAGAGCATGTAAACCTGCATTTCATTGTTCACAGGAAAGAAGAAATACCATGGGGCACCTTCACCCCCAAACTCCGTCTTTGCTGTTCAAATAAACTTTGCTGGAAGGGTTAACCATCTGATGAATTCACTTTAAGAGGACACTGGGCTATAAAACAAGGGGGTTAAAAACCAAGGAATCTTTCTCTTTCACCTTTGCCATTTCCCTCTATCATTCTTTCACCTAAGAAGACAAAAGAAACCAGCTCTTTGGACCTTTGGGCAAATACTGTTTAAGTATTTGGCCAACTATGTTCTTTTCCAAGTCTATTTGGATAAACTAAGCTACTAGCAAACCTTTTTACTATATTTCTCTGATGATCACTTCTAACTTCAATGCCTCAGACTCCTACTGACTTATTGGTATTATCTGTCTTCTTAGTTAAATAAAGGTGGTTTACTCTTTCATCAAAACTAAACCAATGTTGTATTCATACTGAATTATTTGGAGTACTCCACTTAAAGTACAACACTGTTGGATAATGTCCACCACAGGAACAACAGATCCCATATATCTGAACTGCCCAGGAGAGTGCTGGGCACATATCTGGAGGAGATCACTCAGAATCACGAGTGTGCTGGGCCACCCTGCAATTAGTAACTCAGGCAGCTGGAAGCCAGAGCACGGCTGGTGCGAAGCTGATGGGCAGCTGGATGATGCCGATGAGTTGCTGGATGATGATGATGGGAATACACAGACACTCTGGGTGTTACCTGCATGCCAGCAGATAGATTGTGACTGACCCAATACAGAAGCTAGAACAGGAAAGCATTATGAGGCACCCAAGGCTACAGCGTATTGTGAGGCAAATTCACTGGTACCTGAGATCCTCAAATGGTACATGTTATCCAAATACAGGGGTTTGCATATCCAGCGATACGACAATATGTCATCAGAACATTGTTTTTCTTTTTGAATGGAGAAATCTATTTGCACCTTCCACATCCTCTATATTTGGTACCTATGCTGTGAAAGCGCTGTTTCAGAAAATGGGTGTGATTGATGTGTTCACTTATGAACAACAAGCAGTTGTGTGGCACTTTAAGAGTAACAGATTTATTTTTTGCATGAGCTTTCATGGGAGAAGATCCCACTTCCTCAGATGCTTCGAAGATGGATGAACTTACAGAAAGGAATGAAACTAAATGCAAGGGGGTGTAAAACATAGGATCGGGTCATAAAGTAACAGCAAATCAGAGCAGTTTGTCTGGAATCACTGGGAAACCTGAACTGAAAGTGTCAAAAGTAAGTGTTATTTTCTTTTGAAATGACTGATTGCTGCTTCCAGTAATGCCACCAGTAAAAGGCTCACTGCTAGCATGAACAGGCAAGACAGATCTGCATCAAAAGGAGGACATAGCCATGGAGTAGCAGTCTGTCCTTCTTAAAATTCAGAATTAATTTGTTTACTACAGTTAATACAGAGGCTCTCTTAACTGACTCGACCTTCTTGAATGTTCTACACAAGTAAATACCATCTGGGGGAGAACAGGGCAAAAAGACCAAGAAAATGCAATTTTATTGACTGGTAACATAATAATAAAAATGCAAAATGGTATAATGAGAGTTTGCAGACACAAGGTCTTATTCTGTCTTAAGTATTTATATGGCCCATCATTACCATAGTAGCTGAATCTGTTGTAATCTTTAATATATTTAGCCTCACAACACCCCTGTGAAGTAGGGGTTTATACCATTTGCAAATGAGAAATGACTCACAGAGAGGCTGAGTGACTTGCTCCAGGGTACACAGAAGTTTTCTATCACCATCCTTCCCGATATAGTTACTCATATTGGTTAGTGCCTTATTTCATGCATTGGCTCAGTGAGCATGGACTGTGGTACCACACACAGTATCAGAATGTCACCATGAATCACATAAGGAAATAGGAGCGACAAGGCAGTTGAGGTAACATCGTTTAGTACAGTGGTTCCCAACCTTTTTGCCTCATGTGCTACAAATATAATTTTTACAACCCTGAAGGGCCACCAGTCTATTTAATTAAAATATAATTAAACAAGCAAATTTAATTTTGATTAAAATAATTAATTATCGTTTAATTGATTAAATTTAAATTTATTTTTAATTAAGAATAAGTTTTTTAAAAGATTTTTTTTAAAAAAAAAAGACGACTGGATGCAGATCTAAAATTTAAATTTTAAATATAAATTCCTGGAAATTACTCATTCTTCAAGTTACATTTATTGCTTGATTGAGCAGCCATCACTGTAGTGCAATTATGCTAAGACAGCATGCTGGCTTTTACCTCCCTGAGAAACTTTTCTTAGTGGGAGCAAGATAGAACCCTTTGCAAATTCCTTTGAAAAAAACCAGACCAAAACAACTCAACAAGAGAAACCGCTGTCCTGAAAGAACCAGAACTTGCCACTCTCTAGTCAGGAAGGAGGAAGGAAAGCACACATTTTGCTAACCCCACATTGCACTTCATTGTTTCTTCCCCTATAGCCACAGAGTGGTTGGGTGGTGGATGGTGGGTAGCTGCAGTTTGGCTCCCAGCTGCACACTGGGACCAGGCGGGAGGTGGGCAGAGGGTGGCTGCAGCTTTGGTCCAAGCTGTGACAGGATCAAGCAGGAGGTGAGTGGCTACAGCCCAGCTTCCAGCCAGCAGCAGGGGAATATGCACCATTTTAAAAAGTTTCACAAGCCACTTTTGGCCCGCAGGCCACACTTGGGACCCCCTGTTGAGTGGAACAGGGTCTGCTGGTGGAGGGGTCAAGCTTTCAAGCTTCACACAGCTCTCCCTCAGATCTGGAGAATGTAACCAGGCTGTCACAGCTAAATACAAGGTGGGACAGCTCGCTAGTTCTAAGGGGTTCACATAGACTGTAGAAGACCACACAGAATGTAGGGGGTAATTCTGGGTTAGCAAGCAACCAAATGTGTTACAAAGTATGGTAACAAGTCTAGTTGTGATGAAGGGGGGAGGACCCATGAATCTTGAAATGATCAAATTAAACACCACCGTATCACCCTGCCTTGAGCAACTATTTTTCACATAGCAGTCACTGCATTTCTCACCTCTCAGCCTTCCACTGAAAACAAAACTTGCACAACACCTTCAAAAGATGAGCCTGGCAACTCAAATTCCTAAATCTGCTGGGCATTAAAAGCCATCGACTTAACAGAGACATTGGTTTTACACCTTCTTGCCTGCTTACCCTTATGTGGCTACTTCAAGTTAAGTGGCCTCCTACAGCATGTTACAACTACTTATGCTTAACAATCTGTCTCATGTTGCATTTAGCAATGACATGTTGGTTATCGTCTCCACACCTGACAAAGAGGTTTTCAGAGTATGAAAGCTTGTTCGAGCGTAGCTCCAAAGAGTAAAATAAATAAGATAACATTTCCACTGCAAAATATCAATTCACTGTATCCAGTATAGAAAAATATTAGGCAAAGACCCACCAGAGGAGTCAGCTACAGACTTTCTTTCCTTTCTCCATTGCTTTTCATCATTCCTCTTGAAGTGTCTTTGGTAAACTAACTCTCTGATGCAAAATAATACTCATTATTGTTTATTTGTGAGGAAGAGAAAATTCTGTCTTCTTATAGAAGGAATTGAGTCTCCCCCTTTGCACGATAAGAGAATGACATGTTTCCGACATGTAACTTAATCCATTCATAGAATTGGGCCTGGTCCCTCTGAATATTCATAGGCACAACTCTTAGTGACAGCAGAGATGATTTTCCCTGGGAATGCAGAATAGGGGGGTGCATTTCTTGCTGTCAGATCTCATGCTCCCTCTTTAAGAGATTATTTCTGAACAGCTTTGTCCTAAATATACACAAGTTTGTCACTGCCTGTTGCTCCCTGTATTACACGCATACTGTGAATCTTGCTTTGTTTCATTCCAGGCTGCTCATAAGGCCCTGGTGGATGTTCACAAGAATGGTACAGAGGCTGCAGCAGTCACTGTGACAGAGATTGCACCACTGTTAGCTATAATGCCTGCTCCTCCTATTATTAAATTCAACAGGCCATTCTTGATGATGATTGTTGAAAAAACCACGCACAGCATCCTCTTAATGGGAAAAATTGTAAATCCAACTGAAAAATAATTGTCCATTCTCTACACTTGATCCACTGCTTCAAAGGAGGGGGTCTATAAATAGGCAGGAGCATGTCCTTTTGCCATAGACAGTTTGACGCCCATAACTGTAACTAATCTACAACTGACATAAATTCCAAACAAATAAATCATAAGTGTGGTAATTCCTTGCATACAAAGAAACAAAAAGCCTGGTGTTTTTATGAATGATTGAGCTCATATTAGTAAAAGTCTTGGGTAAATGCTCTAGAAAGCCTTTATAGTTGTTCGTGATATAATCACTGAGAGCTCTGAAGCATGGGATACCCTCCCTCCACCTCTGACATTTCACCCCCCTAATTCCCCTGTGCATTCTTCATACTTTCTCACTGGAAAAATAGGGACACAAACGTGGGGATCAGAGAGGTGACAAGGGCTGTGTTCATACACACCGGGTTATTTCGAAACAAGTTGTGTCGAAACAACTTGTTTCGAAAAAACACCTTATTTTGAAATATCTTACTTCGAATTAACAAAATGTTAATTCGAAATAAGAAAAAAAGCGGGAAACGAAATAGCAAGTTCACTGTGTGAACATGCTATTTCGTTACCCCTGGGGGTGAGCCGCTGCTGGCTCACCCTGCAGCCCCAGAAAGGGGGCTGCAGGCACCAGCAGGGGGTGAGCCGCTGCGGGGTGGCTCAGCCCCCCAGCCAGAGCTGCCCCCAGACCCCGCCAGCGGGTCGGGGGCGCGGGGCTGAG
>ML681997.1:26233034-26261823 GCA_007922195.1 Podocnemis expansa
GTTTCGAAACAACTGTGCGTCGTGTGAACATGTTTTTTTTTGTTTCGAAACAACGAGGTTGTTTCGAAACAAAAGTGCTGTGTGAACACAGCCAAGGAGTTGGCTTGTGAAAGTGGGAAAAGGGGGGTTGGTGGAGATGTCAGAAGTAAAAATGCTGCTCGATGCACTCTTCTGCTCCACCTTCTCCCCTTTTCAGAATGAAGAATTGAGACATTTCATGGATCAAGGGCAGGAAGGAGGAACACTGAATTTCACCCTCTAACGCCCCATCATTGTTCTCTCCTAGTCCCAAACTCTCTGCCTGTGACCTAACTTTCCCCCTCCCATCTCCCACCACACTGTACCAGCCTCCTCCATCAATTAATTACTGGAGACACAACCTTGCCCACCTAAGCCATTACCCCTCCTATGATCTCCCCTTCAGCTGACCAGGGGTTCTTAAACTGGGTATCTGCATCTCCTAGGGATGTGGGAAGGGAGTTCAAGGGGTGCAGGAGTGATGTATAATTTAAACATAGAACACCCACCCACTATACTTCAAATGTGATTTCATCATGCCAGATTAATTTTTTTTGGTGGGGATGTGGAGTTACCATGTACCATTGTAGTGGCTGTGGGGCCCCTAAAAGGTTAAGAACCCCTGCTTTAAACCATCACAGACAACTAATCCCCACCACGCCCCAAGTACAAACCCCTTCTTCCTAACCCTTCCCAAGCTCAAAGCAACCCCTTTCAGCTCTGAAACCCTTCCCCACATAATACCTCATGGCCCAGAAAAGAAAAATATGTAAAACTCCTAATCCCCCCCCCAACGTGACAGCCACCACCATCATCAGAACCCCTACTCTCAATTTACACATCTTACTGGACATAGAAAAGCAGGGCAGAGGCAGCAGGGAAGCATCATAGAAGCCTGGAAATTCTCCTATTGCTTGTAGCCGATGTATTGCATGGAGGAACTCTAGGAGCTGCAGGCTGCAGGAAATATTGCAGAGAGCAGTTAGATGAACTGCTTTCTAGACTCTAAGGGGCAGCTAGCCGAAATCTTGTCTCAGAAATTCCTGTGACACCAAGTGATCTCTTTCCTGCAGTACATTGGTGATATAACACAATGTAGCTCACAGCTGTTCCATTCTTGGTGGAGATTACCTACTTTACCCACTCATGCCCAGCTACCTCTGACCAGCAGAGTCACTTTCACTCTTTCCCAGTGTTGTAATTCAGTGTTGACTCATAAATTGAACTCGTCACTTCTAAAGGCTTTTCTGAGACATCTGTTCGATGCAAACTGTATCTTTGCAAAGCTACAGCCTCTCACCTGAGTTATGCAGATCTGCAGTCTACATCTGGCCAAAGAGGGAGGGAGGCATAGATGTTTCATCTTCTGGGTCTGATGCTCTAGTCAGTCATGTACAGCCCATTCCTCTTTGAGGCTAGCCAGCTTCTCCTCGTCCATCTAGAGCCCTGCACAGATACACAAATATGGAACTAATTCCAATGTGTATCTGATCCGTGATCCACATGCCAGGTTTTAGGTGTATTCACATCCGCAGTGCCCAAACCTTGCAGCAGCTCCTGCTCCAAAGATAGGAGTGGAACGTTTGTCTAGATGTCTGCCTGCTTATGTACCATAGCATAGCTAAGAAAGCTGGGGCTTAATAAATGTCCTACAGTGTTCATTGAATCATAGGGTTGGAAGGGACCCCATGATGTCATCTAGTCCAACCCCCTGCCAAAAAAAGGAGGACCACGCCCATTAAATTATTCCAGCTAGAGTTTTATCCAGCTGGGCCTTAAACATCTCCAAAGATGGAGATTCCACCACCCCCCTAGGTAGCCCATTCCAATGCTTTACCATCCTCATAGTAAGAAAGATTTTCCTAATATCCAGCCTCGACCTCCTCAGCTGCAACTTGAAACCATTGCTCCTTGTATTGTCCTCTGTTACTACTGAGAACAGCCGAGCTCCATCCTCTTTGGAGCATCCTGTCAGGTAGTTGAAGGTTGCTATCAAATCCCCCCTCAGTCTTCTCTTCTGCAGACTAAATAAGCCTAGTTCCTTCAGTCTTTCTTCATAGGGCTTGTGCTCCAGCCCCTTGATCATTTTTGTTGCCCTCCGCTGGACTCTTTCTAATTTGTCCACGTCCTTTTTGTAGTGGGGAGCCCAAAACTAAACACAGTATTCCAGATGCAGACTCACCAGTGCCGAATAGAGGGGAACGATCACATCCCTTGATCTGCTGGCAACACTTCTTGTGATGCAGCCCAGTATGCCATTGGCCTTTTTGGCGGCAAGAGCACACTGCTGACTCATATCCAGCTTCCCATCCACCATGACCCCCAGGTCCTTTTCTACGGTGCTGCTACTTAGCTGATCGCTCCCCAGCCTGTAGCAGTGCATGGGGTTTTTCCATCCAAAGTGCAGGACTTCGCACTTGTCCTTGTTGAACCTCATGAGATTTCTATTGGCCCACTCCTCCAATTTGTCAAGGTCTTCCTAAATCTTCTCCCTGCCCTCCTGTTGCTTTTATTTTAAACATAAATTTTATAGAATATCATAGGGTCCTGATGCCCTGCTAACAACTGAGCTCCACTACTTCCTGGATGGACCTCCAAATAGCTTCAGATCCCACCCCATGCTCCCTAAACAGCTGATGGTGGTCAGCCCCCTGCCCTTCCCTGGAGGCAGCAATTGACATTCAGTGGATTGATGTACTTGCCGGAGTGACTGGTAGTTGGGAAGGGAGGAGAGGAGGAAGCAGCTGTCCATCATGGAACTGGCCACTGGTGCCAAACACAGCTTTGCAGAGCTGAGCCTCACAGGAGGATAGGGGAGTTGCTAGCTGCTCCTGATGCAGTTAGAATCCCCCCTAGCCCTCCTCTGAACAAATTTTACTCAGACTCTGCCTTGGCTGTTCAGTGGTAGGTGCCATTCATCTGACTGGGTGACTGATAAGGGAGGAAGGGATGGTATTATCAGCTGATCGCTGGACTGTGAGGTATGGTCACTGCATTTGGGCTCTTATAGAGCAGGAAGACCTGTGGGCAGGACTAGCCAGTAAACTGAGCTGCAGCAGCAGCTATCCCATCCTGGGCACAGAAAAATAGAATCCGCATCCAAGCATCAGTCTGCAAAATGAGTCTGCAGATATCCATATCTACGGCTCTGAAGCAGTTGTCCATGGATCTGTAGGGTACCTCCATCTGCTGGGTCTCCACCAGCCAGAGGACCAAATCCAACACACAGTGAAAGCACCCTCTAAAGAGGTGATCTGCTACCTGGCAATGCAAAAAGCAAATGATCCCAGCATTACTAGGAGGTGATGAGATGGCATCATGGACAGACTCCGGCACTGTGCTGCCTTTTGCACCTCCACACTCTCCAGTGGGAGTTAATACTGGTTAAACAGCAGTGAACTTGAGTGTTTATCCCTGGAAGAGACTCACTGGGTAGAGTAGCTTCCCCTAGGCATAGCACACCACTCCATCCTATTGGTGCTCTGTGCTGTGGTGCTTAACCTGTATTGGTGAGGAAAGGGTTTTGTGCACTGGAGTGCTTCGTTAAAGCACCAGCTTGCACTGTACTGGGCAGATCTAATTAAATATGACACACAGCTGGGGAGGACATGAATCATTACCATACAGAAAGCAGGTCAAGAACAGAAGTGATGGGCTGGAGAAAACAAGGGGGTGTAAAACATAGGATCAGGTCATAAAGTAACAGCAAATCAGAGCAGTTTACAGCTCAAACCGCCTGTAAACTGCTCTGATTTGCTGTTACTTTATGACCTGATCCGCTGTTTTACACCCCCTTGCATTTAGTTTCATTCCTTTCCGTAAGTTCACCCATCTTCGAAGCATCTGAGGAAGTGGGATCTTCTCCCACGAAAGCTCATGCAAAAAATAAATCTGTTAGTCTTAAAGTGCCACACAACTCCTTGTTGTTTTTTCACTGGACTAGACTAACACGGCTATCCCTTTTAAAATGGAGAAAACAAGAATTCAACAGCCTGGTGGAGAATAATTTAAGAGAAAAAGGGCAAAAAACAATCAGATTAACAAAAAGAGGAAAAGGATTTTTGAACTGTGTTCTAGCATTAAGGTAAGAACATAGGTCATGGGCTGGTAGGACAAATGAAGTGATTTGGTTTAGAGTACTACCTGGCCATTGTGGCTTACACCAAAACCTTTTTCAAACAAATGGACATGAAGGTGGGCTAGGAGCATTCTTTAATGTGGAAGAAACAATTCAGCATTTTGCATGGGTATGTAAGGGCTTTGAAAGTAAAATGGGAAAAAACTTTGTGAGTCAAATGTCTTAATGTAAAGTTATATTAGGTTATTTAGCAAAAATGTCAGGGAAATGGAGTAGTATTAGGAAGGTGGTGTTATATTCTCTGAAGTACAAGGGGCACTATGAGGGAATATAAATTACTAAGTATTCAGGAAGTAGAGTCAATGATGGCTATAAACTATTCAGTCCAGCCTGCTTCACAATGACAGTTAAGAAAAGATGAAAAAGAAGAGGGGTGCAGCGAGGCAGGGAGAGAGGGGACAGAGAGTCTCAGAAGGCACTGTGGAAAAGCTCAAAAAAAGCCTATGGTAGGAAGGAGTCCAGGGAGACATTTACTCTGGATTGGACTTTGGTCCTCATCCTAAATTCCCTGGATTTGAATGTTTTGGAATGGGAGCGCCTTGGTTTCCTACTGGTCTACCCGAAAAAGTGGTGTACAAAACCCTGAACACCCTGACCAAGTGGGAGAAGGACTGTGGGATTGGAGTCATGCATGCCTAGGGGGAAGACCATATGTGGTGCCAGTACAAGTCAGTAAAAGAGTAGGATGATGATTCTGCAGAGTCAAGGGATAGGAGAATAGTATGCAGAGATTTGGGAAGGGACAAAGAGTTGTTTGTTTGCATTTACTTTATGAGATTCTTTCGGTATCTCTACACTACAGCTAGAAGGGTGCTTCCCAGCATGAGAGACACATGCTCAAAGTCCACCCAGTTGAAGGCTTTCTACTCTTTAGAAGTACGTTCTGCGTTCCTTTAGAACAACCTCCTTTCAAGGGTATCAGCCCTGGAGGCCCTGCAGGTTGGAATAGAAGAGGCAGCCATGGTCCTGCAAGATCACATCTGCATCCTGCAGCAATGAGTGTGGAGGTCTGTCCAATGGACCTAGTTAAGGCGAAAACAAATGTTATCAGGGCCAGCCTGGGCTATAAGTGGAAAATGAGCCTGATCTTGTTTGATGTGGGGCAAGATTTTGGCCAGACTACACTGCTGGCAGAATTTGATGGCAGTGGATGTGAGTTATGCAAACTACACACAGAAGCTTGCATAACTCCCATTGACTTCATAACTCCCCTTCAGTGTGCCATCTTCACTGATCTGTGCCAAAAGGAGATTCAGTCTCACCTACACAGCAATACGCCACTTGAAAGGGTGGTTTTATTAAGTCAATTTCTGGATCACTTGAGCTTATCTTTACTAACTAGTTAGTTGATCCAGAAAAACCAATCTGATGGTGGCAAATTTGCAGCCATCACTGTAGACATGCTTTAAGGCTGGAGCAGAACTGGGGGCAAGAAATACGGCAGTTTCTTCAGCCAGGGTAGTAAGAAGACTTCTGCCAATGATCCCCAGCTGTGGCCAACTCAGGAACAAAACTGCTGACATTTTCTGATGACTCTGAAAATAGGGCCACTTGGGGACTTTTCCACAGCTAGAAAATGAACCTAGTCACATCTGGACAAAGAGATCATGTGTGAAGGGCTTACATGAACAGCCAGAGCACTACAAACCCTTGGACACTAAGCTGCTTTCAGGCTGATACACACATCCCACAGCAGAAACACCTCTTGGCATAATTGCTTCTCATCACTTCCAGGATGGACCATGCAACTGCCATCCTCAGCAGAGATGGATTAAGGGGCCCTAGGGTCCCAGCCCTCCACTACTGTGAGCCCCCCACCTCCGACCTGGGGCTCTGGGCCCCAACCAGGGCTGTAACTAGGCTGGGGCAACTGAGGCAAAGCCCCAGGCACCAAATTTTAGACGGTATGGGGCAATGTTCCCTGTGGGCTGCACTGTCATGCAGATGCTCAGCCCATGTTGCTTACCTGCGCAGCCAACACTGCCAGCCACACACAGCTGGCACCAGCAGCCCCAGCCCCTACCTAGCCAGAAGACATAGTCTTCCAGCCAGCAGGGAGCTGGCCCAGGCTGTGAGTTTTTAAATCTCCTGCCCTGAGCATGCTCAGGGTGGGAGAAGCAGCCTGCGGCATGGCCAGTCAGCTAGCAGATGCTCCAGTGGCCAGACAGGTAAGGGAGAAGGGGGGGCTCTATGGAGGCTGGGGATGGACAGCTGACAGAGAAAAGGCATAGAAGGTCAGTAGGGATGGCCCAGGGGAGTTGGCTGCAGGGTGGGGGAGTTAGGGAAGGGGTCGGTGACGCAGGGCAACTTGGAGGAAGCTGGCGGCAGAGTGGGGGGGGGGGACTGGCTCTGTCCCCAGTACCATGGGAAGGCATCAGGGATCCAGATCCATCCCCAGCCTCTGCTGAAGACAGCTGGGGTCAGATCTGGCTCCTCATCACTTTTCAGCTGCAGCTGGGACCAGATCAGGCCCTGGGTTGAGGGAGGGTGCTTTTTTGAGGTGCTTGCCATGGGTGCCAAAATCTGTAGTTACGGCCTTGGCCCAGGCCCCAACAACCATGCCCCCCTTCATGGGGCCTCAGCCCCCCACAATGGAGGCCTTGAATCATGGGCCAGTGCAGGGGGAGGGACCAAAGGCCACACTCTTCAGAGCTCTCACCCCACCCATCTTGTGTGCAGGATGGCCCCACCCCTACGCAGGTTAATAATCACTGATGAGCCTATCCTCTATGCCTTTTTTGAAATCTGTTATAGTTTTGTCCTTTACAACATTAGAGTGGTCCACAGCAGAGATCCACTTTCTGGACACAGAACACCACCCTATACCAAAAAACCTACTAATTGCTATAGTTACCTACATCCCTCAAGCATTCATTCAAAACACGCCACCAATCCATTGTCTACAGCCAAGCCCTATGATATAACCGCATTTGCTCCAATCTGTCAGACAGAGACAGATACCTTCAGGATCTCTAACAAGCATTCTTCAACCTACAATACCCACCTGCGTAAGTGAGGAAACAGACTGACTGAGCCAGATGTGTACCCAGAAATCAACTGCTACAGGAGAAGCCCAAGAACAGCAACAACAGAATACCATGTTCCAAAGGGGCAGCTGTGTTAGTCTAGTAAAGCCAAAAAAAGCAAGGAGTCTTGTGGCACTTAAAGACTAACAGATTTATTTATCGCATAAGCTTTCGTGGGAGAAAATCCCACTTCATCAGATGCTTTGAAGAGGTGGAACTTACAGAATGGGATTTATCTTCATACCATTGTGTAAATTCCCCCTCTTCAAAGCGTTTGACAAAGTGGGATTTTCTGCCACGAAAGTTCATGCAACAGAATATCACTGGTCATCACTTACAACCCCCAACTCAGACCTCTATAGCACATCATCAAGAATCTAAAGCCTATTCTACAAGACGATCCCTCACTCTCTCAAGCCTTGGGAGACAGACCTCTCCTTGCTTACAGACAGCCCCCACCCCCAACCTCAAGTGGATACTCATCAGTAACTACAGACCAAACAACAGAAACATTAGGAACGTACATATCCCTGCAACAAATCCCATTGCCAACATTGTCCGTATATCTGCACAAATGACACCATCATAGGACCTAATCAAACCAGCTATTCCATCAAGGGGGGCATTCACCTGCTCATCCACCAGTGTCATATATATGTCATTGTGTGGACAAATGCACAACCCCTCCCCTCGACTTATACATTGGACAAACAGGACACTCTCTGCGCAAAAGAATAAATGGACACAAATCTGACATCAGAAACAACAACATTCAAAAACCAATAGGGGAACATTTCAATCTCCCTGCTTACTCCATGATAGATATGTTAGTTGCTGTGCTTAAGCAGGTTAATTACAAACCAAAGCTTCAAAGAGAAACTACAGTTAGAATTCATATGCAAATTTGATACCTTTACCTTAGGCTTGAAAAGAGATATCAGTTGGCTTTCTTGTTACAAAAAGTGTTTCCCCTACCTTCTAATATGTTGTCCACACTGTTTGAATCTAAACAACTGCTTTGATTTGCTGAAATAGTTTGACCCTATCCTATGATTTACACTTCCCGTCATTTTTTCCCCTCTGTTCTGTAAGTTCTCCACTGTCAACCATCTGATGGAGTGGAATTTCCCCCACAAAATCTCATGTAATAAATAAATTTGTTAGTCTCTAGAACTGCTACAAGACTCCTTGTTTGTTTTGCTGAATTGGACTAACATTGCTACCCTTTTGGAACTTACTCTTCTCAGGCATTGTAAAGGGAGCCTGGGTGCCCTATTCAGGGTTGTGAATTCTGCTAGGTGGTAGGATTCTAGTCCCAACTGCCAAGCTGCTGTTATGGCACAGGTGAGTTTGCAGAAGGAATACGAAAGAGGATAAAGACCATTTGAGAATGATCAAGGTGTAAGAATTTGCACTTCCTTTGCATGTCTCTTGTTGATAATATAGCTCCTTTCCCTGGGGAAAGGTGAAAGCAAAGGGGGAACAGAGATATGTTAACACCACAGAACAACTTGTCTTTTCTTCAGCTAGACCAGTGAAAGATCCAATTGTGAGCAAAACAAAAAAAATAACATCAAAAATATGTTTACAGAGCCTCATTCAAGATTAAAGCAGCAGCAGAATCACTGAACATGCCTTGCCATTTTTCAGTGCTCAGAAGGGAATAACTGAGACCAATCATACATAGGAATAAATAAGATATGTCTTGATGATGGCTGTAGTCTCTTCCACTTTTATTCTCAGAGCCTCATTTATGTACACATCTCTGGTCCAGGAATTCTTACTATTAATCTACCCAAATTATAAAGAAAAAAAGGGGGGAAATTTACCAAGTATAAATTAGCATATATTTGGGTATTTTTCAAGTCCTCTCTTCTTTTGTAAAAAGGAGCATTGATTGTGAAGAATCAAAGAGGCAATTTAAGCCTGGAGATGGAGGTGAATTTATCTGCTGCTTCATTCTCTTCCAGTAACAACACGAAGTAATCTTCTGAAGGGCTTTTTTTTTGTCTCTAAGGCAGAAAACAGGGGAATGAATCAATTCCAACTGTGCCATCTATAAAAAGGTTTTTGAAGAGACCCTAAAGAAAGATTTTCAAACTTAACTGAACAAAAAGTTTGGGTCTTTTATTCAATAACTGCTTAGAAGTGATAAGTTTTTTCATTTCCTTAGCAGAATAGATTCTGGGGATAGGCAAAGCAGATTAAGAGGGAAGGTTTGCTCATGGATCAGTAACTGATTAAAAGGCAGGTCCCAGAACAGCTCTTTGAGAGACCCTGCCATTTACCTCCCTCCATTCGGAAAAGTGACTGTTTATTCTTATCCTTTCTTTTCTGCCTTTTAACCAGTTACTGATCCATGAGAGGACCTTCCCTCTTAATCCATGACTTTTTTTTTTTTTAACTTAAGAGCCTTTGGTGAGGAACCTTATCAAAGGGTTTTCTGAAATTTCAAGTACATTATATTTATTGGATCACCCTTCTCTACACGTTGATCCCCACAAAGAATTCTAAGAGACTGGTGAGGCATGATTTCCCTTTACAAAAATTATGTGACACTTCCCTTACAAATTGTGTCCATCTGTGTGTCTGACAATTCTGCAAGTCTTTACTATAGTTTTAACCAATTTGCCTGGTACTAAAGTTAGGCTTAGTGGCTTCTAATTACCAGGATCCATTCTGGAGCTTTTTTTAAAAACTGGCATTACATTAACTTCCCTCCAGACATCTGGTACAGAGGCTGATAGAAGTGTTAAGTTACATCCCACGGTCAGTTCAATTTCATATTTGATTTCCTTCAGAACTCTTGAGCCAATACCATCCAGCTTTGGTGACATTACTGTTTCATTTAGAGTACAGTTTTCACTACAGAAACCATAATCCTTCTACAGAGATATCCCTTCATTCAGGCTTTCTGGTGTTTTAGTCCTCCCCCAGAGTCAGACTCAGACATTGCTCCTTAAGGCCCTGATTCAACAAAGCACCTTAGCTTTAAGCACATGCTTGTTGTTTCCACAGGCTTCAGTGGGACTGTTCTTGTGCTTAAAGCTAGACGCACGCTAAAGTGCTTTGCTGAACTGAACCTTAAACCTGTAGGCTTCCTCTCCCATCATCCACTCTCCAAGTAACTCACTCCTCACCCAATTGACTCAGAGCCTTGCTTCAGGTATCACAAGCTGTGCTATCTTTTCCTATTTGGTCTAGAAAGGGTCAGCAAATACACATACTCCACCCTTCAGCCCATCCAGCCTCTGCTACTCACCCCACAGGTGACTCCCCAAACCCACAAAAAGCGCAATGGGGAAGCCAGAGTGAGGGGAGGGGGCAAAGAAGAAAACAATCTGAAGAGGCAACTGACCCACCCCATGTGGGAGGGGTGAGATCCAAACACCCTGGAGCCACCTTCATATGTGGATCTGGGGACATGAGCTTACACTGGGCCTGATTCTCCCTTGCTTTGTACCTTGTGCAGTCACTGACGTGTGTAAGGTGCATGTAAGATAATCTCAGCTCAGAATGCTAGCTCTGACTGTGCCCAGGTGCCAGTGACTACACTGGGTGCCGGGCAGGGGCAAATCAGGTCCACTGTGCGGCAATGATGGGCAAATGCTGACTACGGAATGGCAAAAAATGCACAACATCTCCAATTAACTTGTTTTCCCATTCTCATTAGTAACTAGCCTGCAAAAAACTTGAGAGCTGAAATCCATCATTAACAGACAGGCCTCTGCCAGTCATGGCAGTTGCATTAAAATGGAGATCACAAAAATACATTAGTCAACCTGTTGATAGTTAAGTAAAAGGTGGCTAGTTTTATATGCAGTACATGTACAGGGTAAGAGTTTCTGAAAGTTTTATGGAGCAGAAATTAGGAATCTCAATTTGAACTATTAAGAAGAGATCTGTCTTCAGTATTCAGCTAATTGAAGTTTTCCATTAGGAGCCAAGCCAGTACAAGACATATGAAGTTTTACTCACATGCATACTCACTTGAAACCCAAGATATTACTGAAATGAGTAGAGTTACTCATGCATGTAAGTAGTTGCAAGATTGGGACCCTCGTGTTTCTCACTATAAGACCCCTGGAAATGAGGTAGAGTCCTATGACCAATAAGTATTCAGGGCATGCGCACTCAGCAAAATTGGGTTCCCAGTAAAGCTAATGTCATTACTGTTTGCTCTGCACAATCACTGAAGTACTAAACCTTGGTTAATCTTTACCAGAGGACACTTTGCTTTCATAATGCTTTTTAGCAGTATAAATAGCAGTTCAAAATACAGCTCAGTATTGGCACAACACAGGATCCTTGGAATCTGCTGTAAGTAATCATTTGACAATGGGGACTTTACATGTGTATTACTATTATTGCATGCAATTTATTTTATGCCATTTAATTCATGTGGTGGTGTGCCTTTGTTCTGGTTGGTCCAATACAATCTCTCTTAAGCAACCATTTGAGGGTGCACTGATGAGGATATTTAAAATGCACATGGCGCTTTACCTGCCCCAAGCACTGTAATACCACTAATTGACCAATCTTCACATGGTGACAGTAATTTAACAGGTACTTCCCACAAAAAAGCCCGTGTGCTATGCTGATCTCGATGAGTAAAATCCTGATCACCTGAAGTCAGGGAAACAGCCATTGACTTTAATGGAGGCTGTAATTTACCTTATGTCTTGTGGGGATGAGGATGAGGGCACTCAAAGAATGGAGCATTCAGGAACTAGGGAATCTCTTCATTTGTTTTGCCTGGCTTAGAAATTGCTATTTTATAATCAAAATCAAAGATGGGAAGCAGCACCATCTGATGAACAAGCTTATGCATTTAAAGGAGATGTTTCTCCTGGGGCCTTAACCTATTACTAATATAGCAGTTTTCACCTTGTATAGTTTAAGCTGGGCATTCTGGAAAGCTTCTAACATATATAGGATATGTCCACTATGATATGGCCTTTTTAAATATCCAGTGCTTAAAAAAACAAGGAGACCTGTGGCACTGTTAAAGGCTAACAATTATATTTATTGCATGAGCTTTCATGGGAGAGTCACACTTTGTCAGGCACTAGAAACTGAAAACACAGTACAGGGGGGAAAAATAAATGCAGCGAAGGGTGAGTCATAAGATCATTTCAGATTATTTTAGCAAATCAAACAAGTTGTTTTAATCCAAAGTGTGGAACAGCAAGATACAGTGGGCAGGTTGGGGTGGGGAATCACCTTTTGTAGTGAGAAAACCTGCCCAAATCACTGTTCAGACCACAGGTAATGATGTCAGCTCTGCAGATGAATTCCAGCTCTGCAACTTTCACCATTAACTTGGGTTTAAACAGAAATTTGGGCTCATTTTCTCATTACTAGAGCTGATTTCGCACCCACCCCATGTCTTTCAACCTCTCCTCATCTGGTCTGCCCCTGGGGGTGGAATGGGGCAAACCAGCACCTCTTTCTCCATGCGGGGAGGGGAGCTGGCTGGCATGCAGTGCGGCCCTCACTGCAGCCCTCCAGGGTCACAAGCCCTGGAAGGCCAAGCCAGAACTGCATAGAGCATGCCATGAGCCAGCCAGCCCCACTCCCTGGATGGAGCAAACAGGTGCTGGACCACCCTCCTCTGCCTCCATGGGTGAACCAGCTGGCCCAGGGGCAGGGCATGAGCTCAGAGCCTGGCCTCTGGTCCAAGAGCACACACATGCACATGCGCCACACACGCACATACACACCACCACCAGGAGGCCTGGAGCACTCTCAGTATTCCAGCCCTGCCAGCGCTGAGTGAGGTCTGGAAGAAGGGTTTAGGGACTGGAGCCTGGGGCCCCCTTTTGACTGGGGGCCTGGGGCTTCAGCCCCTAAAGCTCCTGCTATAATCCAGTCCTGCTTTGTTGCAACAGTCTGATCACCTTCTCCAAACCTGAAGAGGAGCGCCATGTAGCTCAAAAGCTTGTCTCTTTTACCAACAGATGTTGGCCTAGTAAAAGAAATTACTTCACACACTTGTGTGTCTCAGATTTTATTTTTTCAAAAAAGCAAATTGAAATCAATAGCTTTGCCCCCACTTCTGTTCTTGGCTCAGACCAGAGACAGACTAATAGAGAATCAGATCCAGTGTGTGTTAGTGCAGAATTAGGCCCATAATGTTGAAAAACCAAATTATAGGCCAAGCATATACTTATATTTGAATTTCTCTATCTAATCCTAATGATCAGTCCAGGTTCCCAAACTGCAGGACTTTGGAAGGAATGCCAAACCCTACATTTTAAAAATAACAGCAAAATGAAATGGAGCACAAAAAATTAAATCTAGTTTCTGAAAGTGGCTCCACTTATAACGTGATCACTAACAACTAAGGCAAGGCTTGCGCCATTCATTGGCTGATAGGAAATAATGCCACAATATAAATACATGCATATCTGTTTCCCCTACCTGCACTGCATGTTTGCTCATACCCACAGTCATCTTCTACTATTTTCAACAGAAATAAAAAAAAAAAAGCAAGGAGTCTTGTGGCACTTAAAGACTAACAGATTTATTTATTGCATGAGCTTTCATGGGAGAAAATCCCACTTCGTCAGACGCTTTGAAGAGGGGGATCTTACAGAATGGGATGAAAATAAATGCTGGGGAGTGTAAGACATGGGATCAGGTCATACTGCAAAAGCAAATCATAGCATTTATAAGGATTCAAACTCTAGAAAACAGCACATAGAGAGAGGGTGAAGTCAAATCACCTATTATAATGTGAAAAAAAATCCATAGTCACGATTAAGTCCTGCTTTCACACAATTTAATTTGCATATAAATCCGATTTAGGCTGTTTCTCTTTGAAGTCTTGATTTCCCATTGATTTTGTTGTGTGGCACTCGATAACTTAAGAATAACCACTCTCCTGAATGAGAAAACAAATTATTGATGAGAAAAGTGTTTATTTGTGGCGAATTTCTACCAAAGAGAGAGAAGATGAATTTTTCCCCAAATATTTTGTCTGAAAGCCAATATATTTTATTCAAAAACAGAAATATTTCTATTTGAAATGGCTACCATTGTGCCTTGTGGGAGCCCTACTTTGGCAGCCTCACTCTCCCATTCTCCTCTACAGGGCAGATTCTTTGAGCAGACTACGTCGCTTACGATGCACCATGGTCTCCCTTTAGGGTGAGGGGAAGGAGTTGCATTAGGGAGAGTTCTTAGCCATGGTGCCATGTATTCAGGCTGGGGAGCCAGGCCCATGAAAGAGAGAGTGGGGATATAAAGTCACTGAATTACCGCTCCCACATTTGTAGGATAGATAACACGAAATACTCAGGTTAGGCAGGAAAAAGTTATTTTTGGGTGGAATATTTTGTTTATATGATAAAAAAAGATCAAAATTCTTGGTGGAAAACAGGCACCTTTTAAGAATATATTGTTTAGTCAAAACCAATTTTCATGGAAAGAGAGTTTTGATATAAAATTTTTGACCTGACCTAAAACAGAAATAGCAAACTGCCTAAGCTTTTTTGTTTAAACACCTAAGAGTATTTCTGGCATAATCAAAAACACACATTCTGCTACTATATATAGCCAATGGTTTGACACAAGAGACTGATTCTGCAAGCTACTGTATGCTCCATGTCATCCACTGAAATTGATGGAATTGAGCATTCAGCTCCATTCAGGAGCACTTTGCACCATCAGGTCCTTAAAATATATTATGAATGTTTGAAAAATGCCCTAACTTGTAATTCTTTTGGCCTCAGCTCTGTCATGCACTCCATTCAGACACAGAGGCCACTCCACAAACAGTTCATTGCAAAGTCATCCCCCCTCTCCTTGAACTCTACAATTCTGATATAGACTGCCTGAGTCTCTACGGTGGTACACAAGTTTCATTCTGGTGTAGTTTCACTGACAAAAATGGACCCACTGCAGTCTACAGCTAAAGTAACCAGCAGTGGCATCTCATAATTTGATTGCGAGTCTTACAATATTTGGTGTGTTTCTTGAAGTCCAAGCTCTTGGAGTCACGTAAAGATTTGAGCTTAATCTTCGTATAGGAGTTAAAGTTATATGTTAGGGAAAACTTTTTAATTGTAAGGATAGTTAAACTCTGGAACAGACTTCCAAGGAGGGGTTGTGGTATCTGCATCACTCCAGATTTTTAATAGCAGGCTGGACAAACACCTCTCATGGATGGTCTAGTTTTACTTGGTCCTGCCTCTCAGCACAGGGGACTGAATTTGATTACGTCTCTAGGTCCCTTCTGGCTCTGTATTTCTTTGAATAAGTGAGAATCTCAGATTTTAATTTTTTTTTAAAAAGAACTTAATCTTTCCATGGTTGCAAAAAAAAACCCACTGGAAGTCTGACCCTCCTGGTGCACCATAAGGGTTCAAAACCCAGAAAGTAAATAAGAATTACACAAAAATGTTTGTTTGGGGGGTTTTAAATCTCATGATTGTTAAGTCAGCCGATCTCAGGATTTTTGAGGGACTGACTCAGGATTTTTGAATGCTTAAGGTTGACAACACTCACAGGAAAGCCTTAGGCCCATATGTGATTGTGACTATGAATTGAAAATTGCAATGCAGCATGATTATTAATGCTACAAAAAATCAGTCAGCCACCAGAAACAACCAACCCACCAAAAAAAGCTATTATAACTATGTAGAACAAAAACAAACATCAAAAATTAAAAACGCTATATGCTAAAACAATACAGAAAAATGATGCTCGTACTGAAACACAGCTGTAACTGAACCATGTTGTCTGATCCATTAAAATGACTTCTTGAACAGGAACATAAAGATTCAATATCTAGTACAGATTACAAGTAAACATGAGTTGGCTGCTAAATCTGCCCATATAAAATTCCAACAATATTCTAAGTTTAGAGTTAGGCACTAAAAGAGGTGAGAATGATTGTGGCTTTCATGTGTAATGAAATATTCATTGATATTGGTGATAACTAGATAAATAGTGACTAAAGCTGAGCAACTAGTTCACAATCAATGGTTCATATAAATGTATCCAAAGCTTAGGCTTGCAGAGATTCTGAGCAGATTAGGTTCGCCCTGATTTAAGTGTCATGAAAACTGAGTTCTTTTCAAATGTTTTTACGCATATTGCTTGGAAACAGTTTTCTCTAAATATTCAAAGTAGGAGTTTATTGCTGAGTAAAACTGGTCAGATAAATCATGAGGTATTGTTTCTGTGTCCAAATTGCAGGAGAGCACAATAATGTACATGTGAAGTAAATATTTCTGCCAATACTCACAGATATTCTGCTTTTCTGCAATATCTGCAAACAAAATGTAACCAAAGTCTGCTTTTCACAAATATTCATGCTTCTAAAATGGAAAGGAACAAATATTTGCAGAAAGATAGTAACAAAGGAAAAATAATGAATCATGTTTTTTCTAAAAATTAGAGTGACTGATCACTGAAAAATATTTTGTAATACATTCCCAGTATTAATTGTAATATTTTTCTATTCATGGAATGTGGCATCATGGCAAGTGGATATTAATAGGATAAAATAACTCTGCTCTTCCGATGAGATAGCCAAGAGACAGCAGTGAATAAATACTCCTGTTAATATGCTTTGGAGTTGACTCCCTGTTGGAATTCAAGACCACTGTTGGTTCACGGAGCTTCAATTTACACCTTCCTGATGAATTTTAGTGGACATGGCCCAGTATTTCTCAAAGCAGTGCACAATCCTCATGCCATTTCTTTGGGCCAGTTGCAGATAAATTCATATTTAGAAAGAAGTTCAGCTGTGAAATTCACATCCAGCTTAAGATTCCAAACTCACTCAGTGATGGATCTTATTAGGTATGCCTACACGTACACTCTAAATTGAACTAATGATGATTATTTTGATTTAAAGTAGTGCACGTCTACACTAGCTTTGCTTATTTCAAAATGAGGAGCTCTCTCATTTTGAAATAAGGAAGGTCATTTCAAAATCATAAAATCTTGCTTTATATCAAAATGATGGTTAAATCAAAATTAGTATTTCAAAATAACACAGTGTAGCTGCATTATTTCGATTTAACTGTTATTTTGATTTAACACTTTTTGCCCTTCTCCTTTCCAGGGTGCCTTCCTCTCTATAGATATTGGGTGGGGGCATGGCCCTTCTTGTGGGTCATATTGCCACACCTCCCATGGTGCCCTTCTCCTAAACCAAACTAGCAAGTCCTGTCCATGGACATGCTATTTCGATTTGGGTTTCCAGTGGGGACATGTTAAATCAATTTAATTTAAATCAATTTAATGATTTTTATTTCAATTCAATTAGACCAATTTAAGCTAAATTGATTTAACAATCTAAGTGTAGACATAGCCACGCAGTTGTTAATGTACAAAATAACATACTTCCCACAATTGGAAGGAAAGAAGGCAAACAGAAATGGGTTGACTCTTATGGATATGCTCTTAAACCCACTGAAGTCAACAGAAACAAAATGTTGTTGTCTTCAGTGAGCTTTGGATGACGTCCTGTGTTTCTTTTTTCCATCTATATTATTAGTAGGGTTTTTGTACCTCGATCTGAGATGCAAAACACTGGGCCATCTGCCTTCTCAAGTACAAAATAGCAAGACATCTTCCTGCCTCCCACATCCTATCACATACACCTGCCCCTGACTCAGGGATTATATCGCCATCCCACCACTCCATTAACTCCTGCTCCCAGGGCTGCCCCAGCTTTTGACCTTACCAAGGAGGAGTCAAAACTGGCTCAATTCACCCTGTTCCCAGCTTACTGATGGTACCTCAGTGGTGGTAACTGGCCACTACGGGACCCAAGCTTTTCCTGTTCTGCTTACTGCTCCCAAGTCAATCCATCCCTACAGCTCCCAGACACTCTGGAGCCAGAGCTACCTCTGTGCGGGTAGCTGTGACTATCTCACATCATATCCCTTACAGCCTGAAGAAGCCAGCAGTGGGTGACTGACAACAAATGGGACATTAAATGTTCTGAGAAGACTTCTGGATTCCTGTGACAACAACTTAAACAAAAGGATGACTCTGGACAAACCAGGACTGTTGGCAACTCTATTCTATACTATGTCAAGAACAGGAACATTATTCTTGACCAAGAGAGCATCTGCTGAAGTTATAGAGGCCTATAAAAGGAAATTAACTTTTTAAAATGTCCCTGAGTGTAAAACAAAATAAAACAAAAAGCGAACAACCATCTTTTTTCAGTGTTGAACAAATGAATGCATTTTAGTGGGCTTACTGGTTTCTGAGGGGATGGCACATTGAATTAAAAGGGGTTTTTCCCTGAGGTGGCATACCATTTTTCAGAGAATAAAAGTGCCTGGGTTTGCTGTACAAAGCTAGGAATCCTTTGCTGAAATTCAACGTCTTACAAACCTGGCAAAAATGAAAGTATTGAAAGATAGGTTTGGAGGAATCAGTTCAGAGGCAGTAAGACTCAGCCCAGACATGTCTCCTAAATTTCTATTTGGTTTTCCATAATGATTCCTGCCAGCCTAACTCCTTCCCATCTACCCCTCTGGCCCTCCTGTTCTGAATAATCTTAGCACTTCAGTGTCAAAAGCAATGTCCAGCACCGCAGCATTTTGGCCCACAATAAGTGCCATACTATAGAGAGACGTGCCCATACAAGTAAAACTGCATTCACTGCACAACCTCCTCTCTCTGGTCCTTGGCCTAAATTAAATACATAATACCTTCAGTAACCCAGTCTTGCTTTTTTGGCAATAACATTGAAAGGTCATGGGAATGCAGGAGGGTGGAACAAAGCAGGAATATGTAAGAGCATTCCAGGGAGGCTATAAAAAGGACTAAGAGAACCATTAAGAACTGAGTTGGGTCACATGAAGAGACAGATAATCAGAGGATCTCCTATTTTATGGGGATGAGAAAATAATTTTCACTGTGAGGTTTGTTTGTTCATTTTCAGTGACTAATCAATTTGTTTTCCCCACACAAAGCAGTCCCATTGGAGGATGAAAACTGTCCTCTCTCTGTGCTTGCTACTTGCTGGGCTTGAAGCTGTTGCCCATTGTGATCACCTGCCTGGCCACCACGATGGACACGATGACCATAAAGACACAGTTCATGAGAAACACCATGCAAATCATGCCAGTGAAATCATGAAATGCCTCAGACTAGGACCCAGCAATGCTGATTTTGCATTTAGCTTCTACAAGCAGGCTGCAGCAGCATCAGATAAGAAGAACATTTTCTTCTCTCCTGTGAGCATCTCCACTGCCTTTGCAATGTTGGCTTTGGGTGCTAAATCAGCCACTCTGACTCAAATTCTGGAAGGACTTGCCTTTAATCTGACAGAGCTTGAGGTTACGGAGATACACGATGGCTTCCATCATCTCGTCCACGTGCTAAATCATCCTGACAGTGAGCTCCAACTCAATATAGGAAACGCCTTGTTCCTAAAAGACAAGCTGAAACCACTAGAGAAGTTTTTAAGCGACGTCAAAAACCTGTACGAAGCAGAAGCTTTTACCGTCAACTTTGAGAATTCTGCTGAGGCACAAAAACAGATCAATGATTATGTTGAGAAGAAAACACATGGAAAAATTGTTGAATTAGTCAACAATCTTGATCCAGAGACTGCAATGATTCTGGTTAACTATATCTTCTTTAAAGGTAAGCTGAGGTGTACATATAGATGTCTGTTTACAAGAAAACTACGGGGTGTTTTTAAATCTAAGGAAAACGGTACAGGGTGTTAATTTTGGAACTTCACCTAGCTTGAGAGTTAGCCCACCTGGAAAGTAATTCCATTATGATTTCAAATAAGTCTTGCCAATGCAAATAAATAAATAAATAAAATGAGTGGAAAGCCAACCCCACACCCCTGTTCACCTAGTCGTGAAAAGGCAACAGCAGGCTCACTCTGCTGTAAGAGGGAACCTGACCCTCTACTCTGTAGAACAAGGCACGCAGTGAACCAATGTCATCATTGAACTTTGGGGCAAGGGAGGCCTGTATTGTCCCTCACAAGTACATAAGTCATCTGGAACTAGAGTTTTCTTTAGATGGTTCTAGTAGTAAGTAGAGTGCATCCCCATTTTTGGCTGTAAGCATTTATGGGTGAGTGAAACTATCTATCTGATCCTTTTTGTCCATCTCTGTCAAAGGTTGCATGAGTCAAGGATGGCCAATGTACTGCAGACAAACACCTTTCAGAAATGCCTTATATCTCATTAGCATTATCCCTGATGCTGCCACAATATGTCATTGCACAACTAAACTAGTGTAAAGCAGAGTAAAGAGAGTAGATGCACATTATGCTCCTGCATCAAAGCTCACTGAAATAGATAAGAGTCTTCCCATTGAAGATCACGGGTTTTAGGTCAGGCCCTCTGACCACCACACCACTAAAGTGGGCTTAAAGATATATCGTGTTGCACTTACCTTAATGTGTAACTACAGTGCGCTCTCTGCAACAGAATGTAAGCCTGTGATATCTGAATTTCAAATCCATGTTATTCAGGTGAGTTCAAAAGAAGGTAAACCAACTGGCAAGTAAAAACACAAATAATCCTCCCAACAGGGCAGAATTTGGCCCCAATTAGTCAGAAATCTAGACAAATAAAGTAATTTTGCTTTCCTCAAAACTAGCATTTTTTTTAATTATAACCATTTGAAGTTATTCATGTTTCAGTGCAATACAGAGATGCCCCTCTATTATCTTGACAAGGCAAGAGAAACAGTCTTGTGATTAGAGCACAGGATTAGCTGTCTGGGTCCTAACCTTTTTTTAACTTGTCTCAGTGAGGCATGTAAGGTTTCTTGTAATTCATTAATAGTTCTGGGTGCTCAGCTATTATTAGACATTTCTATGGCCTACAAATAAATACATGTTGCAAAACACAATCTATTATAAATACAGATACAGATTAGCTTTTAAATTACATAACATACAACCTAGCATGGTTCACCTGAACTTTACATGTAACTCTTCTTTCTTGAATATTCAACTGAATTCTCCTTCCTTCTCTCAGGCAAGTGGGAAAAACCCTTTAATCCAGAGCATACTACAGAAAGAGACTTCTCTGTGGATGATGAAACATCCGTTAAAGTTCCTATGATGCACAGACTGGGCAGGTTTGACCTCCATATTGATGATGAGCTTTCGTGCACAGTGATCCGACTTCCTTACAATGGGACTGCCACAGCATTTTTTATTTTACCAGAAAAAGGGAAAATGAAGCAGGTGGAAGATGCTCTGTGGAAAGAAACTGTGTCCAGATGGTCAAAGTCATTCCATCTAAGGTAATCTTTTGACAATCAGGAACCATTTCAAAGTTTTATGGAGTTGCCAATTCAAATATGGGGTCATGGCAACGTCAAAGTACAGTTCTCCTTTGAAAAGTCAAATTGTGGAAATGGCATTGTGGGGTTCCACATTTACTATCTCTCAGCAACTTCAAATCAGATGTGCTCACTTTAATGATTTTTGACCCTAACTGACAACCTTGCAAACTCACCCTGAGCTCTCAGTATCAAGCTAGGTATTTTTTTAATTTATTGGTTGGCTTAGGCATCCCCATCAATAAAGATCCTGCAACTGGAATATAAATGAATAATTCTCCTGTTGGTGTGTGGGCTGGAACAGAATCCAGCTCTCTCTTCCAGAACTGCACTAATTCTGCAGGGCTTTCAGGAATAAAAAGCAGGAAAAGTATGTTTGAGTCACTAATGTAATGAGTTTGGTTGATAAAGAAAATGCAATGTTTGCAGTCACTTTTCAGTATAAAATTGCATTTTGAAAATCTTGACAAATTGTTAGTGGTATTAACACATTTTGCAAGCTAGAATCACAGGTCGGACATCCATTAATCAACAAGAAAATTCAATTACATGGTTGTAACCCCCCTCCAAAAGAACCTCATTCACTGAAACACATTAAGAAAATTATGACTGAAGCTCTTTCACCTAAAAGACAAAGGTGAAATGGCATGCACAAAATGTATTATTTATTCATTTTCTAAATAAGAGTACTAGAAAGACTTATCATAGACTTGTGTGTACATTATGAAGACCATTGAATTGCATGATGAACCATAATTATGGTTATTTGTGGATTTCTTTATTTTCTACCATTTTATTTTTCAAACTGTAATATTCTTATGAAATTCTGCTACCTCCCTTTCACTGCTGCAACTTGCTAGTGAGAGAAGAAATGCTAGTGCCACTGGACAAATGACACAATTAAGACAGGTCTTCTTCACTGAGCAGAGCCATAACTAAAGAATTCGGCACCCAGGGTGTTTTCTGATCCGAACACGCACCTTACAATGGCTGGCACCTGGAGCGAGGGGCAAGGAAGGCACCTTTTAATGGAGTGGCTCAATAGAGCCACTCTGGCACTGCCAAAGTAAAGCCCTGCTCACCCCACAGTGTTACAGCCTTGTCACTAAGTTCCCCATTAATTTACAGTTAATAATCAAGATCAGTCAGTTTGCTTCTAGGGCTCTCACTTAACTGTCTTTTAATGAAGTGCTGTGTTTGTTAAAATGGCTGCAGCTTTGTAAAGCATTTGATGTAGCATCTAACAAAATCTGACTAGAAAAATTAGTTCACATTGATTTAGATATGGATGTGGGTTGAAGGAATGCAATAAATTAAATAAAACATGCTGCTAAAGAGCAACATGGGCCTGATCCAGAGGTACAGCCAGAACTGATTTTTTTGGCAGCATATGTGTTTGACATGGGGGCACAAACCTTGTGTCACAAGTGAACCAAAGCCTCATAAAACTGCTGGATGAACAGCTGAACATCTGATTGATTTGGCATGCTTTCAGAGCGGATGGGCCATGGCCCACTGACGCCTGCCCATAGAAATGCCACTGGCCTGATCCAAAGCTTAGTGAATTGCAATGTTTTAATATACATCAGTGGCTTTGGATCTGGTCCAAAGTCAGGCTGGGCATGTTGTCCATTGAAGGAGAGATCAGTGTTAGTCCTGGTCATATTTGACAATTAAATTAATAATCTGGAAGAAGATATAAGTAAGACACTAGTTTGGTTTGCTGGTGCTAATATATAGATGAATCTAAACGGGCAAGTGCTGTGGAAGTCATTGGGGATGCTGAAATAATTTAAAGCATCACTGAGATTTAGAGATAGGCAGCAATTTGGATAGCAGCTAGCAATGTGAAATTGAAAAAGTCAGTGCAGTTCTCACTGCATCTTGAACTAAATTTACTGTTAATGTAAGTCAGGGGTCTGCAACCTGTAGCTCCAGAGCCACATGAGGCTCTTTGGTTGCCTCCTTGTGGCTCTGGACGCCTGCTCCCACCACTGGGGAAGGCCCACGCCAAACACTGGGTGTGTCCCCCCCCCACCACCAGAAGACTCTGTTGGGGACCCACTCCTGGTCCTGGGCTCCCACCCCTGCCAGGGACCCTGTGGCCGGCTCCTGGCCCGACTGCTCCCCCACCAGGAGTCTACACCCACTGCAGCTCCCAAAACACTTGGTAATTGAAAGAATTTTTAAAAATGGTTCTTCTTATCTTTTGGGTTGCTGAGCTCTGGTGTAAGTCTACTGAACAGAAAAAAAAAAAGAGAGACCACATGAACTAATGGCGAATTTCAGACCTGCTGTAATGTCACAGAAGCCAGAAGTGTGACACCAGAGAGAAGTTAAGGCCCATTATGTGCATCACCATGTGAAAGCACTGGAACTCAGAGGTACAGTTAGTACTGAACACAAAGACGCATTCCTACATTTTTCTCACAGAGGTTAAATAGCTTAGACACTAGACTCTAAACTAAGTGAAATAATGTAGTTTCTTGTTGTGTTCCTTCTTCTAACAGTTCAGTAAACCTGTACGTTCCAAAGTTTTCTATCTCTGCTACATATGAGTTAAAGGACATTCTCACCAAAATGGGCATCACTGATGTATTCACTGACAAAGCTGATCTGTCTGGAATCACTGGGGCACCTGAGCTGAAGGTTTCAAGAGTAAGTTTACAAATGTGGGAATTTGCTTCTCCATTTCAAAATGGCAAGTTCAAACATACCCTGGCTTAGGAGAACATCTACATGAATGATCATCAGATCTATCCCTGGCATAATTCTGCACTAGCTGGGGGTTTATACCAGAGACAAATTGGGCTTGTTAACCAGTGTTTCAGATTAGCCTGTTGCACTCTAAGGCTCATCTTCTGTAAGAGCCGTCTCACCTTTTTTCAACCAGTATTAAACAACTGGATACTCCAGAACATATCTAGGTACTCCCTCCAGAAGAATGAGAGAGGCAGCAGGCAGCCTAATTCCCAAAAGAAGCAGCCAAAGGTATTTGGAAGATGCTGTCCAGCCTCCTACCAGAGAAAAGCAAGAGTGGAATTCACACTGGCCACTCCAAGAACCTGTAGAAGGTACAGGTAGAGGATAGGAAACTGCATGGCCTTCCTTCCCCAACAAGAAGGTAACTCAAGGTAGGGGAATCATCATGGGGAGGGTCTTCAAGGAGGACAAGACAATCACCAGATTAAGAGAGATGATTCAGATAGGGAATCTACATTTTTTTGGACTGATTTCTGGAATTCAACAGGATGACATTTATAGTGGCTGCTTATGTGTGTTTGCCCAAATAACTTTCATTATTTCCTTTCCCAGGTGTAAAGAGACCCATAAAAGTAATCTAGGTGCTTTTCACATATTTACTGGTTTCAGAGGGCATAACAGATACTTAAGTCTAGCAAGAGCCTTGTGCTGGTCCTCTGTACACAGGTGTATTTCACCCATAGTACCCCACAAACCAGTTTTCCATCCCCTTCAGAGATCTGGGGTGGTGAGTCTCTTTTTTGTAGACAGAAATCATACCAAAATCTCCTTTGTAAAAGGAAGGGTGATACAGTTCCATTGTGCGCCGTTTTGGGCACCACTCGCTGAGAGAGAGATGCAGACAAATTGGAGTCCAGACAGAGGGGAGTAGCAACCATGAAAAGTGTAAAAAAATGACCTATGAGGAAAGGTTGAAAGGACTGAGTATGTTTAACAACAAAGACAGTGGGACGGCACTGTTAGGAGATATAGAGCTATGACTAGAATTCTTCATTGATCGATTGTTCTTCCTGTGTACTGACTGCTGAACGTGAACTAATCCACTTAAGTGGCAGTTACAGAGATTTAAGTTAAATATTTGGAGAAGCTTTCTAACTATAAAGATAGTTAGGCACTGGAACAGATTACCTAGGGAGGTTGTGCAGGATGCATCCTTGATGGTTTTGAAGAACAAGTTATGAACATACCTCAGACATGGCCCAGCTATACTTAATCCTGCTGCAGGGGGGGGTAAACTAGATGACCTCTCAAGGTCCCTTGCAGCCCAGGATTTCTAGGATTTCATAATCTTGTTTTTCAGAGATGTGGCCATTGCTAGAATAAAAAAACTTCCTCTCTTTCTGTAGTGTCTGTTCAGATCTGTCTGCCTGCCCACTGCTCCCATTTGACTTCATAAACATCTCTGGTTTAAAAGTGATCACATTCATTATTACTTATCAATTATTATTCTATGCCCAGAACTGCAACGTATGCTTTATCTCCCACAGGCTGTCCACAAAGCCGTGCTGAATGTTGATGAGAGAGGCACAGAGGCAGCAGCAGCAACTGCCATTGAGATAATGCCGATGTCTCTCCCTCCAGTCCTTGAATTCAACTCTCCCTTCCTGGTGCTGATTTTTGATAATGCCACGAACAGCACACTCTTCATTGGAAAAATAAATAACCCCGCTGAACATTAAGTGCTAGGCATTCAGATTGCAATTACTAAATAAAGATGCTTTACAACTTGAATTGACTGGTTAGAAGTATTCTGTTCTTCATGTTATGTAGCCCAAATCTTTTTCTTAATGAATACTTTCACTCAGCATCAGAACCATCAGCAACTGGTGGTGAAAAAGATAAATTTGGCTTAAGCATCATCATTATCTGACATGGCAGGAAAATGTTTTTTTTAATTAGGGCACCAAACAAAAAAAATACATATTCCTGACAGCTGTGAATTAAGAGACTTTAGTAAAATTTCCAGGTTCTCCAGCACACAGCCATGGTAATTTACATCACAATAGAAGCCTCTTGTTTAATTTTGATCTGTCAGTTAATGTGCTTTGGATAAAAAGAGGAACAATCTTGCTAACAGAGCAGAAGTGGTGTCATTCTCTCATGGATGGAGATGTGGCATTGCTCTGGGTAGTAAAGGGAGCTGGTGGTTGGGAAAGGAGGGAGAGAAGATAAGGGGAGATAGGAGGCTCACCTTTTACAAGGGTCACCATTAGGGAGGGGCAAGGCTATTTTAAAGTATATAAAATACTTCTCCCTCCCAAGTACCTGAACAAGTACCACATTTTCCTTGAGGGTCTGAAATAGGTGTGCAGCTCAAAGTGGAATTGGAAGTGCTGGTACACCAAGAGAAAGGTCATTCAACAAGCTATCCAGCCAAATGGTATAAATTCAGCATGTCTTGACAGTTTGGGTGTATATTTGAACATCAGATCTGTTAAAGGTGCATCCATCTCATCAATCTGGGCAGGAGTGTAGCTGCTTCGGCAGGGTGCATATTTTGGGTGGTAATTATGCAAGATCTGGGAAGTCAGCATCTCCCATTGGCAGAGCTGACTAAAAGATATATTTGGAGATACAGCTGTTCGAACATTCCCATTAAAGGAGCTACACAATGGGCCAGATACTCCTAGCCAGATATGCAGTGTCAGCTCCACACTAGCTCCAAGGCTCAGTTTAATGCAGATAGAGGGTTTCTCTAAGTTGCGGTAGCTGTTAGCAACATCCAGAGAGCTGTTCTGACAACCAAATGTTGGACAGGTATAGCAGTCATGGTCTCTTCCCCCCCCCCCATAACCCCAGGAACATGGTGGTCTCAGATGAGATAGTGTAGGAAACATGCTGGCAATTCCACATCCCCAAGGATTCAGCCCACACTGCACAAACTCCCAACTGGCTGGCGAAGTCACGTTTGCAAGGCAGTCTCGATAAGGTCAAGGATTTAGAGTGTGAGGATTTAGAGCAGAGAAGGATGAACATGACATCAATCAAACTCACAGATTCATAGATTCCAAGACCAAAGGGACCACTGTGATAATTTGGTCTGACCACCTGTATAACACATGCCACTATTCCCCAAAATGATTCCTAAAGCAGATTTGTTAGAGAAAACATCCAATCTTGACTTAAAAATTGTTGGTGATGGAACATCTACCGCCACTTGTGGTATATTGTTCCAGTGGTTAATTACACTCACTGTTAAAAATATATACCTTATTTACAGTTTGAGTTTGTCTAACTCCAGCTTTTCAAGCCATAAGATCATGTTATACCTTTCCCTGCTAAACTCAAGAGCCCATTATATTTGTTACCCTTGCAGATACCCCAGTAGTAAAGACCTAGATAGCTCTCATCTCCAAACAAATTTTGACAGCTGCCAGCATGCCTTGTGTGCTATGTCCTGCCCCCTGGCTTCCGGTCTGAGTGCCACTTTGATATCAATTTGATATCAAGATTGGGCAGCCATTTTGATATCAAATTGATATTGAGATTCAGCGGCCATTTTGAGATCTATTTGATATCAGGATTGTTCAGGGTGTGTTTTTAGCCTTGTGTAGTGCTTGTGCTGGGACACACGAGACAGGATTTGGCCCACTGGTGGCATCCTTCATTTTGAGAGATTGTGGAGAAAACGTGTGTGTGTGTGTGTGTGTGTGTGTGTGTGTGTAGTGCTTGTGCTTGGACCTGGGGCACAGAGTGTGACAGATTGTGGAGAAACTGAAGAAAGAGTAAAAGTAAAAGTAAAAGCAGTAAAGGTGGAGAGAGAGTCTGCAGAGGAGATGTTACCAGGTCAGCGGCTGGAAGGGAACTGAGAGCCGGTCTGGGGGGGGGGGATGCACCATAGGCTCAAACCCCTCCTCTCCGCTGAGCCAGTCAGGAGGCAGCTAAAAAAGACAGCCTTCTTTTTTTTTTTTTAAACAGAGGCTGAGTTTGATAGAACTGTAAAGAGGATTTGGCTGGAATCAAGGAGTGTGCAAAAAGGTATTCCACAAGCTGTGAGAGGACTAGCTTGGTTTGCTGCTAGAGACAAGCAAAGGCTAGCTGGGGAAAGAGAGGAAAGTGGAAAAGTGAAAAAAATAAGGTGCAGCTGCTAGAGCCTAGAGAAGCAGAGGCTAGAAAAGAGGACCCTCTGGGAGTAGAGAGGAAAAAGGCAAAAAAAAGGAGAAAAAAAGACAAAAAAGCCGTTTGGAGTGCACAAAGCAAAGTCTGTCAAACAAAAACCAACGAGAGGTTAAAGAGAGGAAAATATACCCTATAAAAGAGCCTAGCTGGGAAAGAGAGGAAAATGGAAAAGTGAAAAAATATGCGTGTGTGCGTGCGTGCGTGCGTTGCTGTGAGAGGGGCTAGCTTGGTGGAGCAGCTAGAGCCTAGAGAAGCAAAGGCTAGTAGAGAGGACTAGCTGGGAGAAGAGAGGGAGAAGGAAAAATAGGTATTCAGCAAAGCCTACCAGGCAAAGCTACTGGAGAGGAGAAGAGGAGTTAGCTAGACTAAATCCAAGCAGAGGCGTTGGAGAGAGGAAAAAGTTTTAAAGGCAGAGAAAGAGTTAAAGCAG
>ML681997.1:26266823-26427817 GCA_007922195.1 Podocnemis expansa
CTGCTTTAACTCTTTCTCTGCCTTTAAAACTTTTTCCTCTCTCCAACACCTCTGCATGGATTTAGTCTAGCTAACCCCTCTTCTCTTCAGTAGCTTTGCCTGATAGGCTTTGCTGAATACCTATTTTTCCTTTTCCCCCTCTTCTCCCAGCTAGTCCTCTCTACTAGCGTTTGCTTCTCGAGGCTCTAGCAGTTGCATCAGGCTAGTCTTCTCACATCTACACCTACTTTTTTTCCATTTTCCTCTCTTTCCCCAGCTATGCTCTTTTATAGGGTATGTTTCCTCTCCCTAGCAGCAGAAGCCCCTTTTTCTGCTCTCTAACCTCTGTTTGGTTTTAACCAGACAGCTGTTGACTTATACCAGTCAGGACAGCTTTTTCTCACTTTTTTCCCCCTTTTTCCTCTCTTCTGCACTAAGGGCGTTCCTGGATAAGAAAAAGATCCGGGGCACAGGCCCAAGCCCCACCCCCAAATCCCACATGTCTGAAACATGCTGTGCTGGATGCACTTATATACCTGAAACAATTTAATAGTAATGGAGTTAATTTAAATAGCATAAACAATCTGCTGCACATGACAACCTGCTGGGCACTTCCTGGTGGTGGTACTGGGGAATTAGTCTCAACTGGTCCCTGCCACGTGCTCAGTGCTCCAACTGTTCCATGCTGAACTCTGGTCCTGAGTCCACTTTTAGGACATTAGCCCTACGGCTAAGTCTTCTAAGTCCACCCTTTCCAGAGTGAGGTTCCATCCGAGGGTTGCAGACACAAATTAAAGTCAACTAAAATTAAAGATGTGTCAATTAGGCAATAATTAAAGTCAACTTGAAGGTTGCAGGCACTAATTGAAGTCAATGACTAGTGAGCTTGCCCACATTTGGCTGTCTAGGGGAGAGGCAAAGGCCCATCCTTGTCTCTGGGCCCCAGTTTCCCTCAATTGTGGCACTGTCTACCACCTCCCACCAGTCTGTGTCTCAATCTGCTTCCCTCACAGCTTCCAGTCACACACACACCCTTAATACTGTGGAATCTAGCTGCTGTTCCTGACTCAAAAAGCCACTGGCCACACTGTCAATTAACTACACCTTTCTGTACAGGAATGAATTCTTTAGTTTTCTGACACCGGTCAGAAATACACCTGAAACTGGCACTTTTTTTCTACTTGCACTTTTAAAGACTCATGACCCCTCCCCTAATTTTCCAATTTCTTTGGAAGTGGGAATTCAACCACAAGAAACTCTGAAATAAATACATTTGTTACTCTTTAAAGGTGCCACAAGACTCCTTACTTGTTTTGTTGAGCTACATTACACTAATGGCTAGCCCTCAAGAACTTGTTAACAAAAGAAAGGCTAACTTTGTGTCTTACTGTCTGGTGTTCTTATGCTGTGTATAAGAGAGCAAAAGAGAAGAGCAGAAGAATTAAATAGTACTTCCAGTCTGAAGAGTGGCAGTAAATAAATGATACTCAGCAATCAAACCAGTCCCAGTTGCACAGGATGTTGGATTCTTTTCTTTTGAGCACCATTGATAGAAATATGTAAAGGAACTGTTTAATTGTTTAAAGCCCACCTATTTCCCTCCCCACACCTAAGCCAGCTCCTGATGCCCCCTTTCCCCCACCTATGTCTATGGGATTTGTTATGGCATGTTACCTCAGGGGTCTTGTGAGATCATTGGTCACCAGCCACTTGCAGACTTGATTGTATTTTGTTGTTTTCTGTCTGGGGTGGCTCCTTCTGTTTGCTTTCACTGGAGAAGTCTGCATTGTTCGGCTATTTAGATGGTAATCGTGCTCCATCAAGACAGGCTGGCAATTGAGACTGGCCCCTTCACAAACACACCTTGTTCACACATTTAAAAGAACATATACAGCATAAGCCTAAACCAGATTTCATCAAGTATACAAAATGCAGTACAATGTTTAAGCAGGAGGTCCAAACTACTACTATGGAGTCTTGTTGGACATTGGTTATAATGTCTATTATATGTTATTACAAAATTATTTAACTTATGACACTGAAAGACATACACAACATTAGCTAACATATACTTTAAAGGTAAATGTAATTCTTTGTCTGTCCCCCTACTTTATGTCTGTGTCCCACACAATTACTGAGAAATCAATCCAGGACCAGTTTTCCCCTACACCTCCAAATAGGAGGGCTTCTTCCTGTATTGCCCAGACCCCCCATCCAAGAAGCCATTTACAACCACTTCTCCGCCCCCCCCCCCCCAGCTCCTTACCCCACCATAACACCCACCCCATGCAAGTGTGGGGGGAAAACTGGTCCAGGTCCTCAACCTCAAAAGAGAAACCACAAATCCTCCCCAGAGATGAAGGCCCGTTCCCAGCTGAGACTCGAATAAGCAGAGAACGAGGTGTGGTTCAGAGTTTATTATTCAGCTGAATAATAAAAGGAACTGCAGCAGAGGGAAGCAAAGAGAAGCTAGCCTCTCAGAGCAAGACCCCCAGTATAGGGGTTACAGGTCATACATACCTTCTAACATGCAAAATACGATATACTTAATGCAACAAGCTTATGCATAATACAACAAGTTACATCATGCCTAAAATCCCTACATGGTTTTACTACTCTTAATATGCAGGTTACACAATTAGATTATACTTAATAGGCAGCATATACTTAGCCCGCCTCTGTTGTTGTTTACAGTTTATTTGGGTATCAGTTACTGTCCTTGACCAATGAGAGTGGCCAGACTCCTGTGACCCCTCGGCTACCCGGCCCCCGTCAACCTGTTTACCAGACTTGGTTGATAGCTTCCCATCAGGGTCCAGACAGGAGGGATTGTCTTATAATCTAAATTTGTGGATTACCTTTTTTATCTATAGAAACAGTCTAGCTTTTTATCTAAGTCACTAGCTCCCCTGACTTGATATAAATTCTGTAATTAATGCTATCTTAGCAAACAGAGACTCTCACAGAGAACTTCCAAACAGAACTTACTCCATCTTGCAATTTCCTTTACACAAGCCTGAGCAGCATGCCCCCGCCATATCACCCAAGTCTAAGCTAGGCCCTTCCTTTTAAAAAAAAATAATCATATTTTTCTAGTTGTATCTTAAATTTATTGGCTAAACTGCAGTTGTATCTATGATCTACTTACCCCCTGAAAGTTACATGGTATCACCCCGTGCCACCAGAGGCTGAATTTCAATAACACAAGACTATTCAAGTTAGATGACTGTATAACTCAAGGCTGATTTTGGCTGGTTGGTGCTGTATGAAAGAGGAAGGATAGCTATTGTCATATCTGGGGAGAAGTTACTAAATGAAAGTTCTGAACAAATTTGGTGCAAAGCATTGTCACTGTTTTGAAGAACAGCTGTGCTGTGATGCTTCTCTAGGCAGGGACTAAGGATTTAATGACAAAAATGGATTAGTCAAGAAAAAATTAGACAGTTCCTCCTGGATTTAGCACCAGTCTGCCAGTCCTGGCAGCTTCTAAAACCAATCTGTGTAAATGTCTGGATGGGGGCAGGACAGGTTAATGATGGAAGTTTAACCCTTATGATTTGGGCTACTGGTACATATGCAAAAACATATCCTGTACATCTAATAATATGTTTCATGTTTATAAAATACAAAGTTGTTATACTTGCTTAGGTGTGTATGACAAAGAGATATGACAAAGAAATGGTAAGTCCCTCCTAAGAGCAATCTAACTTAGACTTAGGACAAAATAAACCTGGAGTTAAGGGCTAGGAAGAACATATAGAATTTCTTTGGTTATCTTTATTATTGTATAACACAACTAACTAAACATCTGTATTGCTATATTTCCAAACATCTTGGGTGTAACATACTTATAGCTGTACCTCAGGTTTCAGTAAAGGTGTGAACAAGTTTGTAACCCCAAATCAATCCCTGCCACACCAGGCCCAGGCCCTGCCCCGACCCCCCTCAATTGCTGCCACACTGCCAGCCCCCCTCAGCTAGCCCAGGCCCTGCCCTGGACCCCCAATTGCCACCAGCCCCCCCTCAGCCCCTGCTCCCCCACCACTAGCCCAGGCCCTGCCCCAGCCCCCCAATTCTTGCCAGCCCCCTCAGCCCCTGTTCACCCGCCGCTAGCCCATGCCCCGCTGCCTCCCCATTCCCAGCACGCCAGCCCTGGGGTTACCTGGTGTCCTGGGTGCCGGCTTCTGCCACGAAGAAACAAACTAATTTCTCCCAGCCATGTGGGAGCTCAGCTGCGCCCCCACCTCCTCGCAATGAGCTGTGGGCTGGGCTGGAGCTTCCCTCCTCCCTCCCCGGCAGTACATGCTTCCTCAGCATGTACTGCCATGCCTGCCGGTGCCCAGGAAAATTTACGGGGTGCACTGGGGTGCTGGCGCTGGGCAAAATACATCAGGGGAACCAGCCCCAAGATTCGGGGCATGTGCCTGGGCGTGCCCAGCACTAGCGACGCCACTGTTCTCCATAGCTAGCCCTCTTTTCTAGCCTCTCCTTCTCTAGGCTCTAGCAGCTGTATCAAGCTGGTCTTCTCACAGCTACACCTACTTTTTTCCTCTCTTTCCACAGCTAGCCTTTGCTTCTACCTAGCAGCAGAAGCCCCCTTTTTCTGCTCTCTAGCCTCTAGTTGGTTTTTGTCTGACAGACTTTGCTTTGTACAGTCAGAACAGCTTTTTTCCTCACTTTTTGCCTTTTTCCTCTCTCCCAGAGAGTCTTTAAGTGCCACACGACTTCTTGGGGGGTTTTTTCCCCTCTTTTCTAGCCTCTGCTTCTCTAGGCTCTAGCAGCTGCACCAAGCTAGCCCCTCTCACAGCAACACATACACACACACACATATATATTCTCCACTTTTCCATTTTCCTCTCTTTCCCAGCTAGGCTCTTTTATAGGGTATGTTTTCCTCTCTCTAACCTCTCACTGGTTTTTATCTGACAGACTTTGCTTTGTACAGTGAGAACAGCTTTTTTGTGTTTTTCCTTGCCTTTTTTGCCCTTTTCCTCTCTCTCGCCAGAGAGTCCTCTTTTCTAGCCTCTGCTTCTCTAGGCTCTAGCAGCTGCACCTTATTTTTTTCACTTTTCCACTTTCCTCTCTTTCCCCAGCTAGCCTTTGCTTGTCTCTAGCAGCAAACCAAGCTAGTCCTCTCACAGCTTATGGAATACCTTTTTGCACACTCCTTGATTCCAGCCAAATCCTCTTTACAGTTCTATCAAACTCAGCCTTTGTTTAAAAAAAAAAAAAAGAAGGCTGCCTTTTTTAGCTGCCTCCTGACTGGCTCAGCGGAGAGGAGGGGTTTGAGCCTATGGTGCACCCCCCCCCAGACCGGCTCTCAGTTCCCTTCCAGCCACTGACCTGGTAACATCTCCTCTGCAGACTCTCTCTCCACCTTTACTCTCACTGCTTTTACTCTTTCCTCAGTTTCTCCACAATCTGTCACACTCTGTGCCCCACGTCCAAGCACAAGCACTCCAGAGACACACGCATTTTCTCTACAACCTCTCAAAATGAAGGATGCCACCCCAATCTCTCTCTTTTGGCCTGTGGGCCAAATCCTGTCTTGTGTGTCCCAGCACAAGCACTACACAAGGCCAAAAACACACCCTGAACAATCCTGATATCAAATAGATCTCAAAATGGCCGCTCAATCTCTATATCAATTTGATATCAAAATGGCCACCCAATCTCGATATCAAATTGATATCAAAGCGGCACTCAGACCAGAAGCCAGGGGGTGGGACATAGCACGCAAAGCATGCTGGGAGCTATCAAAATTTGTGTGGTGATGAAAGCTATCTAGGTCTTTACTACTTACCCCCTCACCTTCTCTAAACACACTAAGCATTTTATGACACGGCTTCTAAACCTTTAGAGATTCTCATGATGAGTCTTCTTTGAACCTTCTCCAATTTACCAACATCCTTCTTCAATCATGGACAACAGAACTGGCCACAGTATTTCAGCCCCAGTTGCAACAGTGCCAACTACAGAGGTAAAATAACTTCTCTACTCTTACGTGAAATTAGAGAGTAAAGCACAGTTTCCCATTTTCACTGTTCAAAGGGAGAGGAAAATATGTTTGTAAATGTAGGAATATTGGACTTCAAAAACATTTCAGCCTGAAGTCCCCAACAAGAAAGCTAACTGAGAAACAGATGTTAAATCTCACTTTTCCAGGTTGATACTGCTTCTCTAACTATAGGTGTGTAACCTATGGATAGACAAAAAGTATAAACTTCCCTGCCTAGGATTCCTGCCAGCAACACCTACAATGAATGCACATATGCTACGCAGTTTTGCTGGCTCCTTTACACGCTCGCACCCATCTGTTTGAATGACACCCTGGGTAGGATCATTTGCATTAGGGCATACATGGCAATGATTTGTAAAGATGCTCACATGATAATGCAAGTGCTGTGCCTTTTTGAAATGAGCTTCTACAATGCAGCACTGACATCATCAGTCTCTTCTGTTTCATCACACTTATTACTATTTGGGATGTTAGATGGGCTGGGTTCTGATCTGGGGTGCAGAGAAACTCTTTTTGGGTGTCTGGCTATTGAATCTTTCCTACATGCCCAGGGTAAGGAAGGCATTTTCCCCCAGGGCAGATTGGCAGGGGTCTTGGGGGTTTCTCACCTTCACCTGTAGCATGAAGCATGGCTCACTTGCTGGTGTTTCTCTGTACCCTAAAGTCTTTAAACCATGATTTGGGGATGTCAATGACTCAGTCATAGGTTAGGTGTCTATTGCAGGAGGAGGCAGGAGGTTCTGTGGGCTGCATTGTTCAGGTCAAACTAGATGATCATATTGGTCCCTTCCAACCTTAGAATCTACTAATTTATTTCATCACTAAATGACTGGCTACCAGAAAAGATGATGCCAAACTGGCACATGAGACTTATTTGTTCACTTACATGGGTGTTCCCCACTGGGACCATATCCTCAGCCAGGTATTTCAGCAGAGCCCCATTGCCTTCAATAGAACTACATCAGTTTGCACCAGCTGAAAATCTGGCTCAATGTACTGCAGTGGAGCACCTTTTCCTTACTCTAGGATATGCGAGAAGAAAATCAGGGCCAAAACTTCAAGCCACTTGTGGCTATGCATAAGACTCAGTACTATTACCTCACCTGTAAACCATTTTGCTAGAGCAGAGGACGCAGTGTGTCAACAAAATATAACAGGAGAAAGGATGGCCTCACACAGTTTCTGGGAGTGATTTGAAAGACGAGAGGCTCTTCACTTTATATATTATTTGCTGCAGAATTTTTAAAGCCATGTGGTTTTGGGGTAGCCCTTTTCTCCTGCATGTCCCAATACTCTAATCGTTTTCAGCCCAATTCATGTGAGGGATCCAGAACTTCTGGAGCATACGATAGGTTTTCTTGTGTACTCCATGAGGTGGAGTCTAGATTTCTACATGGACATGAACAAATGATTGATATCTAACATGCTAGCTTACCCTATCTGTATGCGTATGGTTGGCAGGAGCATGAGGTGCGTGAGGAGGGCTGCATGAGGGAAATAGGTCCTTGTGAGTTGGGACTGGGATGTATACACTTTAAATTTTGTCTTAAAGGGGACGTATATGAACAAGGCCAAAAGCAGCTTTCTGCCTCTAGGTTAAAAGCAACTTAGAGTAAACGGTGATCTTTCAACACGTTAAGCCACAAATAGATAGTTCCCAACTTTTTGTCTGGGAGGAGAGGGATAAAGTGATAATTGCAGGGGAAAAAAGTGCTGAGACGATATTTAGGAATGGAAATGTGTGAGATGTGCAAGTGTGTATGAGGGATAATGTCTGCTCCTTGGGCTATTAATTATAGCCAAGAACACATCCAGGCCTAACAAACTTTGTGCCATCTGCACCTCCCAACTGTTCCCCCAAAGAAAGGGCTCTGACTGCTTCCATGGAGCCATCTGCTGTTTATCCTACACTTTTTATAGTCTTGGAGCATAAGCTGCTTGCAGCAATGATGGCTATTATAAAAACTTTCAGTTCAAAGAGGACTTTCCAAATTGACCTAGAGTCAAATTTACCCAATCTCAACGAGGACTGCACCATATTGTTGGGATCCAAGACGCATAATGCCCTGATTTGCTCAGAAGACCTCCAAACAGGTGCCCTCGGGTGGCAAAAGCTACACTTACTATTTTACAGGTTAAAGTAAATATGGAAGATGGTGTGTTTTTCTTGCAACACAGCCACACCAAGACAAGTTGATATCCCTCTTTCCAAAGTTTGCCCTAAGGAAAACAGAGACAAAGATCACCACAGGCTACACCAGCCCACCCAGCCATGTGCCCAGAGGCCCCCACTGATGTGAGGTACTGACCAAAGATTACCACTCCTTTGTACCCCTGATATGAAGTCCTGACTTTGATGCCACATGCTTCCAATGATCATGCAAGCTGAAGAGTGAACCTTTTTCCTTTTCTGTCATGCAGTAATGTTTTCTCTTTCTCCTATTTTATTATCGGGTGGGAGCACCTTCTATTATGCTTTTTTCTCAAACACTTTTAAGGCACCTTTCTGTGGGTGTGTTGAAATAGGAGCATGTGTACATACATTTATATGAGGGAGGGTATTGCTAATCATTTCTTAACTTATGGTCTATGCAAACTGACCTTAGATTACACAGAAGAGTGTCAATGAAACCACTCTGCTCTGTACAGGGAAATGAGAGTTGCTGACTTTTGTCACTAAGTGTACAGTAACAATGAAGGGGACTCAGTACTCCTTTGGGAGGAAAATGACTGCCTCCTTCAGTTTTGGGAGTTAGAATTTGTAAGACAATGATCATGTGCCATATTAGACTCACGATTTGATTATTGACTATATCAGTTTTACTAATGTTACTCCATTCAATGTCATTGTTAATTCATTGATTCAATTCCAGTTAGAACTTTGATTTGATAATTGGATTGTGTAATATGGGGGTGTTGGTAAAAGTTTAGGGCAGCCCTCATTGGGGATACTTTCATTTTATTTCAACATCTGCTTATTTATGGATTGGTAATAAAACCCATAAGATGGTAAGATATATAGAGAGTCTGTTTTTCTTTCAAAGTTGCAAGAGGCTCTAAAATCTCAAAAGCGCTAGTATTTTAGCCAAAGTAGTAGAGAGCCATTTGGCCCTCTTTCTAAATTAATCCCTTTGTCCCTTATTGAGGTTGAAGGGGCATTGGAAGGACAAGCTATTTTGTGGCTTCCAAACTGTGACACAGGAGAACAAAATGGTAAAAAGGGAACGCTACCACATCAGCCAATTTCCTGCCAATGTTATGATCAGAGTCCTTAGAGGAAGTTGCCAGAATTGCTTTATCAGGCAACAGCTCCCGGTTTATTGACAGCTCGCTATTATTTTCCACAGCATTCTTCATCAGAGTCAAGGCTGAAGTACACACAGGCACCACACTTAGCAGAAAACAGCGAAACATACCTCTATCACTGCCTGTACCGCCTACCATGCTGCATAATCTTTCTTATTTCTTTTCCATTTTTTTTTGTTCCCCACTCTGTACTCCTTCTCTCCCATCATCTTTTGCTGCAGAATCACAAATCAGCCCTCTTTATTACATTAGTTCTTCGAATTTCCTCCCTGCACCAGATCTTTTCACAGCCTCCCACTCTCAGTCCCGCCTCATAACACCTTTTTCCTCCCACCCAGAAGATGCCATGTGTGCAGAAGGTGGATACTGTCGGCTTTACCGGTGCATAGCTCACATTAGTCGTCACACTAGTACAGACACACACACACACACACACACACACACACACACGTGTGTTTGGTCTCAGGCTACCAAAAAAAAAAAAAAAAAGACAGTTGCTCTCTTTCTTCTCTGTCTTGCTTTAAATCACAGCATACATTTATATGAGGGAGGCATATCTCCCATAGCTGGGAAATGGCAACATTACCTAGGCCTGCAGTTCAACCACTCCTCCCAACTTTTTCAGTTCAGTAGCAATGATCTACCAAATAATAAGAAATAGTAGAGCTCAAAGAGCTTTACCAAGTAGGTCAGCATCATCCCCATTTTACAGCTGGGAAAACTGAGGCACAGAGCAGGGCTGCAGTTGGCAAGAGCTACCCAGCAAGCCACTGTCAGAGCCAGCAACAGAACCTACATCTCCTGCATCCCAGTCCTGTCCTCTCTTGGTTAGTAAAAGGCAGTTTTCCTATACCTACAATAATTTAGGGATAGACAGGGCCATTAGGCTCAACTGAGAGAAGGGACAGCAGATAGTTATGCCACCCAGGGCTGAGTTATCACAGGGGCTAGAGAGGCTGAAGCTCCATGCCCCAGCCTAAAGGGCAGCCCCAGGCTCCAGCCCCTAAAACCCCTATCTGAGCCACCTCCCCCATCCCCCCTGGCCAGCTCGGTGCCAACAGGGCTTGGCGTAGCGCTGACAGCACTCCTGCCCTGCTGGTGCTGGAGTGGGGATCCTGGGACCAGAGGTCAGGCTCTGTCCTCCCACCCTGCCACTGGGCTGGCTGGTCCACCTCCAGAGGTGTAGTGGGCCAGCACTTGTTCACTCCCCCAGCCCGGGGCCAGGGCTGGCTGGTACAGCACATCACTTCCACTCCAGCGCAGCCTTCCAGGGTCCATGGCCCCAGGGTGCTGCAGTGGGGGCCGTGCTGCCTGCCAGCTGGGCTCACCTTCAGAGGCAGACTGACAATCAGGGCTGGGATGGAGGCGCCCTCCGACCCAGGGCCTCTGCCAGCAACAGCGAACCCACAAGCTGCCATGCTGGGGGGACAGCCTGGGGACCCCCCCCAGGCTGGTTAATCCAGCCCTGATGCCATCCAAGGAATACAGCTAGGGTGGGATCATGTCTCAGACCAGCAAAATCCCTCCTCATCACCCTTTGCTTCATGGACAGATATTACTTGCCCCTTCCTGGGGTGCAGTTTACTCTCCCCAAGCATCCAGCCAATTGATTTAGGCAGGGAGTCAGGGCAGAGCCAACTCTCCTTCCACTCTTCATCCAGTGACAGGGAAAGGCATCAAGTGACCAACCTCATCCTCGTGTCCAGAGCCAGACGCACTCTGAGGAACACTTGCTCAGCCCAGAAGGGGAGGTGGGGGCAGGTACCAGCTTACTCCTCTCCATGCCCAAGTAAGGCCTTAGGACTTTGTGCTTTCCTGGTCTCTGCTTATGGAGTCAAAATGCTTTGCATATTACAGAAAGAGATGTTCTATAAAGGGAAAGGGTTTGTACTGAGGCAGAGAGCTGCTTTGCCATGGCACTGAGTGCTTTATATGATGACAAGAAGAGGCAGTGAGGTCCTGTGGACAGCACACTGGACTGAGATGCAGGAGCTGTACGTTCTGTACCTGGATATGATGTTACCTTGCTGGGTAGCTCCTGCACATCACAGCCCTGTTCTGTGCCTCAGTTTCCCCACCTGTAAAATGGGGGTGACGCTGACCTGTTTTGTAAAGCTCTTTGAGATCTACTACTTTTTATTATTATAGAAAACAGATTGTGCCTCTGACAGTAATTCAAGGGGGTGCCTGGCATTATCCAACTGATCCACAAACCTGCATTCAAATACTCTTTTTTTGTTGCCAGGCATCAAAGTTCAGTGATGTTTAGCTTCTCTCCCTTATGCTAGCCAGTTTAGACAAAGCTGAAACCTACTAGGTGTTTCATTCCAAACCTCAGCAAAACCAAAACTGAATCATTTATAAGGTTCAAGACAGTTGTCCACTATATAAGGCAGAGGGGCATTTCTGGCACATGATGGCATAAATCACATTGGTGAATGAGTCTTTGATGGAGTAGCTGGTTTCATTAGTGTATTTTGTGCTGATATGTGGGCAAAGTTGGCAGCATGGTTTCTTGCAGGGTTATGTATCTGCTTTAATGGTTCTGTTGTTATGTCTATAGTTACTGGTGAGTATCTGTTTAAGGTTAGGGGTTTGTCTGTAAGCAAGGAGAGGTCTGTCTCCCAAGACTTGAGACTGTGAAGGATCATCTTGTAGAATAGGCTGTAGACCCTTAATGATGTGCTATAGAGGTCTGGATTGGGGGCTTTAGGTGATGACTAGTGGCGTTCTGTTTTCTTTCTTGAGCTTCTTCTGTGGTAGTTGACTTTGGGGTACCCACTACTCCATCAAAGGATCATTTACTTTCTCTTCCGCCAATGTGATTTATGCCATCATGTGCCAGAAATGCCCCTCTGCCTTATATACAGGACAAACCAGACAGACTCTCTGCAAAAGAACAAATGGGCACAAATTTGATATCAGAAATCACAGCATTCTAAAATCAGATGATTTAGCATCTCTGCTTAGTATGAAGAAGGTCCTGGGTTCAAGCCCCAGGGGGTTGGACTTGATGATCTCATGAGGTCCTTTCTAACCCTATAAGTCTATTCTATGCTAATTGCTGTGCTCAAGCAAATTGATAACAGCTCAAGGCTTCAACAGAGGAGCTAGAATTCATTTGCAAATTTGAGTGTGTTGCTTTACAGCTAAATAGAGATTTAGAACTTTTTTCCTCATCACAACAGGTGATTTGATCTCATTTTTCTCTATATACTGTTCCCCAGTGTTTGAGTCTTAACAACTGTTTTGATTTGCTATTACAGTGTGACCTGATCCCATAACTTATACTTTCCTGCATTTATTTCCTCCCATTCTGTAAGTTCCCTCATCTTTAAAACATCTGATGAAGTGGGAATTTCTTCCACGAAAGCTCATGCAATAAATAAATTTGTTAGTCTTTTAGTGCCACAGGACTCCATGTTTGTTTAATGGGTAGTTAGTACTAAGTGAACAAATTCAGGAGGCTTGACAACACCAGGGGTTGTGGACAGATTTTTAACTGATTGGGTCCTGGAATGAAATCTTAACTAACGTCATTAATAGAAAAGAGTTTGTTACATTGTAACAGTACTTTCTAACTGACATTTATTCTTGACACCAAACCATGACAGGCTAGATTTTGCTTTTATAATGGGCTGTGAATAAGGGGTTCTGGGTTGCTATTCAGCCCCATTAGCCACACACTGAGGAATTACTGATGCCTTTATACTGAGGAAAAAGCCCCCAAAACCCACAACAGTGAATCTCTGAGTTTAAGTTAATTGGCTCAGACTTGAAAGGCTCTCACTGCAGGGCTAAAAATAGCAGAGCAAATGTTCTACTCAGGCTGTATCCCTGACTCTAAGACCCAGCCCTCTTGCCAGGTTTCAGGACTCCAAGAGCCCAAGTCATTTGATCCATGGGGTTTGCAGTGAAGATGTGCCCTGAGTGGTCTGTCTTTTCCTTATGGTTTGGCAATGCCTGTATTATTTATGCCAGTAAAGTTGCATTGAATTCAGTCATGCCCCTGAGACATGATTCCTTCCCTGAGCTACTTTTCTCCCCTGCTCCCAGATGGCTGCAATTTGCAATTGGTCCTGACCAGCACTGGCTGATGCTCCTGTAGACAGACCCAAGGCTCTACTCTCACCCATCTTCTGCTTGCTCAGGAAAGGAGTTTGTGGACCTTGAAAGCCTGTCCTGACCCACGGCCTAGAGAGGCAATGTTGCAGGAGAGAAGAAGGGGTGAATCTGCTTGCCCTTATGCAACATGTAGGCTGGCCAGATCCATTTTGACAATCTCTGTTTATAGAAGAAGAGCACTGATTAGCTTAGAGCCAATGATATAAATTAGATAACTAACTCTGATCATTTATAGCAGGGGTACTCAAACTTTTTGCGAGCCGGTCCACATTCAGCCTTCCACCATTCATCGGGGGCCACAAGCAACTAGCCCTGCCCCTCCAGTCCAGCCCAGAGGTAAGTTTGTGGGGGCTGGGAGGGGCGCGTGGGAGCGGGAGGGAGGGGGAGCGGGGGGGCTGCTGCTGGGAGCGGGAGGGCGACGGCGATGCTGGGAGCAGGGGGGCGGTGGCGATGCCGGGAGCGGGGGGGGGCGGCGGCGATGCCGGGAGCAGGGGGGCGGCTGCGCAGCAGGCTCCGTGGGGGTGGGGGGAGCGCAGCGAGCAACAGGAGTTGCTCAGCTGCCCTTAGAGCAGGGGTACTCAAACGGCCTTAGAGGGAACATTGCTTCAGGTTTGGCTTTTACATGCAAATAGGGCAGGCCACTATGGCAGTCCACCAGAAACGTCTTTGCGGTCCGGATTGTGGACCGCGGGCCGCCATTTGAGTACCCCTGATTTATAGCCTCAAAAGGCAGATAAAAACCACTATCCCTGTTTTAGCGAGAGGTTAATGGATGGGAATATAAACCAGTTCACTTAATTCCTAATTCCCTGCTTTTGTCCAAAGGCCACTCCCCCTTTTTCATTCTTTTTGCCAAAAATTTCATTTCATATTAATTATGTCAATAATCTCCAGAATCTCTTTCATAAAACTCTTCTTGCTTCCAGGATCAGATTTTAATCTCTCCTATGAATGCTGAGTTCAAAGCTGGCCTAACCCTTGCATTTACTTACCTTTCAATGTAGCTTCTTTTGCCACCCCCTTGTGGACAAAGAAAGTTCAACTGTTTGTTGCATAGTAAAGCAAAAATATATTAAACAAAATTATTGTAAACAAATAATCACACTAGAAAACCAGTCTATTAATATTGGAGCCATGGAGCCCTCTTCAGACATTATCTATGTGCGAAAATGCTTCATTAGCTAGAATCTTTGTTTTCCATTCTCTGAGGGTGAGTTTAAGATAACTCTTTTATTTAACTTAGGCTCACAAACTGACCTTTCATTCCTCTTTTTTCCTTTTGTTTGATTTGAATCCAGGAGATAAAACTTTGCTGGACAAAGACTCCAGAGCACAGAGTGTTTTTCATTTCACCAGAACTGTTGAATTAAAGAAGAGCAATCTGATCCTTAACATGCATTTAGGGCCAAGTTTTCAGCCAGCCCACGAAGTTTTTCAAGTTTATCAGTTTACCTTAACAAACCAGAATCACAATGCAAACTAGCAGGATATCTCAAATGCAAGCAGGATTCAGTGCAGCTTTTTAATGGAGACTGGATGAAAAATATTTTTCATCCTGAAATGAGGAAATAACCCAGTTTTGCACAATAGCTGTTCTGCACTAGTACCTTTTGTGTGTCCATTCTTATTGTACACGAAGTGCCTTTGTGCACTTTAGCTTTACTCCCCTTCCAAAGTTGATTACGCATTGCACTGTAGAGAAGACCTTAATGAAATACATTATTAAATCTCCAATTTCTGTCTCAGACATGGTGTCTACTAGAAGAATTTACCACTTTATTTATACCAGTAATGGTATAGCTTAGCCAGCAAAATTCCTCTCAAATGGATGCAGTCAGATGAGAATAAAAGTGCTTTTACTGGTATAGCTTATGCTGGTTTCCCCCAACCATGTGTACACTAATAGTTTTTAAATATTCCTATGTTGGTGGTAAATAAATAAATCACAATGATACCTGATTTAGCTATGCTGATTAAAAAAAGCTTAAGTGTAAGACATCATCCAAATGTAACCCCTGTAAGAAGGGCCTGTAGAAATCTTGAATTCAAGGCAGAGATGTGCCTCAAAGGGTGCACAAGCCTAGCCTTCTGTACAGGGTGAATTTCATCCTTAACAATGAGCAACTGAAGAGAAACAATGAAGCCGCTTAACTGACAGCTCTCTCTTTTCCTTCTGTTTGGATCCAAATGTGAATCTATCAAATAGAAATCTGATATTCCCAGTTTTGTTGCAGCAAATGCTGTATAATCCTACTGGCTACCTTAGCAAAGGCCCACCAATAGCTGCGGTGAGCAAAAGGTGTGCTGCATAAAACATATCTGCATTGGTAAAACCCAACAGTTGATCTTGTAAATCAGGAAGCAGTTCATACAACTACATTGTGCAATGTATGCATGTACTTGTGTAAGCAGTGCTAGTACAGGGTTAGAAGTGCAGCATATGCATTTTGCACATCTCATCTGAGGCAGAAGCATGTGAACATTTGGCCAAAAATGCATAATCATGAATACTAAGGCAGAGAAAATGCTATTTTTGCCAAAGCAATGAATCCACATCCACATTAAGGAATTGGCTATGTACGGAAGTTGTACAGACATATGCTAAAGTATGAAATTAAATTGATATTGTTGGACAGGTATAATTCAGTGCATTCTTTAGACTAAACTGAAAAGAATAAGTAAATAAACCACCCATTTCAGCATAACAGTGTTCACACAGTGAGTTAGATTAGTATTATTACAGCTGCCTGACGTAACTAGCAGTACTTTTATATTTAAGGGTGTCTACACTGGGAGTTTTACTGGTTCCACAACTTGGGATATTGTATAATTATATTGGAATAATGGATGAAACATTCAAATGTAGACAAATCGTTAGCTGACATTCTTAATTTTAAGCCCTTTTAGTCCTATCATGGCCTATATTTTATAGAAAAACAAATAAGGAGTCCTGTGGCACTTAAAGACTAACAAGTTTATAGGTGTGTTTCTCCAGAGGAAAAGCTGGTTCTCTATTTTTTCTGCTTTTCAGTCCTGCTGATATAAAGCCTAGAAGACCACCTTCTATTTTCCCATCCCACACATTAGATGTGGGCTTACACTAAAGTGATTCATCAACTAAAGGTTAGTGAGGTGTGAATTTCAAGTACATGGACTAACCCAGGAGCGTCACTGCCCCAGGAAAGACCTGTGGCACGGGCACAGGCTCAGCTCCCCGCAGCCCCGATTATCCACCCAGGCCCAATCCAGCCTCAGGCTCCTGCTGCCACCAGCCTGGACCCAGATCACCAGCCGGGGATGGGGCTTGGAAAGGCAGTCACCACTGCAGGCAGCTCAGCCTGAATTCCCAGCCGGGGACCGGGCCAGGAGCAGTAGGCACCGCCACAGGAGGCCTGGCCTGGTACTGGACCTCAAGAGGCAGGTGCTGCCACCAGTGGCCAGGCCCCAGGTCTCTGGCTGGTGACAGAGACAGGAGAGGCAGGGGCTTCCCTGGACATTTGGGCCACTGGCACTGGGACTTGGGGCATGTGCCCCGTGTGCCAGGTGACAGCAATGCCCCTGACCTAACCTGGAATCCACATCATCAGCTGTCTTCCTATTGACTGGAAGAATGTGAACCAGTAAAAAAGGTTGCATCATTGCAGTTCTAGACTGCATGTTTGTTTAATTGTCTGGAGACAGAATTGTACGGAAGAGCAGAACTGCTGAGACAGGCTGAACAGAGACATTACTCATACGTGTTGTAAGCAGGAGTTCGAGTAAGGGGGAGTGCTCTGGAATGCTGTTCTGGGCCCCCCTGTTTTGAGGGAGCCAGCATTCTCGGCCCCCTAAAAATAAACTAATGCCCTGGAACACGGTGCTCCGGGGCCTCCCAAAAATAGGATGATATGCTGGAAAGCTGCATTCCAGGGGCCTCTAAAAATAGAAGAGCGCACCAAAACTAGCCCTCCAGCACATCCCCTTTAGGCTGGAGGAAGGGAGGGGCTGTGGGCTGGAGCCAGCCCAGCCACTCCTTCCTCCCTTCCCTGGAGCCTGTGTGTCTCTGCCCCTTCCAACCGGGGCCTGGCTGTGTGCACAGCCAACCAGTGCCGCAGCCTCCTTCCCCACACCCAGCTCTTCAGCCAGGTAAGGGGGCTGGGGCTGTTGGGCAGCTGGCGGAGAAAGCTTGGGGACAGGGAGGCTGCATGGGGAGGAGGGAGAAGGGGTTGGAATGGGGGGCTGGGGAGAGCTTGGGGGGCTGAAGAGGGTGGGGGTTAGGAGAGCTGCAATGGGGGCAGGGAGCTTAGGGAGTGGAGATTGGGGCTAAGAATGACATGAGGAAAGGGGTCTGATGGGGTGTTTTGGGGGCAGTAGCTGGGGTTGGGGGGCATGTGTGGGAGCAGTAACTAGGGTGTGTAAGGGGGGTCCCACAGCAGAATAAGGGGGGGCCAATTTAGGAGGGTTCCAGGGCCTCCCAAATTATATGTTAATTCCTGGGGGGCAGGAGCTATGCAGAAGGGGGGCCTGGACATGCGGGAGGGGGACCCACCCATGCAGGAAAGGGGTCCACCCAAATCAGGAGGGTTCTGGGGCCTGCCAAGTTATACTTTAACCCCATGCTTGTGAGGCCTGATCATTTGTGTAGTGCTTTAAAGTCTTCTAATGTGAGAGCAAGGTCCTGTTAAATACAAGCGTCAGACTCAGACTCATATATTCTAAGATCAGAATGGACCAATATAGTCTGACTACCTGTACAATCCAGGACACAGAACCTCACCCACCCTCTCGGGTAATAAATCTCTAACCTATGACTGAGATGTTAAATTCCTCAAATCATCATTTAAAAACTTTAAGGTACAGAGAATCCACTAGCAATTGAATCATGCCCCATGCTACAGAGGAAGGCAAAAAAATCTCAGCGCCTTTGCAAGTCTGCCCTTGGGGGAAATTACTTACCAAATCTGATACGGTAATCAGTTAAACCCTGATCATATGGGAAACACTAATCAGTCAGACAACCAATAAAGAATACTCTGTAATAACTCAGAACCCCACTCCATCAATCGTACCATCAGCATATCTACAACCAGGAGCCAAGGATCAGCCAATTTCTGAATTTTCCCATGATATCATCCCCTCCATGAATTTATCAAACTCAGTTTTGAAACCACCTGGATCCATGGGTTGCTGACCCCTGCACATGTGCCAAAGATGGCATGCAGCCCGAGCCTGAGTGGCACGCGACACTGCTCAGGCTCCCTACTGGCCCTGCTCCCCCAGTGCTGCGCAGCTGAGGCCACAAGAGCTACATGCTGCAGCTCCAGGCCCCTGCTGGTCGCATTCCCCAGCAGGGAATGCGACCAGCAGGGACAAAGAAGGTGCGATGCATGCGGCACCTGGCCCCTGCTGGGCCCTCCTCCTGCTGGGCAGGGCTGCTGGAGGGGAGTGGGGTGCATTGGCCCACCTGGAGCTGCCACTGCTGGCAGGAGCCAGCCCCAATTCCAACCCTGGGAACTGGAGGCCACCCACCAGTGGGAGCTGGCCCCAATTTGAGGAACCAGAGTCTGCTTGCCAGCGAGGGCAGAAGCCAGCCCCAGCCCAGGCCAGGAGCCGGAGGCCACCCACCAGCAGGTGCCAGCCCCAGGGAACCAGAGGCCTGGCCCCACCCCCTTTTGGCCCCACCCCTGAACCTACTGAGGGTGCAGTGGGCAGGGGTGGCACAGCAGCCATCAAAGGTTGCCACCGCCTGAGCTAGATATTTTGCCCCCACTGTTCCCTTTGGAAAGCTATTCCAGAACTTCACTCCTCTGATGGATGGAACCCAGTGTCTAATTTCAAGCCTAAACTTCCTGATGGCCACTTTATGTTCATTCATTCTTGTGTCCACATTGGTGCTGAACTTAAATAGTACCTCTCATGACTTGATGTATTTATACAGCGTAATCATGTCTCTGCTCAGTTGCCTTTGGGTTAGGCTAAACAAGCCAAGCTCTTTGAGTCTCTTCTCATAAGGCAGGTTTTCCATTCCACAGATCCTCCTAGTAGCTCTTCTCTGCATCTGATCCAGTTTGAATTCATCTTTCTTAAAATATGGGGGGCCAGAACTGCACACAGTATTCCAGATTAGGTCTCACCAAAGCCTTGTATAATAGTACTAACACCTCCTTATCTCTACTGGAAATACCTCACCTGATGCACCCAATGACCACTCTAGATTTTTTTCCACAGCCACATTGTGTTGGCAGCTCATAGCCATCCTCCAGTCAACCAATACATCCCGGTCCTTCTCCCTTTCCATCATTTCCCACTAATGCTTCCTCACTGTACAGAAAAAGTTCTTGTTATTAGTCCCAAATGCATGACTTGCACTTTCCACTATTAAATTTCATCCTATTTCTATTACTCCAGTTTACAAGATCATCAAGATCTTTTTGTATGATATCCTGATCCTTCTCTATGTTGGTAATACCTCCCAACTTGGTACCATCCACAAACTTTATTAGCATACTTCCAATTTTTGTGCTAAAGTAATAGAAAAGTTAAATAAGTTTGGTCCCAGGACTGATCCCTGAGGAACTCCACTAGTAACCTCCTTCCAACCTGACAGTTCACTGTTCAGGGTGACCCTTTGTAGTCTCTCCTTTAACTGGCTCCTTATCACTTTTTGATTTTCATATTAATTCCCACCTTTTCCAATTTAAATAATAATTCCCCATGTGGAACCATATCAAATACTTTACTGAATTCTAGGTAAATTAAAGCCACTGTATTCCCTTTGTCTAAAAATAGCTGTTATCTTCTCAAAAAGAAGACTGTTTCAATCAACCTAATCTACCTTTTGTAAAGTCATTAACTTTTACATCTTTAACTACTTTCTCTTTCAAAATTTTTTCCAAGACCTTGCATATTACCAAGTTCAAATTAAGAGGCCTGTAGTTACCTGGATCACTTTTTTCCCCTTTCTTAAAAATAGGAACTATGTTGGCAATTCTCCAGTCATACGATATAGCCTGAGTTTACAGATTCTTTAAAAATCCTTACTAATGGGCTCTCATTCTTCATGTGCTAGTTCCTTTAATAGTCTTTGATGGAGATATTCCCCTCTCCCATTAAGCTGTTCAGATTTGGCTTCTACTTCAGATGTGGTAATTTCTGCTTCCATAACCTAAATCACATTAGCCACTCTACCACTATTTCCAAGCTCACCGTTAGCCTCGTTAAAAACAGAGGCAAAGTATTTGTTTGGAATAATATTCAGCCATGCCCTGATTTTCCTTAATATCCACCCCATCCTCAGTGATTAGTGGTCCTACTTCTTCTGGTGTTTTCTTCTTATTTACATGCAATACAATCTTTTACTATTGGTTTTAATTCCCTTTGCAAGGTCCAGCTCTGTTTGGCTTTTGGCCTTGCTCACTTTATCTCTACATGCAAGAGGTAGTTTTCCTTGCTGATCCCCCACACCTTCTTAAGGCACAAGCGGAAAACCAATGACTCCTCTTCATGTGACTATGGTAAGAACATCCAGAGCATCGGCCACATCATAAATATGGATTCCAAGGTAAATTGGATGATATCGATAATGTCATGGTGGTGGTGGCCTTCAGTTGCCTTTTGCTTCTACAATTGCATCCATGGACTGTTGCTCTGCAGATGCCATACATGTATGCAAGTGACCGAATAAGTAGGCTCATGCAGCTCTGAGAACAAAATGGCTGCTGTGCTGACAGACTGAGATTTTAGAAATTTAAAGGTACTGAATACCAAAAGGGCATCACAATTCCTTTGCTGAATAGGCCAGGGAAGGAACTCAATTCCTTGCAAGCTTGTCTCGTGTGTGTTGCTTTACTTAACCTGATAAGATTGTTTTATCTCTAATAAGGTTAGAAATGCAGTTAAAATCACAATTCAAATGGAAGCTAATATATTTGGTTTTGTATGATATCCAGGATAAATGCTGTTTAAAAGGCCAATTTGCTGTGTCCTACCTGGACAGTAACTCCAGAGTCAATGGGAAGTGCACCTGTACTCAGTGGCCAAAGCAAGCCAGAATGCACCAGAACGGCGTTCCATGGCCCACTACTTTTAGGGGCTTAGCATTTAGCATTCAGAGGCCCCTAAATATAGAAAGTGGAGCCAGAATACTGCATTCTGGGGCCCACCATTTAAAAATAGTGGGCACTGGAATGCAGTATTCTGGCTCCTTTTGCTATTTTTAGGGGCCCACCAAAAACAGTGAGCCCCTAAAAATAGTAGGTCTTAGAATGCCATTCCGGCACGTTCCGGCAAGGCAGAGAGCTTACCTCAGGCTGGGAGATTTTAAATATCTCACCCTGAGCCTGATCTGACTGAGCATGCTCAGTCTGAGCAGGCTCTGGATGGGACCCTCAACCCAGGACAGGCCTGCTCTGCATGGTGGCCAGGTAAGGGGTCCCTGCTGGAGGGTTTTGGGAACAGGTGAGGTGGCCCAGCAGGGAAAGTGCACAGGGGAGGGAGTCTGCCTGGGACAGTGAGGGAAGATGGTATGACATGGCAGGGGGTTAGGGAAGGGTTGGGGGGCCAGTGCTGAGACAGAAGCCAGGGACTTTAGCTGGGGTGGGGGGAAAGTAGCTGGGGTGGGGGGGACAGGCATGTAGGGGGCAGCAGCTTGTGTGGGGGACAGGCATTTGGGGGGCAGTAGCTGGGAAAGGTAAAGGGGGCCCAGACCTGCATGAAGGTGGCCCAGAAATTTAGGAGGGTTCCAGGGCCTGCCAAATTATACTTTTACCCCAGCCTGTATTGCCACATCTACAATTTGCTCATAAAATAGGCTTAGTCTAGCAGGAATAAGTGACTAAAGCTTGGTAAATAGGTTTTCTACAATAAATGGGTGTGTGGGTCTGTAGCATTCATTAAAATTATTAAAATGGAGCCTCTAAGGCCCATTCTGATGCATATATGTTCTGTAAAGGTTAGCTAACTTTCAACTTTGAGCTTCTGAGGGTGAGTGGTTGAGTTAGATGCACTGAAGAGAAATTTTTGTTTTCCATTGATCACACTCTTTTAGAAGTATTGCTTCCCCAAATCTCCATAGCTGCCTCCTCTGAATTAAAAGATGCTGGTGGGAAAGGGTATTTCAGAGATGTTTGGTGATGATATGGCCACACTGAGATCAGCCAAACCAACACAGGTCAACAATGAGTTCCATGTTCTCTGTTTTAGTGAAACCCAAGGTGCAAACTTCTTCCAGTAGAATCAGATAGTGTCTGCTTCAATTGGCATAACAGTCCAATTCACCTGTACTGCTGCATGAAGATGTAGAAATTTCACCCCAACCGGGGCTGTTAAAGCAAGGGAAGCACATAGCCTTCCCCAAGGAAGGGCAGGCAGTGTGTTCGGCACTGCCCTCTCCTACAGTAGTTGCTTACACCGTGGGAGACACATTTGATTCAGAGCTGGATCTTCATAGGACCCTTGCTGGTTGAGGCTGCTCAGGCAGCGTGTTAAATAAGAGTATAATCCCCCATTTTTCCCAGGGACAATCTTAGTCTGTCTCCCCTAGCCACCATCCCAGAAGAGCTCTTCACTTTTTGGTCTTCACAGGCTACCTGCAAAGCCCTGGTGAGCAGTGCTTGTGAGTGTCAGGCACCACTCATCCCTGCACCTGAGTTAAGAGTTTCCACCACCACCATCTTCCATTCTGAGTTAAGAATGCATAAGGCTGCGTAAAGCCAGGATGAATCGAACCTATTAACTATAACTAGCACTTAATGTACAAAAAGAATTTACTGGATGACTAGCCTTGGAAACCAAACTGCTCCAGTTATCCATGGAACAGAACAAGGCCAGTTGTGCCAAATCAATTCATAGATTTAAAGGCCAAAAGGGATTCCTGTGATCATGTAGTCTGACCTCCTGCATAATTCAGGGCAGAAAATTTCACCCAGTAATTCCTGCATCAAGCCCATAACTTTTCTTTGAGCTACAGATAATGCATAATAATAATGTTGACCAAGATCTGTCTCTGAAGCCTGGGGTCTGAATCAGAACTTTCTGCACAAGTGGAACGCTCTGAATTCAGTGAGAGATCTGCATGCAGAGATCTGCCTGTGTGAGCTCGGTCTCATAATATATACGGCATAAAACAGCAAAGACAGGCGGATGTCCAAAGAATGCTAACCTGTACCGGGGTCCAGTGGGGAAGTGGAGAGTGAGAAGCTTCTTGGTGTCTCTGCCACCCCCAACCCAGCTGTGGGAGCTGAACTAAAGTAGGCCGGCAGGGCCCCAGACAGCAGCAAGTAAGACACAACTGAGCCTGCCAGAGCAGTGCCTAAAGAAGCAAGGGAAGGTAGCCGATTCCCTCGCTGGAGATGGGGGTATATAACCCCAGCAAGGGAGAAACAAAAGGAGAGGAGTGGCCAGGGAGGAGGGCGGAAGCCCAATGCTCTAGTTGCCTCCTGGCCAAGGAAGCGCAAGCAACATAAAGCCTTCTGGCCAAGAAGGCCTGGTTTGGGAGAGGGATTTGCACTGATAGTCTGTAAAGAAACAAGCACAGGTGATTATATTGAGTGAAGTCTGTAAGTCCATTTCTTTTGAAGGGGAAGGCCAAGGAGACCCATGGCAATCTGTTACGGTTCCCAGTTGGAAATAACGACTGAAAGCTGCTGACTCCATATGGACTTGAAGAATAGCATATTGCCTTCTGCTGTAGCACATAAATTCTGTATTGAACTGTAGGTAGCTTAATTAAACAAATGACTATGTCTGACAAAGTGGGCTTTTCTCCTACAAAAGCTCATGGGATAAATAAATTTGTTAGTCTTTAAAAGTGCCACAGGCACCTTGTTTGTTTTGCTAAACTAGACAAACATGACTGTCCCTCTGGAACATATGAATAAAATAATGTGCCTTTCTACCATGCCAGGAGAAGCTTTGTCAAACTTTAATGAGACTCTTATCAGAAGCCATCATAAAATTATGTTATTGGTATGTACAAGGCCAATTATACTAGATTCAACTATCAAGTTGAAACAACACATGAGATATTTCTTCTCTGGGTGCTGCAGTTCTAAAATCTGACTGTTCTGTCTTCTTCAGTTTTAGTAAGGCCCTGGATTGTGAATACACACCTTCCAAAAAGAACATCCAGGAAATAATTGATTTTAAGGCAATTTAGATAATTGTATACCTCAAGTTCTCTAAAAAACTGGAAGGACCTGATAAACAGAGGAACTAAGAAGTTTGTGCCAATCTGTTTGCAAAGACTAAAGAATCCTGTTTGAACGTACGAAATGACATCCTCTTAACAGATGATTAAGTGGTTGGATACATTTGACAGATTGTGCTAGAAACAGTTTTATGTATGTTTGTGTGTTTTAGTTTTTATTTTACGAGTCTATTTTACAGGTACTTTTCATAAGAACATTTCAGTGAGAAAAGCATAGATCCTTACAAACCTTACCTAGGTATCAGTTGCACAACTCCTTTGTACTGGAATAGTTTGTTTCATCAGGTAATATGGCTATTGAGCTAGAACTAGCTCACGCACTTTAGCAACCCTGGTCTCTCCCTTAAATTAATGTTCTTTACTTCAGTTTAGTCAATCAATGTCCATCTTAGGGGACCTGATAGTTTATGTTCATCAGCTATATCAAGGTAAAAGATTTACCCTGTATCCATACTAGAAGGATGTCCTGATTAGATAACACATGCAATAGATATTGTGCTTCAGAAAATCATGGACTAGTATGGGCTGCGACATTGTTTGACCCAGCCAAGGCTCAGGAGTGTCAAAACTTTTCACCAGAGCCCTGACACAAAAGCAACTCAGTGAGCCACAAGAATTTGCCCTCAACGTCACAACTAGAACCATGCGCTAACTCTGGACAGGTTTACACTACCTGCCTTTTTTGGCAGCAGTTGAACAGAGATATGCAAGTTACTTAAAATAACTTGAGTATCGGAGTTTGACTGCTCTACTACCAGCACATGCTGTGCACTGAGTTGAAGGGAGGAGACTTCCTTCAACTCAGCACTACCCCTGTTGCCAGGTGGTGTTCTGGATTGAGTTCCTGATCAGCTGAGCAGATCTTCATATACCCAGTCAGTTGATCAGAGTGTTTGAATGGAGAGTGGTGAATTTGCAGCCATCAGTGAAGGCAAATCCCCAGTCACCTTGGCTAGTCCATGATAGCTCTCAGTCTGGTGCTCGGTGACATTGTGTTCCTGAAGTCAGTGGTTCTCAACTAGGGATGTAAAAATTAGTTTAATTAAAGATCAATTTAATCATTCTAAAAATAGAATAGTTAAATGGTTAAACACATTTGGGGGCTGCTGCACTCAGCTCGTCACTGCCAAGAAGGGACCTACCCAACTGCAGTGTGCTGCCCTGCACACGCAGAGCCACAGTGGGACAGTTTTCACTTGCTGGGAGCAGATCCAAGACCACTGCTCAGTTGTGCGCTGCCCCTTCCCTGCTCCGGGTTCTGCATCTTCTCATGAGCTGCAGGCTCCCCCACAACACCAGTGCCTGGCCCAGCTGTGGCAACTGCTCCCCATAGTTGACTTCATGCCTTTCCACCAACAAGATCTGTCCATCTACTCTTGCTTTCCAGAAGCTGAGTTCATCTGCCACCCGCCTCTCCCCCAGTTTAAGTGATAATCAGCTGCTTAAAACATTTAAATGGCTGAATCTCATTTAACGGTTTATACAGTTATACTTTTACATCTCTATTCTCAATCAGGAGTACACATACTCCTGGAGTATGCAGAAGTCTTCCAGGGGTACATCAACACATCTAGATATTTGCTAGTTTTACAATAGGTGACATGAAAAAGAGTAGTGAAGTCAGTGTGAATTAAAATTTCACAAGGACAGTGACATGTTTCTGCTGCTCTATAGATTATACACTGAAATTGAAATACAATATTTATACACCAATTAATTTATTTTATGACTATAGGGTGAAAATTGGAAAATCTTTCAGTTATATTGTCCTATCATACTGTTGCAGTTTTATGTCTGATTTGTTAGGCAAGTACTTTTTAAGTGAGGTGAAACTTGGGATACACAACACCAGACTCCTGAAAGGGGTGCCGTGGTCTGGAAAGGTTGAGAGCCACTGTGTTAAGTAGATTATGGTGGTATTAGCAAATCAATGAGGCTGCTGGGGGAGGCAGTCACTACACTGTGTGAATTTGCAGAAAGCCAATTCCATTAGAATTCAGCAGACCAACAATACATTTTACATCAGTCTTTTTTTTTTTTTTAGATAGTCTTTGGCAAGTTATGTAGGGCCCAGAAAAGAAAACATTTAAATTTATTTAATCCTGCTTTCTCTGAGAGGTCGAAAACCCTGTGTACCCTTCAAATCTTCCTCTCAACCACAGCCATATTCCTCAGGTTTGATTTAGACAATCCAAATACCTGCAAGAAACTGTTCATTGGGGGCAGATTTCTAAAAGGCACAGATGGGAATTAAGCAGCCAGCATCTATTGCTTCCCATTGGGAATGAGGTAACCAACTGCCCTTGGCACCCTTGAAATTCGACTCCTAGGCTTAAATCAGGCCAAACCCTTATTGCCTGGATAAGGCCCAAAGATCAGGTCCAAAGACAGACTATCAAATCTCTTAATTTAAGAATGCAACACTATTATACTCACTTTATTTCTTTCAAATCAATAAGTTGTGTGCTGGAACATGCCCCTCCACTGACAGGAAATTCACCTCTCACCATCTATCAGCAGTTAATTTATAACCTTCAGTATCAGAGCACTACACTTTGGAATACCAAATATTTGCTGATCACCTTCCTCACTGAGCAGTCATCCGTTTAACTGTTTTTTTAAGGATAGTTGATTGAGAAAAGTAACAGAAGAGCTGCCTTGTTGGTAAGATGGAACTGTTTAAAATGAGAATTTTAAATACCTATGAGGGGAAAGGGTTGACAATTATATCTGCATGTTCTTAACGTGATGCAGTATTTTAAGCAAGAGTAGACTTTATCTGTATATTGACATTTGATTTTAATTTAAAATGCCATAATGTTTTAAAGGGGAGGAAAAAGCAAGAAGCCTCCTGATGTAGATTTATAGCTACTACAAATCATCATAAAACAAAACTTATACCTACATTTTCCTGCTTTAACAGTTAATAATGTTAACGAAATATGCCTTTTGATCTTCAGTGTTAAAACTGTGATCTCTGGGAATTGAAAACAATGCTTGAAATTCACATTCTGTGCAATCCAGCCTTTTACAATTTAGACAAAAAAATGATTGTTTCTAAAGCTTCTGCTAGTTTCATATATTTTCTTCGCAGTTCAAAAGCTTTGTTTATCTGAAGATCATTGATGTTGAACAGCAAAGGTTTCGTAATGATACGCATACAATAAATTGTTTGTGCTCCTGAACTAGCAATAGACTATCAGTGCTCTTTAGTCATGCAGTGTTCTCAAGTCAGTGGGAATTTAGCTTGTTTGAGGTCTGGAGAGTCTTTCCCTTCATTTCAATAAGTTTTGGATCAGACCTATCTAAGAACTGCACCCTTTGGTTTCCTGCCAAGGGTTGAATCTTGAATTTGGTGCTTCTCCTGAGATCAGTGATAGCACAACCAACTCCACAAATAATGCTAGGAATGCTAAGAACATGATTATCCACTACCTCATCTCAGAGCAATTAAAAAGAGTAGACACTGGCTTCAGCTATAAAGAAGCAGGTTCTCCACTATGTTTATTAAACATGTTTGGCCTGATCCTGTTGGTATTGACATCATAGGATTGTTACCAAAGACTTGAGTCAGAGCAGGATCAGGGCTCTAATTGCATATTTTATAAAAGGCAGATCCTGTCAACCCTTCATTGCAAATGGCCCTGCCTATCAGAGAAATGGTGTAAGAAACCAGGATTCATATGGTGAAGGAAGAACAGGATACCAGGAATGGATGGAGGGAGAGCGTACCCCAAACTTTTCATGATGTCTGATTCCATAGGGCCCTCCTCTACATTGCCATGGAGGGGGCTGAGGTGCGAGGAGGCCAGGAAAATCTCTTCCTGTGCTCCTCGCCATGTAAGAAGTGCACTGTAGGCACATCATGCTGCATCAGCCCTGTAGCTACAGCGGCGTTCAAGAACCATGACAGCAATGCAGAGAGGTGGAGAATTACTTTCCCCAACCCTAGCAGAATTTGTCAGCACACAGTCTTGGGCTTTGCATGATCTGCCCCTTGCTAATGTAGAAATGATTAAACAGCTTTTAGGATCAAACATCTGCGGGAAGAGTGACAAGAAGGCTTTGAAGAGAAAGTAGACCATGCCATACTCAGCAATGCTGCAGGACTGTCTTTTGAGGGGCAAGTGAGGCAACCACCCCAGGCCCCACAGTTTGATGGGCCCCATGCTGCCCCTCACTGGCTCTAGCAGCAAGCCGAGGCAGGAGCGTGGAGCCTGGCTTCTGTGCTGGCCCACCTCACCCCTGAGGCTGGATTAGTAGGACCCTAATAGCACAGGCTGTCCTGTTTTGGGCCACCATCGGCATCCTTGCCCTGCCGCCAGGCAGGCCAGAGTGGCGGGAGCAGCCGTAGCACCCAGCACTGGAAGGAGCTGTTCAGGGCAGACGGAGGAGGCTTCCACAAACCCAGAGGGCACCTTCAGCTGTTCTGCAGTGTCCTGGCGGGCCCCACACCACCCCCTGACCAGCTGAACCACTTCAAGGGGCAGGGTCGTCTGGTGTGCAGAGGACACCTCACTCTCAGGTCCTACAGAGCTGCAGCCACACGCCACCCCGCCCCATCCCCTGCATCCGACAAAGTGCGTTGCAGCCGATGAAAGTGTATACATGAAGAAATGTATTAGTCTTGAAGGTGCCGCAGGACTCATTGTTTTTGCTATATACAGACTAACATGGTTACCCCTCCGGAACTTTTCAGTTTCAGTTTCCAGTCAACTATTCAGACCTGAGATGAAGCCTTACCTTTGGTTTGAAAATGACTAATCAGGACACACCCATTCTATCTGGATAATGCATTTATCTTGCTCATGGAATAAGCCCCAGTGGAGGGAGCCTGCAGTGGGATCACATGACATTTAAGTTGTGCAAAAGGCCTTGAGGCAGCTTGTTAGATCATAGAATCCTAGGGTTGGAAGGGACCTCATAGGTCATCTAGTCCAACCCCCTGCCAGAGGCAGGACCACTCCCACTAAACCATCCCAGTCACTGTTTTGTCCAGCCGGGCCTTAAACACCTCCAAAGATGGAGACTGCACCACCTCCCTAGGCAGCTCATTCTAATGCTTCATCACTCGCCTAGTAAAAAAGTTTTTTCTAATATGCAGCCTCAACCTCCCTAACTGTAACTTGAGACCATTGCTCCTTGTTCTGTCCTCCATTACTACCAAGAATAGTCGAGCTCCATCTTCTTTGGAGCATCCCTTCAAGTAGTTGAAGGTTGCTATCAAATCCCCCCTCAATCTTCTCTTCTGCAGACTAAATAAGCCTAATGCTTCCAGTCTTTCCTCATAGGGCTTGTGCTCCAGCCCTTTAATCATTTTGGTTGCCCTCCACTGGACTCTCTCTAGCATGTCCCTGTCCTTTTTGTAGTGGGGAGCCCAAAACTGAACACAGTATTCTAGATGTGGCCTCACCAATGCAGAATACAGGGGAATGATCACATCCCTTGATCTGCTGGTAATACTTCTTTTGATGCAGCCCAGGATGCCATTGGCCTTTTTGGCAGCAAGAGCACACTGCTGACTCATATCCAGCTTCCCATCCACCATGACCCCCAGGTCCTTTTCTACACTGCTGCTACTCAGCTGAATGTTTCCCAGCCTGTAGCGGTGCATGGGGTTTTTCCGTCCCACATGCAGGATTTTACACCTGTGCTTATTGAACTTCATAAGATTTTTATTGGCCCACTGTTCCAATTTATCTAGGTCTCCCTGAATCCTGTCCTTGCCCTCCAACGTGTCTACCGTTCCCCCCAGCTTGGTGTCATCTGCAAACTTACTGAGAGTGCAGTCTATTCCATCATCCAGATCATTGATGAAAATGTTGAACAAAACTGGCCCCAGGACCTACCTCTGGGGCACACCACTCGTGACTGGTTGCCAGCTAGACATGGAACCATTGATTCCTACATGCTGAAACCATTGATCTAGCCAGTTTTCTATCCACCTTATAGTCCACCTATCCAACCCATTCTTCCTTAATTTGCCAATGAGAATGCTGTGGGAAACTGTATCAAAAGCCTTGCTAAAATCAAGGTATATCACATCAACGGTTCTTCCTGCATCCAGAAAACCAGTCATCTGCTCATAGAAGGAGACAAGATTGGTCAGGCATGATTTACCCTTGGTAAATCCATGCTGACTGTTCCTGATCACTTTATTTTCCTCTGAGTGTTTGAGGATGGATTCTTTGAGAACCTGCTCCATAATTTTTCCAGGGATTGAGGTAAGGCTGACTGGTCTGTAATTCCCCAGATCCTCCTTTTTCCCTTTCTCGAAAATAGGCACTATATTTGCTTTTTTCCAGTCCTCTGGCACCTCCCCCATTCTCCATGAGTTTTGAAAGATAATGGCCAGTGGTGCTGCTATCTCATTGGGCAATTCGCTTAGCACACATGGATGCAGTTCGTCCAGCCCCATGGACTTGTGCACATCCAGCTTCCTTAAGCAGTCCCTAACCTGACCTTCTGTCACCAAGGGCCTCTTTTGTTCTCTCCAGCCTGCCATACCCATGGTAGTGGGCTGGGAGCTGACCCTGCCTGTGAAAACTGAAGAAAAAAATGCATTGAGCACTTCAGCTTTTCCCTCATCCTCTGTCACAAGGATGCCTGCCCCATTCAGCACGGGACCTACACCATCCCTGAGCCTCTTCTTGTTATTAACATACTTGTAGAATCCCTTCTTGTTATCCTTTACATCCCTTGCTAGCCGCAGCTCCATTTGTCCTTTGGCCTTTCTGATTTTATCCCTGCAGTCCCTAGCAATATCTTTATATGCCTTTTTGGACATCTGACCAAGCTTCCACTTCCTGTAAGCTTCCTTTTTATGTTTAAGCTCAGAGCAGAGTTCTCTGCTAAGCCATTCTGGCTGCCTCACATGCTTGTTCTTTCTCCTAATTGGAATGGCAACTTCCTGTGCCCTTAGCTGGGTTTCTTTAAAATATAACCAACTCTCTTGGACTCCTTTCCCCTTCAGATTAGCTTCCCAAGGGATCCTGCCCATCAGTTCCCTGAGGGAGCCAAAATCTGCTTTTTTGAAGTCAGAATGAATTTCACCCTGAACACTTCACTAATGCCGTCACATTATTTCTATCACTTGAATTAATTATATTAACCACAAATGACACCCTGCCAACAATTAAGGTATCTTAGAGCACCAGAGAACACATAAAAAGTAAAATATGAGTCCAAAGAGTATGTAGGAGTCACAGATGTAAGGAATATTTCGATTAAAGGTGAAGTTAACAGGCTATGTTCAGTGGTTAAAGGAGAATTTGATAGGCACTGGAACTCTCTAATCTCTGGGCCCCCACCCAGGTAGGCATTTGCAACCACTTTTTGGTACCATATGCATCACTTCTAGCTCCATAAAAAGCAACCCTGACACAAAGGGGACAGGGGCTAAAAAGGGTAGTGGAGGTGCCACGCTTAGGCTGTTAATGCCCCAAGTGTCCCCGCCCACCCACTATAGCCCCACCTGGCCTAAAACCAACCCCCCTGGCCCAAAACAGCCCGCTGCTATTGCCCCCAAACCACCCCACAACTCAGTGCCCTAACCTGGCTCAAAACACCCTGACTGGCTATTGCCCCACCTAGGCCCTGTTAGCCCACCCCCCTGCCCATTATTGCCCAGCTTAGCCCAAAATGGTCCACCCCCTGCTATCTCCCCAAACCACCTGTTCCCGCACATACACACTACTACCCCAAACCACTTCAGTCAGCTTTCGCTCCACTTAGGCCCTGCTTGCCCACACCCCATGCCCATCGTTGCCCGACCTGGCCCAAAACCATCCACCCCTGTATTTCCTCCAAATCACCTGTCCCCATCCCCCCCGCACACAATTCCCCAAAACCATCCACCACCCCAGCCTGTTGCCCACCTGACCCAAGACCACTGCAGCTGGGCAGCTGTTGTCCCACCTGGGTCTCACTCACTCACCCCCCCCCACTATTGCTCAGGCTCTAACCCCAAATTGCTTTTCTGCTAGCCCTTCCCACTTTGCCCCAGCTCTCCCTCCCTTGCCTTCTGGGGCACGACGCTGGGCCGGGGGGGCCCCCTGGCTGGCCTGCCATCCACCTCAACTCCCCCCAGCTTTCCTTTCCCTTCCCTGTGCCCTGGGGTCCTGTACTGACCCCATGCCGGTGGACAGAGGAGCAGAGCTGAATCAGGCTCAGACTCCGACCCCTGCAGCGTACACAGGCTGCCTGCCGGGGTAGGGGTGTGGATTCAAATTTCCCTCCTGTCTTCCCCTGTAAGAGAGAGAGTGGCCAGGCAGGGCTGGGCAGCTATTCTCACTCACTCAGTCTCAGCAAGCCCTGGGCATGGTTGACCTGGGCTGAGAGCAGACAGGCAGGCTGGGTCTCTGGCCTCAGCTGAACCTGCCTGTGCTGGCTGCGGGGCTGGAGAGTTGGGGGTGAATCCTCTGCCCTGCTGGGAAGCAGGGCCAGCCAGGCAGGGTGAAACGCAATGTTCCCCCTGATATTTTTAGTTCTCTGGGCCCCAGAACAGGGGTTATAAGTATAATTTGGGCAGGCCCTGGAACCCTCCTAAATTAGTGAGCCCCCCCCCACACACCCCAGCTACTGGCCCCCACATGCCTGCCCCACCACCTCAACTACTGCCCACCCCACACCCACCGCCCACCCAAGCAATTGCCCCCCAAATGCCTGCCCCACCACCCCAGCTACTGCCCCCCTGCCTCCTGGAATGCAGCGGAACGGCATTCTGGGGCCTGCTATTATCAGCGTTTGGGGCCCCTAAACATAGAAATGGAACTGGAACGCTGCATTCCAGGGCCCGTTACTTTTAAATTATGGGCCCTGGAACGCAGTGTTCTGGCTCCATTTTCTTTTTCTAGGGGCCCTGGAATGCTCGGCCCCTAAAAACAGTGGACCCCAGAACGCCGTTCCTGTGCATTCCAGCTTACTTAAACCCGTCACAGAATACTGGGCCCTCAAATTTGCAGGCATTCTGACTTAATTTAACCCCTGGCCATGTTTTATAGCCTGGTCCATTGACAGCACTGTGCACTGCCCTTTCTGGAAACAGATCTCCATTCCAGGACTAGGGTTCCTACTCCTTGGCCAAGTGAGAGCTGAGGAACCTCACATTCAACCCAGATGGGATGGTGAGAGTCACAATACTGCCCCTTGTTGGGCAATCAGGGAATTACAGAGATAGATTTTTGGGGTTCCATGGTGAGTTCACCCTGGGGAGTAAGGAAGATGATGTAGTACAGTGCCAATGTGAGAAGAAAGAGATGATGTTAATTTAAGCGTCATACTCCTCCCTGCTCTACTCTCACAGAGTTCAGTTTGGGGACTATTAGCAAGAGCTGATCTCCACTGTTGGGATGGTGCAGAGGGAAGGACACAGTCTCCAAGACAATGGGATGTAATCTATAGGAAGTGTTACATGTTCTATATATTTGGGATTCTAGTCGTGTGTGAGAAAAAGATAAAATAAATGGTAGAAGCTTTCATGATCCACATCTAAAGCAGCTTTAGCCAGTGTATGATGGGTATAGAAAATTCCAGTGGAAATGGAGATTTAGTTCAAATAAATAAAACCATTTCCATAAATTTTAGTAAGTAAGCTATTTTTAAAATTTTCCATGTTTTGCATGTGATTAGGAAGCTCCTAATCCTAAAATTCAACAATTTCATTGTCTCCTGATTCATTCATTATAGCCCACCTATGCAGTGAGCTTGTACCAAACTTAAATGCACTGCCTGACTGCCAACTGTGTGCTGTTACTTTGTGTCCAAATATCTCATTGCCTGAATCCAAGCACCTCTTCAGGATTTATGCCCATAAACAATTACATATTTTGATGTAGGAAATCATGAGTGTTAGCTGAACTCTGAATTGATGGCAATCAGATAATACTAGGGGTTTTTTGTTTTTGTTTTTTTTTAATATAGGATCATTGAAATGTAGAATCATAGAATATTAGCACTGGAAGGGACCTCATGAGGTCATCTAGTTCAACCCCCAGCTAAAAGCAGGACTACTCCTACTAAATCATCCCAGCCAGGGTTTTGTCCAACCCGGTCATAGAAGTTTTCAAAGATGAAGTTTCCACCACCTCCCTAGGCAACCCATTCCCATGTTTTTCCACCCTTCTAGTGAGAAAGTTTTTCCTAATATCCACCTGAGACCTCCCCATCTGCAACTTGAAAACATTGCTCCTTGTTCTGTCCTCTGTCACCACTGAGAATTGCCTGGGTCCCTCTTTTTGGGGGCATCACTTGAAGCATCCCACCTCAGTCTTCTCTTCTGCAGACTAAATAAGCCTAGTTCCTTCAAGAAACAACAAGGAGTTGTGTGGCACTTTAAGACTAACAGATTTATTTTTTGTATGAGCTTTCGTGGGAGAAGATCCCACTTCCTCAGATGCTTTGAAGATGGGTGAACTTACAGAAAGGAATGAAACTAAATGCAAGGGGGTGTAAAACATAGGATCAGGTCATAAAGTAACAGCAAATCAGAGCAGTTTACAGGCTCAAACCGTGGGAAGCCTGAAGTCAAATTACCCTTTGTAATGGGAAAAGAACCCATAGTCTCGATTAAGTTCTGCTTTCACAAAATGTAGCTTGCATGTTAATTCGAGTTCAGCTGTTTCTCTTTGAAGTTCCTTCATTCTCTCCTCATGAGTTATGTGCCCCAGCCCCCTAATCATTTTTATTGCCCTCTGCTGGAATCTTTTCTAATTTGTCCACATCCTTTCTGTAGTGGGAATCCCAAAACTGGACATAAGAGAGTAGAATAATTCCTCCCTTGATGTGCTGGCAAACCCCCTACTGATGCACCCCAATATGCCATTGGCCTTTCTGGCAACAAGGGCCCACTGTTGACTCACATTCAGCTTCCCATCCACCATAACGCCCAGCTCTTTTTCTATGGAGCTGCTACTTATTAGAGCTAGAATGCACCTAAAGAGATCACCTAGCCCAGCAGTTTTCAAACATGTGTCACAACACACAGCTGACTGTGTTGCCAGCAGCCAGTCCACCACCAAAACAAACCCGACACCCCTTGCAGGGTTTTCTTCTGGTGGTGAAGGACTTATTCCAGCAGCAGGATTTTTTTTTGCCAGTAGGGTCTGTGTCATCACTGACTTTTCGCAGCAGGGGATTGTTTGCAGTGTGGTGGGGGGTTGTACTACAAAACTCCTGACAGCAGTGGCTTTTTTCTTTGGTGGTGAGGTGCTTTTGTAGTTTGTGCCACCACTGAAGTCTCCCAGTGGTGGTGGTGGGGGGGGGAGACAGGCAGGTTGCTGAAGCGGTGAGGCTTCTGTGTCACGGACAGTTGGGCATGCCACCAACCATATCATGACATGGAAACCTTCAGAACTCCTGACCTAGTCTATCACATATTGCTTTGGCCACATGACAAATATCAAGCTATACAACTACCATACTCTGGTATTAGAGATCAGATAGATACCCCTTAAGAACAAAAACTTTATTGAGACTCTTCTTTCTATATAGTTAATTTTTGAAAAAATCTATTAGTTTAATGATGGTCCATTTAACAGAATCAGTCTTTTCACCTCTCTTTTTCATTCTTATCACTCCTATACAAAGAAGACTAGTGCAGAATGAAATATCAAATGGCACCAGATCATTTGTTTTTCTAGCTATCCTAACAGAGTTGGAATACCTCTTTTACTTGGTAGAGAAAGAATTGGTTATGTGAAAATAAGCAAGTTCAAATATTGCATGAAGGGGAAATTCTATCATATTTTGTATGGGAAAAAATTTACATATTGCTTTTAAGTTTGCTCTTGTTATTTTGTATGTCCTGGACTTAGGTGCACAAACGGCAGTTAAATATGCAATTAGAGAAGTTATATATTGGGGTGATTTATGCAAGCTGTTTTCATTTTCACATGCAAATTTTGGATTTTGTGTATGCAAACTTGGATGGTAAATTGGGATCCTTTTAAAACTTTAACATGCTTTTTACAAAGCTTTACTGAACAGAACATGCCTCTGCACCAACACTGCTTTCAAATCACTGCTTGTGACACAGAATAGTAATATTCCAAACATAATACAAGTGTGTCTCCCTCAGTCCATTGACAGGCCCACTACAGCATTCACTGGATCTACTCATGGGGACATTCTGCACCAAAAATATTAAAAGTTCTGCACACCGCATTTTAAAACTCTACATAGTTATTTGTCAAAACAACACAATATAACCAAGCCAGTTTCAATTATTTTGGCAATTCTTTCCAAACATGTATCAGAAAGTATATCTATAACAATGCAGACAATAAAAACAGTCCATGAAATGTTTTTTGACAAATAAATGCTTTACTAGGCTACAGTACAGAAACTTATTTCCCATACCCCTCAAAAGCAGTGCAAAGACTTGGAGGTGTCAGGGTAATGCAGGAGCTGAGGGAAAGTGAAGTAATGCCTGGTAAGGAGCCTGGGAGTGAACCTGGAGGACTGTTGAGTGTGGGTGAGAAAAGAATGGAACAGAGTTTCTTGACAGGGAGTGGGGAGCCTGCCTCATACAGATGTTGGCTGACTCTTAGGCTCTCCCATTCAGTCAGACACATCTGCCCTGTCCCCATGTTTCTTATCGCCATGTATTCCTGCAATCCCCTCCTCCCCCCATCCCCATGGGGTCTTGCACCCCCATTCCCATTCAGCCCCTGGCTCAATGTTATCATCCCACTAGTTCCTGAGCCCATACCTAGTCTCCCCCTCCTTGACCTTCTGAACCTCAGTCTGTGATTCCCAAACCCAATAGCCCCATGTGTGCTGCTTTCTGTGCCTCTTCACCCTGAGAAACTAACACTGACTGCCCTCTCTTATGGTGCCACAGCAGCCCCTGCTGGACAAAACATGTAAATGCATCACCACTCCAAGCAGAATCTATATTCTGCACCCCCCACACACATCTGCGGGGGACATGAATTTCATTCACACGCAGTGGTGCAGAATTCACCCAGGAGTAGCCAGATCTTACAAAAACATATTTGATATATAAAGTACTACTATACATACCCTGAGCAGCAATTTGACTGTATGAATGAATAATCCATACCAGAAAGATGAAGAGCGAAAGGGAAAGATCAATTGTTTTACCTGTTTGCAATGGTATTGGATCCTCATTCCAGAGCCTAAAAACGTCATCATATGTTATTGGGCAGAAACTAATATGAAAATTAAGGTGGTGCAGTCTTGTCTTCAAGGCTGGAGGGAATAACTGCTCCTGCCCCTATTCAAGAGGGTACTCATCAAAAGGTACTGTCTCCATCATTCTTTTCAGCTCTCCTGTTACTCTACAGTTCATAACTGTACACACCTTCATGTCTGTAGAACTATTTCATCTACTGGCTGTACCTGGTTTGTCCAATCCATGGCCTGGGAGCCAGAATATGGTCTGTCACAGACTGTTATCCAGTCCACTGGATGCCGCTGGAGCTGCCCATCTGCCACACAGTTGCATCTGAGAAGCAGTCCCTCCCCTCAACCCCATGCCAGCCGGAAGCAGCCCTTTATCTCCCCTCCAGCCACATGAACTGCTCTGCACTGCACCAGAGGTGGATGTAGGAGATCAGCTACTTCCAACTGGGAGGGGACACTGCTGCAGCTACACGCTGTGCAGCTTGTTCAACTTCCCTCACCTTGGGAGACTAACCCTCTCCCTTCTACCCAAGGCCCCTCTCCCTCTTGCATACCAGCTAAGCCCAGTAGGACCAGTTAGTACAGCACCCCTGGACTACACACATGCTGCAGCTCCAGCTGGCTGGGATGCTGAGTGTGGCAGCTGCCTGCGAGAGCCTGGCTGTGGAAGCCATCTCTCCTCTCCATCCAAGCTGGCTTCTGGGGGCAGGACCATGTGAACCATATGAAACACAGTTCCCAGTTCCCTCTTTTTTTGTCCCTATGCCTTTCTGGGTCATTCTGCAGTATAGTAATAGATGGTGGGGTGCCACAGTAACAAAAGTAGGTAAAACCAGCCAGTCCTAAGAAAGCCACACACTCTTGGGCTCCCCAGTGTGTGCCTATTTCTAACATCTTTTTGGATATAATCCTACATAACAACTGGCGATGAGGAAGGGACCGAGGTGACTTCAACTTTTCTTTTGTTGCCAGGATAGTCAATGTAAGAAACAAAACTTTTTCTTTACTGTTTGGAGAAGTGGGGTTGGCCTGTTTCCCTTGATGGCTTGAACTGAAACTGAAACTGGCTCTGCTTGCCATGACAGAGGCAGCAGCTTGGAAACAAAGACAGGCTACTGGAACTGGCTCTGCTTGAGCTGACAAAGCCAGTAGAGACTGGAGGAGACAAAGAAATACAAGAGGGCACCACTGGCTTCTCTTATGGGCCCTCTGGGACCTTTTGATGCTACTTTGGAGCAATGGCACTCATACATAGCACATTTTCAGAATTTTGTTGTGACAAATTATGCATGTGGTCCCTGCACGACAGAGGCTCAGCCCACCTTGCAGAAAGCCATTGATAATGTGGTCTCTATGGAACTGGCTACACAAGACATGACAAATCAAGGCCAGAGTGCATAAGGTATTCCCAGAACCTACCCACCAGGCAGTGGGGAGGTCGAAATGTTACCAGTGTGGAAGACTGGGTCACCACGCATCAGAGTGCTGGTGTACAGAGCTAATGTGTCAACAATGGAGCAAGAAAGGACACATCAAACATACCTACAAACTAAATAAAGAAAGATGAGTCAAACAGAAAAGGCAGATTAGAGCAGAAGAAACCTGTGGTCAGGTACAAAAACAAAAATCTGACTGCAATAGAGCAAACTCAGGGAGCCCAAGTTGACACCCAGTCAAGGGATGAAGTGTCACTCCATGTTTTGTCCATGACAGCTGGCCCACATGAATACTGGGTAATGCCACTGTTGGAACATAAACCTATACACATGGAACTGGACACCGATGCAGCAGTTGCACTAGTTTCAGACGCTCTATATAAAAAGAACTTAAAAGCATCTTCAACTTAAGCTGACAATAGTTGTTTTGAAGACATGTGTTAGACAGGACATCCCCACATTGGGTTCTACTGATTTTAAGGTGCAGCTCAATGGACAGACTACAAAGTTGTCACTGTTTGTGGTAAAAGGCAATTACCGAGCCTTAATGAGGATGTGTTGACTTAGGAAGATCCAGCTAAGTTGGGCTAAAGCGCACAGAATGACTAAAGAAGGAACAGGTCTGGTAGCTATATTAGAGGAACACGCTGCTGTTTTTGGAGAGGACCAGGGCAGCATGAAGGGAATCACTGTGAAGTTAAACATTAAGCCTGACTGCCAACCAAAATGTTTGAAGGCCAGAACATTGCCATTTGTCATGAGACCCAAAGTTGAAGCAGACTTGGAGAGCCTCGTCAAGGATGGAGTCTTAGTGCCAGTTACTCACAGCCAATGGGTGACAACCAATCATTCCAATAGTGAACAAAGATGGCTTCATTCAGATTTGTGATGATTTTAAGATCTCTGTTAACCCAGTGTTAGATGCAGAACAATACCCTCTCTCTCCACATCGATAACATCTTCACTGGTTTGGCTGGGGGACAAAAATTCAGCAAGATTGATTTGAGTCAAGCATACTTACAGATGCACGTCAAAGAGAAATCTCAAGAGCCATTGACTATTGTAACACATAAGGGGCAGTACCAATACTGCCGCTTATTTTTCAGAATAACATTGGCTTTGACTTTGTTCCAGAGGGCTATGTATTAGATCTTGAGTTCACTGCACTTGAGTGCAGTGCTATTTTGATAACATCCTGGCCACTGGCAAGAATGAGAAGGAACACCTTACGAACTAGCAGGCTACTCTACAAAGACTGGAAAAGTATTGTCTATGAGTCCACTGAGACAAATGTGAATTCTTCCAACCCTCTGTCAAATGTTTGGGGGCATATTATGGATGCTGCTTCATAAGTCTCTGGGAAAAGTCAAGACTATCGTGTACACTCCACATCCTCAGAATGTAAGCCAACTTTGCCCTTTTCTAGGGTTATTGCACTATTATGGCAAGTTTATTCCACAGTTAGCAATGCTACTGAAACCCCTACCTGAGCTCCTTGGCCCAAACAAGGGCTGGAAGTGTACTGGAGCCTGTGATGTTGCATTTAACAAAACTAAATGCACAATGCTAAATTCAAGAGGTCTGACATTTTAATCTGTGCTTACCTCTATAGCTGGCCTGTGATGCCTCCCCTTATGGAGCAGGGGTTGTAGTGTCACACATCATATATTCAGGAGAAGAAAGACCCATCATTTTGGCCTCACACACCTTAAGCAAGGCAGAAACTAATTATGCTCAAATCGAACACGAAGACGAAGAATTGTTTTTGGCATCCAAAAATTTCACTAGTAGGTGTTTGTAAGGAAGTTCAAACTCTTCACTGACCTGTAACATCAGTTCTGGGGCCACACACAGGCATTCCAGCATTGGCTGCTAGTCAGATGCACCAATGGGCAGTGATACTTTCTGGACACATGTACTAGATCAAATATGGGAAATTCTCTTTTTACAGAAATGCACATGGTCTTTCAAAACTGCCTTTACCAGTTACACATCGAGATATGGACCAGGAAGCAATCTACTTCAAACAGATAGCGTACACACCCATCACTGCTACTCGTAATTAGAACAACTTACACTGACCCAGTACTGTCTCAAGTCATGGACCCAGTGATGCACAGAACATCCTTATCTGACTCTCAGGTCTCATCTGACCTACTTGCTTACATGTCTAGGAGGATGGAGTTGTCAATTCAGTCCAGTTGCCAGTTGTAGGGAATGCGTGTCATTATTCCACAATTACTGAGATCATGATTGTTGGAACAGCTACACTGAAGTCATTGTGGCACAGTGCATGTGAAAGAAATTGCATGAAGCTATTTTTGGTGTCTGGCCTGGATATGGCCATTGAAGAGAAGACAAAGGCTCGGATGTCACATAAGAGTATAAGGAACACACCTCAGTTGGCATCCCTACACCCATGGGATTGGCCTGAAAAGCTATGGCAATGTATTCATGGTGATTTGGCTAGCCCAGCTGAAGGAAGCATGTTCCTTGTTGTTGTAGATGTCCATTCTAAATGGCCATAAGCCTCTGTAATGCAATCCACTACTGCTGAAAGCATTATCCAGAAACTAAGTGGATTCTTCAGTTGTTATGGTCTGCCAGAATAACATGTGAGCAACAACAGACTGCAGTTTGTTTCCCAGGAGTTTGAAAATTTTATGAAGGCAAATGGAATACATCATATCACACCAGCACCATATCATCCTTCCTCCAATGAATTTGCTGAAAGGTTTGTGCAGACTATGAAATAAGCTCTAAAATCTGCAAGGGGACATTTGGCTTTTCAGAAGCATCTGGCCAACTTCGTACTATTCTACAGAAACATTCCTCAAGCTACAATCAACGTGTCCCCAATTTTCCTAATGATGGGATGACAAGCCCACACTTCTTTGATTTGCTGAAACCACTTGAAACACAACAAGTTGTACAACTCCAACAACAGAGCCAAATCTTCAGGTGTGCACCAAGAGCAAAGATTGAAGCTTCAGTCTCGTACACCCCTTCTTCTCTCGGACCTATGCTTCTGGAGCTAAGTGAGTCCCAGCTATAGTCATTGCCCAAACAAGACCTGTTTCCTGTTCTGTCCAGATGACAGATGGTCTCATTTGGCAGCAGCATCTAGATCAGCTGCTGCCCAGTCATTCCTGTCCCAAGGATACATCTCCAATTTAACTGACTGACCTCACTATTACAGTTGAGATACCACTGGGTAAAGAGTCACCTGCTCCTGACTCTTCTGTTCCATCCACCTCTCCCACAGGTATGGCCTCTTCCCCTGTTCGACCAGATGTAATATCCCCACCAGTTCGAGTTTCTTCTCCTGAACCTGTTGTCACACCTGCACCAATAACACCTCCCGATGTGAGAACAGCAGAAATCCACCGTAATCCACCTAGGAGAGAGAAGATCTCCTCATTGGCTGGATCTTACCTCATTGCAAACCCCCTTTTATGGGGTAGAATAATTCCCAGGATTTAGCCTAGAGATGATGCAGTCTATCCTCATTTTCCAGCTTTGTGCTTATTCTGTTTTGGGGATGGGAAGGACGTTTTCATTAGAGGGGGAGGAATATGTAGTATATTGGGTTGCCTTAGTAAAAGATAGTAGGTTGCTATAGTAATAGCTGTAGGCAAAACCAGCCTGGTTCGTTCTCAGTTCTTTTACTAATACGGCTACAGATTTTTGGGCTCCTCATTGTGTGTCTGTTTCTAACATCTTTTTGGATACAAGTACCCAACGTAACAAGTTCATTTGGGTACCAGTCCAGCAGCCAGGCCATGGCAGGGAAGGCAAGCCAATTCACCCAGCCAAACCCCTGCAGGTGAGATGGACCAGGGTAGGAAGTTGATCCCCACCCACTCACCCAGTTGACAGAGTAACAAAATGTACAGAGGGGCACAGTGAAAGAAGGACAGAGCCACCATCCTCTACCCCGTAACTGGGACAGGGAGTGGGGAGAGCACTGCAGCTATGGTCAAGGGTGAAACACTTGAGTCACATTACCAGTTATGTGTCTTCCCTCTGCCCTTCCTTCAAAACTTCTCACCCCGACAGCACATATGAAAAAAAAAGTTGGCACCTGTACCCCTCCATCTCCCAATGCCCTGTGCCAGCCAGCCAGATGCAACAGCACCCCCCCACACCTGAAACTTGCTCACCAGTCCCAGAGTAAGAAAAAAATTGTAATGTGGCCCCAAATGCTAAAAGGATGGATACTCCTGCGACACAAGTCCACAAACATAAGCACACTCACAGTCTGTAAGGAAGGAGTTGTTGGCAAAGGTATACCACATCTAAAGTTCACAAGCAGCTTGTTCAACTATTAGAAAACAAAGACCTCACACCTACTAAGAAAGCATCTGAATCCTACTGTCCACCAGCACAGGTGCTCAATATTAAGAGTGACTATTCAACAAGGGAGATGGTATTATTAAAGACATGAAAGTCAGGAGCACCCGTCAATTTTTATCCCTCACTTCAGCAAGGGAAATGACAATGTGGCAGTGATGAATCAAAGGATGAGGCCATGATGATATGCCTCAGTGGGGTTTCCTTAGAGCAGAGTCATCTTTCCACAACCAGGTTAATACTCACAGTTGGGAAGAGTACACTTACCAAGCAGGCACTGATACCATGGTAACAATAAGTCTTCCATTACCCTCCAGATGAATGCAGAGTATGTGTGTCAGGAAAGGTCATTAATATTTAACTCCTTCTTCTGCTATTGCCAGCCTGTCTCGAAAACAAAAGGTTTCATTTTCACAGTTTGCAACGCCGAATTAAAAAGTAAAAGAGACATGGGATATGATCCTCCTCAGCCTTATACCAATTTTGCAGAACCATCATTAAATTGGTTACGATAGAGCTAATCTTGGTTTACGCAGGTGTAAACACTCTGCGGAGACTAAGGCCCAGGACCACTGGTCTTTCAAAAATTATTATTGATGTTTTGCTTTGGTCCAACCTGAAAGTTTTGATGCAACTGAAAAATACACTTACTTGCCATTCGGGTTGAATTTCCTGAGAAAATGACAAGACTCCTCTGGCACCTTAAAGGTTAACAAATTTCTTCAGGCATAAGTTTTTATGGGCTCCAACCTATGGCCTTGGGACCACACCAGAAGCTACATCGCGTGCGCCAGTCAGCCCCGCCACCCCCTGGAGACCAATCAGCCAGGCTGCAGCTGACCTGCGGCCCCAGGGCCACCCACCTGTACCAGGCCCCTAGGCTGGCATGGGGCAAATGGGGTGAGGTGGGGGGGAGGGTGACGAGTGACAGAGGCTCAGGGGCCCTAAAGCCCCTAGTCTGCCACTGACAGCTACCCCTCTGCTTCCTGAGAAAAGGAAGTCTAAATTATACACAGGGCCCCACCAAGATATTTTGGCACCCTAAGCACCTGAGATTTTGTGCTCCCCCTGGTGGCCCGGGCCAGGCCAGGCTGGATGGTGGCCTTCTCCCCCACCCAAAACTGGCCAGGTGGGGAGCAGGCACTGTGCAGGCCGCCAGGCCAAATCATTGCAGTGACTTCGCCCCCCTGGCCGGGTCCAGCTCCCTGCCCACAGCCCAACGCCAGTGGTGGCTCCCTGCCCACGGCCAGATGCCAGCAAAGCAGGACGGAAAGCTTGCTAACCCCATCCCCAGCCCAGCCCTTGGCACTCCAGGCAACCGCCTAGGTCACCTTTCTGGGCAGACTGGCCCTGATTATACAGCAGAACCTCTAGTAATTTTTTGAAAGATTCTAAAGTAATTTGTGATGAACTTTTAAATTCCCCCAGCTGCATTATTTTTAAAGGTGTAACCTGGTCAACTCGCAAAGTTTCTCATTTATGGGACTCAGGTAGGGTTGATACAGTTTAGCTTTTTTAGTATAGAGCATACAGAAATTCAATGCTGGTATTTTTATACGTACTGTTTATTACACACACTAGCCCTTTAATTGTCAACCAGGTATTTCTCTCTTTATTTCTACATTTGTATTTAGTTACATTAAAAACAGGTTGTTTTCACTGACTTCAGGTGGAGATGAGTGTGCTGAGCACTTTAGAAAATCAGATTCTTAATCTCAAATTGGCACCTCATTTGAAAATTTGCATCTATTTATTTAAGGACTAGAGGCAGCATACAAAATGGGTCCCTAAGAAAAGATAATGACATCTCTTTTGCACGCATTTTGTAAGAATGGAGACTTCTCTCTTCAATTGTTTTCCAATTTGACTTTTGGTTTGGGTACTGGCCTTACATTTTCAGTATTGAATTTGAAGGGTGAGTTCATGAGAACTCCATGGTGGAAGAAATCTGAAACAATTTGGCTAGATCCATGACACATTTATCTGGAATGACCAAGGAGTACTGTGGAACTGAAGCATGAGCTTTCATGAGAGAACAGCAAATCAAAGCTGTTCTTAATATTCAAATACTGGAGAACATCATATAGAGGAAGATGAGGTCAAATCACCTGTTGTAATGAGAAAAATCCAAAGTCTCTATCAAATTTGCAAAAAATTTGATCTCCACAGCTTCCCCTTGAAGCTTTGATCTGGTACAGTCCCTGTGCAACAGAATAAATGGGCACAAATCTGACATCAGAAATCATAACATTCTAAAACCACTGGGCCAGCATTTTAATCTTCCTAACCACTCCATTGCCGATGTACTAACTGTGGTGCTCAGACAGATGAATACCAGATCAAGGTTTCAAAGAGAAACTGTGGAGAATTAATTTATTTGCAAATTTGATTGCATTGCTTTAGGGCTTAATAGGGATTTTGGATTTTATTCCCATACCAACAGGTGACTTGTCCTCATGTTCCTCTATATGTTGTTCCCCAGTGTTTGAATCTTAACTGCTTTGATTTGCTGTTACAGTGTGACCTGATCCCATGACTTACACTTCCCTGCATTTATTTACTCCAATTCTAGAAGTTCCCCATCTCCAAAGCATCTGACAAAGTGGGATTTTTTCCACGAAAGCTCATGCAATAAATAAATGTGTTAGTCTTTAAGTGCCGCAGGACTCCTTGCTTGTTTTACTGAACTAGACTAACATGGCTGCCCCTTTGGAACTTATTTGGAACACAGAAGCAAGGTATTTTCAAAAATAATGACTTTGTTACTTCTTTTTGCATTCTTAACTAGAAAGAAGTTCATTGCTAGACTCCATAATGAAAGCAGGAATTTGCCTGCTGCTCTTGTTTGCCATGTGCACTGAACTAAGCCTGTGTCTTGACAAGACTAGGGTGCCACAGAAACACAAAGAGAATAAGAAGAATTTGGAAAGCACTATGGAACAACTTCTGCTTAGAAGTACTGCAGAACCATTTGCAGAGCAAGTCCCTGTTGAGTTCACTCTCTACAACCTCACTGAAAAGAATATGAACTTTGGATTCAATCTCTACAGGAAAATAGCAATGAAGCATGACAATAATATATTCTTCTCTCCACTCTCTCTCTCCTCTATGATGGCTGTCTTCATGCTTGCAGCTAAAGGGGAGACATACAAGCAAATAGGTCAGGGTACAAATCTCCATCTTTTGCAGGGCAGAGAGGATTTACATCAGTTGCCAGCTTTGTTTAAACAACTGAAAGATAACATCACAGCGAATGAAGACTTTGTTCTGCAGCAAGGTAGCTTTTCTTTTGTTCAAAAGAACTTCAGGCTCAAGGAGCGTTTCCTTAATCTATCCAAGCAGTACTTTGATATGGAATTCCTAAGTGTGGATTTTCACAACACCAGCCACGCCAAAAATGTCGTCAACCAAAATATTAACAAAAAGACCAGAGGAAAAATCCCAAAACTTTTTGAGGAGTTTGACAAGAATGCTAAACTGGTTCTTGTGGATTACATTCTCCTTAAAGGTAACTTGATTTTATACTCTAAGATCATCATTGGAAAAAAAGACAACAGGTAAAATTCTGATCTCAGTTACTCTGGTGTAGCTCTGGAAAACGCCACTGGAATCAACATTGCTGTTCTACATTTGCAGTTGAATTAAGAATTTGGTACATAACATTTTTGCATCATGTAAGTCATGTAAGCCTGTCAATGTCATTTAGTTTACTGCAAACTGGGTTTGTACATATATCAGGTACCCATTATAACTGATTTAGTAATTCAGTTCCAATAACTGTGGCTGGAGGACTTCTCCCTTCAGGAAAAGCATCTCCAAATATACTGTATTTCCCTATTGCCCTCATGAGACCTCCTTTTTAAAATTAATTTTAATCTGTAAATTATAGTGGTAGTGCAAATTACCTTGAATGCGTCAGACCTCCATCCACACAACTAGAATACAGTCAGAGGCAGTGTAAACCTCCTTTCAGCACTATATTAACTCTTTTTCTAAAGAGTTCATCTTTAGGACAGGAAGGTTGTCCAATGCCCATTGAAACTCTGGGCTCCCTGACAATGAGAAAGCCTTTATTGCAGTGCCTATCACAATGCCAGCTGGAATATGTACATATGTTCACTAGACACTGGGCTGAAGGCACAGATTGATTTCTTATAGAGCACACTTGCCAAGGCAATGGAGAGTCTCCCCATTGCATGCAAGCATCTCTTCGATCAGGAAAAAGAACCATTTCTGATGTACAAGATGACCTTTCATGTACTGATCTAGTACAACAGAAATCAGAAATCTGGAACGCCCTTTATTTAGTGGGGGAGGTGCATTCAGACTAGGAAAAAGAAGCATAGCATACCAACGTTCATTGTCTAGGGCCATGTACCAGCTCCACCTAGACCAGCGGTCTCAAATATGCAGCCCCCTTGGGCTGCAAACAGCCCCTAAAGCTATTTCCTGTGGCCTGCAACAACACGATTGTTACCGATATTTGCAATATTGTTGTATGAAAAGATTTCAGTGGTGCAGCCCTCAAGCCAACATTCTAGTCCTCATGTGGCCCTCATGGTGATTTGAGTTTGAGACCCCTGATCTAGACAGTGGAGAAGTATACTCAGCAGAGACTTTCTGTTCTCCCTAAGAGGCCGCAAGGCTCCCTGATTACTCAGTGAACTAGCTATTCCAGGGCAGGAGTCCAGCTCTTTTCTTTCACTTTCACTTGGCCAATAGAGGCCAGTCTCGGCCCAAAGGACCCAGCTGAAGCTTCTAGAGCAAACCAGTGATTTTACAGTCCAGTTTCAGGTCCCTGGAGTCATGCAGTTCTCCTCCGTACAGCATTCATTAAGTAGTGCTATGATGAGGAGGACTCTGCAGGTCACCTGTATGCAGAGCTATCAGATGATAACCTCTGGCCACCGCAAACCTGAGTCAGATCTGATGCAGTAACCTCATCCACCCCACAATGCCAAGACACACTGAAATATTGCATCCCATATTAAAACACTGCAAACTGACACAGTAATCATATTCATAAGGGTGCATTTGTTGTGATTTTTTTCACCAATAGTGCTTCCTTAGATCCTTTGAATGAGTGAAGGGCAGGGCATAAATTACATTAGCAAGTTTCCAATTCAAGACATTGTAAGCTACTAGCAAATACTAAAATAATCCAAAATTGTGCCTGCTACCCAGAATGTGAGAGAGAGAAAAGGAAGAATGAAATTCTAATTAAACAGCAAAATTAGAAGAAACAAGGGGTTAGATTCTTGTGCCTAGGGACAAATGCTATAAAAGCTTCTGTCTCAATGTATACTCTCTCAAGGACAGCAGTATACAGAGAGTTTCCTTTCATGGCAATCTCCTTCTGAATTAAAAAAAGACAGATGCCAACTTAAAAAAAACAAAACAAAACAGAGAAGTTAGTGAAATGCTCCATGGTGGAAATTTAATGATTTTTGCTTTCCAGTATGGGCACTCATCTCATAAAAGCTCAAAGCAAAGTGTATTTTCCTTGAGATGGGGAAGAGCTGAGCAGCAGCAGTGAAGTAGGTTAAATAAAAGGAGATGCACCAAGTGTCCAAGGTTATATACTTACATCCTAGAAGCATTCACTGGGACATGTTCTGAATCTGGTGTGTAATTCTGTTCCTTTATTTGAAGCACAATAGATAAGGTACAATGAAGACCACCCAAGACACAGAGATAATAAATGGGTTGGCCAGACTTACAGGTGATCAGAGAGGCCATGATCATGTACTAAATGAGGATGATACTAAAAAAACCCAGAGAAGGGAACAACACTGGGACATTGAGTTCTGGGGGAAGATGTTTGAAAAAACAACCTGACTGTGGAATTTAATCCAGCTCAGGCTGATGGTACATAAAATTACTTCTGTTGGTAGTCATTAGACTGACCAGAAAGATATTGCCAATTTCCAAAGGGGTAGCCATGTTAATCTAGTCCAGCAAAAAACACGAGGAGTCATGTGGCACTTAAAGACTAAGATTTATTTTTCACATGAGCTTTCATGGCAGAAAATCCCACTTTGTCAGGTGCTTTGAAGCATTTGATGAAGTGGGATTTTCTCCCATGAAAGCTCATGAGAAAAATAAATCTTAGTCTTTAAGTGCCACACGACTCCTTGTTTTTGTCAGAAAGATATTGCTGCTTACTTTTCTCACATTCATTTATAAGGTATCTGTGATTGCATATCTGCATTTCCTTTACAAAATTCAGTAGGTTACTTCCCCCCTTTAATAGAGAGCATGTATGCCTTGTTCCCTAATCCTGCGCTTACCCACACAGAGCTTCTCTTACTAAAGGAAGAATGTAATGGAAAGTGGCCCTGAACAAAGCGCTGTGGTTTACACCAGACTCTGAAAGCTGCAGTTAGGCTTTGACTGCTTTCTACGAGTAGCAAATTCAGAAATGAATGCCCAAGAAGGTGAACAGTTTCTCAGAAGCTCCTGTGAAATGTGTATTGATTTGTCTAAGAATATCATTTGGACAATTTAGGCTTCAGGAGACAACAAATAGAATCATGAATCAATAAGTGAATTAACCAGTGCAAAGAATGGCACATCAATGTAAAAAAAACAAACCACAAGAAGTCCTGTGTCACTTACAGACTAACAGATTTATTTTTCACATGAGCTTTTGTGGGAGAAAATCCCACTTTGTCAGATGTTTGTAAGTTCCCCCATCTTCAAAGCATCTGTCAAAGTGGGATTTTCTCCCACAAAAACTCATATGAAAAATAAATCTGTTAGTCTGTAAGTGCCACAGGACTTCTTGTGTTTTTCTTTTTTTCCCTCCCCTTTTCTGGACTAGACTAACACAGCTGCCCCTTTGGAACTCGACATCAATGTAATACACCTAGAAGGCAAGCACTTTTTAGATTAGACTACAGGCGCTTCCACATGCCCACCAAGGCCAATTCCAGGTAGAGATTGGTGTAATAATCTGCCCTTGAGGTTACAAAAGCATAGATAATCATGATGAGCTCTGCATTTTGAAAAGAAAATATCTTGTCGACTGTTAAAGGTAAAAGAAGGCGTTTTTGGCTACCACTGTTAACTGGGAAGTCGTGAGTAGAGATGAATCCAAATACGATTCAGACTGACAACCTCTTAAAAAAAAAAAAATCAGCCTGCAGATGCCTTCATCACTTCTGCCAATTCTCATCAACAATCAATCATCTTTTATCAACGGGCATCTCTTGTGACTTATCTTGACTGAACCCAACTCAGCTGGATTTCAGTCAGATCCCTTTCTCTGCCAGAAACTGAGAAACAGAAGAGAAATGGCTCTATTTAGACTTGGTAGAAAGGAAATGCAGGCCTCAGTATCTTTAGCATATATGGTGATCACAGCACCTCACAAGGGAGGCACTCTACAGTTGATGTTTCATGCATGAGAATTTATGGTGGTATAAAAAGAAAGTACTAAATAGGTGGAACAGACATCCAAAAGAGATATCAGAGGCAAGTACCATTTCGGGGGGGGTTATGGATGAAATTCAATAAATTAAAAGTATTTGTTAGTTTGGGGTCTGGGTGTAACTGACCACCCTTACAAAGGGAAAATGAGGTAATGTTTGACAATCACGTTCCTTCCTTTCCATCCCCTCTGAGCCTAGACCTGTATATTTTGGGTGACTTTGTCCTCCTGTGGTGTAAAAAATTTTGAAGCATGTATGCTAAGGGTATCACAGTTTTCATTCAGCCACCCAGGGCACACAGGGACCATATTCTAGATGACCATATAGTAACAGATACAAATTGAATACGTTATTAAAAGCTTCAGAACTTATCATGAGAAGTGTGAATGTAATTCTTTTTCTTTTCTTTTTAAGGCAAATGGCTGCATCCATTTAATAGTGATTTCACAGAACTGGAGACCTTCAGGATAGACAAATATAGGAATGTACAAGTGCCCATGATGTTTAAGTCAGACAAGATTGCTTCAACTTTCGATGAGAACTTAAGATGCATTGTGCTAAAACTTCCCTACAGAGGGAGTGCACAGATGCTTATTGCCATGCCAGAAAAGGAGGGAGATTATGGTTCACTTGAAGATCACATAACAGCAGATCTTGTGGAATTGTGGCTTAGAAACATGAAGACCAGGTATAGCTTTGTACTGACACTCTGACAGTGCCAATGAGGCAAAAGAAACTAACGTTGTCTGTTGTTCTTAATCCATTTATGTGCTGGCTTCTCTGTGAAATGGCATCCCCACAGAGGTGAGGCATTTCCAAGTCCCCCAAAACAGTACCAGGGGTTAAAGTAAACCAGAACATACCGGAAAGCCGTTCTGGGCCCACCATTTTTAGGCGGCTAGCGTTCTGGGGCCCCTAGAAATAGAAACAGCAGTCGGAATGCTATGTTCTAGTGCGTTCCGGCTCAATACCCCTGCAAAGTTTTAAAAGCTCCCAGTTCAGTATTAGCTTAAGCCACTTTTATACATCTCTCATCTTCTGGGCTGGCTCGATCACATAGGTGAAGTAGGTGTTTGCCTAGGGCCCCAGGCTTTAAGGGGCACCAAATTAGATTAACTTGAGGGGTTTTTTTGCTATTTAAAACTATATTAATATGTTATCTCATAAATGAAAGTATTACACTGTGATGGGAGCACATAGGTTGCCAAGGGTGCTGAAAACCCTTGGGCCACCGCTGCTCATCATAGAAGTGAGGGACAAGGTGGTTGCGGTCACATTTTTTTATTGGATCAACTGCTGTTGGTGGGAGAAAGAAACTTTTGAGCATTTCCCGGAGCTTTTCCTGAGGTATCAAGCACTTGGAGGCAAACACGGAACTCAAACTGACCTCTCAAGTAGGGGGAGTATAGTTCAGTCTGAGTTCTGTGTTTACCTCCAAGTGCTTGAGACTGGAAGAAGAGCCCAATGTAGCTCAAAAGTTTGTCTCTCCCACCAAGAGAAGTTCATATGATAAAAGATACTAGCTTAGCAACCTTGTCTCTCTCGTATCCTGGGAGCAATATGGCTACAACAGTTCTGCATCGTAGAAAATGACAACGGTTGCAATATTTTTATAGAGCACTTTTAGATCCTCTGATGAAGGGTGTAATGAAGTGCAAAATATCACTGAACAGCCATTATAATAATAACTGACTCTATGAGACAAGCAAAATTCACAGAGAAAAACAAGTCTGCGAAAAAAACATTTTTCTTGTTCCAAAACTAAGAGTATCTTACTTTTTCAACTATATTACCAATATATATCTGTGTTACAGAAAAATGGACATTTTCTTTCCAAAGTTCAAATTAGACCAGACATACGAGATGCATGGACTGCTTCATGCTCTAGGAATTAAAAAGCTCTTCACATCAAAGGCAGACCTTAGTGAACTCACAGAGGAAAGATACGTAAAAGTATCAAAGGTAAGACTTACAAGGTACTTCATATTTACTTTTTATATTATATTAGTGCCTGTAGAACCCAGTCAAGATCAGGATCTGGTTGTGCTAGGCACTGTATAAATACCTAGTGAGACAGCTCCTGCCTCAAAGAGCTTATAGTTCAAATAGAAAAGACAGAGGCCAGGAGGGGAAAAAGGATCAAGTGACTTACTGATGGTCTCACAGCAGAGCCAGAAATAAAACCCAGGACTCCTAACTCCCAGTCCAAGGACAGCCATACTTTTGTTTCTCTTGCAAAAATCTGCAAGGGGGAAACAGTGGGAAGTAGTTCAGAATATAGCTGGGCAAAAATTTTTACACAAAACATTTTTCAGCAAAAACTATAGATTTGATGATACAAAATTTCCAATATTTTATCCGTTTCATCAAATTGTTCCTGAAAAATATCAAAACATTTGGCTTCAACCTTTAAAAAAAAAAAAGCATTTACATTTTTGAGTTCAAATGGTACTTATGAACCAGAGACATTTAAATAAATGATCAAAACCAAAGCAAAAAGGTTTCACTAGATCCAAAACAAAATTATTTTTGGCTTTGTACTTTGCCAAATTTTTATTTGCAGGTTTACCCAAAACAAGCATTTTCATTTTTACTTTTTGGATGTTAGCAAACCAAGAAGTGCATTATTTTCCCAGCTCCAGTTCAGAGACTTCCCACATGCCTTCTGCAGAGAATAGCAAGAATCCAGCACGCTTCAGCAGTAAGACACACACCAAAGAGGCCAAAACATGAACCTGACCGAAACCCATTCCATACCACTGTGGTTCTCACATGTTGCAATCTTTTTAAAGAGCATAGCAGTTGCCTTATCAAAGGTACAAATGTGAAACTATTTAATCAGCACTGTCTTTGTAAGCAGAGAAGTTATTTATTTCATACCTCAAGAGTTAAAACACAAAAGATAAAACAGCCATTGTTTAGTTTACATGTTGTTACATCATTGAACGTTTGTAAATGAGGTTGAGAATCTGCCGCATAACTCCTCCCACCCCCTACTCTGCAGATACCAGGAAAATTATATAATCAAGAATTAATTGGCTACTAATTTTATTAGCAAACACTCTAACTTTAATAGTGTCTGTTAACTGATTTTAAAAGCAATTAACACACCAGCTGGCGAAGTGCCATTGAAGCACTGCTGAATGTTAACTATGTGTTACATTAGTTCAGAAGCAGATTTAAGACCTGAACAGTCGGTGATGTTAACACCATCAATAAAGACAACTGAAGTCCCTAGCAATGTACTGACATCCTTACTTCTGGCAGTGCTGCCTTTGGAGCTGGGTGACTAGGGGTGACAACTGCTTCCCCCTCCAGCATCCTTTCCCTCTACTAGCATTAAGCCTCCCTTTGGTGTTGGGACACCCCAGTCTGAGAAATACTGCATTAAAGAAATACAGGGAAAAGAGCCAGCTCCTGCAGGATATTGAGTGTCCTTAAACACCCAAAGAGTTCAGTAGGAGTTACGGACTTGCAAACACCTCTCAAGCTTGTGCTACGTGTCCCTACTCAGCTTGGCGCTGCAGCTGGCTTCCAGGAAATCTTCTCAAGGTTATAAACACATAGCCATAAAACTAACAGGTGCAATTACAGAAAGGGGCATTTAGATTTGATGTTAAAAATTTTCTAACTATAAGGATCGCTATGGACTGAAACAGGTTAAAAAGGGAAGTTGTGGAATCTCTGTCAAAGGAGTTTTGGATACCAGGTTAGACCTGTCAAGGATGCTCAAGGTTTATTTAGTTGTGCATCAGCTTGGGAGAATGGATTAAAAGACTTCTTGATGACTTTGATGTCCCTTCAGCTCCCACATTTCTACGATTACATAATTCTAGAAACACTTTTAGAATGCAGTGTTTAAGTAAAACCTTCCAATATTTGTGAATAACAAAACTTAAGCAGAAACAAGCTAATTAAAGAAATAAACCACCTGAACCCCTAATAGACATTTTGTCATTTTCCAAAGGGATAGCCGTGTTAGTGTAGTCCAGCAAAAAAAAAAAAAAAACCAAGGAGTCATGTGGCACTTAAAGACTAACAGACTTATTTTTAGCATGAGCTTTTGTGGGAGAAAATCCCACTTTATCAGATGCTTCAAAGATGGGTGATGAAGTGGGATCTTCTCCCACAAAAGCTCATGCAAAAAATAAATCTGTTAGTTTTTAAGTGCCACATGACTCCTTGTTTTTTTAACAGACATTTGCCTATGTTTTTAATCACAAGATAGAGAATGTAAGGTCAGCAGGAATAGAGACTGAAGGAGGGCCAGATCAATGCAGGGGCGATAGGGTTGAAACCCCAGGGCCTGGCCTAATGGGGAGGGGGCCAGGCTCCAGTCCCTGTGTGATCTGTCCCCCATTTCCTCACCAGCACTGGCAGAGGCTCTCCCAGCGCCCTCAGTGCTGGGAGGGATGGGTGGAGCCCTGAAGCCAGAGACTGGGCTCCACAGCACTCCCACCCTGCCCCCAGGCAACCTGGTCCACCCCCCAGAAAAGAGACAGGCTGGCATGTATTTGTTCTGCTCCAGAGTGGAGCCAGTTGGCGCACAGTGCAGTCTCGAGTGCAACCTTCAAGGGCCTGGGGCCCTGCAGGGCTGCACCAGAGGATACACAATGCAGCCAAACCAGGACCAAGGTGAGCATGCCATGGAGAGTGGCCTCAGGCCCCCAGGCTCTCCAGCGCCAGTCCACCCACAGGCCACCACAACAGGGGACCTGGGCTGCAGGCAGGAGGCGGCCATGGTGTTGGGGGGCTGGGGACCAAGGCTGGGGGGAGGACACAGTGGTGGGCAGCCCAGGACACTAAGGCTCCTTAATCTAGGCCTGGAGTGAAGGTTCATTTTATACATTTTGTTAGGTAAATCTGAAGACTGCAAAACACATTCTGTGATCTGGCCAACCGGAGCTATGCATGGATTTGGGTTACAGGAAGAAGTGGTTGGCAGAAGTGGCTTGACAATCAAATGCCCACTTTTTTTTTTTTTTAAATAAGAAAGTTATTTGGCCAAATTATCAATACAAATATTTTTAGAAATGTATCCTGCAAGCTTCTTAGACTCTGGTCCTGTAACTGATAGAATACAGATGGACTAGGAAGATGTGCAACATCATGGTGAAGCAAATCAAAAAGGGAGTCCTGTGGCACTTTTAAAGACTAACAAATTTACTTAGTGCATTCTGCCCATGAAAACTTGTGCAGTAAATACATTTGTTAATTTGTTTTCCTGAAACAGACTAACATGGCTACCATTTTGGAACTTGTCAGCATGCAAGGTGTTAGAGCCAATGAGGGTCTCTGGGAATGTAGCAGTCAGCTGTGACATTGAAACCTCACTGTAACATCTCGGTTGCTTAGTCTGTATGTCTGAGGTTTGCCACACTTTAGATTGGAGTGCCCAACTCATTTGCTATGGCAGGCCAGATTTGACTTAAATGTACTTCAGGTAGGGTGTACATACCATAAATCAAAAGACTTGTGGCATCGCAGAGTGCTGTGTATGCGAATCTGCGCTCTGTGATACCTCTCTATTTGTCCCTCAGGGGGAGAGTGTGTTCTTGCAGACCTCACTCTCGCATACCCAGCACTCCATGATGTGATAAGACCTGTCATTCTTGCAACATTGCGGAGCGCTGAGCATGTGAGACTACTCTCATTCTCTCTCTCTCACTCTTAGGGAGAGTGAGATGCTGCAGAGTGCAGTCATGGGCTGGATGAAAGAGGTCTGTGGTCCATGGGCCATGTTTGACACTCCTCTGCATTAGATGTTTAGAACTTTGAGGAATGTTCTCTACATTTGGGGTCTCATTTTGGCTTTGTAATATTGTTCTCTTTGCATTATTAGATTATCCAGAGAGCAGTAATTGAAGTGGATGAGAAAGGAACTGAGGCAGCAGCTGTCAGTGGGTCACAAATTACTGCATACTCAATGCCTCCTATCATTAAAGTGAACCGTCCATTCCTCTTTATAATCTATGAAGAAATTTTCAGATCATTGCTGTTCATGGGCAGAGTGGTTAATCCTACAGAAGTGTGAAAGAAGAATTTCTGGTTTATCTCCAATATAGTCCAAGTTTTATTTTTATTTTCTTTAAACTATTAAACTGCATTAGTCAGAACTAAAAACTAGTTAGATATGAAAATAAGAAACTGTATTAATTTCATATCTCAAATCAGCATCGCATTCTACTAAAATATACTTGTTAGTGCCAAAGTGGCAATGTTATCTAGTTGATGCAATACTTGTGACAAAAGAAATTTATTGAAAAGCTGCATATTATTTTATATATTTCCTAAACTTTCCCTTCTAGCAGTCATTTAACAGTAGGCTTAAGATTATTCACTGCACAATATAAGAATCAGTTAAAATATTTTATTCCATAAGCTAAACTAGATATTTCTGTATATGTGCAAATTCAATAAAATATTTGACCTAAAATATGCTAATTTTTGTTTAATTCCTCACTGGATAAAAGAATCACCATTTTGCACATTTCACATTCACAGAACAAATTGCCTTTTACAGAAGAATCATCAAAATGTAAACAAAGAATGTAGTGTATTTTAAAGATGCTTACACTATTTAGTTATGGAGTGATAGGCTATACTATCGACGCCAAAAACACGTCTTGTAGAGCCATCATTAAACATCTCAAAAGCACAGTCCTGAATGCCCCAAACTCGACATTTGAATGACAGAATATAGGTACATTTTATTTAGAGAAGACTTTGAATCCAAACATACCAAAATGTTTGTGAAGTTCACATCCAAATCCTGCAGCTTGGCCTAGTTTCTAACTATATTTTCCACTGCAATGGGAAGAATTAAGGGCCTGTTCTCTCTGACATCAGAAGAAGTTCTGCCATATACTTCACCTGGTGCAAGACCATGTTTTAAGCATGGAATCTACTGGGTCTGTTTTTGAGAATATATTATTGTGGAGTAATAGGAAGCATACAAATAAGGTCACATCAGGATTTTCAGTTCAGTGGGTTTATTCCAACTTATCAAATGTATCTTATCTTCACAGGGCACGTGTATACAGTCTAATAAAAGCGCCTCTAACCTTCTCTTTTTATAAAACGATAAATTTTTTCCAAGGTAACTTTAACAGCAGCTGGGAAAGCTGACACTTTGAGTTCTATTTTGCATCACCAAAACCGAGCCCCACCTGAAGTACATTGTGTGGTAGATGGTGCACACTTGGGCACCATGGGTCCTGTGCTTCCTGCCCTGGTCACCAACTGAAGCAGGGCTCGCCGCCTTCCAAACTCCCAGTAGGGCAGTTACTCAGTCCCTCTTGCCGTAGGAGTCAGGCTCTCTACCTCGCAGGGCACTCAGCCCAGGGCCCTAAGGCCTGTCTGAGTGAATTTACCTGAACTGTCTGTACCTTTCAGGCACTACCAGCAACAGTGACAGGTCAGCTCCATCTGGCTCAGCTCTACTCCACTCTCCTTTGTTCTCCTCTGTTCCCAACACAAACTCCACTCCTAGCTCCACCTCCAAACACCAGGACCCAAAGCACCCCCTCCCTGCCTGCAGCAGAGGCTTTTTATCTCATATGGCCAATTACCCTAATCGGCCTCAGGGTGCCCTAATTGTCCTAAGGTAGCCCTGCCACAGTTAACCTGGAAACTGGGCTTTGCTGAGCCTGGGACTGAGATACCTGTCCTCCAGAGCAATGATTCAGAGATTAGCATGGCCCCTCCGCAAGGATGACACAAATTCATGAGGCGTTCCATAGCACACTCCTGTAGCCATCAGTCTTGGCTCTGTCGCAATTGCCATATTTTGTCACCTAGAGACCACTGTAACATGCACATTAGAAAACTATTAATCTGAAAGTTTACTACATTCCTGAGCAAGGCAGATTGCTGCCTTTAAAAATAGACAGCAAAGTTCAGTAAGGGACAATAACACCACTCACAGGCTAGAGGCACTGAAATAGTGAAAGGAAAAAATATTTCAAAATGTGTATTTCTAATGGCTAATATAACTCACTTTGCATAAGAAGTCCAGTGATTTTACTGGGACTATTCAAAAAAGAAAAGACAGCAGTAGCTGGCCTTCATTTAATACATTTTAATTAAATAGTTCACTCTACCTGTATGTGTATAGTCACACGTGACTGTTTGGGTTGTGTCTTGTCACTCTCATGCAGTTAACAGATCCAAGAGAAACTCTTCTTCTTCTTCATATGGTCTTCAGCAAAGCTGCCCAAAGAACATCTGAGGCATTTCCAAGATTATTCAGATACTATGATGATGGGAGTTAAAAAAAGTACCTACACAGACAGATTCATGCCCAGACAGGCAGACACAGACAGGTCCACAGCACCAGGGAGGAGAAAGATGACGAGGGCAGACGGAGAGGGAAAACACTATCTTCCTGCCACAGAGCCAACAATATGGAAGAATGAGAGGGAAGAATATAGCCATCAGTCACAGAAAGCCACATGATAATTTTGGAGCAAGCATCACCTGATATTGCTTTGTGAGGTTTATGCTGTTGGACCACTACACAATATTGATCATGGTGCAAAACTCCAAATAGAGTTTTTCACAAAGAATCTGTAATTTATGTGAGTAACTTAGGCACCAGAACAAATACTGCAGACTTGAACCAATTATGACACAGAAATGGAGGGCTGGGTGAGAGCTCAAGAAGTTCAGCCCACCTGTGCTGTGGCAGGGCCAAGTAAATCTAAACCATCCTTGAAATATTTGTCCAACATGCTCTTAAAAATCACCAGGTACAGGGATTTCATGACCTCACCTGGAAACCTATTCCAGTGCCTAACTACTTTTATAGTTAGAAAGCTTTCCTAATATCTAACCAAATATCCCTGGCTGGGGGAGGGGGAACCTCTTACTTCCTGTCCTACGTCAGCATACATGGAGATAAAAAAATCACATTCCTTTTTATAATAGCCATTAACATAGCTGAAGTCTTATCAGGTCCCCCCTCAGTTTTCTTTTCTCAAGACTAAATATATCCACTTTTTAAAATCCTTCTTCATAGATCATGTTTCCTAAACCTTTTATCGTTTTTGTTCCTCTCCTCTGGACTCTCCAGTTTTTCTGCATCTCCCCGAAAGTGTGATGCCCAGAAATGGACACAGGACTCCAACTGAGGGCTCATCATACTTCATGCCCACAGAGTCCAAACAAAAAAAAAGCAAGGAGTCTTGTGGTATTTAAAGACTAACAGATTTATTTATCGCATGAGCTTTTGTGGGAGAAAATCCCACTTCGTCACATGCTTTAATAAATCTGTTAGTCTGCCAGGTGCCACAAGACTCCTCACTTTTTTTGCTTTACTAGACTAACACTTTGGAACTTGGCAAGAGTCCAAAAGGTGTCAGTGAATTAAAAACAAAAACACAAAAACAAAACAAAAACAAAAAAAAAACATGACTGGGCTCTTGAAAATTCAAACATACCACAAGGAGTTAATAAACCCAGACATTATATGGCAACACATTGCATACTGCTAACACACATCTTCACAGTAGAGCAATAAAAATGGCTTCAGTGTAATTATTTAAAATAAATAACTTCTATCATTAAGCGCTTTTATTTCTCTTCAATTATAAAATAAACATTGCAGAAAAATAACTTTTTTCCCCACAAACATGCAAGTAGCACATTGTCCTAAGTTTTATTTTGATTAAATTAATCATTCATTATTTCACATGGTAAAAACTAACCACACACACAAGCATTCACAAATTAGATCGTCTTTATCATACATCAATAGATTTAAAAAACAGATCTTTTCTGATATTAATATAGTTATGCTGATTGCATTTTGAAATAGAGAAGCTGACAATAGCTTCATACAGTATCTCTCAGGTATTGGCATAAACAGAACTTTTTTAATAGAACTCCATGTTTTTCACAGGCAAATTTTGATAGAAACATCAGCATTAATACAACCAAATGTTTACAAAGCTAAAGCATGATAGCTTGCTATAACAGCTAATTAAAAACTAGATTCATCATTTTAAAATTATTAGGCAAAGAGAAAATACAATCTGAAATACTAAAAATTAAACAGTGAATTTATACAATAAAATTGCCCTATGAAAAGAAAAGAAATAATTCTGATATTGTTTGGAGGTATTTGCTCTTAACATTTTTTGGAAAACTTGTAACAGATTTGTACAAACTTGAGTTAGTACTTGTAGTGATACCACATGACAATTCACAGCACAATCTTATTGCAGTTTATGCTTCAAGACAGCTGCTTTCTGGTACTTGTGGATTTTAGCTTAAATTGAGTTTGAAGAGTCTTTAAAAGATTAAATTAATTTCTCAGTTAATCCCATACACAGAATAATTTCAGCTTCTTTTTTCTTCCATAACAAAGGGATGTTAGGAACTGTTAAAACCCTAAATAAGTACAATGAAGGAGGACACTTGTATCCTAAATCCAAGAATCTGAACTACAAAGGCATAATTGAAGAACAAAAACCCTATCTCTTTAGCTGCAGCAGTTAAAGCACATAGCTAAAGTTACATTTCATTAACACTTCACTACAACATTGGAATTCTGCAACCATTACATTATTTATATGCAGTTATTTTACAATGTAGGAATTTGCTTAAAAGATAGGTTTTAACATTGCAAGATGCACTAAGTCCCTCCTGTCCAGTCATCAGATTCCCCAGCTGTTTGTCCAGCCACTGATATCACACAATCGCTTTCCCTCCAGCAGTCTTTGGTGTGCTTCCTTCTCTGCCAGATGATCTAAGAGTTTGATTTTCTGTTTTTTCTTTATACGAAAGAAGAAACATATGTAAAAATTATTGTTGATATATTAAAGTGCTCAGTAATATTGTCATACTAAAGTGCCATTGTATGCAGTACTGGTATATTTGCTAAGCAGGAACCACTGGGAAACAAAATACAAAAAAAAAAAAAAAAAGTTGATGCTCTCACAATTTATGTTAAATGCTTCTTTGTAGCAACAGCTGGTAAGAGCAATCACATCTTACGAGTAAAAGTGCCCCGGGAACACTTTACCTACTGTAGTTGTTGATACTCCCGATAAATGCAACAGTCACTAAGGGGCAACAGAGCAGACGGGGCACCTTTGCTTCTAAGGAGAGACGACTGTATTTTCTAGCAAGGATGTACTTTTCATGCAAGTCTGATCCAGAAAATTTAAGTTTGGCTGGTAAAATTTTAACACCCTTAGGGAGGATATAGGTGATGTTTAAAAGTCTCTTGGGTCTTATTTCTGGCTCTGTCACTGATTTCAACGTGTGAATTGAGCAATTCACTTAACTCCCATTTCCTTAGTTTACCCATCTGTAAAATACTACTTGCCAACTCCATAGAAAGGTTATAAGACTCAATTCACCAATGCATGTAAAACACAAAAAATCCTTGGAAGAGTGACTATTTCAGAGCTCTGTACAAGTACTGATTCTTGGTATCCCATCATATCAGGAGACATTTTCTCTAAGACATATTCATTAGAATGCCTTAAATAACACCAAGATATTCATTGCCTTGAAAACAAAAAAATAAACCCTACAAGTTTACAGGCTGTTCCAAATTCCCTGTGGGCATATCTCCCTTACCATACCATCCCTTGATCACAATCATAACTGATCACTTACAAGCTCATCTTTCGTGACTGATTGTCTTTTGTTCCATTGCTCTTTTGGTCAACTGAGTTAGCTGTATTACGGGAGGAAGTTGCTAGGGAGGCATTGGAAGAAAAGACAGCGCTCCCACTAGGATTGGTGGAACGAGTCCGGAAAGAATCATCTGAAAGAAAGCAGTAATTAAACATTGAATTAAGTCTAAATGAAACAGTAATAAGACATCTATGGGTAGATTGACCAGGCTTTTCTACTGCAGTATACTGTAAAATTGTCTGGTCTGTGAGGAAACTTAGCTAATTTAAATAGTCATACTATAAAAATTATGTGGTGAAATACTGAAAAATAGTTGGAAATTTATAGACTTTTTGCAAAGATCTTTAGCAACATATCAATTTTAATATATGAAATGTGGCATATATCTAGAGGCAGCTTTGTAAAACTCAGTCTCCGTTTCTATATACTAAATTTGTGAATGAAAATAACTGCAAGCACAGTTTATGCCATTTAGATGTTTAATTACTATTTTTTAAAAAAATGATAGTCAACAGTGTCCATAGCCAAGTCCAAGTATTTATTACTTTTTCATCTTTTTTTTTTTCATTTGTCCATTTTGTTTTTGGCAAAACGTATAACACACAAAAGCATTTGCAAACAGAAAAAAGTATATTCAGAATTGGTCAATCCATAAGTATGAACATGTTTCTTTATTTACTGAGCACTAGACTTATTTTGTGCTGGTTAATCCATAGGATTCCATTATATGAATATTGATTTCCAATTACTAATCAACAAACTCGCATTAAAAAAGGTTTTAGAAATTCCAAAACAAAGTGAAAATTAGTGTTCTTGACAAGCACAGCAGTTACGATTCTGGAGAATGAAATCCTCCATTTAGATCATGTTCAAGACACAGAGTAGCAGTGCAAGCTCACTATTTTCTTTAGTTTCAGTCTCTAAAAAACACCACATTCTCTCATTGCCTCCACATGCAAAAATAACCTCAAGTTGAATCAAACTCTGGGAACATCTCAGAAGAACATCTCTGGAAATGGTCAGAAAAGGAATTGGTGCTTTAAAAAATGATTTTATTAGCATTTTTGATAGGATGAAGCCAAGCTCATCTAGGAAAGGAGAAAAAGTCAGAACTTGCAACTTCTAATAAATTTTCAAAGGGCCAGTGAAAATGAGCACCTCAGAATTGCCCTCTGAGAAAGTAAGTGGGTCAAGCAAGGAAGAGCAGATGAGTGAATTTGAACCATCTTTATTTGGTGTTTATACATTATCCAATTAAAATGACCATTAGAAAGAAAAGGAACAAGAAGTCCTGTGGCACATTTAAAGACTACCAAATTTGTTTATCATATGAGCTTTCATGGAAGAAAACCCCTCTGACAAAGTAGGACTTTCTCCTCACAAAAGCTCATATGATAAATAAATCTGTTAGTTTTTAAAAGTGCCACAGGACTCCTTGTTCATTCTGCTGAACTAGGCTAACACAGCTACCCTTTTGGAACATTAAAAGGAAATCAGTTTGATTTCTGCCTGTTTGACTAGTAAGGGGTATTGGATGAGGCTTAGCTATATCTGATGCAACATTTGTGACAAGACAGTTCAGTGTTGCCAACTCTGAGGATTTTTTTCTCAAGTGTCATCATTTGGATTTTTTTAAAAGTCACCAGCAGCTGGAATCATGTTATTATTGGATAATCTTATGTTTCAATAAAAAAAAAAAAAGATTTTTAGAGATACAATGGTTGCAGAGAAAAGCTTGTCAACATTAACCCTTAAGTCTCCAACATCAGAAGACAACTACAAAGACCTCTATTATTATTTTTAATCCTCATGATATTAAACCAGTTTCATTTTTTATGGTTCAATTTTTTATGATGCGACTCATGATTTCTGATACCTGGGGTTGGCAATTTTAGAATTCCTTCTGTAAGTGTCCTACAAACCTCTATTCTGAGAGTTTAGTAGATAGATGACCCAAATGGTATATGCTATAGCCTTTTTTTAAACATTCTAATATTAATTTCATATTATTTGTACAGCTTTTGTACTAAATAATATTTGCCATTGGAAATGTCTGTAACTACTATTTTAAAAGATCTCTGGTTTGACTGAAATATGATTCAAATTAACATGTATCCACTTGTCTCTAGACAGTGAAATTTATGTAATAATGATCTTTATTAAAGATTATTCCATATCTGGAAACTAAAACACTAAACCATTCAATCTACATTGGAAAATAGGTATTTCAAAATATTCAAATAACAGAAAACTGATCTTTCCTTGGGTTAACCTTGTTTTCCATATACTACTGACTATGCAACTCTCCACCACCTGTTTGTCTACCTTAACAAATACTTTTATTGTATGCTGCCCTGTATGACTGGAATACCTTTACAGATTTAATCTGTAAAGACACTATATGATCTTACTTCAAATTCTTCCCAAGTCTCAATTTTATTGTAATGCTTATGACAAAACATGAACTTATAATGGCTAAGCAGGTCACCAGGAAGGACTACTGAAATTATTTTTTATTGTTTTGACTTGCAACCAGATAGTTATCAGACACCTAGTTTCATAGAATCATAGAAAATGGAAGGGACCATGAGAGGTCATCAAGTCCAATCCCCTGCACTCATGGCAGGATGAAGTACTCTCCTAAACCATCCTGACAGGTGCTTGTCTAACCTGCTCTTAAAACTTCCAATGATCGAAATTTCACAATTTCTCCCTAGGAAACTTTAAATAACCATGTGTTCCTATCAGTGTTTCTCTCCCGCTCGTCTCTCCTTTTATCAATTACTGTTCTATTGTTTTAAAGCAGAGTCTGTCTTTTAATAGGTGTTGAAACAGTATCCAGCATACTGGAGCTCTGATCTTCATCAGGGCCTCTAGGAGCTACTTTCAGATAAATAACAACAAGAACAGCAAAAAGAATAAGACTTACCACTAAATGGTAGCATAGAACCCTTTCCCATTCCTGATATAGAAGCAGCATATCCTGTTGCAGAACTTTTACTAGAAGAATAATTAGGTGATAAATTGGCTATTGCACATTAAACTAACTAAATCATAAGCAGTGTTTCTGGGTCTTCAAATGTTTGCCATTTAGAAGTCCTTGCTTGCATTAAAAGAGTGTTTTTTCCCACCAAAGTACAAAAAAAAAAAACCCCACACATTTCCCCTTTAAAAGAAACTGCTGATTTAGGCCATTATTCAACAAGGTAGTTTGGGATGTGCCTAACATTAAGCAAGGGGCAATGCTATTGACTCATGTGCTTGAAGTTAGGCATGCACTTGAGCATACTGCTGAAATAGAGCCTTATGCTTTTACTACTTCTGCACAGAAGTCTGGCACTTTGTCCAGGTGTATGGCACAATAAAAGGCGTAAGGGTGCCTCCATAAAGTGTAAAATAATTGCTACATGAAGAATATTCGTTGTGCCACTGTCCTGACTAGAAACAGCCAGATGGAAAATATATCCTGAAGTGTTTTGCAGCTGAGAGCACAAGATAGTAAAAAGTGGTGTGATTTGGCTAAAAGCATGTACTTGATAGGTACAAACCACTATTAGGAGATAATAAATATACTCCCTAGGTAATTCTGAGCTCTGAGGTGGGGCAGGTTATGTTAATGGAAAGACCTTCCTGCTTTGCACAGCTATAATCTGTGTTGTTACACCTCTCCTGACACGCACACAAGCAGATACAAATGAGAGGCTAGTCAGAATCCACAAGTACATTTTGGGGTGTACATGTTTTGGAGAATACATATATATTTCTATAAGGGGCAGCCATAATTTGATGTTGGGCATGAAATCTATTTAATGGGGAATAAAAATAAAGAAAACATACTTAGAACACTTGTCTATGTTGCCATATTTTGGATGCAGTGCTTGAGTACTGAAAGACTGGCTTCGAACCAACTTAGATTTTTTCCCTTCTTTGCCTAAAACAAATAAACAGCAAATACATTTTAAAAGGAGGAAATTATTGCAACTTTTTTTTCAATTGTAAGAATGTCTATTTTACATTACTCTTTTTCAGTCTATGCTAATTGAAGGAGCTAGAAGATAATTTATTAATAAAACAGTTATATCACCTGTCATGAATTGTCAAACAACAGTCAAGAAATATTTAAGGATAAAAAGACCAAATGCTCTCTAACTGCAATACTTTTTTATGTGCACAGCAAGTGAAACCCTGGCCACATGGAGTCAATGGTAGTTTTGTCTGTTTTTAAACTTGTATAGCAGAGGTGGAAGTATCCTAAAAAAATTGTTTTAAAAAATTGTTTCTTACTTGTTGATGCACCTGAAGAGCTTCCAGAAATAGAAAGAGAGATACTTTTTGCCAGCGTTGATGATGTTTTACTGTCTCTGCCTAAAACAAAGTTTATTGTAAATACTGTACTCTGTTAAATAGCTGTACTTCAAATAAAAGCATACATACAATACAACTTTGCTATGATGCTGAGGAAAGTAGTAAAAATAATATAGTAATGGTACTCCAGACACACAAAACAGACAGATAGTTCTAATACTACTGTCCTCACAAAAAACATCATATCGGACTAAGGATTTTATTAATGAAATCAACACCATACTACACAACAAACTAAAACTATTTTTCATAAACTACCCTTTTTGTGGGGGGAGGGGGGGCTTAAAAAAACAGGCTGTCCTTTACTCATAGATTCTAAGGTCAGAAGGGACCTACATGATCATCTAGTCTGACCTCCCGCACACTGCAGGCCACAAAACCTCACCCACCCACTCCTACAATGAACCTCAAACCCACAACTGAGCTATTAAAGTCCTCAAATCATGATTTAAAGACTTTAATGTAGAGAATCAACCAGCAAGTGAGCCATGATCACTGCTACAGAGGAAGGCAAAAACCCCCCGGTGCCCAAGCCAATCTGCCCTGGGGGAAAATTCCTTCCCGACCCCAAATACGGCAATCAGTTAAACCCTACGCATGAGGGAAAGTCCACAACAGCCAGTCAAGAAGAACTTCTCTGTAATAACTCAGAACCCACTCAATCAAATGCCCCTTCCCACATCCCTATGATACCCATCACCAGTAGTAAAAGACAGACAATGGCCAAGCTACAGTGTCCATCATATCATTTCCTCCATAAACTTATCAAGCTCAGTTTTGAAGGCACCTAAGGTTTTTGCCCCCACCACTTCCCTTGGTAGACTATTCCAGAACTTTATTCCTCTGATGGTTAGGAATCTGCGTCTAATTTCAAGCCTAAATTTTCTGAAGGACAGTTTGTAGCCATTTGTTCTTGTGTCCACATTGGCACTGTATTCAAATAATTCCTCTCCCTCCCTTGTATTGATCCCTCTAATGTATTTATAAAGAGCAATCATATCTCCTCTCAGCCTTCTTTTGAGAAGACTAAACAAACCAAGCTCTTTAAGTCATCTCTCATAGGGAAGATTCTCCATTCCATGAATCATCCTTGTAGCCCTTCTTTGCACCTGTTCCACTTGACTTCATCTTTCTTAAACATGGGTGACCAGAACTGTACACAATACTCCAAGTGAGGTCGCACCAGTGCCTTGTATAATGGCATTAACATCTCCCTATCTCTACTGGAAAAACCCCTTCTGATGCACCCGAGGACCGCATTAGCTTTTTTCACTGCCACATTGCATTGGCTACTTGTTGTCATTCTGTGATCAACCAGTACACCCAGGTCCTTCTTCTACCCCGTAACTTGCAGCTGATGCATTCCCAACTTATAAGAAAAATTCCTGTTATTTGTCCCTAAGTGCATGACTTTGCACTTCCCGTTGTTGAATTTCATCCTATTTCTAATGCTCCACTTTACAAGGTCATCCAAATCATTCTGTATGCTATCCCAATCCTCCTCCGTATTGGCAATACCTCCCAGCTTGGTGTCGTCTGCAAACTTAATTAGCACATTCCCACTTTTTGTGCCAAGGTCAGTAACAAAAAGGTTGAATAAGATGGGTCCCAGGACTGATCCTTGGGGAACTCTAAAAGTAACCTCCTTCCAGCTAGACAGTTCATCTTTCACTATGAACCTCTGTAGTCTCCCCTGTAACCAGTTCTTTATCCACCTTTCTATTTTCATATTAATCCTCAACTTCCCCAATTTAACTCATAATTCCCTGTGTGGAACTGTATTAAATGCTTGCTGAAATCCAAGTAAATTAGGTCCACCGCATTCCCTTTATCCAAAAAATCTGCTATCTTCTCAAAAAAGTTAAATATCCACCATCATGTTTCCTAAAACAATAGTATTAACTTAATTTACCAAGAATCACTCCCCCAAAATAAAAACAAGAATCCCAAAACTCAAAATACTTACGCTTCTTTTCAAACATTTTATCATTGATACTTGCTGGTCTTCCCTCATTCTGCTGCTTTTCTTTTTCTAGCTGTTCCTATTATGGAAACAATTTCATAAGAATTAGAAATTACACTCCACATAAATTGAAAGTCTTCTGTAAATGAGCACGCTCCTAACTCACTAACCTCCAAATTAATTTCCTCTCTAAATTATTTAAACATAGTCCACCTCTATCAATACCAATTTTACATGGTTACTAATGAATGAGTCAGAACTCATTAAATTACTCTGAATGATCTAGTGTGCTTTTACTATTTTAGAGTTCATAACAAAGAATACAGTAATAGAGTGAAGTTAACCCAGGAAATTTGGAATTAATGTTCTCCTCCATGAAACATGCTAATTAACTTATGCTTAGTATGTTGGTTTTGACACTATACTGCTTTCTTTTCAAAACACATTTCTTGAAACAAAACCAAACTAAGCCAAATATATGACTTTGGATAAAGTAAGTGTGACATTTTAAAATACAGCTGCTTTGAATTAACCAAGAAGAGAAAGAGCTCTGAAAAATTTCTTAGATGAAAATTATTACATATTCAGATTCTTACAACTCAAAAGTTTCCTGATTTTTTATTAAACTCTCTCAAAAAGATGCTTCCAGACTGAAATCAAGTAAGAGAAAGATTAACCAAAAAGAGGAGAAGATACAAGAGAAACTGGGTGTTTAAAATGGAAGTGTTGTATCTCTTGTACAATGCAGCTATTGTGGTTCTAGAATACATATGAAATTTAAAAGTCTGAGTAAATAACAACATGAAGGTTCAAAAATCAATACAGATGGACCTTATTTAAATCCAAACTGATACAATTATATTGAAATCAATGTATTTTCTCAAGCTTTATGTTTTCTCTAAAATCAGAATCTAAAGTATTGGTGTTAATAAGTCTATTGAAAATAAGGTATTTGAACCAAATACTCTGCAATATAATAATTTCTCATACTTTAGTAGATTCATTTTTATGTCTGTATTATTAGCTAGTTTTATAATAGATACTACACACAATTATAGTTAGATGCATCATACAAATATTGTTTCAGTTGAATTGTTTATTTCTAGCAGCTTTTTCAGTGTGCTTGATGCTTTTTAAACAGAGAAAGCATGATCCCTACCCTTCGAAGCTGTGTAATATTTGCTTTGCTTTTCTGTACTACACCTCATAATGAACCCACCAACCGAAGCTAGAAAGGTCTCTCTTTTTTTCTTATTATTTAGTATTCTGGTCACTAACCACACACAAAAAAATTCATTAAATAGAGGTCCAGTTTGTGCTAGTTCCAATTAACTGAAAAACTGAAATCAAGGAAATCACCAATTTATGCACCATTAACAATTAAATCAATTTATACTGACCAGATATATTGAGGGTATGTCTATACTGATGGCGGAAAAATTCACCGCTATTGGTTCAGGATTCTGGCAGCAGATGGTGTCAAACATGAAATCGGTGTGCCACTCCTGGAAGCCAACCCTGGAAGTCCTGGGGGTTAGGTTGCATAGGGGAGAGCCAACCTCAAGCAATTTGCAGTCGGCTTCCCCCTAATGTGTAACAGCGGCTTAGAAAGTCAACACCATTTATGAAAGGAATTTTCCATTCCTTGTGCAAATGGCAGTCAACAGGTGCTGAAAAAGCCCTAAGTGTCGACTAGAGCTCAGACACTTCAAACAACTGCACACTGCAAGCATCTAGTTCCCCCAAATCATGCTTGAACATACCACTTTAACTTCAGGCTCAGTGGCTATGTCTACACTTAGAGGGCTCAGTTAAGCCAACTTAACAAGGTCGACTTCGAGTCGACTTTATTAAGTCAACTTAGAGAGTCCCTATTGATTTAAGTCAACTGTATAAAGTTGACTTAAGCCAGGGGACCCAATTAAAGTTGACTTAATTAAGCTGACTTTAAATAGGTCCCCATTTGTTTAAGTTGATTTTACAATGTCAACTTAAATGACTATCCTGCCTTAAGTCAACTTATTAAGTCATCTTTAATGGCCATATTTTGTTAAGTTGACATCATAAAGTTGACTTAACTCTTAAAGTTGATTTTAAGGGTGAGAGTTATTAAGTTGACTTAAGTAAGTACTTAAGTCTACTTAATGAACTCCACATATGGCCATGGTGTTGCTTAAGTTGACTTAAGCCTCCAGTGTAGACTCAGGCAGTGAGACAGATGTTTCTCCATCACTTCATATTTTAACTATATTTATGTGGAATGTGTTACTTCTGACTAACTAAAGTGCTCTGAGGCTGAAGTTAAGCTTGAGCCACTGGATTTATGCAGTGCTGTTAAAGGGAGGATGAAATGCTGGTCTAAAGCCAGCTGGATTTCCCTGCACATGCCTGGAGTAGGAGTATGAGACTGCCACGGTAGATTTCCATTTTGACACTGCAGGACTTTGGCAGGTGACAACCGAGAAGTGTGGGAGTCTCACTGGGGAGAGGTGCATCAGGGATGCAGGTGAAGATATAGAAGAATGGGGTTGTGTCAGTTAGGAAAATGGGACTCTGACAGAGATAGGAGCCTGTGAAGCACACAACACAGCCTCACCAGGTCAAGGTTAAGCTAAAGCATAGTTGATCTGAACTGAGCATGTTGTAAAAGGAAACCATGATAGGGGAACCTGTGGAGCCTGAATTAGTCCTACCCACAAGCACCAGTCCCCATCCAGTTCCTACTCCAGTTCCAAATGCAAGAAGCCCGGGCAGAGACAGGTTTTAACACAATCCCTCCATCCCTTCAATAACACTGTCACACGTTCACTAATCAATATCTTGGAACCCATTAAATAACTCTGAAAGATCTAGCAGGACTGAACTGAATAGAGAGTTGGGAGGCAGGGGTAGGAAGTCATCTCAGAAATTAGTCAGATAAGTCCCTCAGATACTCTTGCCCAGGCACTGATCCAATCTCTCTTTTTGTCGGAGCTCGCAAGACAGCCTTGCTATCTCACAGATCTGGCTGGAGCTTGAGATCAGCAGAGGAAGCTGAGCAGGGTAGAGAAGCTGCCTAAAGTGTTGATGAGTGGGGCTTGAACTGGGGAATCAGTGTGTAAGCAGAGAACAAAGAGGACCAGATTTGGTGCTCTGCAGCAGTGATGGAAGGACATGATAGTATTTCCAGATCAGCAGTGAACCTGCTACAGCTTGTTTGAGGAGTCCAGCCCGCTACTGTGAACAAGAGGTGGCATGCAAAACAGGCAGTCCCCTAAAGCCTATCAAGCCGTCAGCTCCTCACACATCAGGTAGGTGAGGAAGAACCAGTACCTGCCTACAATGTAATTAAAAACCCACCGCAGGCCCATGCCAGCTAACTTAGGCTTGTAGGGCTCAGGCTAAGGGATTGTTTAAATTTCAGTGTAGACTTCCAGGTTTGGGTTGGAGCCAGGGCTGAAGGACCCTATAAGTGTGAAGGTCCTAGAGCTCAGGACAAAGCTTTAGTATAAATGTCTACACTGCACTGAAACTTCTCTACAGCTTGGACCCCATGAGGCTGAGCCAGCTGGCACGGGCCCGGCGCGTGCGCTTTTATTTTCAGTGTAGACATACCCTCATTGTAGTATAGACATATGGAGAGCTGAATGGCTGCTGTGTGAGCATCCACAGATATGGTAGGCTAGCCGGGGGAGTGTTGGCTGCAGAGTTCTGCCAGTCTTAGAGCTCTAGTAAAACATAGTATGTTCAGAAACTAGAGAGGCAGGGAAGCAATACTGTTTCCCCACCTTCTTTTCCAACACCGAGCTGCTCCTGAGTGCCTTCTAGCCCCTTTTAGTCCATGCAACCCACACTGAGCCTCCCCCCTGCTGGGCTGCAGCTGTCACTGGCTCCAACCCCTTCTTTCTTATTAAGAAAGCCTGCTGTAGATATACAGCCTCCTTTGGCTTTCTTGGCACAAAACAATATTACGACATTAGCTTCTCTGCCTAGTGAATCTGTGTGCAAATTTTGAAGCACTTAGATCATTACATTACAGCAGTCTGACAAAACACGAGGTTCCAATGGAAAATTTCATAAAGGAGTGTTGCTGAAGTGCTTAAAACTTTGTCAGCTACAGGGATTTCAAGAGTGTAATTTCTCCAAAAACAGTCTCCTGACAGACACTGGTAATTTATAAGCACTAATCACGGCAAGGATTGTGTTGTTTTTAGGGATTTAACCCTAATTTAGACAGAAAAGAAAAATATTATGTCATCAGTGCTCCTCCGTAATACAAACTTCACTTCACTTCCACAATGGAATCACTCTTCCGAAAGCACACATCAGTATTTTTACCTTACAGATATGAAACTTGCATATCGTATTAAAAAAAAAAAACAACATACCATTTCCAACAGGAGCTGTTCTTCTCTCTCTTTTTCTTGATCCAACAAATCATTTTCATAAAACCTTTTCTGCAACTGATTAAAGTTCAAAATAAAATGAAAAGTAACAGAAATAATCATATATCAGGCCAGTCATTTTTGACTCTGACTTGCAAGTATAAAAGCTGGAAGGAACTTACAGCATCCACAGAGATTTCCATTCTGTCCAGTTCTAACACAGTCTGTGGGGAGGGGGGGGAAGAAAACATTAGAATAGAATTTTTATCCTAAGCTGGCCAATAACTTTACAAACACACTAAATTTTAGCTTCAAAAGAAACCTATCGTGGTTGGAAAGCTTAAAATACTACACTCAATAGCTTAACTTGGGTCCCATTTGTAAGGATCCTCTCATCAATGAAGAAGCCCATTATTGTATCATCAAGAACATAAAGATCAACCATACTCAATCAGACCAGTGGTCCATTTAGCCCAGTATCCTGTCTTCTGACAGTGGCTGGCCCTAGATGCTTCAAAGAGAATGAACAGAACAGAGATATTAGCAAGTGGTCCACCCCTCCTTGTTCAATCCCAGCGTGGGAAGAAAAGGGTTGCTCACCTGCAGTAATTTATATTCTCTGAGATGTTTCCTCCTGTGGGTGCACCACATCAGATGCTGTCGTGCTGTCGATTGGAGGTCTTTTAGCAATAATAGTCTTCATGGTTGTGTACATGCAGAAGGTGTCTCACAACAGCCTCAGCATGGCTTTAACACATGCATGGCCTCTGCTCCTGAAGTTCCTTTTCTACCACTGAGTATCTGTGACAAACTCTGAAGTAGCAGGGTAAGAGGGAGGACAGTGGAGAATTCACAGGGATACACATCCCAAAGAATACAAGTTACTACAGGTAAGCAACATTCTTCTTCTTCTTCTTCAAGTGATATCCCTGTGGATGCTCCACATCAGGTGACTATAGCAGTTATCTAGCACTGGCGGTGGAACTTCAGTGTACAGAGGATAGCACTGCTCCGCCTACATTCGCATCATTTGCGGACAATTTTTCTATGGCACAGTGAGAAGTAAAGATACGTTGAGGTGATCAAGTAAGCAAACTTGCATGTAACTGTGAGTGCTACATTCTTTAAGAAGGCAATTGTACTAGATACCGCTCTCGTAGAGTGAGTTTTAACACCATGTGGAGGTTGTTGTTGGCCAAGATTGTAACATAGACATATACAGTATTTTATCCATTTTGATAGTCTCTGGTTCGATATGGGTTTGCCATTGGAGCATTCTATGATGGATATGAACAGTCTGATTTTCTAAAATGTTTCATTCTTTCCAGGTAGAAGGATAAGGCACATTTGAATCTAATGTGTGCAGTAAGGCTTCATGTGAAAATGCATGTGGTTTAGGATAAAAGGTAGGTAAACATATGGGTCTGATGATATGGAATTCTGATACTACTTTTGGAAAGATAAGCAAGGAGTCCTATGGCACTTAAAGACTAATAAATTTATTTATTGCAGGAGCTTTTGTGGGAGAAAATCCCAGTTCATTAGACATTTTGAATATGATGGAACTTAAACAGATGCTTTGAAGATTTTGGAACTTAAGTGTCTGACGAAGTGGGATTTTGTCCCACAAAAGCTCCTGCAATAAATAAATTTATTAGTCTTTAAGTGCCATAGGACTCCTTGCTTATTTTGCTGAACTAGCTTAATAAGACCACCATTTTGGGAGGAATCTGGGGTGGGGTCTTAGTGTGACCTTCTCTTTGTGAAACGTCCTAGGGGGTGGGGAATCTCCCATAAGGGCATTGACCTCTCCTACTTTTCTAGCTGATGTAACTGTTACGAGAAAAAATACTTTCATAGACATATGGTATGGTTAGTATGATGCTAGTGGCTTGAATTCATTATTGTTCATAAGACAAGATTCAGGTCCCATGAGGTATCAGGGGATTTGATAGCTGGATAAATTCTATGCATCCTAGTTAGAAAGCATTTCACAGTAGAGTGGTTGAAATGTGTTGAGTCATTAGTTGGATTGTGGAATATGGAAATTGATGCAAGATGTACTTTAATCAAACTAACAGAGATTTGATTGAGGATACCTGAATGAGGAGATGACAGGTGGTGTTCTTTACAAGTTTTCTTTTGGTGCCACTCCAAGGTTGGTTCCATGTCCAGCACTGGACATGGAGCGTCAAGTGTTGTTGAGGCCATGGTGGTTCCCAGTGCCAGGATGTGTGTAAGCACCAAGCCATCTATCAATGCCAAAGAGGATGCTGTAATTTTTTGTGGCACTGTTTTTGGTGCCGATGGTCTGTACTCAGGTTTCTCCTGCACCACAGAATTCCTCAGTGCCGAGCCGGAAGAGGAGCGTTTGTGTTGACAGCTCAAGTCCTCAGAAGGATGTTTAGAGTCCTTAGCTTTCCCACCATGGTTCATACATGAGGAACCTGCTGCCTCATGGGTATTGTCTCTCTGAAACTTTTTATTCAGTGAGCAGCCCCCTTTCGAGTTGCTTGCCTCCAGTGATAATGACAATCCCCTTCTGTGGTCTTGAAATGGTTTTTGCTTTCCTGGCCCCAGGCCATAAGAGGGTCTTCAGGACTTTTCCATCATGAAGAGTTTTAGCCTCAAGTACCTGTCCTTCTGCACTCAAGCTGGTGCACTGGCTACATTTCTGGGAGAGGTGTCTCTCTCCCAAGCAGCAGACATAAAGAAGCATCCGTCTGAGGTGAGCATGGCTTCTTTACACGTCACATACCTCTTAAAACCAGGTGATGCTGGCATGTTGGTCAGGTGATAAGAACAAGAGAAGTAGGGTTGAATGGAAGTGCAATGTCTGTCTAATAATCTAATGGCAGAGAGGATGAAAAGGGATTTTTTGTTTTTGGCAATCATACAGAAGGCAAGACTGACTAAAAACTCACTGAAAGAACCTGACTAAATTATTATTTTTATTTAATTTCAGGATTTGAGGACAAGAAAGCGTTCACTGCTCAAGCACTCCATCTTAAGCCGAGGGTGGCTGAAAAGGAACTGAGGGAGTGAAGAGTCGTGCATGTCCCAAAGCTGCACTGAGGCCGTTGCGAGACACCTGCACATGCCGACCATGAGGACTACTACTAAAAGACCTCCAATTGACAGCACAGGGTCACAACAGCACCTGATGTAGAGCACCCACAGAGACATCACTTGAAACAGATAAGATTTAAAGAATCCCAGAAAAGGGATTAATGTCCCAGACCATCTTGGTTAATACCCATTGATGGACCTGTTCTCCATGAGACATGTTGAAATACTAAAACTGCAATCAGAAAATACTCAGAGAGGTCTGTTTTCTCAGGGAATTCCACTCTGATTCACAAAGGAAGTGCTAAATTGTGCCATTTATATACAATTTAAAGTTAACTGTGCCGAGCTAAATTACCACTACAATGAGAGCAATGCAGACACAGCCATAACAGTTGGGGCTGCCTTCTAAAACTAGGTAGGTTACTATGATGACCCCTAGCCTTTTATGGGATGTAGCATGCTCATTCCGGAGGCTGACACATATGAAGAGGCAAAGCTATATTTATCTATACCCTGCCAACTAGCTTTCTAATAGGAAACATCTAGTATGGAAACTTTAACATTGCAATCCAGGCAGTCCTATATTGACTGAACTGGGCAGTGCTTAATTTGCAATAAAAGAGGTTCTGAGGCTTACTTAGTAGGTGACAAACTTCAAGAGGTTTTTTTCATTTTTATAACTCACACTGCAAGCCAGAGGTGGCTCTGGCACGCCACAGCACAAATTAAGAAATGGACCTGGGCAGAAGAGGGCATTTTTACTTCCCACTCCTTTGAGTGTCTCAGTTAGGAATATGCACAATTTAGCAATAAGGAAATGCATCCTGTCATTAAAGTGCACAGTAAAAATATATCATTATTGCACTTCTAAACTGTTTATGTAAAACTAAAAACAGAATAGCAAAACATTTATAACTCAAGGATCTTTCCTCATGTTTACCATAATGAACCTTTCTTCCCATACCTGTATTCATATTGCTACCCTTCAAGCGGGCAATCACTAAACAAAGACAGCTTGACTCACAATATCACACACTTAACTGTACTTTAAGAAACCAAAAAAAATATTTCCTTGTTTTAAATTCAGCAGAATACAGTATCTTTTAATTTGACATTTTCTCTGATTCCAATTGTTGAAACTGACAATATGGATAACCAGGAGCCTTAACCTCCTGCTCCTACCTCAAGAGCAAAGACAAGACATCAGATGTCCTTATTTGCATTGACAGCTACAAACATAAAATGTTTCTTGATCAGAAAAACACTTACTCTTTTCACAATAGTCAAGACATCTTTATCTTTTTCCTGACACAGAAGTTTTCTTATACATAACTCTAACTGCTGAAGTAAATGTTTGTCTGTCGGGACTTTTAGAGTAGATTTCACTTTTGGCAACAAGCAGCAAAGCTTCATTCTGTGAGAAATGGAATACATATTTAATTTCTATGCAGATAATAAGCAAATACTAGGTTTCATTGTTTAATACAAGCAGTCATCAATTTGATACCTCCTCGTATCTTTTTATTTTTCAGTCTAACTTTAAAATGCCTGCAGAGACTCCTTAAAAAAGAGTTTTACTGTAACAAAATCATCTACACAAACCTATAGTTTGTCAGCCACAAAACTATTTTGTCAGGCCATCTTCTCAAAATAGCCAATTTCTGGTATTTGTCAATGATCCTCTGATTTCCTAATATAAATTCAGTTTGATTAAAGAAATAAAGAAGGCAAAATGTCCTTATTTTTAAACAGATATGCCTTGGATAAAGAAAAGAAACACACTTACAACTCTGAAAGCATTTTCTAGAATGCCATCAGCACACAAATACCATACTGTATTATTACAAAATGTGTAATCTGAATCACTATGTATGTCCTGACATGAAATATGAAGGTAAAAATATTTAAAAAGGCCATATTAGATGTGGTCTATGGCTATCCAGTCTATTATTCTGTCTCTGGCAACAACCAGTGCCAGATGTCTGAGAAACAGTTAGAACATCCCACAGTAGGAAATTATAGAAGATGTCCACGGGGGAGTTTTTACTTAACACCAACAGTTGTTAATAGCTGACTTATGTCTGGATATATGAGGTTTTCAATCACTGTTTATTTTCAGAATGCTGATACAACCAGTGGTGGTCTTAATATCCATATGAACTTCAAGAAATCTTACTAAGCTTTCATCCATGTTTATGACATGTGACAACTGCTATTGACACATTCTGCAAAATGCTTTCCCTTTTATTCTGTGTCAAAGTTACTGCATTTTAATTCCACTAAACATTCCTTTGCTCTTGCACTATTGGTTAGAGTAAAGAGGAAATCTCATTTACCTTCACTATACCATTTTCATATAGAAATTTTGTTAAAAAACTGAAATTGCAAAGAAAAGTACTCTGACGTTTGGAAATGACAAAGACAAAGTTGTTGGTGTAAGCTTAACTGTGCCCTCTCTTGCACACACTTTAGGAGTTAGTGTTTTTACACGATCACCGACTGTTTCTCAAATATACAGTGTAAATACCAGAATCATACCATTTTTATGAAACCCTAGATACACATGTGTAGAACTATATATAAAATAAATAAATTAAATAAATGGTATTTGTTGTCAATACATTTCGTCTGTTATTGTACAGCCACTTAACTGTGTTAAGTTTCTCTTAGATTCTTCACAGTCTTCTCTCATCTTAAGTAACCTAAATAATTCCGTAGCTGACACAAATTTGATCACTGCACTGTTCAACTTTATTCCAGGTCATTAATGAATTTATTAAACAACAAAGAATGATACACAGAACCCAAAGGCACCTCTCTGTGAATCTTTTGTGTTAAAAATTGGCAATTTATTCCTATTCTTTTTTGTCCTAGACATTTCATTATCCATGCCAGTACTCTAGCCTTCACACTGTGCAACTGATGGCTGATCGAAAATTCAATTGATTCAGTAGTAGAGATTCCCATTCATTTCAATGGGTCTTTAATAAGGCTTCTAGTTTCTTTAGTAACTTCTTTTAAAGATCATTGTAAAAGTACAAATAAATAATATATCGTCCTCTTATAACCACTATTATGTTGACATGTCTAGTAGATTAATAGACAAAATTTTACTTTACAGAAGCTATGATTTTGTGTCCTACCATGTCATGTCTTTCTGTCTGTTTTACAATCTATTTTTTAAAATATCACAGAAAATCTTAGCCCTGTTAATCAACTTATTTAAAGAAGCCATTTAATACTATTATTAGTATATACATCATGAAGTGAATAGGATTGTTTCTTTCCATAAGATTTCATACTATTGGTACAATACCTCACATTAGCTACAGGATCATGTGTAAGCTCAAGTACAGGTAGAAAGAAGTATTTACAGAAGAATGATTTGGAAAAGAGTTCCATAATGAATTCACAGGTATCTAAAAAACGAAGTCTGTTCCAGTAACTTTTTCCTTGGCCCAGTTCTGAAAAATAAAACCCAGAAAAGTTTATCTGAAATGTTTTCAGAATGAAATAGATCACATCTCAAGTATAAGCTTGCAACTGAAAGTGATTTTAAGGATTCTGATGGAGTGAACAAACTTGTTATCAGCACCACCATGTCAGCCTACCACAAATTCACCATCTGTTTGAAAACCTGAGCCTAATGAAGACAGTGCAGTTTTGCCACAGATTTCGATGCAGCTCAGATTTGATCCTCTGTGTTTAATTAATTCACTGAAACAGCACAGCTGCCAAGTGACACAGCCAATACATGGAGACTTATGCATTTCAGGCCACATAATAGGTGCATGAAACTAGCTATGTGACCATTAAGGAGCTTTAATGAGAGCATTTCATCTCTATATGTTATTTTTGAGGTCCTGAAGCACAGATCGGAAAGTCAGCTGCTTTTAAAATTGTTTAAATCCTCTATAAATTATTCATTTTTCAGAAAACTTATCATTCAGCACTCTTTTAAATTACAGCCTCTAGTGTTCTACTTTCTAAGAGAAATTCTGCTTTATATAACACATCACCTACAGCTAAAAACATCAGATTCCAGTAGTGTGGTTTACAGGATCTTTCCACATATGGAATATTTCCTGCACAGACGTCTCCTGATGAGAACATTGCACAGCTGTGGCACATATTCACAAACGTTATCTGATGACACTGTGGGCCAAACTGGGGCTCCTGTATGTGTTCTGAATATTGTTTCTTCACTGATTACGTAACTACAGAGTATAACACTAAGTACAAACCCCTTTTCATTTACCAAAATTAATTTGCATCTCATAGTAATCAAGAAAAAAATATTGCTTACGTTCAATCAATTTCTGAATGACCTCATGCCTCTGTTCTTGTTTGCGATTATAGCGTAAATAAATGCAGAGTGTTCGAGCTGCTGCTTTTTGGACAGGGAGGACATTCTTAGAAAAAACAGAAAATACAGTTACACATCTAAAGGCATTTATAGGTACTTCTGGATACAATGTTAATTACAACAGAAAAACAGGTAACTGATCGGATTCCCTCTGAAGGTGTGATATTTTGGCATGTCATTTTTTCCTCCCCTGAAATACATTCTATATTATGTTTTCATTTTAAGATTAACAGATATTACATTTCAAACTGAATGCTTTTTAATGTCTACTCAGATCAAATGCTTCTAAAAAATATACTTATTTGGAGTGGTGAGAGCCACACAATAACTAACAAGCATAGCTGGTTGAAAATGCCTGATTACATAAAATTTAGGAATAAGCTCCGATGTTTAAAAGGTCTGAATGTTTAATATGGAATCTGTCTGGTGTTCCAGGCACATTTAGAACATATCAAACTGTACTCAGCATTTTTATTTCAGTGTTTGCATAGTATTTAAAGACCTAAACTTTGGGCCTTGGACTAACAAAGCATTTAAGCATGTGCTTGATTCGATCCTTGTTCAGTAAGTCACCTACGCACATGCATACCTTTAAAACACACACACAAATGAGTCATGAAAAGAGAGAACTTTCTACAGAAAATTTGATTTGTTAAAAAAAAATTTAAAACCAAAACATTTTCAGCCACAACCCAAATTACTTGGGTTTGGATATGCTGCTTCAACACCTCATGGGAGCTGTAGTTCAGTTGCCTCACCTCTTCATTCTCTTATTTGGTCGGAGCTCCCCCATCAGATCGCTTCTCCCAGTGTATGCTAGGGGACTCCCATGATGCACTGCTTCCTCCCACCAAGAGGGTAGACAATGGTGCATAACAGAATATGAAGTCTGCCCAGGGAGCCTGGGTCAGGAGATGACACTTGGAGCACGATGCAATTAACTACAGCTCCTATGAGGCAACGTAGTAGCATACCAAATTGAAATAGTTTAGTCGTTGGATGAAAACTAAAAACTTTTTGCTTTTCAGTCATTCATTTTCCTACAATCTCTGTTTATGAGTCAGCTTTTTATATAGTTATGAAATGTCACTGCAAAAAAATTACCATTCATATTTTATTCCTATGCTCCAGTGTCTAAAAATAAAATAGTTCCCACATAATTTTCTTTTTAAAAATACTAAGTTTTTACTAAAACAACTGTCATGCACATTTTTGACATTTTGCCTCCTATTATTGCTGGTAAGCAAGATGAGGCCTGATTCACCATTGCATTACTCCAGATTTACACCACCATTACTCTATTGGAATTTGTGGCATAACTGCTTTAAAGTGGAGTAATACAGTGATGAATCAGATCCATCAATTTGCACCACTTTATTTATATGCATTTATTTATACAATTTCTCTACTTCCTTTACCCCTTTTTCGTCCTTAAGGTCCTTGATATCGAGACTGCACTTTTGACAATTTTGGAAACTACTTAGTACACTAGTGGTGCTACTAAAAATAAACAACAACAATAAATGCTCTCATTTACCATACTCCTCCTCTTTTATTATTTAATCTGCTTGATTAATTTAACAAAGCCCCAATTCAATCTTTCTCAAGCACAATTTACTGCTATGGAATTAATAAATGGAGCATATAATAAAGAATAAACTGTAATATAAAATATGCTGAGGAATCAAGCCAAAGAAGATTCACATCTCAGAGGAGAAAACTGATCTATACAAAAACATACCAAGAATTAGCAATGGTATGGGAAGGAAACATCAGGAAAAACAACACTTGACAATTTCACGAAGTGTAAATTAAGTCCAGCTTTTCCTATGAAAGATGGGGGATTCTTTGGGCATTTTCTTAGTCTAATGCGATAAAATTAGTGAATAACCCAATTTTGTTCTTCAAAAGATAACATAAAAATTACTAATGTCAAATAAAACATATATTAAACAAAGGTAGTATTCCTATTGCCCTAATCATTCTTAAGCACTAGAAACAAATATGACAACAACAGAAGAGAGATAGAGAGAGCATGGGGCTCACATTTGTCATAATGATTGTCAACATTCTGTGCAAAAAACGATAATAAATCTGATCACTTGATATGATATGAGGCAGGCAGGCATATTTTTGTAGTAACTTCTCATGGGTCCTCCATTTTAAAGAAGTTGCTGCTCTCTGTTCTGCTGTCGTTAGTGCTGGAATCAAGTCAGGAACCGTCAATAACTAAAAAAGATCAAATAAAACTATTAAAATTTATGACACAGTATTAATTGAAACCTAAAATTTATGTTAATTTAGAAATCTAAAAAACTGATTTGTTCCTACTTTAGGCTGACAGACTGTTTTTGCACATGGAAAATCCATCCATCAAGCCATGTTGTTATAGGGCCCCCCTCTGATCACCAACCTATATAAATGAATTTATACTCAGAACCTGCTCAGGAGGTAGGGTAGCATTATCCTCATACTGCAGATGGGAAAACTGAGGCACTGTGATGCTTGCCCAGGATCATAGAGGGAGTAAGTGGCAGAGCTGGGAATAGAACCCATGTCTCCCAAGCAGTGATTCCATACCTTAGCCACAAGACCACGGTTCCTAGAAAAAGGAGTTATTATGTCTGACAGGGCAGTTTGACATAAAGTTATGGATATGTCCATACAAAGAGATATTAGACATATGCAACTACACTTTGACCATGAAACCATAATAATGCACAACTTGGATGGACCTTAGCAAAACTGCATTTGAAAATTCAGTTCCTTTTCGGAACTTTGTGGTTATTTATTCAGACAGAAGACAAGTGTAAACTGCAAAGTTTTGGATTGTGCTGGAAGGTCTTCCAGCTATATAATTGCCTCTCCCTTTTGATATGTACATAAAGTTAAAAAAAATACAAAGGTCAATTTGCAGATTAATCAGAGTCAGGATTTGGTCTCTCACTCCTTCCGCACACAGGCTCCAATGAGCATTGTTACATGTATGAAACAATTTTAGTAGTAACCTCCCTCATGTTTGGAAACTAGACTACAAAACACAGGTTATTTACAAAAACAAGAGAAATCCTATGGCACCTTAAAGACTAAAAAATTTATTCGGGAATAAGCTTTTGTGGTCTGCAACCCACTTCATCAGATACAAGGTTACTTACCTTGCTTTCTGATCCACTGCTTTCTCCTCCAGTGGTCATAAGTTCAAGAATTTCAGGAAGGTGATTTATCAGTGCATCTAATACCTAATTAAAAGAAATGTTGGATTTATCATGTTTGTACATTCACTTGGACTGACTCTTCTCTTGCACAAGTATGATACTGGTATGTCCCTACTAACTTTAATGGTATTACTACTTTTTTACACAAAGATAAATGAAAGGAGAATCAGGTACAATTATTTGTCCTGATGACGGTACTAAAATCATACCACCAAAAGAATCAGATCTTTTAAATCACAGTACTCACAATATAACATATTACAAAGTAAATATCTTTCTATGCAACCTCTGTACTTCATAGATCCTTTAGTATGAACTTTATGAGATACAAAACCAAATAAATATACTGGTGGCAATTTTTGCCAGCCAAAATGTAAAACTTTTACTATATAGCTTTAGCAAAACTTGACAAAGTAAAATATAATACAGTGCAAATGCAGAAAAACATGTCATTAAAAGCTTGAGACAATTAATACCAGACTATAAATATTACTATTAAATTTTCTGTAGGGACAATCCTAAACTGACAACTTACTGTTTGAAATACTCAGGGCTGAACTAACGAGTCTGGGGGCTCTGGGCTGCCCCCCACCATGGGACACCCACCCCACTGGGACCTCACTCCCCTTAGCATGAGGCCCCTGCCCCCCCCCAGCATGGTTGTCTGCAGGTAGACCGTTGCTGAGGATGGGGTCTTGGGGCTAGAGGGCACTCCTGCCCCAACCCTACTCCTAACAGTCTGCCGTTGGGGGCAGGGCCCGCTGGCATGCAGCACAGCCCTAGATGCAGCCTCCCAGGGCCAGTGGCCCTGGAAGGCAGCACTGGAATGGAGGCCACATCATACAGCAGCTGGCCCAGCCTACGCCCCCTCCCCTCCAGTCAGAGCAAACAGGCACTGGCCTGTCCTGCCTTGCCCCTGGGGATGGACCAGCCAGCCCAGGCGTAGGACAGGAGTGCAGAGCCTGGCCTCTAGCCCCAAAGCCCCACCCTGCCCCCCAGCACTGGCATAGCAGAAGCACTCTCAGCACTCCCTCAAGCTCCACCAGCACTGAATTGGGGGGGTGGGACAGACCAGGTAGGGGTTTCAAGGGCAAGAGCCTGGGTGCCCCCTACCCCCACTTTAGGGTTGGGCTGAGGGCTTCAATCCCTATAGCCACCGCAATAATTCAGCCTCAGAAATACTCAATTTTTGGGTGCCAACTTCAGACATTGTAAAGGGACCTAATTTTCAGAAGTGCTGAGAACCTGCTCTCTGAAAAATCAGGCCATTTTATGGTATCTCCAGTTCAGCACGCAAAATCCACACTCATTTTTCAATATCTTAGCCAATAGTCCTGTATAAACCAAAGTGGACCAGATATTGTAATAACTGCACTGAAGTCAACAGGAATAGTCAGATGCTAAAGCTGAGGGTCAAGATTCCCTTTTTAGATGACCTTTATATTAACTTTGCTCCATCTTGTCTGCCTGCATTGCCTTTGCTTTTTCACCTTTCTCCAGGTGACAGAGCAATGTTAGGTTAGGTTAGGTTTCAGGCAAGTGGTTTTTATCTGCTCTACTTTTAGTCTTGATTGAAAAATACAAAAGAACAGACAACCTGAAAACCAATGCACTAAAATGGAGGGAAAAAAGCACAGAAGTAATTCAGAGTGGTCAGACTTCTTGTACAAGGCATTATAAGCATCATGAATGCAGAGCCATTGTTAGACAGGGTTGGGCAATAGGGGTGACTCTCCCGGGCCCCACAGTTCTACAGGCCTCTCACAGCTTCATCGTCCTCCACCCCTGCTGCCTTTGGCAGGCAAGCCGAAGGCAGTAGGGAGAGGGTGGGCCCAGAGCGCAGAACCCAACCTCTGGGCTAGCCCTCGCTGCCCCCAAGATGGAACAACCAGCCCAAGGGTGGGATGGACCAGCCCAGAGGCCGGGTTCTGCTCTCCATTCCTGCCCCCGGCCCAGCTGTTTCACCCTGGTGGTGGAGTGGCCCGCCCTGGTGAGGGGGGTTGGAGCATGGGACCCAGCCTCTGGGTTGGCCCACTTCATCACCCCCCAGCACTGGGGGATGAGGTGGGAGCCCCCCCACAGGCTGATTGGCCCTGGAGCCTGCCCCCATATAGGGATGGCCCTGTGTGAATGCATTCAGTTGCAAAAAGTGTAGCATGGATACTGGCCAGCTGGCACTTTGCAAACAAATGCATTCATAGTGATTAAAATGCCTCATACAAGAAATCTGACCACTCTGAATTACTTCTGTATTTGTCTTCTCCGTTTTAGTGCATTGGTTTAAAGCTCACCTGTTCTAAAAAACTTGTTTTTTAATTTTTTTTTTTTTTTTTTTTTTACTGACCTGGAACTGAATTTTTTTTTTTGACGTAGTCTTTTGTCTATTTCAATGCAGAACCAAAAATCTCACAACACCTCCCCAAGATAGTTAAGTATTTTACAGAGGGTGAAACTGAGGCACATGATACTTGGATAACTGGCCCAAGATCACACAGAAAGTCTGTGCCACATTACAGACAATAATTCAGGTCTCCTTTCTTTAAGTCCTCTCCCTTAATCACAACATTATACCTCCCCTTCAGTTAGAGAAAGAAAAAAAAATCCAAAAAACTTGAAATCTCTCCATGATCTATTACATATGTAAGGCAGATCTAAGGCTGTGGCCAACAGCCGCAAAGGGGGTGGGGGGCATCTGAGCTGCATGAATTCTGTATTAACATGAGCACAAGGAGCACAATTAGGTATTAGCATAGTCTCACTGCTGGGTACAGGGCATGATGGTTAATGGTATTTAGGTTGATTTGGTCACAAATCTGTCAATACCTGTAATTTTACTGAAAGAAAACATAAAATACTGTCTTTTGTAATACGTTACTCTTTTGATGGTTCAGACTTTGCTTAGGTTTGTTAAAGGGTGGGATTAGTATTAGCTCAGGCTAGAGCTATGCATAAGGTACTGCTTCACCCCTACCCCACTGTCAAAGGACATATCAATGGCCGGGCTTCTTGTGGAGCCATTTTTTTGTTATTTTGATCAGAGAGGCTGTTTGCAGTACTCTGAATTTAAGAGCTGAAATCATGAGGGCTGTGACTCTCTAAGAGCTGAAATCACTGAGAGAGGAGAGTCTTCCTGTCTCTGAGCTGAAATCACTGAAGAGCAGACAGCTGGAACAACCAGTCAGCGGACAGCGGGCAGAGCCAGCAGATGGTGAGAGAGGACGGCTGGATGGTGGGAGCGACTGGTGGGCAGCGCTGGTGGACAGCAGGCAGAGCCAGTGGACAGTGCAAGAGACCAGCGAGTGGCGCTGGTGAACAGCTGGCGTGAGGGACATTCCCTACATACCCTGAGGTTTTGTTGGGAATCCTGTTCTGCACTGATTCTTCAGATCAGTGCTGGTTTTGCTATTAAGGTTTATATGTTCTGTTGTGCTATGTGGAATTTTGCTGGAAATCCTGTTCTGCACTGATTCTTCAGACCAGTGCTGGTTTTATTACTGAGTTTATATGTTCTGTTATGCTGTTTTGGGTTTTGGTGGGAATATTGCTCTACACTGAGTCCCCAAATCAGGGGCTAATTTTGCTATTGTGTCTTTACATTCTTTTCTATTACTGTTAAAGCTCTGCATATTACACCTAGATTCGTGCTTGCAAGTGGAGAAGTATTACCCCATTCGGGTACCCTAGGAAGAGTTGGTTGCTCACCTGTGGTAAACTCTGTTCTTTGAGATGAATGTCTTGTGATGCTCCACTTTAGGTGTGGCAGCATCCCAGCACTCACACACACAATCTTCATAGCAGTGATGTGGGGCAGCACTGCGCAGAAGGTGGCTCGCAACTGCCTCAGCATGACTTCAGTGTGAGCACATTCCGCTACCCTCAGTTCCTTTTAAACTGTGTTCAATACCTGCTAATTCATAAAAAACAGAAGAGGGGAGGAGGGAGGGTGGCGGAGCATCACAGGACACACATCTTGAAGAACAGAGTTTACCACAGGTGAGCAACCAACTCTTCTTCTTCGAGTATTGTCCTGTGATGTTCCACTTTAGGTGATTGTGTAGCAGCTGTTCACAGAGGAGGTGGGTTGTCTTGCACTGTTGAAAGTATCTGTCTCCCCATGTTGGCTTCATTAGCAGCTGCTCTATCTAATGCATAGTTTGTCATGAAGATACAACATGTGGAACAAGTGGCTGCTTTATAAATGTCCTCAATATGTACATTTTTCAAAAGGCCGTGGTTGACGCCATTGCCCTGGTTGAATGTGCAGGACCACCCTCGGGAGGCTGTTGGTTGTTAAGGTTATAGGAAATATGGATGTATTCTATAATTCAATTAGCTAGTCTTTGATTGGATATTGATAAACCTCTTTGGTGTTCTGCAAATGAAACAAATAGCCTGTTTGGTTTCCTAAACTGTTTGGTCCTGTCTAAGTAAAAAGCTAGTGATCTCTTAACACCTAGGGTACATAAAGAGGCCTCTTGTCGATTGTTATGTGGCTTTGGATAAAAGTTAAGTAAATGTATGCATTGATTTATGTGAAAACCAGAGATCATTTTAGGTAAGAATTTTGGATCTGGATGTAAGGAGACCTTGTCTCTATGGAAAACTGTGTAAGGAGGGTCGCATCTGAGCGCATTTATTTCTCCCACTCTTCTGGCAGATGTAATGGCCATCAAGAATGAGACTTTCATATTGAGATGAGATAATGAACAAGTCTCCAAAGGCTCAAAAGGCTGTTTAGTTAAGACACAAAGAACTATGTTAAGGTTCCATGGAATCACAGTAGGTCAAGTTGGTGGGTAGAGTTTTTGAAGTCCTGCCAGAAATCTTTTAATCGTTGGATGACTGAACAAGGAGGAGTCTTCTCGCTGATCACAGAAAGACGACATTGCTGACAAATGCACTCAGACAAAACTATTGGCGAGCAAGGATTGCTTTAAGTGTAAGAGATAGTCCAAAATTTGTGGAATGAATGCTCAACTAACATTGATATTGTTTGCACACCAGTGGGAAAAACGTGTCCATTTTTGCATATATGACTTCCTGGTTATCAGTTTCCTACTGTTTAATAGGACATAATGCACTGGCTCCAAGCACACTGTGTCTGTAAAGTGGAACCAACTAGGAACCACGCTGTGAGATGGAGTCTGATTGTCCAGATGTTGATGGGTGATACTGTGTTGATATAAGAGATCTTTGATGAGAGGTAATAGTATTGGGTTGGGTATCGACAGGTTGAGGAGCTGTGAAAACTAAATCTGTCTGGGCCAGGCTGGTGCTAGGAGTATCAAGGTGGCCTGATCTGTTCTTAGCTTCTGTATTACCCTATGCATGAGAGGTATGGGTAGAAATGCATATAGGAGATCAGTCTATGAGAAAAGCATTGCCAAGTGATCATGGATCATTTCCTCCTCTAGAGAAGGACTGAGGGCATTTTTGTTCTGATGTGTGGCAAAAAGATCTATTGTTGGAAAACCCCATTTGCAAAAAATGTTTTGACGCACTCTGTCATTCAATTGCCATTCATGGGCTACACGAAAAACCCTGCTTAGAATGTCTGCAGTGGTATTTTGAATTCCCGGGGCATGTGCTTCAGATATGTGAATCGCATTTTGTACACACCAATTCCAGAGTTTCACAGACTCTGCACATAGGGAAGGCGATCTTGCTCCTCCTTGATGGTTTACATAATACACACAGGCTAGGCTGTCCATCATGATCCTGATTGATTTCTCTTGAATTCTTGGTAAAAAATGTCGACAAGCATTCCTGACTGCTCTCAATTCAAGAACGTCTATATGAAGTAACATTTCTGACCTTGACCATTTTCCCTAAATTGATTAATCTAGGTGGGCCCCCCATCACGAGGGAGGTGTCGATGGTTGAGGCTGTGTAAAGGGGATCCCCTGCAGTAAATTGGTTTGATTCTGCCACCAATTTAGTGATTGTTTGATGTTTAGAGGGACCGTGAACTCTTTAATGAGTGGATATGCAGTTTGTAAACTGTTGTGAGTCAAGCTTGAAGGGGCTGCATACCTCGTCCTGCATTCAGGACGACTGCACTGCACGCTGCCATATGGCCTAAAGGTTGCAGCACAGTTCTTGCTGTAATCTTTGGTGCAATGAGAATGAATTGTACAACGTTTTCTACCAGGGAAACTTGAGACTTTGGTAAATATGCTCTGCTTGTGTTTGAATCTAGAACAGCCCCTATAAACTCTATTGATTGCACTGGTGTGAAGGTCTATTTTTCCATATTTATTATCAAGCCAAGTTCCTGGAACTGTTTTATTATTGTAGAAATTGCAGGTGCACGTTGATCTTGTGAAGGGGCCGTTAGCAGACAGTAGTCTAGATATGGGTAAATTGTGATTCCTCGTGTGCAAAAGTATGCTGTAACCACTGCCAGAATATTGGCGAAAACTCAAGGTGCTGTAGACAGGCCAAAGGGTAGGAATTTGTATTGGTAGTATTGATCTTCGATGGTGAACCTTAAGAAACACCTGTGGGAAGGATGGATTGTTACAAGAAAATAAGTGTCTGAGGTCAAGGGTTGAAAACCACTCCCCCTCCTGCAGTATAGGGGTTATGTTATTCAGAGTTACCATTTTAAATTTTTCTCACATTATGAACTTATTTAAGGGTCTAAGATCTAAAACTGGTTTCCAACCGCCAGTTTTTTTTCCTCTATCACAAAGTATCTGGAGTAGAACACAGAACGTTTGAAACAAGGTGGCACGGGTTCTATGGAGCCTAGTTGGAGAAGTTTTTGGATCTCTTCTGTAAGAATTTGTATGTGAGAGGAGTCCCTAAAGAGGGATGGGCAGGGTGAGTAGTAGGGTGGAGGGGATGGAATGGGATAGAATAGCCAAATTTAATAATTTCAAGAACCCATTTGTCTGTAGTAACTGACGACCACACGTTATAATATTCTGAAAGATGGAACTCAAAGGCTACATTAAAAGTGACTATGCTTCCAGGTGGTCGGGATTTTTCAGGCTCTTGACCAATCTGTCAGAATTGTGTTTTGCCGGGTGGGGGTTGCTGCTTTGACGTGGAGTGCATTGACTGTTTAAACTTATATGATCTTTGCTTGCCTCTTTGGTTTTGCTCATATTGTTTTGAATTGTACTGGGATGAATATTGTGTATAATAGCGTCACTGGTACGGCATAGAGTGGGGCTGTCTCTTTTTTATATATGGAGCATATATGCCCGGAGTATGTAGGGTAGCCCAAGAGTCCTTCATAGAGTGAAGTACCTCATCTGTTTTTTCTGAAAAAAGTTGATTTACTGTTTGAGAAAACACTTCTATTTTGTTTTGCAGGTCCTTGGGAAGTGCTGCAGTGTGAAGCCAGGATGATTAATGTAGCACGACTGCCATAGCTGTCATTCTAGCAGCTATGTCAGCTATATCTAATGCACTTTGAAGGAAGGTGCGAGCGACAGACTGACCCTCGGTTAGTAATGACTTAAACAAGTCTTTTTTCTGTTCTGCCATGTCCAGGGTAAGTATTGCTAATTTCTCAAATATGTTATGATTATAGTTAGATAAAAGAGCAGAATAGTTGGCTGTTCTCATTAATAAAGTAGATGACAAATATACTTTCTTGCCCATGAGGTCTATACATTTCCAATTTTTATCAGATGGTATAGGTTAGAAATTAGGCTGTTTGTTTCTCTGATTCACTGCCTCAATCACCAATGAATCAGGTGATGGATGTGTAAAAAGAAACTCCGTTCCCTTAAGCGGAATGTAATATTTCCTATCCGTGCACCTGTTAGTAGGAGGGATGGACGCCACAGTCTGCCAGACAGCCTTAGCAGATTCCACGATTGCTTCGTCCATGAGAATGGCTATTTTAGATGAGCCATAGTGTGTAATATTTTTAAGAGTTTATATTATGATTCGGTGACTTCGTCTAAGGGGATTTCTAGGTTTTGAGCCACTCTTTTAAATAACTCATTAAATTGTTTATGATTGTCTAATGAGGTGGAAGTCGTCAGTAAAACCAGATCATCTTGAACACATGAAGACCTCTGTGCTACTTGGTGTGAGTTGTTAGATCTTATCATAGCCACTGATTAGCTCTTCTCACCTATCTGAAAGAGAGCATAGTGGCTGTCAGCGGATCCATCTCCCTTATCAGAATGTATGCTGCTCCTAGTTTCATGTGGTTCAGTGATGCGGGAATGTGTGCCCCTGTCTTGTCTATGTCTATAGCATTGATATCACGGCTGACAGCATGAGGTATGACAGTGAACATAGTGCCTATGTGTATGATAATAATCAGGAGTACAAGATCTGCAGTGGTGTGAGGCACAGCATGAGGAGGAGTGTCTTTGAGAGCTCTGGAACTTAGGTTGAAGCAATCACCACATGTCTGAGGGATGTGAGATTCTTCTAAACATCCAACACATTGAGTATGGCCGTCAGAGAGAAGTGTTGCCTCATTACAACTAGTACATCTTTTGAAGCCAGGAGAGGATGGCATTTTCACAGCAGGCTAAGGCTTTATCAAGTTAAAGGCAGTTTTTTTTGTTTTTTATTTTTATTTTTGTTAAAGAGTACAACTGTCGATTTTGATTAATGTTGTCCTTCGTTGTGTTGTTCTGTTCTTCTTTCTTTTGATTTCTCTCTTTTTTTTAATGAGGTAAAAATGAAGCATAAGGTTTTTTTGGTGGGGTTTTTTTTTTTTTTTTTTTTTTTTGGAAAGAAATGAACTATACACAGATAATGGATAACGAACTACAACTAAATTAATATCTTTTTTGTCAGTTAATAGAGTCCTAACTTCTGACGGAAGGAGAGGAACGAACACCATTGTGCAATCAGGGATGGTTAAAAAGGAACTGAAGGAAGCAGGGCGCGCTTGCGCCAAAGCCTCACTGAGGCTGTCACAAGCCACCTTCTGCGCAAGCACTGCCCCAAATCAGCTATGAAGATTGTGTGTGAGAGTGCTGGGATGCTGCCACACCTAAAGTGGAGCATCACAGGACAACACTCGAAGAAGAACAGTGCATAATTCCCCAGAGAATTGGGGGGGGGGGGAGCTTGAGCCGGTTCATGGTGTAACATTATTTGGAAACCCCCAGAAACCAGAACCCAGCCATGGTTCTCCACATGTGTCCTGAACTGATTTACTTAACTTTATAAATTAATTTAATCAATTACAGGAGAATGGAATGTGGGGGGGAGTGCTAGTAACACTGCAATGGAAATACTATTGTGATCTATGTTTCTGACTCTGCACATCCTTCTTAAGTGAATTGTTTTGTGTGCTCAGGACCGGCAAGATTACATGTCTGCCCAGAGCAGAGGTAAGAGCAGGACTCCCAAGGGGCTGCTGCTGTGCTAAGAATCAGGATGGCATGTGTAACCCATGGGCTTAAAGGAGTGTTTCTTTAAGAGTTTTGCTGGTGTCTGAGTTGCTCCTGCTGTGTCACTGTTGCTGGGCAGATTTAGCTGCCTAGACCCAGAAGGTCCAGCATGTTCTGTGTAGTTTGGAGCATGTTCAGCAAGGTTCCCTGCCAGCGCAGTGGTCAGGGGTCTGAGATCAAGCAGCCAGGCCAGTTGCATTGAGGAGAGTACCGGTGCTCTGTGCAAGGGGAGAAGCTGAGCCAGGAACAGATAGCAGGCTGTTTTTCCCAACTCTGAGGCATTTTGCTTCAGGTCAGTAGCCTTGTTAACCCTCCAGCAGGGAAGTCTGGAGGCAGTGTGTACAGAGAAGCAACTATTGGGAAAAGAAGGGTGGTTGCCTTCTAACTTTATACTCTGGGTTATGGGCTTAGCTACAGTTCTTTTGTGTAATAAGGGGAAAGAGATAATTATATTTTGTTATTGTCAGAGATGTATTTTTCCTTTGTAACAGGGTTTTTATATATGTGTGTACGTAAATGAGTGTGGACTGAGTAAGCTGTGTGGACAGCAGTGCTCCCAGCAAAGGAAGAAAGGTTTTCCAGGACTCATACAGAGGATTTCTGCTGCCAAAGAGGAGGGAGCTGCTGCTTCTAGCACAGGCCTTTGGACTTGGTGATTTGAGACCATAACAGACTCATGTGGATACTGCTAAATAGCCACTATGTATTATAGATTTGTATACTAATAATTTCTTCTGCTTTCATAGAAGGTTTATAAAGTTAATGTTTAATATAGTACATTGCTTTTGTTTATTTTTTTTATGAATTCCGAACAGTCTTCACTGTGAGCCCCTTTACAGACTAGATCCTGGCTCTCCAGCTGCTTTTTGCAGGTCTCTGCTTTCTGTGAGGCACTGGAGAGGGGCAGATAAATGACTTTGAGCCCACCCTAGCAGGTTAACACATGCAGAAAAGAAGCTATGTGATTAGGCTGGGATAAGCCACCGCTGGTGTGAACCACTGGGCTTCCTCTTCCCAGCCTGGAGCCAGATGCCCCACCTCAATGAAATCCCAGTAGCTTCCTTCACTTGTCAAAGAGAGAACTCATACTACTCCCACACTCTTATCTTTGACTAACTATCTTTCATTTACTCTAAAGAGTACTGATCCACCTGAAACTCCAGTTTCATTCTTCTTGTACAGAGTACCCACCTGGACTTCCCCTGCCCCCTGATTCTCCACATTCTCAGTGTCTGGTATGTTTAGATTACTTTATGCAACTCTCTTGTTCTCATTCAGAGCTTCTGCCACCTGTGATCAGTTATACCAAGTTCAACCAAATGAAACTGATAAAGACAGGGGAGGATTATTGAATTCAAACATCCCCCTATTTACTCCCGTATTATTTTCTAGCTGTTATCACCTTCGAAAGCATCAAAGAAAACCTGAATCTAAAATGACTCCTTGGATCTTTACAGAGTATGTAAAGCAAAAGTAAAAGCTAATCATGCCTAACATTCATTATTCTGGTTTATTATATTGGTGTTAAACATTAATGTAACTGAAATTAAGGTAACCAACAAGATCAATTAATGTATTAATTACCTCCAATGAATCATCCTGTAGTAGTGTTACCAGTTCTTTATGTATTACATAAACTCCAGAATCTAAAAGCTTAGCAACCTAAAAAATTACAACAAGACAATCAAACACCACCACACATTAATTTCATGGAAATACAACAGTTAAGTTAGCTCCATGTACTTTTCAATAAGGTTTGACTAGTAACATGAAAGTAAGGATGCTGAACAAATCTCTAATAGCCAGAAATTGCACTTTAAAATTGTTGAGGTTATGTACTTTCCTGCCATTAGTATATAACATTGCTTTTATAACAGCATGTAAAATGAAAACCAGCAGTGTTCCATAACTATTAAACATGGCACTGAGAATGAGTTAACAAGAGCTTCATTTTCTAATTTTTATATTCCTAAGGTTTGTTGTTTTTTTTTTTTCAAATGTGATCTGCAAATACTTAAGAGAAACCTTTAGGGCTTTTAAAAGAGCCTGCTGGAAGCCCCAATAGCAAGGTAACAGAGACAGATAGCTGAATTTAAGAAAGAAAATTTGTTTGGGGGTCAGGTTGGCCTTAAATCTCCTTAATCTTTTATATTTGAGATTCTCACTTCATAAACTCTCAAGGTTGCTGGCACTTTTGATTAGAATTCACAAGTGACATTCAAAGCTCTGCTGTAAGCCAGATGTCAATGCTAGAACAATCAATAAAAATGTTTGGCAGCAGATAAGAGGAAAGTCTTAAGAAATCTGACTTCTGTGTCATCTAGAGTAAATCATAGCTTCTTTTAGAGTTAATGCTTGGTATTCTTGCATCCTTTTCTTTGTTCTCTTTGCTCATGCTAACAATCTTTTTACCTCCAGCTAAGAAGAAAGTGGGGCATCATTTCTTTTGGAAAGTGACTACGGAGCACATTAATAAAAAAATAGGTCCAACTAGAGATAAGCATCATAAATTATCGCTAGCTGTGTGACATTTGGCTGACTATTTACACAGATGACATGATAACAGCACATTAACAAGTCCTAACTGTGCACAGCATTTCAAGTGTAATGTCAGTGGTCCCTTTTACAGAGTTAAAATAATTTTCTTTTGTTTATTCAAGTATCAATTTAAAGGTGCCATGGATAGACACACTAAATACAGGATTTTGCAGAGTAATATGCTAGTTATACTAGTTCCTACCACAAGCTTCAATTATCTCCTCCTAAGGCAATGTTGTATGGAGGTTAAAGCAGGGCTCTGGGAATCAAGACACCTTGGTTTTATTTCTGATTCTACAGCTAATTCATTGTAACATCTTCAAAAACTTGCTCAGTCTCTCAGCCTCACTTTTCCCTATCTATAAAGTGGAGATAAAAAAAGCCAGCCCTGAATTGTTCAGAGGCTTACAATAAAGCTCTGAAATCTTTTTATGAAAGTCACTATATGAGGGTATATATTACTAAATTCAGGAAGAGGATTTTACATTCATTTTTTAAAATTCATGCTCCTTAAAAAAATCATTAATATCTACACAACCACACTATCTAAATATATTTAATAAAACAATATAGTCATCTTATATAAAACCAAGGAGTAAATTATAATATTCATGCTGGTAACATTTCTATAATTCTCTCTTAATATTAAAAGTCAATCAATGTTTTCCTTAGTTCTGGAGCCTACAGTATCTTCCACACACAGCCAACAAAGCCCCAAATGCTACAGTCCTAGAAAAGGATAGGAGAAGCAAATTAAATGCAGCATATTCCTTTTTCACTTTCTCTCATTCAAGTCCACCTCAACTGGCTCAGCTCCTTCTGCCTTCAAGAAGACTCTTGTGTCCCATATTGTGTGCATGTGGGAGTAGAGGGCAGAATCTTTTCTCTTAATCCCAACTACTTCTTGCAACTCCTGCCCTTGTGCCCTTTGTCTCCAAAATTCTGGACCATACTGTTTACTTATACTACTTAGACTTCCTGTCCTGATGTCTTTCCTATCTGCTGTCCTCCCTACCTACTCCACAGAAAAATTCCCCTCCCCATGATCAATAATGACCTCCTCACACTTAAATTCCCAATCTCTTAAAACATATTTTAAAAGGTGTATAATGAATTATTTATGTATCAAAAGCGTTTCAATAAACTGAATAATTTTAGCAGACTTTCCAAAACTTTTTCACTGAGGCACTACATAGTTAAAATATAAAAAACATCAATTTAAGCAGACAATTACAAAAACCATATAAAATAGTAAAAAGCCAAAAATATCTAAAGTCCTAAAAAAGAAAATTTCTAGACTTACTTCATATAAGCCAATAGCCATAGTGTATCTGACTGGCACTTCAGGGTCATGACAAAGACAGAAGAATGTAGAATATAGTTCCAAATGGAAATTTTTTGGATCTACAAAAACAATCATTGCCTGCAGACAAATAAGATGGAACCTTTAATCCAAATGTTCACATACAAGGCAAAACTGTTTGGAATTCTAGCTACCTTAGAGACCACCTCTCCCCCAGTGTGAAACCACTGCTGCTACAATGAGCAGGACTCAAGTTAACAGACCATGATTTAAAAGTGGGGGAGCTGTCAACAGGACATTCTCCAAGATTGATTCTTAACTCTGCAACTCACGTCTATGACCATGATTTGACACAATTTGGATTTGCTTACTTCTGGACGTGCTTAAGGCTGTTTCTAAAGAGATGTACTGAGAGATTAAGGATGGCATGCACAGGAGTTTATTGCTTCATGATGAGCCACTAACGGGTGATCTATATTTTAAGTGATGGTGATGGAGTTAGTTCCAGGAGAACAAGAAAGCCTTGGTACTGTGGATATGGATCCTTTAGTTTTATATGTTTTTAAATTATTCACTAAACAACTAGAACCTTCAATGGGAGCTTTTAAAATCAAAGAAATAAAAGACTTTTTTTAACCAGCATCAAAGCCAATCTTTATAATTGTGGCTACCACTGTGTATGTACAAAACATGTATTTGCTCAAGCTAACCAGCAGATATTTAACTATGTATTTTGTGCATATTTTTAAGCCAACATTAAAACAAAAGTATGTGAAAATGTTGATTACAAAGATATTTTGCTTAAAAATAAAGGATACCTTTAAACATTTAAAATAGAAGGCACATTAATAGAAACAACAGTTTTAGGCAGAAAAATGTCATTTCTATATATGTGAACAGATTTTTTTTTTTTTTTTTTTTTTACTTAGCAGGTACATGAGTTAGATGCATAACTACCTGATTCAGAGCCAAATCCCGTGCCTCTTGCAAAGCCAGTTTTGCAGAGTGGGTGGGGAAATCCCGTCTATGGTGAGCTTACAAATTGTGATTCTGTTCAGCAGCTGTTCTTTCAGTGTGATTGTGCAAGAGGCTTTAAGTGGACAGTGTATTGTGAGAGATCTTTCATGACAAGTTCCAAAGAGGTAGCTGTGTATGTTTAGTTCAGCAAAACAAACGAGGAGTCCTTCGGCACTTTTTAAAGACTAATAAATTTATTTACCACATTAGCTTCTGTAGGAGAAAATCCCACTTCGACAGATGCTTTGAAGATGGGGGAAACATACAGAAAGCTCATATGATAAATAAATTTGTTACTCTTTAAAAGTGCCACAGGATTCCTTGTTTGCTTTCATGACAAGAATCTCTTGGTCAAAACTCAACACTGGTTTTCTGTTAGTTGGGATGAGGATCTTTCTTCATAACCTTCAATTTACTCGACCTTTACACACACTGGCATCTGGTTCACAATATACATTGTGGTAACAAATTTTACATCTTACATCTATTCCTATTTTGTGACTAATGTGCACAATGTACGTTTTATAAAATGGCAGTTAACTTACTGGGAAGTTGTAAGCACAGTTCTTCCGTACTGAGATATACTTCTTTTCTTGTTCTAGGGTTTGAAGTTGCATCTGATTATCATTGTGTCCATTTTCCTGCTGTAAACCCAACGTGCAAAGTTTCTTATAAAATTCCAGAAATCTCAAGTGTTGCTCTGGAGTAAAAATTCCTTTAAAAAATACAGCACTCATGCTTCAGTTTTTTGCACAGAATACTCAGGATAAAGTTAACAATGTATAACTTGGGTTTATTTCTGGAGCAATCAAATAAACCACTTTCCTTATTAATTTTCATATCATGATGCCAGTGGGAACCATTTACTTATTTCTAAGTGACTGGTAGATATAGCAACTGCAGAAAAATTAAGCCTCCCTGTAGAAGAAAGACTCTTCATACCTGCATTTTAGAAATATACAATTCCTAGAATATGAAGGGTTTCATTTGGGAGGATTATGAATATATTTTAGAAGAGGTAAGGATATATTTGTTCCTCTTCTTACTCTGAATCCTAGAACTCCTCCACCAAAGGAAGAATTTAATTCTGACATACTAAACTCAGGAAGGGGCCTTTACACAAATTAAGCCTTTGGGACCACAAGCATTTAAGAAGCGCAAAGAGGCTTACCTGGGCCACCTAGAGCACAGTGATTTTTACCTTACACTTACAGGATTAATGGACTTGATTCTGATCCTTATCTAGCCTCTAGCCATTCAAGAGTGTATATGGACCACAAAGAGGACATAACAAAGAGGAAAAATCCCATGATGCAGAAGCAGTTTAGGGCTAATCTAAGCGGCCTTGTGTTGCCTCATCCTGACAGGCTTCGAACATAGGGCATACGTTGGTGATAAAAGGGGAGCATTTATATGGCTCACTGCTGTGAGAATTCAGCCCCCAGGTGGCCCAGAATCAAAGTGGTCTAAAAATGGTATAAAGCTTCCTTTGCTTCCACTTCTTCCTGAGCTAAGCCTTCTCTGTTTCAAGAGACACAGCATAACATCTAGCATTTTATGTCTAGTATCTTGCTCTGTTTTCAAAGGTTTATAATTTAATACAGCTAACACACCACTTCAAGATGAAACTTGCAACATAACTATGCATCAAAACAATGGAAGTAGGGAAAATTTGACAAAGAAAAGAAAATCTGATCTTTAAGGTAAAGATGGTTTCAGAGGGGTTTGTACTACTAATTATCATAACACTTGATTAATTTTGACTACTTGGACCTTTTCTAATCTGTATATTTCACAATGCATTGAGTTACTCTTAATTTTTAGAATTTTTAAGAATCATTATATCATACCATATAATCCATTACAGAGCTTCCCTAAATGAAAGGATAAAGAAACAAGAATAGATTCATCCACTTTGAAGGATTTTTCACAGAATGATTTCACTAAAGGCAGTACAGTTTGACTTCTGTCATCTGAAAAACAAATTTGTAAAGTTAGTTGTTCATGTTCAATCACTTAAAGAAAAGCACGTCATGACAAAAATGTGAATGTCCTTTAAAGTACAGCTGAGTTTGCTTCTCAGCTGACAGCCATATTTTTGTTAAGCAAGAGCATGGGTGAAATTTATTTATTTTAAACATTAAAGCAAGCACATAATCCTGTAGCAAACCACGATGCCAACTTTGCCCACATATCTGCACAAAAGACAACATCACAGGCCCTAATCGAGCCAGCTATGCCATCAGGGCTCATTCACCTGCTCATCCACCAATGTGATTCATGCCATCATGTGATAGAAATGCCCCCCATCTTATATATTGGACAAACAGGACAGCCTCTGAACAAAAGAATAAATGGACACCTCAGACATCACAACATTAAAAAACCAATAGGGGAACAGTTCAATCTCCCGGCTCACTCCACTGATGATTCGTTAATAGCTGTCCTCAAACAAACGGATAATAAACCAAAGCTTCAAAGAGAAGCTACAGAACTGAAATTCATATGCAAATTTGATGCCATTGCCTCAGTGTTAAATAGGCACTACAGATTTTCTTCTCATTACAAAATGGGATTTGACTTCACCTTCCTCTATATGCTGTTCCCGAGTGTTTGAATCTAGACAACTGCTTTGATTTGCTGTACCAGTCTGACCTCATCCTCTGACTTATGCTTCCCTGCATTTATTTTCCTCCCATTCTGTAGGTTCCCCATGTTCAAGCATCTGAGAAAGTGGGACTTTCAGCCACAAAAGCTCATGCAATAAATAAATCTGTTAGTCTTTAAAAGTGTCACAAGGCTCCTTATTCGTTTATTCTAGTGTAGAAACTTTTGAGTATTTCCAAAAGGGGCAGCCGTGTTAGTCTAGTCCAGCAAAAAAACACCAAGGAGTCATGGGGCACTTAAAGACTAGCACATAGTCGTGTGCGAAAAATAAATCTGTTAGTCTTTAAGTGCCACACAACATTTTTTTTTTTTTGCTGAAACTTTTGAGGCCTCTCAGGGTCACTCCCCTTTTCTAAGGAAAGGCCCTCATCCACAGAGGATGGGACAACAAACATTCAAGCACTGACTCTGACCTGCAGCGTGTGGGTAAGTGCAGAAACACATCTATCTTCTCCTTCCACCAAATACACCTACACATAAAGGGAGAAGATGCATGGAAAGCAACAGAATAAAAAGTAGAGCTTGTAGAGGTTGCACAGAGTGAGTTCTACTACCCCTGGACCTCAAGGTGAAGTTTTCAATCTACTGAGCTCCCTCCCACTCCTGCAGAGCTGCATATAAATTTTGACCACTGTTCTCAATGGCCAAAGCAGCTGTTGCAGCAACAGTAAGTAAAGAACTGCAACCAGAAGTGTGAAATTGATAGTCTCACAAATTGAAAATAAATCTACTACTGTAACCAGCACACAATGCTTCCTCTTAAACAATCCAACTGCATTCATTGGTATTCTCCCCAAACTATCCCCTTTTCTTTATGAAGCTTTCCATATGGTTTTTATGTTGATTATGTGTACTTGGATAATTCATCATCGACTTCTTGTTAAGTAAATATTTGCTCTTCATGTATGTACCAGGAAGGTGCAGTGAAGTCAGGAAAACAGGAGTGGGAGTGGAGCTGTTGTGCAAAATATGGGGTTGCTATTAAAGAAAAACAATTGAACAGTGCTGAAGAAAAAGATAAGTATTATTATACACAGTACTAGCTGTTAAATAATGAACAGACTAACAACTGCTGGGAACAGAATCATGGATTCATAATTAGGCCCCCACCCAACTGAGCCAAATGTATTTAACAGAGAACCTGGGTCTAGTTTCCTAAAGATACAGGATGACATACTCATACACTGTAAGAAACCAGAAGTTATTTAGTGCTGACTAGAAGAAAACCATGCTACATCCTGACAAAACTATATGAATTTAAAATATTGTTTCAATATACTTTTCAACAAGGCTTTGAAACATGAACACATGCCAGAAAACCATACAAGACACTTGCATAAACACTGATCAAAAGAAAAAACAGGTGCCAAGCACCTACAGTTCCAAGTGATGTCAACAGGAGCTGCTGGCTCTCAGCACTTATAAAAATCAGTGCTAGCGTACACAGGGCTGTGTATCTACATCATTCTTCATAAAACACAGAACAAGACTGTTTACTGTATTTAGTCATTTAGTGCATCTACTATGCATCAAAATATCATCATATGTCAAGAAATTACTACACTAAGTGTATTACTACAGAGAGAGAACTGCACCAGTCCTGACCAGCTTTCATTTTCACCAGAAACTCTGTAGGAGTGCCAGCAGGTGAGACAATGTGCTAACTCACCACATCTATAAGGCACTCTGGACACATCTTGGTTATGTCTACTCTTAGAAGTTATTTCAAAATAAGCATCCTTATTTCAAAATAACTTTTTCATGTCCATGCATCCATTTTATTATATTGAAATAAGCTGTTCCTTATTTCAAAATAAGGAACTGCTATTTCAATATAATAAAACCTCCTTTTATTTCAAAATAGTGTTTAAATCGAAATTATTACTTCAAAATAACCCTATTTTGGCTATGGAGCAGGGTTATTTTGATTTAACTGGGGTTCCCATGACCGTCCCCCCAGACAGACCTTCCTCCCATGGTTCCTGGCACCGGAAGAGCCTGCCCTGGCCGGTGAAAGGACAGGACTCACCCCACAAGCCAGTTCTTTCCAGAACGGGCCAGGTCCGCACAGAGACGGCATGTCGCAGCAGGGGAGCCAGCAGCAAGGAACAGCTCCCTCCTGGAGCCATTAGGAAATTTTGGACCTGCTGGCTATCTGGGGCCAGGAAAATGTCCACAGCACATTGCAGGCTCAGCACAGGAACCAGGAGGTGTACAGCTCCATGGCCCAGGACCTGGCAGCAAAGGGCCACAGCCGGGACACAGAACAGGTCCAGGCCAAAGTGAAGGAGCTGCGACAGGCCTACCAGCGGGCCAGGGAGGAGAGGGAGCACACTAGGACAGACCCCACCAGCAGCTGCCAGCATTACCAGCAGCCTCCTGGCTGAGGTGGTGGACTCTGGCCAGCCTGCATCCGTCGGGTAGGAGAAGAGTGCAACCAGCCACTACCAGAAGGCCATCCAACCAGCCCACCGCCTTGTGACCAGCCCGAAGCTGATCCCTGGCCACACCTGTGGGAGGGGCACTGCAGGCAGACAGGGTGCAGGGACAAGCAGGGTTGTGGGGGCAGACAGAGGCCCTCCCATGGGGGCAGAGGGGCTAGAGGCCACATGGCAGGGGGAGATGGAGCTGGGCAGAGCAGCACTTTGTGGAGAAATGGGCTGGCAGGCCAGGCAGGATGCACCAGACCCTGCTGGCATGCAGCCTCTGGAGAAACCTCTGGGGCATGGCTGCCTGCTGACCACCACTGTGGACACTGCACCTGACCTAGGGCAGGGCAGCACAGCACAGTGGTGCATACCAAGGGGACCCTGCCCGTAAGGAAGGGCACAGGGATGGCTAGGGGACAGCAGCTGCTCCCAGGCTGCACACTACCCTAACTAATAGGAGACACTTTTTTCTTTGCTTCTCTCCAGCAGCCTGAGCACCCATGCCTGCCACCACCCAAGGCACCAACAACCTTGATCCCGAGGAGGATGAGGAGGGTACCGCGCTTCCGGACTGACCAGTTCAAGGAGCTGACCTGCATCATGGAGCACACCAGCCAGCAGATGGCACAGTAGACGGAGCAGGAGTTCATCAACCGCAGGGTCAAGCAGGGACTGTGGCCGGTGCAAAACAGGGTGCTGGAGAGACTGCTTGCCTGGAGCATCACTGTGCCCAGCACACCATGCCCAGTTCTCTGCCACAAGCCCTCCATGGCGCTGGCCTAGGATGAGAGGCGGGCACTTGCAGGCCTGGGACCTGCCACCTACTGGCCACTAGCCCTGGCCCTGCACCTCAATCCTCCCCCCATTTCCCTGAGTAAATAAAACCACTGTTAACTGCTGTAACATGTCACATTTTTTATTCGTGCGGGGACGGGGGAAGATGAGTGGGTGGTGATGGGCAGGCATGGGCGAGTGCTAGAGGTGAGGTGCCAGTGCCAGGGTGTGATGGCAGGTGTACCCTTCAGCACTCGTCGCTGATGAAGTGGGCCTTCAGCGCATCCCAGATGAGTAGGGCTTGCTGCTGGGCCCGCTGCATCCGGGGCAGAGTGTCTATGGGGTGCTTGTAGCTTCCAGTGAGCCACTCAGCCTCAGCCTCCCAGACTCAGTGGACCCTTCCTCCCCACAGCTTGTACCAGCTGCAGAGGCAGCAGCATGCACTGACAACCTGTAGGATGTTGCGTTGGCCACCTGCAGGTGGGTCAGGAGGGCCCTCCAGTGGGCTTTCAGACAGCCGAAGGTATGCTTGACAACTGAGCAGCAGCAGTGGAGCCTCTGGTTAAAAAGGCCCCTGCAGGCATCCATCTGGCCTGTGTACAGCTTCATCAGCCAGGGCATCAAGGGGTAGGCAGCATCCCCCAGCCTCAGGATAGGCACTTGCACATACCCAAGGGTGATGGTGTGCTCAAGGAAGAAGGTGCCTGCCTGCATGCCCCTGTAGAGGGAGGAGTTGCACAGGATGCAGGCATTGTGTGCCCTCCTTGGAAAGCCCACGTAGATGTTCTGGAAGATGCTGCGATAATCCATAAGGGCCAACAGGACAACAGAATAGTAGCCCTTCCAATTGACACAGTTCAGGACCCAGTGGTCTGGGACTCAGATGGGGATGTGCATGGCATCCAAGATGTCCGCATAGTTGGGGAAACCGAGTCTGCCAAGTCTTTCAATGATATCCTGCAGCTTACTGGGGTGATGAGGTGGGGTAGCAGGACCCTGTTGATTGTCCAGCACACTTCCAGGACGGTGGTCCCCATGGCAGACTTCCCAACCCTGAAGTACTGGACCACTGAGTGGTAGGAGTCCGTGGTTGCCAGCTTCCACACAGCAATGACCACTTGCTTCTCTATTGGCAACAAAGATCACAGACAGGTGTCCATGTGCTGCAGAGCTGGGGTGAGCTTGTGGACCAGAGCAAGGAAGGTCCCCTTCCTCATCCTAAAGTTCTGCAGCCGCAGCTTGTCGTCCCACGTGGTCAGAACAATTCACTCCCACCAGTCAGTGCTGGCCTCACGTTCCCAGAGACGACGAGGAATGAAGTGCACCATGGTAAGCATAGCAGCATCAATGGGCAACAGGACAGAGTGCAGGATGACGTGTACCTCCGTAGGGTGAGGGTGCCAGTGTCGCCTGCTCCACAGTGGAGATAGCCTTCCCAGGATCTGGCAGGTGTCACGCAGCTGCCTGAGAAAGCACTGGAGAAGAGTCTGGTCCATGACCTGGTCAGGCTCCATTGCCAGGCAAACTTGGGAAGGTGCTAAAGTCACCTCCTCCCTTAAAGGGTTGCCCGGGAGAGGGGTGACCTTCTGCTGTGCCATGGTGCTACACTTCCCACAATGCACCCCTCCTAGCTCACCCCCGCCCCCAATCCAACATAGCCTAGTGAAGACACTATTTCAATTAAATAATGCCTACTTTATTTTGAATTAGGAGTCTAGTGAAGACTCACTAATTTGAAATAAATTATTTTGATTTAAAGTTGAAATAGTTATTTCAAAATAACTTTGTCGGTGAAGACATAGCCCCTGACTGGTGAGAACTGTCTCCTTTTAGGGTCTACTGACTGGCTGCATGGTCCTTGATAGACAGAAGATTGCAAGTATTTGTGCCACAGCAATGCCCTAATCTTAAACAGACTTTCAGTGAGTAAACATAGACCACCGCAGACTAAATTTAGTCAATGGTCTCATTTTTTCTCTCCATCAGTGCAGGTTTTAGAATGTTCTTTGAGTGATGGAGGATGAAGCAGGGGAAAATGGAAAATAAAAGGTCTAGAAAAAAAATACAGACTTTGAAAGTCCAAACTGACAGTAGAGGTTGGCATACCACCACTTACATCAACCCCCTAAAACATACGTCACCACTGGTTATGTCAGTTATGCTGACCTAAATCATGCTGAAATTCAACTTACTTAAATCTCACCGACATATGGAATAGCACTGAAGTCAACTTCTGAAGGCTGAAATACCATCAATGTAGGTAAAGTGCAACATAAGCAAACATCACTGGCCTCTGGTGGCTATTCCAAATGTCTCTGTTGTGACCATTCTGGACATTCTCACTTTGCTGCACCATGGTCATGTCATCAGGACATACCTTACCCCTCCAACACTGGGAAATTTTGAACTCCCATCTCCTGTTTGGTCAGCATGGAGAGAGTTTGATAGCTGAACAGCTCATGGCAACTGTACACCCCAAACATGTCCCAGCATGGAGTATACCTGAAGCCTTGGGTCTCATTGACCAGTGGGGTGAGGAGTCTGTTCTTGCTCAGCCCTGAGCCAGCAAAAGAAATCAGGATATTTATGAACGATATCACACAGTATGGCTGAGACGGACCACAAAAGGGATGTGCAGCAGTCCCACATTAAAATAAAAGAGCTGAGGCAGACATATCAGTGAACAAGGGAGGCGAACAGTCACTCTGACTCCTCGCTGACAACATGAGTCCTGTGGCACCTTACAGACTAACAGGATTCTTCGGGCATAGGCTTTTCTGGGTTCCAACCCACTTCATCAGACACATGAAGTAGAAACTACAGTTGAGAGGTATATATACACATGCCAGGATGGAGGAGGGCAAGTGTGAGCAAAGTCAGTTCAGGGAGCAGATGGGGCCTGTTCACACCAGTAGATCAAAGGCAGAGAATGTGTGAACAGAACAATTGCCTTTTGTGCATGTTACAAAAAGTGACTTTTCTGTTCACACATTCTCTCCCTTTGATCAACTAGTGTGAACGGTCCCCATCCACTCTCCCAACTGACTTTGTTTACACTTGCTCTCCTCCATCCTGGCATGTGTATACACTTCTCAACCACAATTTCCACTTCATGCATCTGACCAGGGGCACTGCTGTCCCCCAAAAATATTTGGAGCATGCAGCCCCCTGCCCATGCATCCCCAGGCCCAATCCAGTTCCGGGCCAATCTAGCTGCTCCCCTAGGACCCTGGAGCCAGACCATGGGCCGAGCAGGTCAGGCCAGGCTGCACCACTGGGCCAAGCGTGCTGAACCTGAGGCACATAAGGGTGTCAGCTGAAAGTGCTACTTTGACCCAGCCTGTAGAGTCCAGGGGCATATAAGGGAGGCAGCTGAAAGTGCTGTTTTGACCCAGCCCAACTGAGTCCAGGGGCATATAAGGGTGGCAGCTGAAAGTGCTATTTTAACCCAGCCTGTTCAGATGCATACTCCAGTCTAATCCGGTGCAGTACAAGGGCACATAAGGGTGGCAGCAGAGAAGTGCTGTGTAACCCAGCCTGCAGTTCAGGGACATATAAGGGGTCAGCTGAGAGTGGTGATAGACCCGATCCACTCAGTTGCACTTAGAAACCCAGTCTTGGGAATTTAGGTCCTGCAAGGGTGGCTCCATGGGGAGGAATTTGCAGAAGGGACTAGTAAAATCCACATAGAAACACAAGTAGTATATTAATAGAATTGCAAACTTTCCCCCCACCCCGAGGAAGTAACCCTAATAAATGAGCATACCCCGAGTTGATGGGCAAAGTTGGTAACATTCCCATGCCCTTAATGGTGTTCCTTGGATGCCAGACATCATGGCACTGTTTGCATTGGCATTAAAGGTCCCAATACTGGTCGTCCTACTTCTTCTGTAATCCTTAACTTGCCCCTAGCCTCCTGTAATCTGTTTTGCCTACCTCCTCCTAGAGCATCCATTTGGATGTTAAGGAGGAGCCCAATGGTCCCTCTCCTTGGCTAATAGTTTATTACAGAGCTGTCTGGTGTACTGGAAATCTCTGTAATGGATGCAAGGGCCCTGGTTTATCATATCTGGAACAGCAGTTCAACCCTCACGGTATATGCATATTAGAATATGGTTCTGGCCTCGCCTTCTGTGTAGTCAAAGGAGTTCTTGTAACAATGTATCGGGTTTTTTTGACTACTTGGGCTCATCTAACAATTGGAACTGGGTGCTTTGCTTGCCTTACAGTAGGCTCCTTTGACCTCCGGTCACCCAGCTACCACAGAGTGCCTCTCCCAGATTAAGAAGAGCAAAAAAAAAAAAAAAAAAAAAATCCAGGACTAGAATAGGAAGAGGAAAAAAATCCAGAATGTGGATCCAGGAGGAACGCTTCCACAGCAGCTGACACAGAGCTCAGAGCCTAAAAGATGTCCTTGTCCAGAGAAACTGAACATGGACATGGAAGACAGAAAAGCAACATGGCAGCAGAACATGGAGGAGAGAGGAACAGCACGAAACGCAACAGGAGATGTTGTGTATTATGAGGGATCAGTCCAACATGCTGAGGTGCCTGCTAGAGCTCTAGGAGTAGCAGTGGCCAGACAGAGTCCCTCTACAGTCTCTTCAGAATGCAGAAGTCGTGATACTAATCCCCAACTCATGTGATCCAGGCAGAGGTTGAGCAGGGTGCAGTATATGCTACACTCCACACCAGTGGAGGCAAGTAGAAAGAGGCGACAGCCCTTTAAGAAACCTGTCTTTATTCATTCATAGCCTGGGCACTGTCACTATCCAAGAAAAGGAGGGAGTCAGTGCATGGGTGGGTGATGGGAATTAAGCAAACTACACTGAGAGGTAAGTACATTACTGCTTGTCATTGAAAAAACAGGTTTTCAATGTTTCCCTTATATGCAGCACTCTGCAATTTGCTTGGACCATAATACTGGCATCTGGCTGCCTCTGAAACACAACCCTGGGGGAACTCTTCACCATGCGTTTCATACAAATTATGGGGCGTACACCAAGCGCAGATAACTGTTGGTATTTTTTTTTTGCTGTGTTCAAGCTTAGTGAGTAGACTCCATCACTTCCCTCATAAATGCCCAAATGCATATTCTAGCACCATTTTGTACTTACTGAGCCTTGAAATGCTCCTTATCAGTATGCAGGTGCCCAGTCTAGGGCTTCCTTAGTAGAGGTGCAAGGGTAGGCAGGATCCCCCAGGATCACTATTGGCATTTTCACAGCCTCAATATTTATTTTTTATCAGAGAAGAAAGTGCATGTATTTTTTTGACCAGATTGGAGTTCCTAAAGATGCATGTGTCATTCAGCTTTCCAGACCACCCCACCCTGATGTCGGTAAAATACTCATTGTGATCAACAAGGACCTGCAAGACCATTGTGAAGTATTTCTTGTGGTTTATGTACTCTCTGGTGGGTTAGTCCAGAGCTAAAATGGGGAGGTATGTCCCATTTATAGTCACTCCATTGTTCAGGAACTCCAGTGCAGCTAACCACTGTTCCCTCTAAGCTGTGTACGTGTGCGTACGCACACAGGTTGTTAAACCCACACACACAAAAAAATTCAACAGTGCTAATATTAGTGCACACATAGATTTCTTTTGTGCACACAAAGAAATTTTTTGCGTGCAGAGCCTATGAAAAATTAGAGGGAACATTGCAGGAAACCCATCCAATACATCTTGCACATTTTCCAAAGTCACCACCCTTTGCAGAAGAAGTATATTAATGGCCCTGCAGACGTTCATCATGGAGGTCCCACAATGCATTTCCCCACTCTGAATTGATTTCCAACTGACTGGTAACGATGTCAGGTTGCTAGCTTCCACGGAATGATGGTCACTCACTGCTTCAGTGCCAGGGACAGCCCTTTGCAAAGTTCAAGTGACCTTCCTCATATCAAAGCTCTGTAGCCACTGCTCTTCAACCCGCATGGTCATCACAATGTGGTCCCACCAGTCTGCGCTTGTTTCCCACGTCCAGAACTGGAACTCCACAGACTGAAGATGATGCATGACAGCCTGCAGCAACCAAGAATTGTTTCACTTTATGACTTGCAGTAGGGTGGCCTCAGTAACACTGCCATTTTCCAGGCTGTGGCTCCCGTTTCACCATTGAAAATATTGCAAGATGCTCACAATGACAGCTCATAGCTAAGTGAGCTCCAGTGGAGCTGCTGCCACTGGACACACGGGGTTCATGACCTGAGACCTAGCGTCAGTGCTTCCAGCACTGTAGGTCCAGGCCTGGGCTGCCCGTGGCAGCAGCTGTCTTCCCCAGTCCCTTCCCTGGCTGGGGTCTGGGGCTGGGCTGACAGTGGCAGGAACCCAATCTGGGCCCTGCCCAAGACCCCAGGACAGAATTGGGCCCAGGCCCCGAATCAGGACCAGGGGCTTGCAGGGGCCTGGACCCCAAGTCATTTTCTGGACCAGTGTTGCTTCTGGCAAGCTTCATTCTGCTCCAGCACTGGCATGCAGGCAAAAGAGCAAAGAGGCGTGAAAAACCATTTCAAGTTAGTTTGAAAGGTGGATGCAAAAGCATGCTGAACCATGGGAGGACGAAAGCCTTCCCCAAGCCGCAGCATCTATTTGCATTGTAGGACAGCTACCCAAAGTGCACTGCTTTGAATGTCAACTTTACATTGGCAATACTGTTACCTTAATTACCTTGTAGATCCATACTCCAGGAAATGCATGTTAAGGGGACAATTGCAGGTAATTCTAGGAGCATGCCAAAGTCTAAATTTCAAGGTAATAGAATATGTCTTTTAGAAGATAAATTCTTGTCAACCAGTGGTCAGTTGTGGTTCTTATGCACTCCATTGGTCAGTGATGGAATAAGAGAGGATGCCTTGTTGTTCAGCAGGAGACCTACTAGTCAGATGAATAAAGAGACAACATATTCCATGCTTTTTATTATATCTTTCTGGGATATTTCTGATAAGTCAATTGTGCAGATAAGATATGAATGTCTCCTCAGCTGTGCTGTCACCACCGTTAGATATCTTGTGAAGACCCTCAGTGCCCTGAAGAGTGTGACTGGTGTGAAAGGTGGACTTTTCCACCTGAATTTTGCTATGGCTAAACTCCAGCCTGGCTTATGGAATGTAGCTTGTTAGGCCTCTAATTAGGAAAAGAAATAATTATGTGGTGTTATCTTCCAAGGTCTGAAAACCACAGACAGTAACACTTTTTTAAGAAAACTAACTGCAAGTAACCCCAGATCAGTTCAAACCGAACCCTGGAAAGTGATAAGAGACACCTGCTGAGCCCATGAGCTCATGAGAAAGATCTACTGACCAAGGTCAGTAAGTTTCCATGCCAACAAGCAATATGCTAATTTTTGAGGTCTCAGCCATAAAGCTGGGATTCTGGTCTAGGCACGCTGGAGAAGCGATAGGTCAGCAGCCTGTCATGTTGCCAGGGGATTTGGCCACCCCCTGGGCATCTCCCCACTCTTCACAAGGAAGAGTGTTAAACCCCTTGATTGATCACCAAGGGAGCCTGAAGTTTTGGGTTTTTTTGGGGGCAGATCTTTTTCTTTTTCCTTTTGAATTCTTTAATTTTCACCCTGGAGTGGGAGGTGGACCATACCCCTCGGGCATTCCGAAGGGGGTAGCAGGGGGTGTTCCACCACTGCAGCTGGTCGCGGTGGGCTCTGGATTTTAAGGCCACAGGAGCAAGCCCATAGGCTGCACTGTTGGTCGAGCCGTTTTAACACTGGGCCAGTCAAGTGCAGGATTTTGAGGAGCACACAGTCAGTAGGCACCAGACCGGTGGGCTCTGGATTTGAAGGCCACAGGTAGGAGCCCGTAGGCTGCCCTGTTGGTCAAGCCGTTTTAACACTGGGCTGGTTCTATCATGTTTTGCTCTCTCTCTCTCTCTCTCAAGGAAACAGGTCTGCTGTCTGTCACTCCGGAGATAACATCCAGATGTGGTAAATATAACCTGGTCAAATTTGGAATTTAAATTGGTAAATGCTTTTTGGGGATGTGGATGTGTATGTGTATTATTACTGCTCTGAACCTACTAACCTCACCGATCAGAATCAAGCTGGTGTTCCACAATCAAAATGGGAAACAGCAGTGTAAAAGAGCATGATGAAAGAATAAATCCACTTGTATTCCCCGCCAGGCACCCCAGCTGACCCTTGTAACTCCTAGCCACAAACAGCTCATGGCTAGCCCCACCAGACTGTGACCCATGGTGTCTGGAGAGCAAGGGGGAGAAGCAAGGTGTTTGTGCTGTCCCGGGCTGTGCATGATGTTTTAGTGTGTGTGTGTTTGTGTGGTAAATAGCAAAGCTTTTTTGCCCACAGATTGTGTGTTCTCTCTCTGTCTCCCATACACCCCACTCTGCTAAATTATACCAAGCAGGATTGGCACTGGGGGTTTTAATTCAGGGTGAGTCAAAAGAATTGGGATAGGCATCGTAGTGGTATTTGTGCTCTATTTTCTGTTTATTGGGCTATTAATTTGTATTTAGAAGATCTTTAAATGCCTTAAAGAAATAGAGTTCTAAAACCCAGTTTGTATGAGTTTTGTTAAGTGTAATCTAATAGGAATTCCAAGTTTTTTAAGTTCAGTAATAGGAATATTAGTAATTGAACAATATTAACCTCTCATTTAACTTTCTTTTTTTTCTTTCTTTTCTGTAATTCTATTTACCTCAATAAAAGTCACATAAAAAGTGGTTAACCAAAAAAATTGTGGTTTGGTCTCCTGCCTCCCAATTGGGACTCCCTCTTGCAGTGTGGGGATCGTGTCCTCTGCACCCACTCCCCCACAACAACTGGCATCACCTAATATTGAGAATGGTTGGGCATTACTGTCAATCTCAACTACTCCCCATGTGCTGGGTAGATGGTTATGTGGAAGTAGGCATCTTGTAAGCTCATGAAAGTTTTGAATCTGATTAAACCGAATGATGTAGACAATAGTTACCACCCTGAATCTGAAACAGCATACATATTTGTGCAATCTTGTCAGTACTAGAATAGATTGAAGACCCTCTTTCTTCCTTGAAATAAAGAAATATAAGAACTAGAAATCTCCCCCCTGAACTCCTGTGCCCTCTCTTTTATAGTTCCTATGTGAAATAACAAAGCCACTTTTGTTTTTAGGCACTCATGAAAAGAATCCCTTAGGGACAGGGCCACAAAAGTAGGCAGTGGTACTACCTCACTCCTCAAGTGCTTCCAGTGGAGTCAGTGAGAGCCACAAAGTAAAGTACTAGCCAGTATGAGTGAGGATATCAGTATCTGACTCTTACAATATAAGCTCCTGAGGCAAGGGCTATGTACTTCTTCAGGTTTTGCAGTATTGAATGGACTTATAACACTATATAAATAATGATAATTATCCATCGTTCCTATCAGATGCATTGAAGATTTTCTTTAGCCATTTTCTTGCCTCACCTCAACACTTTATTAGATAATAACATGGTGAAACATAGCTCACTTCTACATGAAAGTGACGGTGCATAAAATCATCTAGGGCAAGACCAAACAAAGATAAAGGAACAAAGTTTTAAATAAAACAAATTCAGAGAATAACTCCTAATAACATGAACAGAACATGGAAAGATTAAAGCACAAGTTATTCATCAGCAATACAACAAAAACAATTGAAATAAAATGGGACAAGTTCTATAACCTAGAAAAACTGCTGAAGAATTGAGTTCAGAGGTTCTAAAATATGACCTTACCTGCATCAAACATTTCAAGCAGATTAACTAACGTCTCAAATGCTGCAAGACGCACACTGCTGCCTTCATCTCTCGCTAGTTCTACTAATTCAGGAAGCACTACATTTTTTGTGAGCTCTGTCCTGCAAAGCAAGCAATATGATTAGGGAAAACAAATAATGAAACAATGTTTACACAGCATCAAACCCAATCTCATTCAAATATAACTTTCTCCTGGAGGCTATATAGCTACTTTTCAATTTGGCAATTAGGAAAAATTGAAAAAAGCTTCATGAAAGCAAAAATAAATTAAAAAACAAAACAACCTCAGGATATTTTGCAGCCAGTTAAAAAACGCACTAAAGTTTAAAATACAAATCATCCCTTCTCATCACTAAAGAAAATTATTTAGTTTATCTCAACTGAAAGATTGAAAGCACAACGTAATGTGGAAAAAATGCCAAAGAATTATCATTTAACGGGGGCCATACAGTAACTGCTCAATGCTATAAGCAAACAATGTTCTAAATTTAAATGATAAAATACGAGCCATAACAGGCAAAGATGCATGGGAATGACTTGTCCTCACTACACTGAGACAGCATTTGCTAAAGGTAAATCCTTCTATATGGAAGGCCTGTAACCATTATCTGGAGAGCCCACAAGGCTGGCTGACCCAGTATCAGAGCTGGGCTCTTCAAAGCCAATCTAGAGAAGGGCATCCTTCTTTTCCAGTTGCTAACAATATCTGTTGATGGTGGTTTTGTCAACTTGGGTTTCAACATCTGCTATGGATTATATTAAGGAATAGAACAAGATCTCAAACCTTCATCAATGGGGAGACTGAAAGGGGAGAGATTTTTCATGGCATGGAATTATCAGTACAGAAAGATGATTTCATCTGAGCAAAACAGGAGACATCTATTTCTTTGACCAATGGTTCTAAAGTCTGGAGAGCCAGCATCATCTGGTATGCCTCAATGAGTATGTAAAAGAGTTTCCATAATACATAGCTCTTATACAGCACTTTTTATAATTAGGTCTCAGAGCACTTTACAAAGGACTTCTTATCTGTCTACAGACAATCAGAAATGTTTTCCTGGAAGTTTGAACACCACCTGGAAGGATCTTTTCAACTTCCCTTACATGTTTCAGTCATGCTCACTCTGACACTCTGCACCCCATGTTCACGCTTATAGTATGTGTATTGTTTAATGCAAAGTATGTCATATAGGACATTTTCAGAATACTCATGATGTGCTGAGCATGACTGACATAGTAAAATGTTTGTTGCAAAGTAATGTGAAGGTTGTGAGACTTCACTATAAAAATGTGTCCTTATAACTTAAAACATACCCAGGAAAGACACTCTGGGAACAGATGGGCAGTTTGCACCTCATTAATCCCAGCTCAGCATTCCATGAACCCTTCTCTGAAGCAGCTTGGAATCATGAGGAAGTAATGCTCACTGACTCACATGGATGAATCCATGTGACAACACTGCTTGGCAACTTACCCCAAGCATGGGCAAAGTCCCAGCGGGGGAAAGGAACATTTTAAAAGGGAGAAACATTTGTCATAGTTGCTATTTTCCACCTCCATCTACGACCACCACCAAGCAACTGAAGTGCTGACCAAAGGGCTGAGTGAGCATGGCTGAACAGGAACCAGCCAGCCTGTGGTGAAAATCACCTGAGTTTGCAAGGTTGTATTCTAAACTAAACACTTCCAGTATTTTAATTTTTGTTTTTTCTTGACCCAATCTGACCGTTACCTGACTGGTTACCTTCTGACTTATAATCACTTAAAATCCTTCTGTATAAATAAATTTCTTTGTTTCATTAAAGCAGTACCTTTGGTTTGAAGTGTGTGGGAGACTTCACTGGGGGTGCCATGGTTGGTGCCTAACAATTTCTTTGTTAAATTGATGAACACGTAATGAGCTTATATTGTGCAGCGAGCAGCACTGAACACTGGAAGATGAAAGTTTCTAGAGCTGCACCTGTGACTGGAGGTACTGGCTGGGGTTAGTTAGTTGTATACTCCAAAAGGTGAATGGCCAGAAGCACTTGGTTAGAAACAATTTGCTTGCTGGTGTCTGTACATGGGTTGAAACAGGACTGGGGCTACTCACAGAAGAACAGGGTAAGATGGGCTCCTTGAGTGAGGGATTAGGTTGACACAGCAATATATGAGTCCAGACTGCACTAAAGAAATGCCACACTCACTTCCTACAGTTATCAGGAACTCTGGTCTTTAAGTTTAGATAATATTTTAATTAGGAAACTTGCCCTTGATGACAGGTCCCTTCTTGCACATACATAAAATCATTTGATCTGATCTTCAGCTATTGAAGCTGACATCTCCACTGAAGTCAGCAGAGTTATATCAATTTCCACCACTGAAGATTTATGTACCCCTCTATATTTAATCACACTGACAAAGGGAAGCTCTGCAGGCAAACTACATGATGCAGCTCAGAATCAGACTACATGAGTGTTAATCTGTAAGGCAAAAACAAAATTATAGTATGTTTACAACCTCTTAGTACGTAAATAATTTTAGTATCTTTCACAGTTTAAACATAAATATTAAGATTGTATTAGCTATAACAAAACATCATGGAGTATGGACTTTTTATAAAAGTGAAGACCCACCCACGCACCCACACACACACACTCAAACTACCTAAACAAAAAATGGAGAGCCCACATGCAAGTGAGGGGCAAATGATACATCATTCAAATGTTCAGAAACAGAAGGAACAAGATAAAGTTACTTGGATTTGACTACTATAGCTTATTGACAAAATTAATTGCAACACACCAAGTGAATCATAGTATATGTCTTCTTAACTGATAATTTCACACTAATCATTAATATAAAATTATTGGAGAATTATTTATGGATTATTAAATGGTAAGCATCAGTGAATGGTAAAGAAAAGTAGTGATGACATGCATGGTTGCTGTATTTCCATACATGAAATGGTAAGTCTTGCTAGCAGTGCCTTTATTTCACTGCATTTTAACCTATCCTTAACACAACTCACTGCAACACTTTGCTCTCTGGATACACACAAATCATTAACTGGATCCTGTGAGATTAAAGATGATGACAACTGATTATGGAAAAAGCAGGAGGGGGGACCAGCAGTACTCTTTGACATAGAGCACAGTATATGGATACAGATGCACAAGCAATAAAAGATATAAGGGAATTAAAAAAGATAGTTGTACAACAGTTGATGATTATTTATTAAATGTTTTTACTTTTTTATGAAACTGTCCAGTGGAGATTGTTAGTCACTGAGGCTGTTATCTCTTGCCAATTGTCTTTGTACAGAAACTATTCCTTTATGCAAAATTCATTGTTCCCATTTATAGTGCATTTGTTCCAGGTTGGACTAAAAATGAGACCCCAAGACGATTAACTTTTTGCCTTTACTTTTTCAAAGTGTGACTTAGTAATAAAAGAGCAAACCACTTTGAATCCAAAAAAGAACAACATTTTTCCCTCAGCCTCATTTAATGCACTTGCCTAGTCCTTTTTTTAAGGGGGAAGATAAATGTCTATATTTCCTTCCTTCATTATGTCAGGACTGATTATAGCTAATTTGGATTTAAAAGAAAAGAATGAATATATCTCTCTCTTCTACCCTTTCATAGATCCTCCTAGCCCCTTTATGTCATTATTGGAGCCACTTCAAGCCTACACAAAAAGACATCAGCAAATTTATTTTCTGCCTCCTCTCTATAGGTTGTCACAACAGGTGAGAGATTCTGAGAGAGTGACACAGACACTTGTAGTGTGATATATTTTAATAAATAAAACAGATTATCTGACGGATTTTGTTACTTGCTGCAATGCAGCATCCTCTCTACACATACCATACATTGGAATTAGTTTTACTGATATTAGATTAGACTATTTTACAAAATAACCTCACTTAAAGGAAATAATATTTTACATAGTATGTGTCACTTACACATTACTCTCAACACCAAATTCATCACAATGGCACCCTACCTGCTTATGGAGCCAAAGAAATTCAGTGAAAAAATTACAGGAAACAATGGAAGCGTAGACTGAAGCCCAAAGGAAAGAAATACCAATGAGCATGTGGGAGGATGGATCAAGAAAGAAATAAGTGAACATATGGCTAGGATTGGGGGGGGGCGGTAGGGGGAAGAGGGTCAGGATACAAAAATATATTCCAAATAAGACCCAGGAAGGCAGAGAACAAGTTAGAAAAGGGATCACAAGATGATGGGGAATGGGAAGAAAGCTAAAACAGATGACTTTTTTTTCTATGGATTTCCATTTTGAAAGCATTACAGGTATATTTAATTTCTAGAGAATTAAAACAAATATGACAATTAGAAAAAAGAACTAGTTGTTTATAAACATGAAAAAACCAAGTCATTTAAAAAAGATGATGCAATTACTAATCTGTGGTACTCATCTGTACATTTTCCACACAATTTTTACACTTAAAAAGCATATGCAAACTGATACGTAACATAATCTAAGTGGATTATTAAAAAAATGATCTTAAAGTTTACTTTCTGTATTTAGACAAACAAGGTGGGTGAGGTAAAAATCTTTTATTGAATCAACTTCTACTGGTGAAAAAGGCAAGTTTCAAACTTCATAAGAGCTGTTTTTCAGGTTAGGAAAAGGTAGCCAGAGTGTCATAGCAAAATACAAACTGGGACAGATGGTAAACAAAGTATTAACACTTGTTCCAAGAAACCACTTAAAAACGAGGGCAATTAATGCTTGAAAGTTCATCTTTTCTACTAACAGAAGCAGATCCAATAAAAGATATTAAATCAAACTTTATTTTAATATAAAACATGTTATAAATACTTCCTTATGCTACACTGTCTTTTTGGGTAGAGGGAGGTAAGGGAAGAAGTGCAGGTCCTGATCACTTAAGCAAGTGAGTAATTTGAGCAAACTCATTGTCTTCTGAAGTTACTTGTGCTTAAGTGTTACAGGCTAAAGCCGTTACACAGCAACTATTCAAAGCACTTCTGGTTCATACTATTTCTAATCTCAGATAAAATATAACTGGCAAATTAATCTAGCAATTTCTGCACTGCATGATTTTACTGAAAGTGTTACATTAACCATGTTATCAATGCTTATCTTTTGCTCCAACTCAGGGGTCTCAAACTCAAATCATCATGAGTGAAGCATGAGGATTAGTACTGGGCCACATGAGGGCAGTATGTTAGCCCTTGGGCCGCACCACTGAAACCTTTTCATACAACAATATTGCAAATATCAGTAACAATAGTGTCATTGTGGGCCACAGGAAATAGCTTTAGGCGCCGCATGTTTGAGACCCCTACTCTAATTGCTTTGTAGTTACACAACCCAATTCAAAAAGTTAAAGAAACAAAGAAGAACCATTCCCACCATGTTGCTACTACAAACAAACAAACAAACAACCCACACCTGAACTACATTTGTACGGTACCTTTCAAATCTAGGTGTTAAATTTCATCCCCTCACTTAGTGATATTCATGGATTTTAAGGCCATTTATGATCTAGTCTAAACCCCCTCCCACATAACACAGGCCACAGAAACTCACCCAGTAACTTGTGCATCAAACCCATAATGTTATGTACTGTTCATGTCTCCTAGACAGGATGAAAGAGGCTGACAGCTACGTCTGTATTTATAATAGGGATTTCAGATGGTAAAACACTCATCCTTTCTGGCCCTAATCATGTAACATGTAGTATCTTACCATGATGTAGGCTCAAGATAAAACACTGAAGTTTTAACTTGTTTATAAATTTAACAAAGCTTTCTCTAATGCTATATTAAAGAGACCTTTAAGCTTGTATAAATGTCTACTACAGAACTTACATTTACTATAAGCAATCAGTACACATTTATCATCCTTTTGTGAAAAGAGGAAGTGTTAGCTTTTAAGAAGAACTGTGGACTCCTTCCAAAGCTGTCTTCCGTCTCTGTGTACCTACACATTAAACAACTCATACAAAGTCTACTGATGTCAACTGAATTATCCCATTAATTTCAAAGAGTTGTGAGCAGACCCTTTTATGAAAAACTGTTATTGTTCACGTCACAGGGGTCGGCAACCTTTGCTCACCCCCATGCCAGCCCTGCCCACCACACCCTCAGTGGGTGCCAGGGGCAGGGTCAGGCCTCCAGTTTGGGCCAGGGTGAGCTCCTGCCCTCGCCAGCGGGAGGCCCCATGGCTCTGGCTGCGGTTGCCTATCTGCCTGCGGCCTCTGGGTCCCAGCTGAAGCCGCCTCTCTCCCCCCTTGGACGGCAGGTGGCCTCCAGTCCAGCTAGGGGGAGATTCTCCTCTCATCCCCGCAGGCAGGCGGCTTCCAGCTCCGCAGTTGGAGCCAGAAGCAGGGGGGGCCAACCTGTCCCGCTCCCCTCCCAGCCCTGCCCAGCAGGAAGCTGGGAGACATACACCATGACTTCTGCCTGCATGGAGTCACGGCATGCAGCTCCAGCTAACCAGCAACCGAGCACTGGGGGAGCGGGGCAGCACTGAAGCCTGAGCGGTACCATGTGGCTCTCAGGCTTGGGCCCTGTGCCATTTTTGGCATAGGAGCCAGGGGTTGCCGACCCCTGGTTCACTTGGTAGTTACAATAATACAATCCTGAGTTAGAGTAAAATGTAAGTCATTGAAAGCTGTGGGCAATTAATTTAGAGACTACCACATGTCCAGAATATCAAATAATTTAGCAAGTAGCAATACCTATTTGAAATGTTAAAGTTTTACATTATTATTAAATACTTTAAAGATATATTTTATATTCTGTAGTAATTTTGCAGGTTATACTCACCCTATCCCTTGAGCTATATGTTCCAGTTGCCGACACATGCAAGATCGAACTTCATACTCTACATCCTGGCAGAGTGATTTTACCAGTGGAAGAATCTCTCTTTTAATGCTAAACAAAAATTTGAACATTTTAAATTAATATAAAGAACAAAGTACTTGTAAACTCTACTTAGTTAACACATCTGATTCTAGATGGTTCACTGTAATCTTAAATTGTACTCTTCACACAGTAATATTTAATATTCATAACCCTTAAAAGCAGGTGTTGTAGAGATGCTGATAAATTCATACTTACATTGAAGTTTATGATTATAAATAGTATAGAACTTCACAGCATATTTTTATAACTAAACAACTATAAAATGGTATTTTCACAGAAGAATATTGTCTGTATTTACTGCTTTTTGTTAATATTTCATCTGAAGACTTCTCAACTTTGAAAACACTGTGTAAGCCAATTTCAGTACACTATTTGAATAGCTGTTGTCTAAATACATACACATTGTATAAATTGAAATGAAAGTTCCTGTTAGATTTATTAGAATCAACTGCTTGCAAACACAATAAAATTGGAATTTTAACGTCACTAGCCAATTTTTTTAAATTAGAAATTAAGGCGCAATAACTTGAATCCACTGATCCAGACTGATCCCTTACCATCCTCAATAAGTCAGACAGGACCCTCCAAATCAGCATGTATATGTTTCGTTGTTGACAAATTTTCTGTTATATTCTCACTGAAGCTCTGTTTATAAAATAAACAGCTTTTTTTCCTTTTTTGATTGTTTATTTTTATTTTGCAGATCCACCAATCTAAACTGAAGGTAAAACTGAGCAGCTCACCCAACTCTAGAGTAGGAAACAATACGCCAACCACTTGGTCCTTCTTGTAGGCATACCTCACCGAAGTTCACTCCAAGTACACCACCACACAGCCTATTTATTTATCGTTTATGACATGCTGAGTTGTAGCATTTTAGCTAGACTAAAAGGAGCCCTACAAAAAAGTCCAAAGCCAATGCACACAGAATTTAGATCTCCTTTTTCATGGAAAAAACAACTTGGCAAAGGGAATCCTTCCCATTTCTTTTATCCAGTCCTAGCTGGTTCTTGTGAAACAGAACTTTTGATCAGAAACCAGCCAGTTATTAAAGTAGAAGCAGACCACCCTTCCTCTGCACAATCATCAGAGCCTCACAAACAATGCAGAGTATAGAACTTAAGGAGTCACCAAAGGTCACCTTTACATCCACCAATCTTGAGGGAAGTACAACTGCTTTTTTCTGCAACTATCCCCAAGAAAAGGTTCCACCCACATCCCAATGAAAGATACTCCAAAAAGAGATGGTAAAGACTCAGCTATATCTGGCTTATGGACCCAAAACTTCCCTATACTTAGATGGTCACTTAAGCAAGTTCCATGTCTGCTCTGAGCTGCTGCAATAGCACATAACAGAATTTACAAAAACCGGGATGTGAGCCTTCAATTTTTCTGTTAAGACAGAATACCTATTCGAAATATCTTTTACCACATAAAACATTATCTCAGAGGGAATGTTGGGCCAGAAGAGTAAGATGGAAGTATATACAAAGTAGCTTCTCAACAGCAGAAACCAAACTGAGCCTTGTGTTTAAACCTTGAGGAAACTATTCTTTTTCTGGGAGGAGCCCTTAGAACTTGAATAACTCCCAAGGGAAGAGGAATTCCACCCTCCACTGTAGTGTGGCTTTCTTTCGCAGCTCATATTCTCAGTTTATTTAGATTTGTGAATTTCTGACACAGTACAACAGTCTGGAGAAAAGATGCGAAAAATGGTGCTCCCAAAACAGCACCTTGGTAGGTGGGGAAAAATGCAGAGGGAAATTGAAAGCTGATAAGAATGGCAATGTGGGAACATGCTGAGTACTGTGATCTACCTAATGAACATCACTTATAGCCATTTAGTATTAGGATGGATCTATAAAAACAAAATCTTGAAATTTTCGTACAGTAGAGAAAATCATTTAAATCTAAATCTTCTTAGCAATATTATCAACTAGCAAAGCCATTGTGATAAACATTGCGTCTGAAACACATCATGCAAACAACTCACATATGAGCTTCAAACTTGTTCGCTAATTTCCCCAATATTTTACAGCTCACTAAGCGAGATTGAAGTGTTTGGGAAAGCTGTGCCTTGGAAACAAGTGGATTCAGGATCTGTATGGAAAAAAAAAAAACAGGTGGAATATTAAAACTGCAAAAAAAATGTATTTCCATTTTAAAAAAATCTAGTATTACATACTACAAATGTCAATTATGTTTTCCACAAAATTAGGTTGTGAACATAATCATGCACACATTAAAACTATCAAGAGCCTGTTATTTTAATATTCAGTACCAAATATCATATGTACCAAATGAATTTTGGCCCAAATTCTAGTTTATGATTCATCTTTACCATGTTAGATCTATCTTCTTGTGATTTTATTTACCAGATAAAATTCTATAAGCATATTTGCTGATATAATCTGGGGAATTTTCACACAAATGGCACCGAGCATGGAAAAACCCAGAGAAGAAGTAGGGGAAGGAAATTGTACAAAACTCTTTTTGCCAAGTTTTCTCCAAGGACACCCTTTTTGATGCAGACTTTTATGGCCACTTTCCCTCCTAACCTTAAATATAGAGCAGTGTTCCACTCGCATGTGCAGCTAGAAATCACTGCTGCTTCTGTTGGAGCTGTGCTGCCATTTGCTGGATCTCCTCCATGATCCCAGAGGATCCACCATCAAAGGGAGCCAAATGAACATATTATGCCTAGTTATATTATCTTCTGGCCAGAAACCACAACGGAAATCCATGGGTACGTCTACACGACACTATTATTTCGAAATAAAAGAAATCAGGTCTACACAACGTATCGCTATTTTGAAACGACGGGACTCGTCGTTTCGAAATAATGATCATTATTTCAAAAAAGTAAAACCCAGCCACCCCACGAGACGGCCGTTCTTTCAAAACGGCCGTTTCGATCCGCTGTTTCGAAACAACGGGTTGTGTGGACTTGTTATTTCGAAACGGCTGTTTCGAAACAACAAGTCCACACAACCTGTTGTTTCGAAACAACAGTGTTTCAAAAGCGGTTTGGAGGGTGACCTTCCTCCCAGGTTGCCCTGGGCCAGGAAGTGCTCCTCCAGCATGTGGCTTCTGCTGCTGCCAGCCTGTGAAGGTGGGCCATGGCAGAGGAACCACATGCAGCCCCTTCACAGGGACGGCAGAGGGGATCTGTGTGGTCCCCCACGGAGACCCGTGCCCTCCTCCAGATCTGGGCACAGGGGGACATTCTCGACCGGTTCAGAGCCAGCCACCGGAACGTAGATGTCTACACAGACATCGCCTGGGCCCTGACGAAGGAAGGCTTTGAGCGCACGACCAAGCAGGTGCGCTCAAAGATCAAGGGGCTTCGGCAAGACTATTCCCAGGCACGGGATGCCCAGGTACTCCGTGGGGCAGCAGCTGCCACTAGCTGCCCATATTTCCAGGAGCTGGACCGCTTCCTGGGGGCTGAGCTTGGTGGCCCACCTGCCCCCCCGTAGGCACCTGCAGGACACCGGGGAGGCCCAGAGCAGCACCACGGAGGCGGAGGGGGCCCCCACTGAAGAGGGCAAAGAGCGCTTGGATGTGGGCGCGGGCAGCCGCCCGGTCAGCGAGGTACCAGCCACAAGCCCAGACCTGATCCCTGAGGAGGACCCCCAGCCCAGCAGCCCGGCAGAGCCTGCCAAGGAGCAGGAGGGAGTGGAGTCCGAAGGGATATAGCATGCCCCAGTTGGTAAGTGCCACCCCCAGAAGGCAGGGAGGCCCTGGAGTGCAGGGTGTGGGTCTGGGGGGGGGGGCACTGCCCTGGGACGGTGAGGCTCAGGCCCAGGGGAGGGAGCGCTCGGTCTCCTCTGCAGGCATGATGCAGGGAGGCATGGGGAGACAGAATCCCATGCCCAAGCGGGGGGGGGGGGTCCGTCAACAGTGGGTGGCAATAGGCAGACCTGGCAGCATGCAGAGCAGGGAGCCTGCAGCCACCATGCCTGTCACATGGGCCCAGGTGACTTCCCCCACGAACGGCTCACTGCCTACCATGGGCTTTGAGGCCCCGTGCCCCCTGGTTGCAGTGTACGGTGCCCATCCAGCCTTAAAACCCTGCTAGCTGTCAGGGCAGGGGTGTTTGCAGCTCACAGGCTGCACGCACCAGCGCTAGTAGGCTGACACCTAACCGTTCTCTCTTTTGCCCCTGCAGCTCATCGATCCACCCGCCATCCAGCACCCGGGAGCCCACCCCTACCAGCGGCCATACGGCGGAGGAGGAGAGCCCGGCCCACCACCCAGACCGAGATCCTCACAGTGCTCCTGGAGCTGGGCCAGGAAGCAGAGGAGTCCTCCAGGGCCTGGCGCACAGAGCAGGCCCAGCGGCAGGACGCCCTGGTCCAGCACCTGCAGCGTGCCACTGGGGCTGACGACCACCTCGTGGTGGCCCTGGAGCGCCAGGCTGTCGCTCTGGAGCGCCAGGCAACAGCCCTGGAGGGCATCCAGGGCACACTGCAGCAGCCTGGGGGAAACCTCGCCCCCCCAACCTGGGACTCCACCCACTGCAGCACTCCGGGGCCCTGCTGCCCCTCGCTGCCAGCGCCCCTGGACCCGGGGTGGCCTCGGCGAAGGCCAGGGTGCTGTAGGCCCTGCCCCAGGGCCAGCTCCCCCCTAAAATGCTCCCCCAGTTGTCCCCAAACCCCCACCCCACAGCCCTGTGCCCCCAGTTTGAAACCCCCACCCCACAGCCCTGCGCCCCCAGTTTGAAACTCCCACCCCACAGCCCTGTGCCCCCCAGTTCCACCTTCCCATACCCCCTTATCAATAAAAACAGTTCACCCATATCCAGAGTTGTTGCGTGTTTTATTGGGTTCGTTTCAGGGTGTGGGTAGTTTGGGTGGTGGCTGGCTGGGGAGAAAGGAGGAGCGGGCAGTGTGGTGGGGCTCCCATGGCGATGTGGGTGGCATCAACGATCCCCCCACATGTTGGAAAGCCCAGGGCAGTGAGGCCGGCGATGCTGTCCTTCAGCACTCCAAGCTGACAGGGCGTGGCCGCAGGACTGGCTGATGGAGTAGGTGAGCTGCAGCAGCAGTTCCTTGACGGTGGACCTCCTGACGCTGACGAGATAGGCACCAGACGTGTGGGACCCGGGGGTGGCCGTCTTCCTGGGAGCGATGGCCACACTCTTGTCCTCAGGGATGCCCGCCCTCATCACCGGATGCCTTCGGCGTCGGACTTGGGTGGGCTCAGTGACGAGGGTGATGGTCCCCCTGCTAATCTGGGGGGTTCCTCCTTCAGTGCCTGCTGCTCCAAGTTCCCTGGACAATCCCTTTCCACCAGTCTGTGTTGGTGTCTGGTGCTGAGATGGGGGACAAGGCGCTATTGGTACGGTGGGGGGATCATCGGGGGGGGGGCACAACCTAGTGCAGCATGGCACTATTTCTACACAGCTGCAGGCCCAAAGGCAAGTACCCAAGGGCCCCGAGAAGAGTGTACATATTTGTCTACTGGCATAAGAAGTACACATATCACAATCATGAGCTCTTGCTATAGGGAATTATCTCCTGGGCCTGGCCTCTGCACGAGGAGTCCCCCAATTGCAGCGCCTTCCTTGGACCCGCCCCGCCCTTAGTCATCTGCGCCAGGGGCCTTTGGCCTAGTCGGTCTGGCCCGAACAGCTTGCCCTTTATCCAAGTCAACTGACAGTTTATCGACTAACCTTAGCACTCTGCCAGCAACATCTAATCCCTTGTGTCCCCAAATTCCAATGTGTGGTCTGTCCATGCACCATGGAGGCAAGCACAGCAGTGGTCCTCTGGCATACCTTATCTGTTAGGGGCTGCTACTGGCCCTCTTCCAGGCCTTCAGGTAGGGCAGAGCAAGTGCACACACTTATCCTCCCCCCCCCCCTTTATAGGCATAGTGAGCTATCTGTGTTTCAACACTGTGAGGCCTCAGCCACGGGGTTCATCTCCAGTGCTGTGAGGGACACTGAGATAATGGTCCGGGGCTCAGCTCTGGGCTCATCGGGCTCAGGGAAGATGTGTCCCACAGCAGAGTGGCACCCTGCAGGCTCCCAGCAGGTCTACCAGGTGCATGAGGATGGTACAGGAGCCAGAGGGCAGCCGTAACCATCTGTCTTGCAAGCGCTTGGGGGACATGGTGGACAGGGAGGGGCTGTCCGGTCCGCCCGCACGTGATTGGCTGGCTACCTGGCTGGCAACATGGCCCGGTGAGCTGGCCATGTTGCCACACCTCCCATGCTGCCCCTCGCCTGGAATCGAAATGGCAGGTCCACACACAGGGCACGCTATTTCGATTTGCAGGGATTTCCTTAATTCGGATTAACAAAGTGTTAATTCGAATTAATTTATTTTGAAATAAGGATTTTATTTCAAAATGGGTTATTTCAAAAGGGGTTCTTTTGAAATAAAAACTACTGTGTAGACATACACCATGTGTAGAGTAGGGGAGGGTGCTGCAGAGAAGGGCATCTCCCCTGCTCTTCCTCATCCCCAAACTTTCATGCACAGTCCCAGTAGAAGACAATACACAGTGCCAAGAAAGGGCAGAAGTGCTACAGAACCAGCCCTTCCCATCATCTTACTGGCAGAAATTTTGAGATCAATGTGCTGAGGTTTCCTCCTGTGAAAATGTGAGCAGGTGGACAGGCTAGAATTAACACACAGAATGTTTTACCCATCATAACTCTTAGTAAAGAATTAAGTCATACAAGTTTTATAGATATCACATACTATTATTATTTAATATTTAAATAATACGAACATCCAGAACATGCCACATGCTCCCCAAATATTTAGCAAGATACAGTCTTTTTCCTTAAAGTGCTTCAAATTTAAGACTGCAATTTCTGTTTATAATAAATAAAACAAGAAAAATCTAAGCATCACAATGCAAAAATGAAACAATTAAGAAAAGCCTCATATCATATGGCCCAATCCAACTACTGTGCTAAAAGTGCCTTAGAATTTATATTATACACAAAGTAAATTGTTAGACATGCTATCAATTTAAAGAAAAAGCATGGAGCATGTTAACATTTTCCCTAAGTGGTAATTCTTTCAATTACATTTTACAGAAACTCTTTGGTTCTAACAAAATGAATGTATTTTGTTGTTGTTAGCCTTTAAAAACTATTTTAAAAGCAATGATGGATTTCATTTACAAGCATGTTTTATTAATGTATTTATAATGCACAGATGATCACTAAGGAGCAGGTGACAGAATTCTTCCCTATCTCCAGAATTACAATGTAGAATAGATAATACACTAGTCTAAATGAAACAAGCAAGGAGTCCTGTGGCACATAAAGATTAACAAATTTATTTATTGCATGAGGTTTAAATAGATTTGTTAGCCTTTAAGTGCCACAGGACTCCTTGCTTGTTTTGCTGAACTAGACTAACATGGCTGCCCCTTTGTAACTAGTCTAAATGACGACCTTAGACCTGCACCTGAGTGGAACTTAAACCCCGAATTCACTGTACTTATAGCATAAAATTAGGTTCAGTACCAATCCAGAATTTTAAGTTATCAGAACAAACACTCTTTTGTTAGAACATTCTCCCACATTTACTATCTTCAAAACTGAAAACACAGACCCTCGAAAACATCTCATTGAGGATATCTAACTAAACAATACTATAGTCATTGATATATGCAAAAGCCTTTTAAGGTAATCTTCCATCTACCTCCACCACATTCTTTTCTTACATTGTATTTTACATACCATATATCATCGTGTATAAGCCAAGAATTTTGTGTCTGAAAATTGGCTTCAAATCAGGCTCTCAGCTTATAATCGAGAGAATACGGTAGACAGCCCCAGCCAACAGTTTCCCTGACCATGTGGCAGGGCGGAGCCCTAGTGTTGCTGGGCGGCCATCTTGGGCAGTCGGGGGGGGCTGGGGCTGGAGTAAGGAAGGGACCCTGGCGTCTGGAGGGGTCAAGTAAGGGGGTCTGGGGGTGGGGCTCGGCCTGGACCTTGATTCAGGGAGGCCAGGGAAGCGGTGGCAGGGACCAGAGGCTGGGGACGGGGTCGGGGAGTTGGGGAAAGTGACGGGAGAGCTGGGAGGGTGGGGGGGGGTTCAGGGAGACCAAGGAAGGGGCGGCAGGGTTTGGGCATCTGGGGTGGGGGGGGTTAGGGAGTCTGGGGAAAGCAGCAGGAGGACCCAGGGTTTTTGGGCAGCCCAGGGAACCAGCGACGGGGACCGGGGATTTGGTGGGGGGGCCTGGCAAGCTAGGAAGAGGGGGTTGGAGGGTGACGAGGAAAGGGGTGGAAAGGGTGTTGGGGAACAAGGGAGCAACAGCAGGGCACTGAGAAGGGAATAGGGGGGCAGCAGTGAAGAACCAGGGGGCAGCAAGAGGAGCGGGGGGCAGCAGTGGGGAAGGGGCAGAGCAGGGGGGCAGCAGGTAGCAGTGAGGGAAGGGCGGAGTAGGGGGTAGCAGTGAGGAGGTGGCAGTAGAAGGAGCAGTGAGCAGCAGTGAGAAAGAGGTAGAGCAGGGGGCAGCAGTGAGGGAAGGTCAGAGCAGGGGGCAGCAGGAGGAGCAGGGGGGCAGCAGCAGGAAACTGAGAAGTGAGCAGCGGGGTAGCAGTGAGGAAAGGGCAGAGCAGGTGGGAGCAAGGAGGCAACAGTGAGGAAAGGGTGGAGCAAGGGGCAACAGTGAGGTAAATGAGAAGTGAGCAGGGGGCAGCAGTGGGGGGGCAGCAGAGGTGACAGCAGTGAAGAAAGGGCAGAGCTCCACAGGACGCCAGCAGCAGTGGATGGGGGCTTAGGGGCCAAGGCCAAAAGAGGATCTCGGCTTATACCTGGGTCACCAATTTTAGCTTACTTTTTGGGCTCAGAATTGGGGGGTTGGCTTGTGCCCGGATCGGCTTATACTCGAGTATATACGGTATAATGTCATTTTCACAGCTGTTGACCACTCACTACTCCTACTGAAACAAATGGGAATTAACTGCAGCTACTCCATGCTTTTGAAAAATCAAATCATTATTTACAAAATCATTAATCTATTCTCCATTAATGCTACCAAGAAAAAAAACACATTACCTCATGTCTGATGGTTTCTTTTGGCAAGACTTCTATTAGAGCAAGAAGAGTTTCCAGCCATGCATTACTGACACCTGCCAGACACAAGGAGACTATGTTATATTATAAATCAGCTTTATGAAATAACTAATTTGTTGCTATCAGCTCTTCAATGAGCTATACTTCTAAATGACATTACAGTAGCATTAAGAAATATTTACACGCCTCTACCTGATTGCACATATTTCATTTGAAAAGTGGGTTTTGGCCTGCCTTTTGGGGAGAGGGAGAATTTTTTCTATCATCTCCCATGAAAGCTCATGCAGTAAATATATTTGTTAGTCTTTAAGTGCCACAGGACTCCTTGTTTGTTTTACTGAACCAGACTAACACGGCTGCCCCTTTGGGTGTTTGAAAAATGACAGCTTCCTCTAATTAGAAATAGCATGTTATTTTCTTTAATTTACTTATACAAAATTTCTACTACTGCTGCAAGAGTTATTTTTCTTTTCTCTGATACTAAGCAAATAATTTTCAAGAAGTTAAAAGAAATCTCCAAAATTTTAACATGATGGGGAAAATAACACAGTCTGTACTTGTCCTTACTCAGGCACTGATTCCAATAAATTCATTGGAAGTTTGAACTGAGTAAGAATCTCAGGATTTTAGCCTGTAATCAGAAATGTATGTATTTGTTTTATTCAAACTGAAGGAAAAATATAGCTAAATAACAATATGCAGGAAGGTCAATATACAGAAAACATTACACACTGCAAGCCATTCCAATTAATAAACCCACAAATTGGTATAGACTGCATGTATTGCTTTAAAGAATACTGTACAGTCACTAAGGAAACATAAATTACACAGATGCAATCAGTTATCAGCATAGCATCATGACACTGACCTGCATCCCTGTGTTCCAGATTCTGTAGAATGATGTGTAGAAAGGCATGGGAATAGGTATGAATGGACACTGACTCCTCTTGAAGAATAGTCAAAAATGAAACAGCAGCTGTTAACTGCATTTCCACTCCTGCAACGTGCAGGACCTCCTGTATAATCAGAAAGGGTATTTATTTAAAAAGAGGAGCCAGAAATACATTAAAAGAAAATTCCAATCTTAATCCGATCCTAGGAATAAGTTTATAAGAATTTAGACACAAAACTATCCTTATAAAACCACTTCCTCTTAACAGCAATTATTTGAAGATACTCTAATCTCTTTTAAACTACATCTTCACAAATTCTGGTGTCTTAGAAATCATCATAGTATGAAGCTCTCAAGACAAATAAATTAAAGTGGACCATAATGTTTGACACTGATTAATTAGGAAAATGTATAACACAGAATTTTACTAAGCTTTTTAGTTTTGTGTGTCTTGCTCAATTATTCTGTGTATAGGTGTAGATGCTTTCTTTATGTTCAGTAAGAAAATGTCATAAGAAACCAGCCACCACTTACTTCAGTTATTTGCATTCTGGGCTTAGTGAGATAAACATTTTGTACACCTGGGAAATGATATCAAATTGCACAAAGTTACTTAAAAACAACTAGAGTCATCTGGTGCTTTAAAGACTAACACATTTCCTTGGGCATAAGCTTGTTAGTCTTTAAGGTGCTGCAGGACTCCTGTTTGTACTGTATGCAGACCAACAAGGCCACCCATCTGAAAGTTATTCAAATTTATATCATCAACTGATATCAAACATACATAAATTTTATAATATTGCCTCTTTATAAAAAGAGCCAGAGATTTTTAAGTTATTTATTTAAATACTTTTCTGTTTATTGATATTCATTTTTATCCCAAAACAACCTCATTTATTAGAGCCTCTTTCAGAATGCTTATTTCAAAGTCAAATATTATAATAAATAATAATAATAATACAGTAGAGAAAATGTGAATATGTGCTCATGTGTAGACAGCTGTCAGAATGAAAATTAAAGATCCTACCTATCTTGATCTTTCAAAGTTATTTAGACAGATCAGAATATATACTATGTGTAACCTATATGAGTCACAACTCACTACCAGTATGTACTTCACTGGCTATTACTGGAATTTAAGCACAGGTGCTAGCCAATACACTATTTGTAGGGCATTATTAAGTAGTTTTACAGGAATTTCCTCATAGATGGTTATTTGTTTCTTTTTTAACATCCATATTGGGAGACAAACGATATTTCCCATATTCAACAAAAGAACAAAGAATAATCTGATTCTTTAGTAAAAACAAAAGTCAAACCTCAAACCAGTTTTCTTGAAAAGCAAAAAGAAAAGAAAAAAGTGCAAATCACAGGCATAAATGAGACAGACAAAAAGAGTCCAGGCTTATAATCTGCTTATAACTGTCATGCGATGAGTTCGTACATTTGTCATCTATCTAATAAGAAGTGAACACTGAAGAAATCTCAATACAGAAATGTCAACCAATCAGACTATATATGTGCAAGTAACCTTTTTCAGAGTAGCTGAGCTACTGTTATTTCATCTCAAGAGCTGGCTGTGGGTGTTTCTAGCTTTGGATGTTTCTATCAGGATACCCATTGTCCAAGGAAAATTAAACACTGCTGGGCACCTTACCAACTACTGGCATAATAAAATGTTCATATTCCTTAACAAGGACACATGCATTTTTGTGATCATTAAAGGCCATATACTGCACTTGTACAACTTCCAACAACACTGCTGGGAGTATTGCCAAAGAATGAGGTCAGTATAAGGCTTATAACAGAATGGTTTTGTGGGATGAAGTAAGCAAACACACACCTGATACCTGAAACGCACCTCTTACAGTCATTCAAAAAATAGAGAGGGCTTTACAAAGCATTTAAGAAACAGGACAATAGAAACAGGGCATTAAGTGCATAAATAGAAACATGAGTTCCAAGATACATATAAGTTTTCAAAAGCAGCACAGATAATTCTGCCCTTTTTAGATCTATTTATGAAGATGCTCTCACCCCTCATCTCTTACTCCTTGTCCTAAGATTTAGGTTAAAGACAAGAATGCTAATACATTCAAACTACAAAAACAATGCACTACAGAACACTGTATTGTTGATTTTATCAGACACGCTTTCCACAAACAATATGTTTTTAAATTGCGGACTGAACTGGAGTTTTCTGCAGTGTTAAACTGAAATTAAGAGATTAACAAAGATTTTGTTAGAATAGAAAACAGCTGATTTCAATTTTAAATATGTTTACTGGCTACATAACAAACAGGGTTACTTACCAACAACTCTAGATTCCAAATGGGTAGCTCCTCCACAGATCCACACTTTCTGGATAATCATATGTGAGAGTCACATTTTCTGGATGTGCCTCCTCATGGACCTCGGGAGACATTGAAATGTAAATTTCTAGATTGCTTAAACATGTGCCTGCATTGATGTCTGCACTGAGAACTGCAGAGTTCCACATAATAAAATTGTTTCTGGCTCCCATCCCCACTTCATTTCCACAGACTTCAAATTGGACATAAAAATGTATGAAAAAAGACATCAGGTTTATGAGTGTAGATCTGTCGAGGAGCATGCCCATCTGGAGAATTATGATTATTGGTAAGTAACTTCTTTTTCTTTCTAGCAATGGGATCTCCTTCACAGATTCCCACTCTCTGGTGACAAAAAATAAGCACAAACCAGCAGACTCAGACAGAGGGCTTCAGCGTAACATTAAAGAACTAGCTGGTTTTGGTGAACTGCACTATTCAAAAAACCTAAGATCTAGCAATAAGGTTCAGGCAATTACAGCTGCAAAATATATTGAATTACAACAAATGAAATTTCAGCTCTAATGAAAGGTGGTTTATGTCATTTTGGAATAGATTTTCCTTGAAAAAATGCTGCAAGTGGAAATATAATCTCTATCAATTTACTATCTTTGTTAATAATCTTTTAATTAGGAATGAAAAGACAGACACAGACACAAAGAAAAATGGTAGAACAAAGGACTGATGCAGTTTGAACCCAAAACACTTTCGAGTGCAAGGAATGGTTAGGAGCACCATCCCCACCACTTCCTAATTTTATGGACACAATAATAATAATAATAATAATAATAATAAAAAGACCCTCTCAACAGCAGCAACTGAAGCTTACAAAACTGACAAACTGACAGATAGCAAATAAAAAAAAAACAGTTGCAAAAAGAGTACAAGATAATTTGTTTTGAAATTTATTTTAGAATGGATCAACTAGCAGAGGGAAAGCTCCTGATGCTTGGGAGCCAGATAATTTATAACTGAGGAAAGAAACAAAGACATTCAAAATTTTGAGAGGCCAAAGTATTGTAAACATGATAACATTAGACATCTGTCATGTCAGGTGACCAATCACATGTCTAGATCATAATTAGTTGCATTTTATTCTGAAATCACCACCTTTGGAAAAATAATTCTTAATAAAGAAAATTCAGCTGAATAAATGCCTTCAAAAAACCTCAGTCCAGTGGCATCAAAATCTACCAGATCATGGAGATCAAATAGGTATGCAGCTGTCCATGCCAAATACAAAGGAGCCATTTGGCGCACAGAAAGTACTCCTTAGTGTATGCCTAAGCCATCTACGAATCTGCATTTCAATGATTATGAAGATTCATGAGGAGGTGCATACAGATATCCAGAGGGTGGGGATCTACATGGGAGAACCCATAAGAAGACATCAATGTTTTTCAATTCTAGAGAATGTATAAAGATTTCATATACATGATTCTATTTAATTTCTAAACTATTATCTTACAGTTGATTTAATTGATATAACATCACTGATGCCTCAAACTTGATCATACTTCTTCTGAGTTATATCAAAAGTCTGGTAAATTTAATCTTGTTTACATCAATCTTAAATCTGTATGGTAAAACATATGAAAGCTTTTTATTTTGTTTAAAATTACAACTATAGACTTTCAAAGGAAAATATTTCCTACCTGTATAATTTCTGCAATTGCACTTGCAAGATTACCAGGTTTTGGTTTACCAATTTCTGCCAGCAACTAGAGATAAAATTCTTGATTCAGACAGTCATAATTTCTTTTAGTTTCCCTTTTCTCAGTCTATTTTATCCACATCATTGACAAAAGGAGCATTTGTTCTGACCTGTAAGTTCTACAAAAAACATTCACGCACCAAATGAGGAAGTTGAGTTTATTAACCAATTAGCTTACAGTAATAAGAAGCTGCCGGCTACATAACTAACACTTAGCAATTACCACACATCTCATTTCACAGTTGTAGATACAAATTTACAAAAATAGTTGAACATCATTATTCCATCCCCCATATGGGAAACAGCTGCAGTGAGATAAACAGACAATTCAATTCTCTTTGAAGTGGGACATTTCTCACTATTTTCAATGGAAGTTAGAACAAGGAAAAGGCTATATGAAATTACTGATCAGTTCTTCAGCTATTACATTTTTTCCACAGACACTCAAAAAACAACAATGCAGGCCAAGCTGGGGCATCAGTTAGTGCATTAATGTGCTACCTACTAATTGCCTACATGGAGTCTCCTATTGTGTAACAGAAGTTCCTTAGTGTGCTTTCATAATCTATTGTTTTATACAGCAGTAGGTCAAAGCACACAGAAAACTTCTAACATTTGGCAGAAGTAGGGGTACCATACATCTGATTTTTCCTGGATTGGTCCTCCTTTTCACATCCAAGCAATGTCAGAGCCAGGTCCTAATGGGGAGCAGAGGTGGCCAAGCAGCTGCCTGAATACAAACAGCGCAGCAGAGGCTCTGAACAGCAACAGGAGCTCAGCTTACCAGTTAATGACTAGTGTCTGAAAAGGAGGACATGCCTGGGAAAAACACATATGTATGGTAACCCTAAGTAGAATGATCCACACAGCAAGTCAGTGCATGGCACGCTAGCATGATGCAGATTTGCAGACCAGTTTGCCATGTACCAATTCTCCATCTAGACAGGCTCTTAATATAAGTAAACCTTAGATAACAAAGCAACCTTTGGAGGAACTGCTCATATTAGTGTCTGAAGGTGTTAACAAAACTTACACGTATTTATAAAGTTTAACAGAGCTTAAGGCCAGAAGAGATCATTGCATCATCTAGTCTTACCTCCAATTCACCAGCGGCCACAACATCTCACCCAGTTACACCTGCAGTGAGGTCAATGACTTGTGTTTGACTAGAGTAGATAATCCAAAAAGGCATCCAGTCTTGATCTGAAGACTTCAAGGGATGTGGAATTCAACAATTCCCTTAGTAGTTCGTTCCTATGGTTAATTGCCCTCGCTATTAACAATCTGAGCCTGATTTCAAATTTGAACATCTGACTTCAGCTTCCTGTCACTGGTTCTTGTCATGACTTTCTCTACCAGATAAAACAGCCCTTTACTATCCAGTATTTGCCTCAGGTGAGGGTATTTTATACACTATAATCAAGTTACCTCTCAAACTTCTTTATGATAAACTTAACAGATTGAGCATTTCAGGTCTCTCATCATGAGGCATATTCTTCAGCCCTTGAATCATGTTTGTGGCTCTTTTTTGAACATTTTCCAACTTTTAAACATTCTTCTGAAAGTGTTCACACTTCACACCATGTCTGTTAACATCAATCTCACTAATACCATATACTGAAGTGCAATCACTACACTCTCATTTACACATCCAAAAAATCATGATAGACCTTTTAGCCAGAGTTGCTTGTTCAATATGACACCTTCATTTATAGGGACAATATCACCTCGTTATATTGTGTCAGAAAGTAAATATATAAAAGCAGAAGTAGCACTACCAACAACCAGCAACATTTAATGAACTTCTTAGAAAATGTCCTTTATGGAAGTGAGATCTCAAATTTAAAGTGTCTCCCAATTTAGGGGAAAAAACAAACGTAGGTTGTTGATTTTTACTACTCCATTTCAGAAGGTCTCCCTTCATCAAAGCATATTATAGCATCAAGAACACCTCAGAAGGCACTGAATTCAGTATTTTAAAAAGGGACTTCCAGAAAGTCTTCGAGTAGGTTAAGAAGGGGCCTGGAATGAGATACTGAGCAGGGGTTAAAGTATACTTTGGCAGGCCCCCTTCCCTCATGTCCGGGGCCCCCTTCCACACATCTGGGCCCCCTTCAAGAGCCCAACTACTGTCCCCAATATCCATTCCCCTGTCCCTAAAATCCACCCCTACCCCCAATACCCACCCCCAGCTCAGGCACCCTCCACCCCAGTGCGAGCCGGGCCTCCCCGGTACTCACTGGCAGCACACTGGGCCAGGAAACTCTGCAGCTGAGCATGTGCAGGGGAGCCCGCCCCCTCCCCTGCCTGCCAGAATGCAGCAGAACACCATTCCCAGACCTGCTACTTTTAGAGGTGCAGTGTTCAGGCCCCTAAAAACAGAAAATGGTGCCAGAATGCTGCATTCCAGGGCTCACTATTTTTTCAATGGTGGGCCCCAGAATGCAGTGTTCTGGCTCCATTTTCTATTTTTAGGAGGCCCAGAATGCTCAGCCCCTAAAAACAGTGGGTCCCAGAATGGTGTCCCAGGCCATTTCAGCCTACTTTAACCCCTGATACTGAGGCAGTTAAGTGGAAAAAGTAGGGTTAAGGTTAATAAATTTTCAATATTTTTGCATTGTCAGGTCACTGTTTGTTTTCCCTTAGCTACTTCCATACTTTTATAAAAAGGCCTGTTGACCTAGCCTTGACACCACTGAATCTGGTAATGGAAACACTCTTTTAAACAATGTGTTTATTTTATTCCTCAGTTCTGAACACATCTTGTTCTGTGACCAATTGTTCAGCTGAAAGAGTAAGAGAAAACCAGCTCTTTTATAAAGGCCCAGGAAAACAACACCGAGTTGACCCATGATGCTCAATATTATAAATGCATCTCTGCAATATGGAACTAAAGGCACTTCTGATGACGAAGGTGCAGTGTATTGCAGCATACATTTAAGTATCCCAGAGGACAATACCTATCGTGCAATCACGTTGCTGCATTGCATATACTAGAGAACAGGAGGCTTACTGATAGATTAAAAGTACTAGAACAAATCTAACAGCTCATAATGAACTAGATGGAATCTGTGTGTCACAGAGTCCAGATGCAATTGCTTTAATTTCTAAAAAATATTGTATTCTTTCTCAAACAGCCTCTCATTTTAGAAGACTGCAAAAAGAGGACATATTTAAGGCTATTTCCCTAGGCAATTTGATAAAATATGAGAGAAATAATTTGTGATGAATGTGGGCTTGCTCACTGGTCTACAAGTTTTCTGGAATATTTTTGTTAACACATAAATATAAAATGGGTGGCTAAAAGCCAGATAAAGCTGAAGGGAAGGCTATAAACACAGCCTGTTTATAAAAATAGCTACTCTCTGCAAAACTTGAATAATGAAAGCAATGAAATACACACAAAAAACAATTATTATAGAAAAAAACAAAATGAAGGACCATTTTGCTAATACCAGTCATCTCTAGAGATGGTAAAATCTACTTTGAATTGATTTAGAATAGAAAGCAATTGTAAGAAGGCAGCCCTACCTGAAGCACCCTTCTACAGTAGTCCATGCCATGACATGCACTAGCCTCAGGTTTTCTTAGGTCTGGCCATAGAAAGAAAAGTCTTCTCCCAATCTTCACACACAATCCTATCCTTGGGCATAATTTACTCAAATACACATATAATAATCCATAGAACCCTCACAGTAAAAATGTTTCTTCCAACTCCCAAGTGATTTTCCAAGTTCCTCACCAATGAGTCCAACAGTACTCAGTTCCCAATTCCTTTCTGCCCTTGTTCCAAGGTCCCACCCCTCCAACCCAGAATCCTGAGAGACACCAATCCCATGATTCTTCTGCCAAAGTCACAGGTCATAGAATCATAGAATCCTAGGGTTGGAAGGGACCTCATAGGTCATCTAGTCCAACTCCCTGCCAGAGGCAGGACCACTCCCACTAAACCATCCCAGTCATGGTTTTATCCAGCCGGGCCTTAAACACCTCCAAAGATTGTGACTCCACCACCTCCCTTGGCAGCTCATTCCAATGTTTCACCACTCTCCTAGTAAAAAAGTTTTTTCTAATATCCAGCCTCAACCTCCCTAACCGCAACTTGAGACCATTGCTCCTCATCCTGTCCTCCTTTACTACCGAGAATAGTCGAGCTCCATCTTCCTTGGAGCACCCCTTCAAGTAGTTGAAGGTTGCTATCAAATCCCCCCTCAATCTTCTCTTCTGCAGACTAAATAAGCCTAATGCTTTCAGTCTTTCCTCATAGGGCTTGTGCTCCAGCCCTTTTATCATTTTTGTTGCCCTCCTCTGAACTCTCTCCAGTAGGTCCCTGTCCTTTTTGTAGTGGGGAGCCCAAAACTGAACACAGTATTCCAGATGTGGCCTCACCAATGCAGAATACAGGGGAATGATCACATCCCTTGATCTGCTGGTAATACTTCTTTTGATGCAGCCTAGTATGCCATTGGCCTTTTTGGCAGTAAGAGCACACTGCTGACTCATATCTAGCTTCCCATCCACCATGACCCCCAGGTCCTTTTCTACACTGCTGCTACTTAGCTGAATGTACCCCAGCCTGTAGCAGTGCGTGGGGTTTTTCCGTCCCACATGCAGGACTTTACACTTGTCCTTATTGAACTTCATAAGATTTTTATTGGCCCACTGTTCCAATTTATCTAGGTCTCCCTGAATCCTGTCCTTGCCCTCCAACGTGTCTACTGTTCCCCCTAGCTTGGTGTCATCCGCAAACTTACTGAGAGTACAGTCTATTCCATCATCCACATCATTGATGAAAATGTTGAACAGAACCGGCCCCAGGACCGACCCCTGGGGCACACCAATAGTGACTGGTTGCCAGCTAGACGTGGAACCATTCATTCCTACACGCTGAAACCATTGATCTAGCCAGTTTTCTATCCACCTTATAGTCCACCTATCCAACCCATACTTCCTTAATTTGCCAATGAGAATGCTGTGGGAAACTGTATCAAAAGCCTTGCTAAAATCAAGGTATATCACATCAACGGTTCTTCCTGCATCTAGAAAACCAGTCATCTGATCATAGAAGGAAATGAGATTGGTCAGGCATGATTTACCCTTGGTAAATCCATGCTGACTGTTCCTGAGCACTTTATTTTCCTCTAAGTGTTTGAGGATGGATTCTTTGAGAATCTGCTCCATAATTTTGCCAGGGATTGAGGTGAGGCTGACTGGTCTGTAATTCCCCGGATCCTCCTTTTTCCCTTTCTTGAAAATAGGCACTACATTTGCTTTTTTCCAATCCTCTGGCACCTCCCCCATTCTCCATGAGTTTTGAAAGATAACAGCCAGAGGTGCTGCTATCTCATCGGCCAATTCCCTCAGCACCCTTGGATGCAGTTCATCCGGCCCCATGGACTTGTGCACATCCAGCTTCTTTAAGCAATCCCTAACCTGACCTTCTGTCACCAAGGGCCTCTCTTCTTCTCTCCCATCTGCCATACCCATGGTAGTGGGCTGGGAGCTGACCCTACCTGTGAAAACTGAAGCAAAAAAAGCATTGAGCACTTCAGCTTTTTCTTCATCCTCTGTCACGAGAATGCCTGCCCCATTCAGCAAGGGACCTACACCATCCCTGATCCTCTTCTTGTTATTAACATACTTGTAGAACCCCTTCTTGTTATCCTTTACATCCCTTGCTAGCCGTAGCTCCATTTGTCCTTTGGCCTTTCTGATTTTATCCCTGCAGTCCCTAGCAATATCTTTATATGCCTCCTTGGTCATCTGACCAAGCTTGCACTTCCTGTAAGCTTCCTTTTTATGTTTAAGCTCAGACAAGAGTTCTCTGCTAAGCCATTCTGGCTGCCTCCCATATTTATTCTTTCTTCTAATTGGAATGGCGACTTCCTGTGCCCTTAGCAGGGTTTCTTTAAAATATAACCAGCTTTCTTGGACTCCTTTCCCCTTCAGATTAGCTTCCCAAGGGATCCTGCCCATCAGTTCCCTGAGGGAGCCAAAATATGCTCCTTTGAAGTCCAGGGTTTTTGTTTTGCTTCTTTCCTTCCTTCCTTTAATCAGCATCCTGAACTCAACCATGTCATGGTCACTACTGCCTAGCTTGCCATTTACCTCTACCTCCCTGATCAATTCTTCCCTGTTTGTGAGCAGCAGGTCGAGAGGTGCAAGGCCCCTAGTTGGTTCCTCCAGCATTTGTACTAGAAAGTTGTCCCCAACACACTCTAAAAACTTCCTGGATTGCCCATGCACTGCTGTATTGGCCTCCCAGCAGATGTCAGGGTAATTGAAGTCCCCCATGAGCACCAGGGCCTGTGATCTAGAAGCTTCCGCTAGTTGTCCATAGAACACCTCATCCACCTCCTGCTTCTGGTCTGGTGGTCTATAGCAGACCCCCACCACAACATCCCCCTTGTTGCTTTCCCCTCTCAATGTAACCCACAGACTTTCTACTGGCACACTTCCACTTCCATAATGGAGCTCTGAGCAGTCATAGAGCTCTTTTACATATAACGCTACTCCTCCCCCTCTTCTTCCCTGCCTGTCTTTCCTGAACAGTTTATACCCATCCATGGCAGAGCTCCAGTCATGCGGACTATCCCACCATGTCTCCGTTATTCCTATGATATCATAGTTCCTTGTCTGCGCTAGTACTTCCAATTCTTCCTGTTTATTTCCCAGGCTCCTCGCATTAGTGTATAGGCACCTAAGGTACCCGCTCAATTGCCCTACTTTGTCATTTTGATTTTCAATTCTATTACATGAACCTCCTTGCATTTTTTCTTGGAGTCCTCCTCCCTCACTCTCCTCACGTGTTGGGGCTTCAGTGGAACATTTAAGACAATTATTTGATTCCCCCCTCATGTTCCAACTACCTTCTCCTTTATTTCTCGTACTAGAGTCCCAGCACCTCCCAAGTTCCATCCCCTCCCCCAGATCTCCCACACTGCCACTTACCTGTGGGCTTGGGTCCCCCTCCCCCCTCGAACCTAGTTTAAAGCCCTCCTCACTAGGTCAGCCAGTCTGTGCCCAAATACGCTCTTCCCCTTCCTGGACAGGTGAAGGCCATCTCTGCCTATCAATCCTCTGTCCTGAAACAATACTCCATGGTCAAGGAAGCCAAATCCCTCCTTACCACACCATCTTCACAGCCAGGCATTCACCTCTAGGATGCATCTGTCTCTCCTCAGGCCTCTAGCCTTGACTGGAAGGATTGATGAGAACACCACCTGTGCTCCAAACTCCTTCACCTTCGCTCCCAGAGCCCTGAAGTCAGCTTTGATCTGCTGAGGATCACCTCTCGCAGTATCATTGGTACCCACATGGATAAGAAGCATGGGGTAGTAGTCTGAGGGGCGGATGATTTTTGACAGTCCCTCCGTAACATCTCGGATACAGGCACCTGGCAGGCAGCATACCTCCCTGTTAAGTCAGTCCTTTACCACCTCACAGAGCAAGCTATTCAGCTCAGAAAGGTCCACAAACACCTCAGCTGGCATCCTAGCCCTCAACCCTTTTCAACCTCCCATCATTGGCTATCTCCTTTTGTTGGTTGCTAACTCTCAGCCATAGCACTGGCTCTTTAAGTTCAACACAGTCGCCTATCTGGTCATCTCTTAGCCGTATCCTCCCTCCTCATCTCCTAGCCAATTTCTCCCTCTCCCTAAGGAGGGTCTAAAGAGCTATCCGTTCTCTAAAACTGTCTCTCCCAAGAAGCTCTCACCTACCCCTTTTCTCACTCTTGTAGGCTCTGCTCTCAGCAGGGCCATCCTTAGGGTAGGGCATAAGGGGCATCTGCCCAAGGCCCCATGCTTTGGGGGGCCCCTCAGGGCTGCACAGCTACCCCCACACACACATGCCAGGGACTGGGCAAGCTGGCCAAAAGTGGCAACCCAGTTCACAGGGCCAGCTCTACTGTGAGGCCAGAGGAGTGGGGTGAAAGTTGCTTAAGGCAGTAGATCAGAGTTGCAACAAAGGTGAGTCATTAGGACTAACAATGAGATGCTAATTGTTGTTCAAACAACCTCTATGCCTCCTCTCTGAGTCAGCATCTCTTTGGGGTTCTCTCATTCATATGAAAAGGACTGAGGTCACTGGCAAGCAACCTTTGTGGTTTTTTATCAACAGACCCCAATGAAGAAAAGAAAAACCTGTGACCACCAACCTTATTCCACCATTTCTGAGATATGGGGATTGCAGTTATTTTTGCAAATTAGGACTTGCCTCTTTTTTCAGTGGGTTGAGAACTCCCTTGCTTGCAACAAAAGTTATAACTTGTAGATTTTAATAAAAACTCCAGAGATTTTTTGACTGATAATTAAAAAGAGAAGAGAAAAGCAAACTGTTCTAGTAGGAGCCTGTGTTGTAAAGTATGGTATTTTTTCCTACAACTAGAAAGCCTAAGTAACAATAAAATCCAACTCAGGGATGGATATGCTGGAAGCAGAAGTTATAACAAGGTCCTAATCTGAAGGGGGGAGTAGGTAGCCGCATTGTGCTGCTGCCTTATGCACACTGCCAGGGGTCACCAGACCAAGCAGAGAGGGCTAGCACCCCTCCAATCACAATATTGTGGACAAGTGTGTGTTCATAGAAACTCATGCAGACTCAGTGTGCAGATGAAGGGCAGAGGTGAAAGTGGAACCCCGAGTAGGGTTACCAGATTCAGGCAAAAGGAGGACATGTCCTCCTTTTTACCTTCGCATCCTCCATCTGGCCAGCATTTTAAAAATACAGGATTTTGTCTGGCTATTTACTTACAGGGGTTAAAGTATGCTGGAATGCCTTGGAATACCCTGTTTTTAGGGGGAAGCATTCCAGGGCCCTCTAAAAACAGAAGAATATTACATTAATACTACATTTTCTCCATGTGTCCTCCTTTTCATACTTCCCTGTCCTCCTTTCCATGCTTTGGTATCTGGTAACCCTAACCCAGAGAAGCTGGTTCAGTTCCTGGGATTTGGCTGTGGAGAAGGGAGCACGACCTGGACGGACTTGGACAGGCTCAGCAGCAGACAGGATCTTCCAGGACCTTTCTTTCCAGCCTGACATTGGCTCTCTTCTCCTTCCTCTGGCTCAGTACTTCTATCTCATTTCTCCACCCAATCCCCCCACCACCACCACCACCACTTGCAAGGAGTTCCCACACACACACTCCGGGCTGCTACATGCAATTTTAGAGATTTGACATACATCCTGATCTGAGACAGGGATATAGCATGTGGGATCACCTTCTGCATCTTCCATGTAGGTGATCTCAAATTACATGTGTAGATTTCAGAGATGCAATAGAAGCTTCAAGAGACAGGATGAAAGCCATGAGGGATTGCCCTACCCCCCCACCCCCACAGCCATGGTCACTGTTCAATTTTCTGGCAGCGGCTGCTTTTTTTCAGTGGTGGGTCAATGCATGGCAGAGGGGTCCAGAGCTAGGTCCCGAGGAAAAAAGTTTGATAACCACTGACTTAAGGGCCACTGAGAAACCAGACCCTGCATTCCTGTTCTGCCGCTTTTGACCAGTTTGCGCTGGCCATCCCATGCCAGGGACCGGGCAAGGGCCTGCCAGCCCCACCCCCAGTGCCCGGGGGGACGGTTGGTGAGTGGGGACCCCACAGAGGGTGATTCGCCCAGGGCCCTGCACCCACCTAGGGAGGGCCTTGGCTCTCAGTCAGTTCCAACACACCAGGCCTCTCTGGATTCCCCCCACTGCATCACCGTCACCACATGGCAAACGTTTTTAATATGTCCTTGTTGTATAGAAGACACTATGATGAAACTATTAAAGAATAAATGACCATCAGCCATGCCACTCTTATTATATTACCCACTAACTTACTCCTGGCTGGCACTGAGAATATGATAAGGAAAAAGTTAAGTAAGAAAATACATTTAAATAGTTACAATAATCTTTTCATTTCATTTCTAAAAGTTTTTGAGAATGGGAAGCTCATACTCTTCTTTGTAGAATATAAAACCGTTCATATCTACTGGAAGTCAAAGATTCAAATACAGCTCATGTTAGCAACAAGTCAAATTTGTTTTCAATTGCCTGAAATAAGCTGTAATAATGCATTACTTTGCAAACAGTTGTCCATAACATGAAGATCGTCATCAAAATGACATTATGTTGGCAGATTCAGCTAAAAACAAAGATTTCAAGGCTATGAAGAAATCTTCTTTCTACACACAGACCTTCAAACCATGGACAGATGAGTTGTGTTACCAAAGCAATTGGCAGATACATTCATTTCTAATCCCGATACACTAAACTCACTGTGGATCTAACACTTCAGCCTCCATGACTGTCAATCTGTTATCTTACTGAACAGTCATATTACATAAACTGAAAAAGAGCTGTAGAAATATGCTGAAAATGAAACTGGCCACCAAATCAGCAGAGAACCCACAAATCAGCACTAGATTCAGAACTAGATTTTTCAGCAGCAGTCTTTAACATTTGCATTTTCTTAAGTCCAGCACAGACATACCCACTCAAGTGACTATAGATCAATTCAGTTTGCCCTAAAAAAAAAAAAAAAAAAAAAAAAAAAAAAAAACAACGAGCCTGTACAATCTGGGTACATATCTAGACAAAAATGACCTGTGGTTTAGCCAGTAGCACAGCGAAGGTGCACTGCACCCACCAGCACCTGAGGGGGTCAACCCCACATTTGTGCTCCTCCAGGCACTCAACGCTACCCCATGCCTTGCAACCTCCAGCTCAGCACCCCCTGCAGCCCAGCACCCAGGGACTTGACCCTCATGGAACTACACCACTGAGTCTAGTTTCTCTCACATTGTGTCAATTTTCTTCACTACCTTAACCACCCTGTAAACACCAGATGTGAAAGACAGAGCAAGCACTAAGTTCATAACTGATCTTAAAACATTTTCAAACAATCAAACTGGAAAAAAAAAATCACATTTTATTAGGTCAAAATTCTAACACAAATCATCAGCCTTCTCCTCTTCTAAGTACAACTTTATACTAGGATTTAGTTGTACTACATTCTTAAAATGAGTCCTGAACTTCCCCTGCTAGTGAACAGATACCAAAATTTGGGGCATTTAAAAAATACACCTGAGACTATTTAAGCCATATGAATCAGGTTCAAAACTTACACAGTTTCAAACTGAGCCAGCTGGCCCTCTTCCTACCTTTATTTCAGCAAGGGCTTGAGAGACCCTGAGATATTTAAAAGAGCTCCATCAGCAATATTATTATCTATTGCATTCTTTAAAAGATTACAGAACTATCAGCAGTGCTGGTCTTAGGTTATTGCAGGAACTTATTTATTTCTAGCAATCAGCACCCTTGGATCTGAGTGTTTCTTTTCAGACTGAGGCAGCAGTAGTTCCATTTATGCCTTACCTGCTCCAAAGCCTAAATAGCAGATGAGCAACCACTAGTTATTGTTGAACTTCTTTTTAAAAAACAAATAATGAAGAAAAACACAGGAAAAACATAACAAAAACAAAACAAAACAAAACATACCCCAAATGTAAATATGTTTGACAAAACAGCATATAAAGATCAGAGGCTAATAGAAAGCTCTGACTGTATTAAATCAGATTTCTTCTTTGCTTTTTGTGAAACTAAGTTAAAGTTCTGGCTTACTCTACACCATCTTCAGCCAAATGAACACGCACTGAACACGAAACACCAGACAGCAACATTCCATCATCTTAGGCCCTGTCTTGAAGGGCAAAAATAATGTATATTTTAAAAGTTTTTTTAGGTAAAAACCTTTTTTAGTTTAACTCACTTGTAAAGAGTCGCAAGACACAGGCCAATGTTTGAAGTTATGGAACCTGGACTGTGTTGCAGCTCTATATGGCTAAAAATGTGTTAACACCTTCATGAAGCATTTCAATCATGTTAAGCTAATACAACTGAATTAACACAACTGGAAAAAACAAATACCTTCTCCTCCATTAAGATATACTTATACTAGTTCACTATACAATGCACATTAGGAATTTACCAAACAACTAACAGTAGCTGATTAAACTTTTGTGGGTGTCAGGTACACAATAGAAAGCTAAAAACAAAATATATAATTCTGAATGGTAGCATAAAAACCTTAATGCTTCCCTCACAGAAGATGGAAAGAAACTGAGGAAATGATGCCTGCCATAATTTTTCTACCATAATTTTTGACTGACTGGCTAAAGACTTCTCCAGAGGCTGGCAGAGAATGGTAAACTTTTTAGTAGTGAGATTTTTTCAGAAAACTGAAGAACATTTTTTCTAGAAAAAAATATACTAATTGTGATAACAATTAAAATACATGTTCCATGTATACAAGAAATTAATGTGGAAGATCAATAAAGAATGTCCTGTTCTAATGAATATTGATATAACATGATCTTTAAATCATACTTATTGAAGCACTTGTTTCTTTTATTGCCTTTATTGCTATATTTTTATTAGGCAAAAAGAAAATTCATAATTTCCAACATTCCAACTTACTCTGATTTTTGGCAAAACCCTCCGAAGCGTCTCTGCAGGATTCTGTCGCATCAGGACTGGAAGATTTGCAACCACACTTGTTCCTTGGATGTCTTGACCAGAACTTACAAAAAAACCACAAAAATTAAAAGTATTATACTACAAGCTACCCTCAAAGTCACATATTTCATAAAGACGACAAAGACTACTCACATAACACCACTTATTTATATCCAGAAGAGGGGCAATTTTTAGTTTTAAAAAGATAGTTGATAAGTTATCTAGCAAAAGCTACACTAAAATAAAGAATAACTTCTGTGATAAATACAGAAAGCATGATGATATCTGTCTACATCTGTGCAAGTTCTAATGTGAAATGTCCTAAGCAAACATGTCTAGAAAAAATAAAAACATTTAAAAGAAAAATTCTTTCGAACTTGAGACTCAAGGCCCCCACCAGGAGATTCTTTGAGTGCCATTTTAGCATAACAGTATGAAGATGATAAAGCAGGTAGATGATAACTTTACCTATAATGTAGTATCATTATAATAGTAGATATCAAGATATATCTCAAACTGCAGCTTTCTCTTTTCATCATTACACACCACCATCAGTAAAATAGCAAGACAGTCGGTACATTTGACCGAAGTCTGCATAGTCACACTTTTCCCTTGGAGAGCCACAGTTATTCCAGGGGGTCCATGGACAGGCTTGGACCTGGGGCTGGACACCACCATGGTCTTTCGTTGCCACAGAGACCCAGGCCTCCAGACAGCAGGGAACTTCCCCCAGGCAGGGAGTTTTAAAAACTCCTGAATTGAGTATACCTATTTAGTTCAAACTAGCATGCCTACATTGTGCTAGTTCAAACTAAATATGCAAATAAATTCAAACTAAGCAGTCAGTTTGGGCTAACCAGCCAAACTAAAAAAAAGTTTTAGTTTGAACTAGGCAAAGCCTAGTGTAGACAGGGTTCAAATTAGTTCAAATTAAGCCTCCTTAAGGGTATCCCAGGGCAGATATGTGAACCCTAGGCTGTTAAAGGCTCTTTTCCTTGCAGGCAGGGGAAAGGTTACTACAGGCCAATTAAAGGCACCTGGACCCTAGTAAGGGCTGCTCCAGGCTTACAAAAACCCTGCCGCCACCTAAGAGAAGGGGGAAGACTGAGATTGCCAGTAGCTTTAAGACTCCCCCTTAGGCTTAGGAGATAGAAGTTCTCTGTTGCCAGAGGGAGGGAAGAGAGGCATACACCGCAGCCTGCAAGAAGAGCTGACACAACCCTGATACCTTGGGACAGTACTACCATCTCTACAGCCCTGTGATGAAACCATAAGGTACTTGCCTGCACTCTGGGTTAGCTAGCAGGCTGGAACCACTCACCCTCCCTAAAAGGTGGAAGGGTGTCTCACAGGTGCCAAACCAAGGCCTACCCTTGGTGCCCCAAGAAAAGAGAGAGAGAGAGAGAGAGAGAGAGGGGTGCTAAGCAAAGAAAACCCTGAAGACTTGTCCAGGCTGCAACAAACTGGCCTCAGGCCTCTACCACCACAGGAGATATGATGACTGTTTGACCAGACCCCGAGGAAGGTACTTTGACACGACAGCTAAGAAATTCAATCATACAAAGGCACTCAAACTACATGAGCAACTTCCTTGGGACACAACCACATAATCAGTCTGATAAATTAATTCATAATGTGATTGCACACATTTTTAGAAAGTAATTCATATAAACTCTTCACTCTCAAACATAATTCCTTATATCAGTGTTTCCCAACCAGCATGCTATGGCACACTGCTGTGCCATCAGGCTGGAGCAGATGTGCCACAGAATGTTTTGAAAAACTATGCGAGGTGTGGATTGGCTCATATTTATGCTAGTGTGCCGCCAAATAATTGAAGGTGTCAAGGTGTGCCACACAGAGAAAAGGTTGGGAACCACTGCCCTATCCCATATCCTATCCTGATGATCATTCTGTAAGGGTATAAACTTCTTCATTTAAAAATATGAGCTGGATTAAAAGAAAAACAACCATTTAGCAAACACAATGACCTCAATAAATTTTTATTATGCCATGAATTTACAGGTTTGTTTCTAAGTGGTACTGAAGTTGAGTCAAACTATCATTGCAGCAGTTAGAGCTGAAACAATTTTTAAGAGTTCCACTATAATTTCTAAATCACCTATCAACATTTTAGCTTTTCAGAGGGACAAAGAAATCAATTACTTTATTCAGCTAAAGACAACAAGCCCAATTTAACCGTTTTGTTAAACGAACACCGAAACACCTTTGAAAACAGTATCCATCTGCAGGGCCATCCCTGGGGAACGGGGCAGGGCATGAGGCCAATCATGGGGGGGGGGCGTCCCTCCCCACACAGGCACAGGGTTGGCTAGCCCAGAGGCTGGGGCCTGTGCTCCCACCCCTCCCCTGGGCTAGCTGCTCTGCCTCCAGGGGCAGGCCAGGCCAGCCCAGAGGCAAAGCCCTGCGTTCCTGCCCCTCCCCTGCTTGCCACAGAAGGCAGCGGGGTAGCCAGTGAGCAGCACAGTAGTGGGGAGAGCAGTAGCATGGGCCCTGTGCTGCCCTGCTTGCAGCGAGCCAGTGCAGGACCCCCACGGTGCCTGGGGTGGTCAAGGATGGCCCTGTCTAAAGTGTAGGGGATTTATGTTTTATATTAACTGAGTAGCTGGCCAATGGATTTATTAGAAATCATACCTGTCATTGAAACTGTGGCACTACAGTGTAAAACATCTTTTCTGGAAAGCACCAACGTACAGGTAACAAAGGAAAGCTGAATGGAAATCATCCATAGTTAAGTGGTAACAGTCTACCGTGATGGTCCTACTAGAAAGTCGTTAACCTTACCTTGTAAATAGGTGCGATAGGCAAAGTAACAGAGGGACCAGAGGAGGTCTGAACATTTCATTCGTCAGAACTGCATTTGGTACTCAAATCCTTCACAAACAGTGAACATGGGTGGTGCAATTATATTCTGAGTATTAAGTATAATCTAATTATGTAGCCTGTGCATTAAGTACAGTAAAACCATGTAAGGATTTAGGCATGATGTAACCTGTTGTGTTATGCAGGCACCTGTTGCAGTTATGCATATTGTATTCCACATATTAGAAAGATACATGTCTTGTGAATCCTGTATTCTTGGCCTGCTTGCACTGGTCCAGGTAGGAAGGTGGCTACTTCACGGTAGGTTGGACATGTAAAGGGAACGAACAGATTTGACTAATGCAGGGGTCTCAAACACACGGCCCGTGGGCAGCCTCTGCAGCTATTTCCTGCAGCCTGCAATGACACTATCATTACCAATATCTGCAATGTTGTTGTATGAAAAGGTTTCAGGGGTGTGGCCCTCGGGCTAACGTGCTAGTCCTCATACGGCCCTGTACTAGTCTTCATGCAGCTCTCATGGTGATTTGAGTTTGAGACCCCTGGATTAAAGGTACCATATATTCATCCTGCTCCCAAGTGGACCTGATTCTCTCTTTTCTTCTGACAAAAAGTTTTTAAAATAAGCTGGAAACAAAAGTAACTAGCATTGTTACATTCATCATTCACGGAGTCTACAACGTCTGTATTGAAACCTTGGAACATGATACAAAAAAGTTTTGTGGGAGAGTGGTATTGGACCTCTGTGGAAACATTCAAGAAGGTATTAGCTGATCACCAGAATACATTGTTCATCCCCAGCAACTCAAATGCAGCGACTTAGTTTGCATGTCAGGATGTAAAATATTTTAGAGTATATTTACTTAAAAAAAAAAAAAAAAAAAAAATTTAAAGTATAGAGTAATGAGTACAGATTGGGAAGTCAGGAACTCCCAAGCATGAATCCTGGCTCTAGCACTGGTTGGTGCATTGCCATGGAAAAAAGTCAGTTCACCGCTGTGTCAGTTTTTACATCTGTAAATAAAAGTTTACTTACCTCACAGATACGTTGTGCAGTTATTCTCTCTTGTACTTGACTTTGAACATGTAAACCATTTTGTGATTACTACTCTAGAAACTATCATCTTCCCTTCCTTAAAGAATAAATGTTCTAACTGCATATAGTTCACTTTTGTGTGCAGTGAATAGGCAATGTGAAGACAATATTTTTAAACTGGGGTGGGGTCCAAAGTCAGGCACACAAATACCTACCAAGATCCCAATTTTATAAACACAAAGTGCTTAACTGCACTACTGCAAGTAACCCCTTTGCTTTCACATTACTGATACTCATGACAATAAAGTTATGCATATGCAAAAATGTTCGCAGAATTCAAGTCACAGGACCTACATAAAACACCTGATTTTTAAGAGGTACCGAGCACTCCCAGTTCCCTTTGACTTCAACGAGAGCTATCAAAATACATTATTAAATACAAACATTAAAACGTTTCAAAGGCAATCACTATATAATCTCAAATTCACAACTCTATACTTCAAAATTTTTAATTTTGACACATACAAACTCTTAAGAATTCAAGTGCAAGAAAAGATATTATGAAAGTTAATGTGAATAAAAAGCAAGCAAGCAGCAAAGCATGGGAGCTGTATGCAGGGAACTACATACCCTAGTCAGAAACAACAACATTCAGGCCTTGGTAAAAAGATCCGAGAATCTTGCTGGGATCACAAAGGCTCAGCATTTCTGATGTTTAGAATTTATAGTAATAAAGTGTGAACTAATACTACATTCACTTAGTGAATTAATATTAAAACTTTGGATATAAATGCTTGGTTGTGTAGATGATGTCAATAGGAAGGCTTTGATTTCATCAACCAGGGGACGCTCTTCTGTGAAGCAGGTCTACTTAGAAGAGATGGCGTCCACGTAACAAAGAAGGGAAATCTTTGGACAGCAATTCACCAACCTGGTGCAAAGGGCTTTAACAGCTAAGTTTAAAAGGGGCTGGTTTAAAAAAAAGAAAAGAAAAGAAAAAGTAAGTACAAAAATCAGTGACTTTGACAGAGGGCTAGAAGTTGGGACAGAATGGATAATTACAGTAGGGTCATGGGAGCAACAAAACAGAAAACAGTGCAGGAAATGCTCATTTTCTTAGATATCTAGACACAAATGCAATGAATATGGGGAACAAACAGGAAGAATTGGAAGTCTTAGTGCACAAACAAAATTATGACAACTGGCCTCACAGAGAGATGGTGGGCTAAATCTCATAACCAGAAGATTGGTACAGAGAGGTATAGCTTCTTCAGAAAGAATAGGCAAAGAAAAAAGTGAGGTGTTGCATTATTTATCAAGAATGTGTACACTTATTCTGATGTCAGAACAATGTGAGAGGCAGATCAGTTAGCTGAAAGTCTGAATGACGATAAAGGGGGGAAAACAGGAATGACATCATTGTGTGGCTCTACTACAAATCACTAAATGAAGAGGAAAAGGTAGATGAGGTATTTCTAGAGTAAATAACAGAAATATTCAAAACAGAAGATCTGATAGTAATGGAGGACCTTAACTACTCAGACAACTATTTGAAAAGTAATATCGCAACACACAAAATATGCTGGGAACAATTCTAACAAGGAGCAATTGGTTGTGAATCTGATGGTGGAAGGCAACAAAGGTGAAAGTAATAAAATCATAGACCTCTTAATAAGGACACAGAAAGCAGAATCAGGACAACACAGTTCAAAAGAGCAGATTTTAACTATCAGAGAGAACTGATACAGGTCTGATAAATTTTCTTCCCAAGGTATCTTAAGATAAAAAGGAAAGACAAGAAGAATAGTAATAGACCAGGGGTCTCAAACTCAAACCACAACAAGGGCCGCATGAGGACTAGTAGAGGGCCACATGAGGACTAGTACGTTAGCATGAGGGCCGCACCACTGAGAAGTTTTTATACAACAATTCTGCAAATACTGGTAACACTAGTGTCGCCGGGGGCCGCAGGAAATAGCTTTAGAGGCCACTTGTTTGAGACCCCTGCAATAGACCAATATGGCTGCCTCAGGCACTCACTAATGACCTGAAACTCAGTTACAAATTCTACAAAAAGTGGAAATATGGACAAATTGGTAATGAGGCATACAAAAGAATAGCACAAGGATGTGGGGACAAAAAATCTGAAAAGTTAAGGTAAAAATTCACTACAAATGGCAAGAGGTATAAAAGGCAATAGGAAGAGATTCAAATCACCAAATAAGGAGGAAGAGATTCAATCACTACATAAGGAGCAAAAGAAAGACAAAGGAAAAGTATAGATCTACTACTTGGCAGAGGAGAGTTCATAACAGAGAACTCCAAAAAGGGTGAGATGATGAGTGGCTATTTTGCTTCAGTCTTGATTAAAAAAGTTAAATTGTGACCAGATGCTTAACAAAATGAATATTAACAAGTGGAAGGAATGCAAGTGGGAATAAGAAAATAATTGGTTAATGAATATTTAAATAAATTAGATGCATTCAAGTTAGTAAGGCCTGATGAAATTTGCTCTGTGATACTTGAAGAGCTAGCTGAAGCAACCTCAGAACCATTAGCAATCATCTTTGATAATGCATGGAAAACTGGTAAGGTCCCAGAAGACTAGAGAAAGGCTAACAGGGTACCTATTTTTAAAAAGAACACCACATACCACCTGGTGAATTATAGAACAATCAGCATAACTTCCAGATGTGAAAAGACACTAGAACTAATTATTAAGCAATCTATCTCAAGCACCTAAAGGGTAAGCAGTAACAGCCAACTTGGATTTGTCAAGAACAGATCATGCCACTGTAACTATTTTCCTCCTCTGACAGTGTTACTAGTCTAGCAGACAGCGCAGAAACACTAGACATGATTTATCTTGATTTTTTAAAGCTTTTTGACATAACCCCATATAAGAGTCTCATAAGCAGACTAGAGAAATATCATCTGGATGCAATTACTATAAAGTGAATGCACAACTGTTTGAAAGCCCATATGCAAAGGAACAGTTATCGCTGGTTCAAACTGGAAAGATATATCTCGTGGGGTGTTACCATGGTAAGTCCTGGGTCCTGTACTATTCAAGAATTTCAATAATGGTTTGTATAACATTTATAAAATTTGCACATGACAATAAGTTGTGAGAGGTCCTTTGGAGGACAAGATGAGAACTGAAAAGGACCTTCATAAATTGAAGAACTACCTGAAATGAACAAGATGAAATTCAAAAAAGAGAAGTGCAAAAAGAAAAAATCAAATACACAACTACAAAATAGAGAATAATTGGCTAGACACCAAGGGTATGTCCATACATCTCTTTTATTTCAAAATAACACTGGTTATTTCGAAATAAGAAGAGATTAGGTCCACACGACATATTCTGATTTCAAAATGATGGGCTCCATCATTTCAAAAGAAGAGTCGTCATTTTGAAATAGCTTAAACCTTCTTTAAATCAGAATGGCTCTTATTTTGAAATGGTTATTTTGAAATAACGCCGTTCGGACATGTTATTTCAAAATAACCATTATTTCGAAATAACACTTTTGCTCTTCTCCTTCCCAGGGTGCCTTCCTTTTAGCCTATATTGGGTGGGGGCATGGCCCAGGGAGGTGGCCATGTTGCCACACCTCCCATGGTGCCTCTCTCTCCTAAAGTGAAATAGCAAGTCCTGTGTTTGGACATGCTATTTAGCTTTGAGCTTTTCCCTTAATTCAAATTAACATTTTCTTAATTTGAATTAACTCATTTAGAAATAAGGATTTTATTTCAAAATAACTCATTTTGAAATAACTTATTTCAAAATAATGATGTATGTGTGGACATAGCCCAGTACTTCAGAAAAGGATCTGGTGTTTATAGAGGATCACAAATTGAATACGAGTCAACAATGTGATACAGTTGCAAAAAAGGCTATGATGATTCTAAGGCTTTTTAAGAGGTGTTTCATACGTATGCCATGGGAAACAATTTTTCATATCTATTTGCACTGGCAAGGTTTTAGTGGTTCTCAACCACTGTGTCGGGATGCATTACTGGGTCACCACACAGCCGCAAGTGTGTCACGCAGAGCCAGAGAGATGGCTGGGATTTGGTCTGGGGGGGGTAGGCTGGTGTGTCCTTGTAAGGTCATGATATTCTACCAAATGTGTGGCGGCTTGCAAAAGGCTGAGAACCACTGAACTGTGGCCAATTTCATATTTTAACAAATTGCTTAAATCTCCTCTTCTGATTGACAGAGGCAGCAAGACCTGTAGTAACAATCATAAGATTGAAAGTCAGCATATCCTGACTTCCAATCCTGTCCCTGACAAATACTTACTGTGTGGTCTAAATCCAGATCAACAAATTGCAGGAAGACAGCTTTAACTTCTCCACTTCACTTTTCTCATCAGTAAAATGAGAACAATAAACACTTATCTATCTAACTCACAAGTATGTGGTGTGAATTAATATGGACTGCCCCAAGAAGATGTAAAGCATTATACAATTATCACTATCACAGAGTAGCAATAAAGCAAAATCGAAATTGGTTGATTTGACTCCATCATGTCACTATTCTCTCACAGCAGGAATGTTACTATAGGAATGTTGACTGTAATTTAAAACTATTTTTATAAAATTCAATTGTATATATTTTTCTCATCTTCTGATCTTTCAGAACACCATACTGGAATACATACAAAGTAGCCTGCAATTCAACAATATGAGTACATAGTAGAATAGCAACTAAAATGTTGTTCAATTTAAGGTTGAGTCTTTAGGATGACAATTTCCAAAGGGATAGCCATGTTAATCTAGTCCAGCAAAACAAACAAGGAGTCCTGGGGCACTTTTAAAGACAAACATATTTATTTACCGCATGAGCTTTCATGAGAAAAAAACCCACTTTGCCAGACAGTCTGACAAAGTGGGATTTTCTCCCATGAAAGCTCATGTGATAAATAAATTTGTTAGTCTTTAGAATTACCACAGGACTCCTTGGTCTTTTTTTTAGGGTAACATACAGTTTTAGTGATATTTTAAAACTGTTTTGAAGCCAAATTAGTACAAATTCTAACAGAAACCATATGACAAATAAGATAACTTGACAAGGATTTTTCACATTGGTCATACAACTCTTCTCCTTTTCTCATATTCTTCCTCTTCCTCATTCCTTGTTTCTTTCCGCCTTATCTGAGGAATAGAGATTGTGAGTATGCCAAGAACGCAATGATCATTTACAATAACATCCAACTTGAGAATTGCATCAATACCTGTGTTTTATTTCTAAATCAATTTATTACGATGACTAGGCTATTTTAACTGAAATTAGGATGGCATTCTCAAAAGTATTAAAATCCATTTGTATGGCTAATTATTACATCACTTTTAAATATGTAATCCTCCAGTAGGAGGCATGAGGTTTTATTAAGTATATCTGCACTAGAATGTTCCCTGGTTTAAAAATACCCACACAGCTATGTTTGCATTTTTACAAGTTATAGCTATGTCCAAATCTTTATTTTAAATCATTCAAAATTAGGATGAATGAGATTAGACAATGGAAAATTTTAAAAGGCAATTTAAATAAAATTTTACAGTGTTTGCAGAACATGTTTTTAAACCCCTTTTAGAAACTGGTGTCTTAAAAGGGAAAGAAAAGGTGTTATTGATTCAGATACCATAAATGGGTTTACATTAAATTTTGAGTTATTCTGTGAGGGATGTGATTTGTTTTCTTAAAAAAGATTCAAACAACATCTCATTATTCTATTTCATGTAATAACATCGATGTTTCTAATGTTCATCACAGGTATTAGTGATTTGTTTAATACTTCTTTAAAAACTCACATGCTAACCACTTTACTTGAAGAAATCTAACAAAATCTTTGAGAAACAAATGCATAACACAGTTATGGACAATGGTTTCCTTTCTATCATTCTGCAAAATGGAATTTAACTGTACATGTTAATCAAAAGATACTATGCAAAATACAATCAGCTTTGAGCAGTGGTTGAAGTATAATTCGACAGTCCCTGCAACCCTCCTAGTCTCTGGGCCCCCTTCATGCCTGTGTGGGCCCCAGCCCAGGTAGGCATTTGCAACCACTTCTCAGTACCACATGCACCAATTATCATTTCATAAAAATATGGTTATCGTTCCATTAAAATACTGGCCCTGATGTTGGCCATATATGCTGCCTTCTGCACCTCCCCAGCCTCTATCCCAGTCTCAGATTCTGCCTCCGCTGCACCCCTCACCACACTCCTGCCCTCATGCACTACTCCCTTGCCCCAATCCTGGCCTCACACGCTGCCCCCCTCCACCCCCCACCCTGATCCTGGTCTCACACACCACCCCTCTGGCCCCCTACCCCAGCCTCACACACTGCCCCCCTGTGCACCCCTAGATGGTACTTGGTCCTGGAATGAAAGCAGAGGACTGGACTGAGTCCTAATTGCTGTGCTGCAGTTAGATGCTTCCTCCTGGGTCCTAATGCTGGAACAATTTCATTTCTATATAAGCTGGGCAGCCCAGCACACACAGAAAGGGAACCCTCCCAGCACTAGCACCCCAGAGGCAGCTCCCAACTGGCTTAGCCTTAGGCTGTTTCTCTGTGAACACGCAGCCCAAGCCTGCCGCAACTCCTGGTCCAGGGCAGAGCAAAACACACATTCCACCTGCTTGTTCTATTTTTAGGGGCTCCGAAACTCTGGCCCCTCAAATTTGTGGGCCCAGAACAGTGTTCCAGGGCTTTCCAAGCTACTTGAACCCCTGGCTTTAAGAATAAGAAATTTAAAAAATTTTAAGAAGGGCATTCCCCTTTAAGTCAGAGCTACTCATAGTGACTGGCTCACTGCCAATTCAGAATTTGGAGAAGGAGGCATTTCAACACCTCCACTCAGCCTGTAATTTTCCAACTGGAAGATTTTTCTTATATTACTACTGAAGCACTAGCATTATGGATTCGCTGTTCTTTAGTTATTCAGGTCTCCAGCATTAAAGCGAATTATTGCTAACTGTTCAGATTAAGAGTTTTCATATTGTATGATATACCAAACAAATGCTACATTTTTCTTCAGAGGTCACAGTAAATGCAAGTGTTAGAGAAACTGTTCCATTATTAATAGCACTAACTGCAGGAAAGCTCTGCCAGAGCCCTATACTTAAAGGTAATTTAGATTCCCCTTTTTTGTGTGAGCAAATTTCATGCAGACAGTATCATTTATGTAGAAAAATTCAGAACTAAATCATTGGGTATTTTTCCCCATCTTTCTTCAGCTTTTAACCCTGGACATACTCTATAGACCAAATTTTGCAAAACTTTCTCTAAATTTGCATATTCCAAAATATAATATTGGAAACACAAACAAAAATCCTGGATGCAAATTGTGCAAACAGACAATATGGCCAAATTTAAACTTGGCACAACTATACAGTCTCATATGCATATAACATAACGTGATTTAGTGAATAATAATATTATTAGGCTGAGTTTGGGATGACATCACATGCAATTATAAGAAGCTTTTATTTTGTTTCTTCACATATTTTAGAGAAATAATATTATAGATTACAGTTAGAACTTGAAATTATTGTTTTGTTGCTACTAGAAGAACTTTAAATCTAAACCTGTAGCCAACTTCATATGGAACACCAAATGAAGCCAATGGATAGAACTTGAGAGATTGGGCTTTTTATTACTTAAAAGGTTGAGAAAGTTCCTGATACTGGAGAGCAAGTGATATTAAATTTTTAAAGTAGCTTGTAAGAGAAATTAAAAGGTTAAAATATGAAAGGTAAGTAGAAGTGTCTAGGTGCTGGCCCAAGGCCTAAGTAATCCAAAACAGTGGGCCTGAACAAAATGTACACTGGGGCTGAACTGAAGGTACTGACTAGAGACAGGTTACAAAAGTCCAAATTCACTAAAATTGGCAAGAAATAAGCTGAAATTAAAATAATAAGCATAAAAAATGAGAATGTACCTGGAGAAAGGTGGTGGTGGGTCAGTCTAAATTCAAAGAGATAAGGATGTGTGTTTCGCATCGCTTGGCCTGTGCAAAAGTAGGGCTTTGGTCAAACCAAGATGTCTTGATGGATGGAGATGCCCAGTGATGCACGGACTTATCAAACTGATGGATGGCATGAAAAAAGGGCAATCAATGTAAATGCAGATAAGGATATAAAAGTAGGAGCCCGGAGCCCAGACTCCATGCTGCTGAAGGGGGTGACAGCAAGTCCTGCAGTCAGTTGAGCTGTTCCATTACATTGAGAGCACAAATGCTGCGAACAAATCTGTTGAAATAGCTTGTTTGCCATAGTGCTATGGTGCAATAAAGCCTAGCCTGGCACCTTCATTTCTATCAAAGATCCATGGTCGTGTTGGTTTCCTTGATCGTGAGTGTTGCCTCAGTTTACCTCTTGCATCCAGGGTATGCCTAGGCTACAAGTCACCAAGCTAACAGAGTTCTCACTAGAGATCTGAGCCAAAGGTAACCCAAAGCATTAACCAAAAGAACACCTTGGCTTAGGATCAACAGGTTAACTGAGTTCCTGTCTAGATTACTGGGCTAACAGAGTTCCCACTTAGAAATATGAGCCAAGGGTAATCCTGAGACAGCACACCTTCAGAGATGAGATTCACTCGTGCATTCACACATGCAGTCAAACTGATATCAGCACAGGACACAGAACAACACTGATCAGAACAGTTCCCTACATGCCTGACCACACACTGCCCGGCAAGCCACATACCTCAAGGAAAATAAAAGTCTAGAAGAGTCATATTACCAAAGGCCAGATCTATAAGCCTTACTCTTCCAGTATAGTATTTTATGACACAAGAAAATCCTACTGATGTGAGTAAATGGTTCCAGAATCTGGCCCTAAATAAGAAAAAAATAAAAAAGTAAAATTAAACAGGAATCTCATTAATAATTGGTGGCTTACCAATGTATAATGCAGATGAGGTGCATGTCCTTCACTATGTCCCATACTAAACAATGAGAAACTGAAGCCAGAATATCTAACATATTCATATATGTATAGTTGACAACAATCAAAACAAAAATCAAGATTTAACTCTCATTTCCTATGACCCCTCAAATACAAGAATAAAAGCACCCACCCACCACCAAATACTTTTTGAAAAGCAATACAAAGACAACTTCTGAATCTCTATCTATTTTCTATGCTGTCTGTTCGAGGCCAGATATTACAAAAAACTTTCTAGTGAGCATTAAAAAAAAAAAAACAACTCTTTTCTCCGCTGCCTTGAATGGTATTGAATACCCTGTTGATGCTTAACAAAAAACAGATACAAAACCTGAGCACAACTTAAAGGAAATAAAGTCCTTGGAGAAACAAAATGCACATATTATATGACAAACAATAGAATTGTTAAATATTTGTAATTGTATCTACCATTACAATATTACTAAATGCTAACCCAGTGGGCACTTAGAGTGCGTATTATATTAACCATTAGAAATTTGAACAAGATCAAACAAATTCTTCTGACGGAGAGTAGTTCACTCTCTCGAATTAAAGTCTGCTGGAATCAGTTTATATATAAACTGTATTGTTAAACTTCCAAAATATTCTTAAAGTACATTCAGCAAAATTCAGGTGCCACGTATGCGCCTAAATGAGGAGTGTCTCTAAGGCTATGTCTACACATGCATTGTTATTTCAAAATAAGGATTTCGAAATGAGTTATTTCAAAATAAAATCCTTATTTCGAAATAAGTTAATTCGAATTAACAAAATGTTAATTCGAATTAAGGGAAAGCCTGCAATCCAAATGGCTGTTATTTCGGAAGGGATATTTCGAAATAAAGCTGTTTGGACCTGTTCTTTCGAAACAACAGCTTTATTTCGAAATATCCCTTCCGAAATAACAGCCATTTCGGGGGGGGGGGGG
>ML681997.1:26428312-26499917 GCA_007922195.1 Podocnemis expansa
GGGGGGGGGGCAGGTTTTACTTTTTCAAAATGACGATTCTTATTTCGAAAGGACGGGATCCGTCCTTTCGAAATAAGAAAACGTCGTGTAGACCTAATTTCTTTTATTTCAAAATAACGAGTGTTATTTCAAAATAAAAGTGTTGTGTAGACATAGCCTAAGAGTTCTGCTGGGGTCTGGTTTGTTCTTGCTAGGTCAGTGTTTTTTTTTGGGGGGGGTTGTTTTTTTGATACTACAAAAGGTATTTTATTGGAAAGTTACAGTTGTACAGTTTCCAGAAGAAGTTATGCAGAGCCAACTGGAATTCAATGCTTTATAGCTACTCTGCCACTTGCACACTCTTTGGTAACACCTTCAAGCAGAGATGCACTTGACAATACTCTCCTTTTCCTGCTGCACAGTGATGGTCTGCACATTTTCTACCCAGTTGATCACGTGATCCTGTTCCTTATGATGCACCTGTTGTTGTAGAACAATTTGGTAGTCTAGGCGCTTTTTCACTTCATTGTACACAGTGAGTAGTCTTTCTCTGTAGTTAGTCACTAGTATCACAGCAATATCATTCTGCTTAACAGACTTAGCAGCCCAGAGCCAGAAATTTCTAGCATGTGGTGTGTAGTTTTGAGCATACTCCACAAGGTGCCCTGCTAGGGCAGTGGTCAGATGCGTGAGAGCAAGCAGCTAGCCCAAGGCAGTTGCACTGAGAAGCATCCATGTGTTCTGTGTAAGGGCAGAAGCTGAGCTAGGACACGAGCAGACCACAGGCCATTTTCTCCAACTCTGAGGCATTTTGCCAGAGCTGTAACTAAAGAATTCGGGGCCTGGCATGCACCCCTTACAATGGCTGGTGCCTGGAGTGGGCGGTGAGGAATGCGCCCTTTAATGGAGTGGCTCAAAGAAGCTGCTCCGGCATGCCTGGGGCAAAGCCCCGCTCACCCTGCCATAGTTATGGCCCTGTGTATTTCTCTGGGTTAGTGGCACTGTTAACCCTCTAGCACGGAAGCCTAGAGGCATCGGTTGCAGAGAAGGGACCATTGGGAAAGAAGGGTGGTTTCTTTTAATTGTAGACTTTGGGTTGTGTTCTTTTTTGTAATAAGGGGAAAGAACCAATATTATTGTGCTCCCAAGCAAGAGGAAGGAAAGTCTCCAAGGACTTATATTGAGGATTTCTGCTGCCAAAGAGAAGGGAGCTGCTTCTTTCAACACAAGCCTTTGGACCTGGTCAATAAAGATCATAACAGACTCATGTGGATTTAACTAAATAGCCAGATCGTGTTATAGTGCTGTATAGTAATTTTCCATTTTTCTTTCATCGTAAGGTTTATACAGTTAGTATTTAATGTAGTTCACTGCTTTTTTATTTTCATTAATTCTGAACAGTCTTTGATGTGAGTCCCTTTGGGACTGAGTCCTGAGTCTCTAGCTGCTCCTCTATGGGAGTTGGGGTTTATTTCTGCTGGGCATTGAAGAAAGGTACTAGAGTGATCTCTAGCCCACCTCAAGGTTACACAGGTGTATGTGCCTCTGCAAGGAGGAGAGGGTGCAAAACATTCTCTCTCTTGTGCATCATGCAAAAACCAAGAGGTGCATGCTACTCTAAAGGAGAAAGATAGATAAGGTGAAGACAGGTCTGTGGATGCTATTGCCCCTCTGCACTGGTCTGAAGAGTATGGTTCATACTGCTCCCTATTACATAGCAGAGAGAAATGAGGCACGTCTACTCAAGCTCAAAGTCAATGAAACCTCATATTGCCACTTACTCAGGACTGTGGCTAAATGCAGCAGCCTAGCTCAAAAGATTTGCCAGTTGATCATGGCTGACTTAACCATATAGGTCTTTATTCTGGTTATTTTGTGCTGTAAGTCTACTGTCATTTTTTAAATTTAACAACGCGTACAAACCAACAGGCTCTAATGAATGGACACTGCAGCCTGTAATAGTGATTCAGCGCCTTAAATGAGAGTGTTTAATTTTTCTGAAGACTTCAAAGCCATGTGCTGTGTGTTCCATGTCCTGGTTATTTAATTCACACGGCCACAAATGACACACTGATTGTGGAGGAACCTGACTCTAAGGCAGCGGTCTCAAACACATGGCCTGAGGACCATATGCAGCCGCTAAAGCTATTTCCTGTGGCCCGCAATGGCACTATCATTACCAATATTTGCAATATCATTGTATGAAAAGATTTCAGTGGTGCGGCGCTCAGGCTAATGTATTAGTCTTCATGCAACCCTCGTGGTCATTTGAGTTTGAGACCCCTGCTCTAAGGCCTGTTCCTCCCTGTCTGTCAGAGGGAGACACACCACCTTATTATCACAGCCCTGCAGGTAAAGTTCTGTAAAAGGGAATTAGTGGGCCTGCAGGGGTCCAGGGTTTAGCACCTTGCCCTGAAGTAGGCAAAACCGTCTATGGGCCCCGGGCAGGGCAGACTTTACAGGCTGGGATCAGGTAACCCCTCCATGGGTGGAATGGAAAGGAGGTGCAGGCCCACCCAATTCCTCTGTGGCCTGTCCACACACACACACACCCTTGTCTCTGAGGGAGGCCACTCCACCTCACTACACTGAGGCTGGCAAATCAATCAATTATAACAGCACAGTGCAATTTGCCAGCATCCCTACTGACTGACAGTTCTACTCAATTTGTGAAAACTGCGCTAAACTATAAATACTCACATCTTTTCTCTCTAAAACACGTGTTCAAATCCCAGTAGGGGTACACAGTGTCCGCCTGGAGTCTGCACAGGAGAACTGAGATACTGGCCCAGTGTTTTGAGGAAAGAAGAAGGTGAAGTTGTAAAGATTAGAGACACCTACAGATCATTAGCTACCCAGCCTAAACAATATTAAAAAAAAAGGAAGACAGCTGGGTGCCATTTGTGTAAGCAAAACCACACATTTGGAAGCTCCTGAATAAAGATGGGGCTACACAGCCAGATCAGTCTGAAGAGGGAAGAAAGCTGTCCTTGGAGGGATGTCTTTTGGAATGAATGTGACCTGGCCTATCACTAAACTTTGAGGAAAGGGAAGCTTTTGTGTATTTTATTTACTGTGTACTAAGAGGGAAGAAACCCTAAGAAACTGTGTCTTTATTCTTGTGTTGAAGAGACTTAGGACAGGATTGGCTATAGAGGAAAGAGAGATGACAAAAGTAAGCTTGAGGAAGATGGCAGAAAAAGCACTGGGCTTGACCCAGAGGCCTGCTTTGTTCATTTAGGGTACAAGACTATAGTCCTCAGTAAAGGAGAGCAGGAGCTCCTCTCTGCCTCCTCAACCATAAAGGAGGAAACAACTGTTAAGTAGCATCTAGTAAACAAAAAGTGTATTTTCTGATGGTTGCTCAGTGGCATGTGAGAAATGAGTTTGATGGTCTCAGTTAAATTCCTGGTAGATAAATGTCCACTAAACAAAGAGAAAAAGTAAAAAGTCCCACATACTATCATAACAGGCAATCCTTCTTAACAGAACGGGCATGGAAAACGAGCATCAGCTAGTCTCGTACCTTAAAGGTGGTGAGCCTACTTCATGGGTGAAGACATAAGGGGCACAACATGACTGTTTTGGGTATATTTGTAGACTACTACATTGCCAGAGCTGTTGATTTGTCACCATCCAAGTGTAACAATTACATATAAAGTGATTTTAAAACATTGCAAGGCTAACAAATAATACTAAAAGAGCAAAATAAGATTTTTCGAAAGTGCCTCCTGTTGGCCTATCCTTAGTCCCAGGGATGTCAATAGTAAAATTAGGTCAACATGATAAGCTTTGGAAAATCCCTCTCTATCTTTATAAAATTTATATATTCTTGGGTACTGAAAGCTAATGTGCCTCAGAGATAGTGCTTCAATGCACTCAATTAGAGCTGTATGCACAGCTTTTGTTATGACTGTATCTTGCTACATGATCCTTTCTACTTAATTTCTACTTTGTTCCGCATGTTAGGATTTAAGGGCCTCACCTGCAAGATGCTGAACATCTCTGGCTTCCATTTTTATATGAATGGAAACTGAGAGGACTCAGTTCCCAGCAGGAATCAGCTCTTATAGAGATTACTCAACATCAACTCCCTTTCCAAGTTTTCAGTTCTCCTCCTGTAAAGTACACTTGTTACCAAGGCAAACAACAAATGCAGATAAATATCACTCTCAATAATAGCAACCACATGGTCAACAAACCTTCCTCATGCAGTACAAGATCTAGTTCCTAGTTATGTAAAATTAATCTGTGATCTTATGCAGTCTTCGCTTACTTTTCATTTTAAGATTTTGATATATTTGCTATATAAAAAGGGATATCATAGATATAAGCATCATTATCCTTCTGTCCATTTTGAAACCTATTACTGTTACAAGCAACACCTAACATTACTATAACTTGTAGAAGGGAATGTTTTTGGACTTTTGACTTTGTTTTCTATTTATTGCATAACAATAGAGAAAAGAAAAAAATTAAGAAGCAGGAAAATGTGCTTGTTGTCAGCCCACAGATATTGACAGATGTGGTACCTGAAACTATTTCTTAACAAACAACCAGCTTTTGAGTGTCTCTTTAACACACGAAAATTATACATTCTGTAGAAGAGACATCTGTTCCTTCTACCACGGCAATGCATATCTGAAATTCAGTAGTTTTGCTTTCATATAGTAAATGTTAATTGCAATCACAAGTTGGGCAAAGAATGAGAAGAAACATGCACAGCCACAGAAGTACAAATTGAGTTGCTAAAATAACACACCCATCACCAGGGAGACTCTACAGACAATACAGCTCTGGAAGGAAACTATTAAACAGGCTATGTGCTACCAGGATGTAAGCTGCATTGTCCTAAAGAAGCTTCTGGGGACAAAAGAAAAACAACCCAGACAGAAGAAAAACAAAAAGCAGTTGTGTGGCACTTTAAGACTAACAGATTTATTTTTTGCATGAGCTTTCGTGGGAGAAGATCCCACTTCCTCAGATGCTTCGAAGATGGGTGACCTTACAGAAAGGAATGAAACTAAATGCAAGGGGGTGTGAAACATAGGATCAGGTCATAAAGTAACAGCAAATCAGAGCAGTTTACAGGCTTAAAGAATGGGAAGCCTGAAGTCAAATTACCCTTTGTAATGTGAAAAGAACCCATAATCTCGATTGAGTCCTGCTTTCACAGAATTTAGTTTGCATATTAATTCGAGTTCAGCTGTTTCTCTTTCAAGTCTTGATGTCCCAGGTACATCTCTAACGACAGTCGTTAATAAATCCATCATCGAGTGATTAGGAAGATGGAAGTGCTCAGCAACTGGTTTCTTTGTTCTTTGATTTCTGATATCAGCTCTGTGCTCATTCAATCTCTTACGGAGCCGTCCTGTTTGTCCAATATATAAGGTGTTGGGGCATTTCTTGCACATGATGGCACAGACCACATTAGTAGACGAGCAGGTAAATGAGCCTTTGATGGAGTAGCAGGCTTGATTAGGACCTATGATGGTGTTTGTTGTGTAGATATGTGGGCAGACTTGGCAGCGTGGTTTTTTGCAAGGGTGTGTGCCTGCTTCAATGTTCTTGTTGTTAGATCTGTAGTTGCTGGTGAGTATCTGTTTAAGATTAGGGGGCTGCCTATAGGCAAGGAGTGGTCTGTCTCCTAATGCTTGAGAGAGAGAGGGATCATCTTTTAGAATTGGCTGTAGGTCCTTAATGATCTGTTGCAGAGGTCTGACTTGAGGATTGTATGTGGTGACTAGTGGTGTTCTGTTGCTTTCTTTCTTGGGTCTCTCCTGTAGTAGACGACTTCGGGGAACGCGTCTAGCTCTGTCAATTTGTTTTCTTACTTCCCCAGGTGGGTACTGTAGTTTCAAGAATGCTTGATAGAGATCCTCAAGATGTCTGTCTCTGTCTGAGGGATCAGAGCAGATGCGGTTATATCTTAAGGCTTGGCTGTAGACAATGGATCGTGTGGTGTGTTTAGGATGGAAGCTCGAAGGATGTAGGTAACTATACCGATCAGTAGGTTTTCAGTATAGGGTGGTGGTGATATGTCTATCCCTGATTTGTACTGTAGTGTCAAGAAAGTGGATCTCCTGTGTGGAGTGTTCCAGGCTCAATTTGATGGTGTCGTGGAAATTATTGAAATCTCTGTGAAAATCTTCAAGAGCATCCTTGCCGTGTGTCCAGATGATAAAGATGTCATCGATGTAGCGCAGGTAAAGAAGAGGTGTCTTGGGATGAGACTTGAGGAAACGTTGTTCTAAGTCGCCCATAAAGATGTTGGCATATTGTGGGGCCATGCGGGTGCCCATAGCAGTGCCACTGATTTGGAGATATAAATGATCCTCAAATCTGAAGTGGTTGTGGGTGAGTACAAAGTCGCAAAGTTCAGTCACGAGCTGCGCTTTGTCATCATCTGGGATGGTTCTTCTAATAGCTTGTAATCCATCCTTGTGTGGGATGTTGGTGTAAAGAGCTTCTACATCCATAGTGGCCAGAATGGTGTTTTCAGGAAGTTCTCCAATGGACTGTATTTTCCTCAGGAAGTCCGTGGTGTCTTGAAGATAGCTGGGGATGTTGATAACATAGGGTCTGAGGAGGTAGTCCACGTAGCCAGATAGGCCGGCAGTAAGAGTGCCAATGCCTGAGATGATGGGGCGTCCAGGGTTTCCTTTTGTATGCATTTTGGGTAGTAGATAGAACATCCCTGGCCGTGGTTCTGGTGGTGTTTCTGTCTCTATACATTCTTGTGCTGTCTTAGGGAGTTTCTTGAGTAGGCGTTGTAATTCCTTTTGGTATTACTCAGTGGGGTCAGAGGAAAGTGGTCTGTAGAAGGCTGTGTTAGAGAGTTGTTTATAAGCCTCCTGGTCATAATCTGATTTATTCATGATGACAACTGCACCTCCTTTGTCAGCCTTCTTAATGATAATGTCAGAGTTGTTTTTGAGGCTGTGGATGGCATTGCGGGCATGCACTAAGAATTTTTCATAAGGTTAGAGACTGAAGCTATACATGAGATTTGGCCTGGAAGCAAATTATTAAAAAGAGAGAGGTTAGTACACCTATTAAATTGCAGATATTTTATGGAAAATAATAGTAAAGAAATAGAAGAGACTCTTCAAAAGATGATAGTAAAGAAATAGAAGAAACTATGTCTTCATACAAAATTGGTATCAAATTTAAGAGATACTGTATACTTATACACTTATGTATTATATGAGCCCCTTCTTCCCGGGCACTAGGAGCAAGCTCATAAGAGAGAGGGTAGAGCCAGACCACTTGGGCACCGCAAAGATTTATTGCTTCCAAGACAGTCTTTGGGGTCCTAAAAAGCCAAATATAACTTAGAGCTACCTTAAGGTTGCTTTAAATCATTCCCAGAGCCAACAGAACATTCCTGCATCTACTTACACGCATGCTTAATTATACATATGCAAATAGTGACATTAACTTGTAATTACTCAAGCACAAGATGCTAAGAACACAAATAAGTATTCCCAGGATTGGGGCCAAAACAGGTTTCCAGTTAACCCCAGGACTGTTATGCTACTAAAATGATGTAAAGCCACATTGTCCTCCAATCTTTTCTTTGTCTCATGACAATCACATCTCAACTAAACAAAGGAATCTGCACTTGTATTTTTAAGCTTTTAATATGGTGTTGTAAATAAGGGACAACAAAAAATCTGACACTGTAAAATATAGTTGAGCTCCATTATCAAACCACAATGTCTCAATTGTGATACCCATGCTTATCTTTGTACATTTGAATTTGCAACCCTTTTTTCAGGAATATCTGTTTTTCAAAAACTCTTCCCCCTCCTGCTCTTTTGCTTCTTCCACTAAAATATGCCTTTGGGTTGTTTTACAGAGTGTTTGGATAAAATCTACATGGACTTTAAACTGTGAAAAAAAAAAACGAATCAACTAACTTTTTAGTGCTTGGCTAAATTTAAGTTGTATTACTAAATACGGACAGTCCAATACTGTTTAAAAGTGCTTTAAAACACTACATAGCTGTATGATATTGCAGCTATGTATTCATAGGAACCCTGTTTACCAAGATCAGTGTGCTCAATAGAATTTTCTTATTTCTTTATTTTCTTATTGAAGAATTGCCACATGGATTTCAAATTCAGACAAATAGTCATTTTGTGACTCTGCCAAAGCAAACATGCTACAGTAACCTCATTCTTTAGAGAGTCAATTTATTTAACTAACTTTAAACATTAAGTACTATATGGCAACATTTAGAAAAGTTTTTAGGATCACAAACATGAATGTGTTTAAAAGGACAGGTGTGCAAGGTCACAATGCCATTCTCTCAAATTTGGCTTGGCTACCTTCCCATCAGCAAATCTGAATGCTTCTTCAACCCCATGAGCCTGCTTGGTCCACACTACTCCCCTTTGTTGTCATTCTAGTACCCATGAACAAAAGCATGCACAAACACTGGGGAGGAGCAGACTGGGGCCCCAGAACCACAGTCCCCAGGATGCTGGGAAAATTGGATCTGGGCTTTGGATACTTCCTGGGGAAGAAGAGATCTTAGAGGATGAGATCTGGGACCCTGAGAACTACCTGTCCCCTGGTGAGGAGTGGGCAAGAGGGGCAAGGAAGGGAAAGAGTGTGAGTGACTGGTAAAGATGCAGCAATAATGGATATTGTTAGGGACTACCAAATTCACAGTCCATTTGACCAATTTCACAGTTACAGGATTTTAAAAATCAACTTCACAGTTACATCTGAAATTTCATAGTATTATAACCATGGGATCCTGAACCAAAACAGGATTATGAGGGAGTCTCAAGGCTGTTGTAGATGGACTGTGAGCCAAGTCAGACCCACTTCTGGGAACCTCCTCCAGCTGCAAGAAGCTCCATGGCTCCTCCCTCTACAGTGAGCCCTCCCCTCCAGGTAGGAAGCAATGGGAACAGGGAGCGAGGTTCGGTTCAGAGCTTTCTGCAGCTGCAAGACGTCCCCAGAAGGGTCCCAACAGCACTTCTGCACAATCTGCTGGAGAAAGGGAAGTCCCATCCATCCACACAACAACCAGTCATAGGAACTGGAGCCCATCATGTGGTAGAAAACTCAGTTGTGCCCCCCAGCCCTGCCCCTTCCTGGCAGATCTTATGGAGAAGACTAGCTTTCACAGTTTGTAATGCATTTTGGGTGTGAATTTGATAGGACCTAGATACTGTGCATGGAAAAATGAAGAGATAGAGCAAGACAGTGAATGAAGACATAGAAGGAACAAAGGAGGGGCTAGAGTAAGGAAGTGAAGGGAAGAGGGAGAGACTGCTCTCAAGAGTTTAAAAATTTAAGCTCTAGCAATCACCCCCCCCCCCACAGGAAAAAATAAATATTAGAAAACATAGTGATCTCAACCTAAATTCCAAAATTGTGGATGCAAAAATGTGGATACTGAAAAGAGAAAGCTGCAATTTTAAAGTATATTTCTGACTCTAGACATGGTGGAGTGAAACTATCATTTTTTTCAAACAAGAGAACTGGGTAAGACTTCAAAGGGTTTTGAACCCAGAACAGACCTAGTGTGGTGTCTTTGAAGTAATCCCAGGCCTGGGTGACCCAGAACAAAAAAGGGACGCATATTTTTGGAAAAAAATGTGAACTTGTCCCTTGCTTAAACTACCTTGTGGACACAATGCAAGGAATAAGAATCTCTCATCCTTGAACTGTTTTATTCAAATACTTTCAGGTACCTAGATCAGGCTGAAGTGGTGATACAGCTTATCTGCTGTTTCTTAAACAACTGATTGCAGTTACATTCCCTCATCTGTCAGAGGCATGCACAGACCAAGGACAGTTTTTCTTCAGCAAAGTATGAATCACTTTCATTCCTGCTGCAGCTGACTCATGGTCAACACAAAAAAAAGAAAGAGTGCTCTGCCTGATGCACCATAACATGCCAGAGTGAACACATAACAGTCAAAGTCCACTGAAATTAACAGGAGTCTTTCCATTGTCTTCACTGGACTTAGAATCAGGCCGCAAATCAGATAGAATCACAGAAACTGGAAAGAATCATGAAACGTCATCAAGTCCAGTCCCCTGCAGTCATGGCAGGACCAAGTGTGAACATGACAGTCAGAAATTCTGGAACTGGCACACATAGTGTATCCTCAAGTTCTCCCTTGAGGAACTGCACCTAAAGGAACAGTAAACAAAAATGTACAAAATGTCTCTGCCTTGAGGCCCATCCACAGAGGCACTGCAGCCAGAATACTTTTAGCACCAACCAAATTTAAATAGCTCTGATCTCATGGCCTTAGTTTTGATTTTGATCCACATGTCCACTACGCTCACCTTAAAGATCTTTTGTGAAACCACTTTCCTCTACATAGCATTATTTTGAATTATTCCTAGCAGCATAATCATCCCAAAAGGAGTGTGACATTTTGCAATGGAAAGAATAAATGAAACATAGACAATAATCTCACCCACATATACTAAATTAGCTTGACATCTTTGAAATGATTGCATCTTTCTTTTGGATGCATCATGATTAAAGTTCAGTGAACCAGATCCTCAAATGCGTAACTCCATTGATTTCAATGGAGTTATGCCAGTTTAAACCAGCTGACGATCTGGCCCACACATTCAGTGTGCTAATATTAACATCTTTCTATACAAGAAAGATTGCAGTGAATGAAAGAATCTCGTAAAACAGCCACCGATACAGCATAATGAGATATATTAAGGACTGAGAAATACTGTAATGCACAATACTTGTATGATGCTGGCTGGATTAGGGAGATCATTTATAATGTAATTTAATATCAACATTTCAAAATTACAATAATTCATATAAACCATACTATACCAGGTATCATTTGAAAGGTTCCAATTGGCTATGTATGATGATAGTGCTTAGTTGTATGCATTGGCAGATTAACACACAGGCCTGTGGGGCCCGTGCCCAGGGGCCCACACAATGTGTGGGGCCCTTCACCATGAGGCACTGGGGGGGGGGGGAGCCACCCTGAGTCAGAGGCCAGGCTCTGTAATTTCACTGCGAGTCCTGCCCCATCCATGAGCAGGCCGGTCCGCTCTTAGGGGCAGGGCAGAGGCAGCTGGCATACCGGGCAGTATGGCCTCCAGCACAGTGGAAGCCACCTCACGTGCACCGGTTCCCCCTGCTGCCCATCTGGCCTAAGCCTGGCTAGCCTACAGCCTAAGTCTCCCACCCAGCACCGGCCCTCCCGCAGGGAATAGGCCCAAGTGGATATGGGGCTGCATCCCCAGGTGAGAGCAGGCAGAGCCCACCAGTGGAAGAAGCCGAAGGGCCTTGAGGCCCTTAAGCCACTACTGGGTGTACGTGTCATATTTGTATTGGAAGTTATGCATATGTTTGATGTACCTGTAGTTCAGCTTGTGCTGTGTTTCCAGGTGACTCCCTACACTGGACAGCAGCAGCAAGAAGCTGCTTATTGGCCCATTAAGAAAACTCACAGGTACAATTGGACCAGGCAGAGAAGTCAGAGAGACTACACTTGATGAATCACCAGGATTTACTCATGTGATCCTAGACCCCATCTTATTTCTGTACATTTCCAGAAGCAGCTTGGCAAAAGCCATGAGACGTAAAAGGCAGCTGCACCACACCCATTTTGTCTTCAGCCTCCACCTACCTATGGATCAGCTCATCTACAAATTAATCTGTGACCCATCTAGGTATCGGATGCCACCAGAAGAACTATACAAGTCTGCAAACTACACAATTCTACTGAACACCTGATATATATGGACTTGCAAATCATTTCATTTACCATCTCTCTTAGAGTTTATTTTTTCCTTCAATAACAAACCTTTATTTTTTGTTACTAAAGAATTGGCTGGGAGCATGGTATTTTGGGGAAGATCCAAACCTATATTGATCTGATAAAGTGATGAAGCCTGCGGGATCAGGAAAACCTTTTTGGTAAAGAGCCTAAAGTTTTAAATACCTTACCTTTTTACTGGACCTAGTGGCTGATTAGGAGCCAAAGACTGAAATGCAGGAAATGGGGTTGTGTGTCTTCTGTTTTAGCTTCTTCACAACCAGTGCGGTGAATCAGAAGCATTGTTTGTGGTTGGTTGGGAAGTCTGACTTTAGTGTCAGTCACCAGTACTAGGAGAATTTGTTCACCTTTTGTAGCCCGCTCTGACCTTAGCATTTTCAGGTGACTACCCTAGACACAGATGGGTCACAACTAGTATTTGGGATCTGATTTGGCATGCTTGCCAGCAAACTTTCTGAGGAAGAATTTAACTTTGAGGTGATATACTGTACTTATTTAGTCTTTCTTCAGCGCAGAGAGCTACAGAGTTCAATGTGTGCACTGATAAGACCTTCAGCTATTTATAGATTATTTATTTATTTATTTGTCAGTTATAGCCATGAGACTTGACAGAAGATTTCTCACACTCTTAGAGTGCTTTGAACAGCATTGGCTTAGCCAAACTCACTAGCAGAGATAAGTGTTGTTGTGGTAAAGAGAAAGGAAAAACAAGAGAGTTAAGCAGTAGTCAGTGACTGAACAGAGTTCAGGAAAAGAGCATTAATATTCTCTGTACTGGGCTTAAAGATCCTGAGTAGGATAACAATGGATTCTTTGCACTTATCAAACATCATTCATCAAAGGCCTGAAGCTATTTTAATAATAAGAAGAAAACCTTCCAACAGCATCATAAGGAAGCTTGCCACCACATTTATATTTGGGTAAATCAAGGCAGAGAGGAGTTATGTAATTTACTCAAGGTCATAGACAGAACTAGAGAAAAAGCAGGGAATATTATCCAGGAATCTCTTGCTTTAACAACCAATTACTCTCAGAAAAGCCAGTTTCAAATGACTGAAATGTTAAGTGATGAAGTACAGGAATCATATTTGTGTGTGCCCATAACAATTTGTCCCATGCCTAAATCCACCTAATAATCCATTAAGAAATAATGTTGGAAGTGTTGTTTTCTTGTAGAATACTATAAATATGTAAGCTTTAAAAAATGTCCAATGCACCTTTAAAAACAGTTATAGTTAATCTTTTAATCTGGAAATAAAGATAATATGAGATATAGAACATAGATGTGAAGGTAAAAAAATACATACTACAGAACTATGATATATTAAAACCCCTATTTAAATAGTCATCATCTTTTTCTCTATTTTTTTATTTATTTAGAACAGTCAATGTGCTTGATTTAGTACAAAAAACACAAACTAGCCTGTCTTCATTTTATAATCTAAATAACTCTTCCAGCTCCCCCTATGATAGGAGGCTATATTTTCTAATCCAAAATGCGCTATTTTATTAAGCTACAGGAAGGATATTCCTATTTATAGTTATTAACAGAATGTCAATACAAGCAGCAATAAGAAAATGACATCATATTTTAAATACTGGCATAAAGCCTCCTCTTCAAGAAGCTCAGCAACAATATCAATAATGAAAGCAATATCATCTCTGCTTCTCCCTCCAAAACCAACAGTTTTAGCTTTACACCTGAATGACAACATAAAACTTAACAATGTAAATTACATACATTGCATTATGTACCATTCAAATTTCTCCCTTCAAATGTATTTGTTGTATCAGAAAAAGATCATTTATATTTACAGTAAAAATAATCAGACAAGAAGTCCTGTGGCACTTAAAGACTAACAAATATATACATGGCCTCAGCTTTAGTGGGAAAAAATCCCACTTCATCAGATGCTTTGAAGATGGGGGAACTAACTTCTTCTCCCATCTTCAAAGGGTCTGATGAAGCGGGATTTTCTCCCATGAAAGCTCATGCAATAAATATACTTGTTAGTCTTTAAGTGCCCCAGGATTCCTTGTTTGTTTGTTTTAGTGAACTAGACTAACATGGCTGCCCCTTTGGATAGTGAAAATAATGTCACTATTTTTAAAAGCACTAAATATACTTTATACTCTACATTTCTAACTGGCTTCCATCTGAGCATCTCACTATGCTTGGCAAACATTAATGTGTTAAGACTCCAGACATTTCTAGAATCTTGTTTAGTTTCATCCCTGTCTGGAAGGAGAACCCGGGAATTATAGACCAGTTAGTTTAACCTTCTATCAGGAAAAATAATGGAGCAAATAATTAAGGAATCAATTTGCAAACATTTAGAATAGAATTAGGTGTTAGGTGATAGTCAGCATGGATTTGTCAAGATCAAATCATCTCAAACCAACCTGATAGCTTTCTGTGACTGGGTAACAAGCCTCGTGGATAGAGAGAAAGTGGAAGATGTGGTTTAGCTTTAGTAAGGCTTTTGATACAGTCTTGCATCACCTTCTGATTAACAAACTAGGAAAGTACAACCCGGATGGAGCTACATAAGATGGGTGCAAAACTGGTTGGATAACCGCTCCCAGAGATTAGCCTTCAGTGGTTCACAGTCATGCTGGAAAGGTATAACGAGCAAGCTAATACAGGGATCAGTTCTGGGCCTGGTTCTGTTCAATAATTTCACCAAAGATTTAGATGATGGCATAGAGAGTATACGTATAAAGTTTGCCAATGATACCAGGCTGGGAAGGGCTGCAAGTACTTTGGAGGATAGGATCATAATTCAAAATGATTTGGAAAAACTGGTGAAATGCTCTGAGGTAAGTAGAACAAAATTCAATAAAGACAAGCATAAAGTACTCCACTTAGGAAAGAACAATCCATTGCCACATACAAAATGGGCAATGACTGCCTAGGAAGGGGTACCATGGAAAGAGATCTGGGTGGTGGACCAACACTATTGAAGGGGGCGGGGAAGCAGCAAACACCATTCTGGGATGTGTTAACAGGAGTATTGTAAGTAAGATACGAGAAGTAGTTCTTCCACTCTACTCCACACTGATTAGGCCTCAGCTGGAACACTGGGTCCAGTTCTGGGCACCTCTTATCAGGAAAGATGTGGAGAAATTCGAGAAAGTCCAAAGAACAACAAGAAGAATGATTAAATGCCTGGAACGCTTGACTTACAAAAGTTGGGTTTGTTTAGTCTGGAAAAGAGAGACTGAGAGGGAACATGATAACAGTTTTTAAGTACCTAAGAGGTTGTTACAAGGAGGAGGGAGAAAAAATGTTCTCCTTTACCACCCATGATAGGACAAGGAGCAATGAGATTAAATTACACCAAGGAAGGTTTAGGTTGGATGTTAGGAAACAATTCCTAACTATCAGGGTGATTAACCACTGAAGTAAGTTGTTTAGGTGCGTTGTGGAATCTCCATCACTGGAAATTTTCAAGAGCAGGTTAAACAAACACCTGTCAAGGATGGCTTAAGAGGGTACTTGGGCCTGTCAGGAGTGCAGGGGACTGGATCTGATGACCTCTCATGGTCCTTCTAGTTTCTATGACAGATCCAGAAATGGAGTCACAGAAAAGTTTGCCAACTCTTTCCTGAAAGGTAATTTCAAAGGGCATTGAATTTTTCTCAGCATATCTGAAACTTGAACTACATAGCTCAGCAGCTAGCTGGCGTTCTCATCCAGTACATGAATATGGCTGAATACCCATTTTTTCAGACATAAAACTGTACACACAAAATCAGCAGAGGCTATTTCTGAATATCTGTGGTAATCACAAATGCAAAGGCCCAATGTGTAGCACTATTTCTGTGCTCCACAACCATTTTTAGTAGAAGTATTTTACAGCAAATATGATAAAGGCTATATTTATTTATATGGTGACATTTGGGCTTAACCCTCCCTCCCTCCACTGTATTATAAAAATAACAATCAGAAACCATTTAAACTCAGTAGTCGTCATGGATAGATCACATTATGAACGGGAAGTGGCCAGACAACTCTCTAACACCAGATTCTACAAGCCATTACCCTATGATCCCACTGAGGAATACCAGAAGAAACTACAAGATCTGCTTAAGAAACTCCCTAAGGGAGCACAGGAACACATCTACATGGACACACACCAGGAGCCCTGACCAGGGGTATTTTATCTACTACCCAAGGTCCATAAACCCAGGAATCCTGTATGTCCCATCATCTCAGGCATTGGCACTCTCACAGCAGGATTGTCTGACTATGTGGACTCTCTCCTCAGGCCCTATGTCACCAGTTCTCCTGGTTATTTCTGTGACACAACCAACTTCCTGAAAAACCTACAATCCATCGGTAGTCTCCCAGAAAACACCATCCTAGCCACTGTGGATGTAGAAGCCCTCTACACCAACATTCCTCACAAAGATGGACTACAAGCCATTAGGAACAGCCTCCCAGATGATAACATGGCACGCCTGGTAACTGAACTTTGTGACTTTGTCCTGACCCACAACTGCTTCAGATTTGGGGACGATCTATACCTCCAAGTCAGCAGCACAGCTATGGGCACCCACATGGCCCCACAGTACACCAACATCTTTATGGCTGACCTAGAACATCGCTTCCTTGCATCTCGTTCACTATTGCCTCTCCTTTACCTGCGCTACATTAATGACATTTTCATCATCTGGACCCATGGGAAAGAGTCCCTGGAAGAATTCCACCGAGACCTCAACAATTTCCACCCCACCAACCACCTCAGCCTGAACCAGTCCACACAAGAAATCCACTTCTTGGACACTACCATACATATAAGAGATAGACGCATTAACACTACCCTATACTGCAAACCAACTGACCACAATGCGTACCTACATGCCTCCAGCTTCCACCCGAGACACATTACACAATCCATTGTCTACAACCAAGCTTTAAGGTACAACCGGATCTGCTCCAATCCCCCAGACAGAGACAAACACCTATAAGATCTCTGCCAGGCATTCCTGAAACTACAGTACCCAGCTGGTGAAGTGAAAAAACAAACTGACAGAGCTAGACGGGTACCCAGGAGCCACCCACTAGGGGACTGACCTGGCAGAAAAACAAAAGAACACCTCTGGTCATCTTCTACAGTCCCCAATTTAAATCTCTTTAATACATCATCAAAGATCTACAACCTATCCTTGAAGATGATCCCACACTATCTCAACCCTTGGGATGTAGGTCTACCCTTGCTCACAGACAGCATCCCAACCTGAAGCAAATACTCACTAGCAAGCGAACACCATACAACAGGAACACCAGCGCAGGAACCTAACCTTGCAACAAACCCCGTTCCCAACTCTGCTCACACACTGACTCCAGGGATACCATCACTGGCCCCAACCACATCAGCCACACCATCAGGGTCTCATTCACCTGCACATCCACTAATGTGATATATGCTGTCATGTGCCAGCAGTGCCCCTCTGCCATGTATATTGGGCAAACCGGACTGTCCTTGCATAAAGGGATGAATGGACAAAACAGATATCAAAAATGGCAACACCCATAAACCAATAGGAAAACACTTCAACCTCATGGACACTCAGTGGCAGACTTGAAAGTTCCCATACTTCAGAAAAGAAGCTTCAAAAACAGACTTCAGCATGAAACTACAGATTTGGAGCTAATCTGCAAGTTTGACACCATTAGGCTGGGTCTGAATAGAGACTTAGAATGGTTTGCAGTGCAATGTTCCCTCTAAGGCCTGGGGCAGCTGAGCAACTTACATTGCTCATTGCACGGGCCACCCCCCGCGGGCCCGATTCTGGCTCCCAATCTCCCGTCCACCCCAGCCAGCCCAATCCCGTCCCCTGATCTGCCAGTCAGCCCCACCCCACCCCGAGCCAGCCCGATCTCCCTCCTTCCACCCTACCTGCCTCTGGTAACCCCTAGCAGGGGGGACCCCCAACGTTCCACACCCTTACCTGGCCACTGGTGTGGCGCAGCACAGCACAGCCATCGCTCCTCCAGCCAAAGGAGCTCTGACGGGGCATGGTCAGAGCTTCTGAGCATGCTCCATCAGAGCTCCTCTGGGTGGGAGTTTTTAAAACTTCCAACTCCAGATGAGCTCTCAGCCAGCCGGAAGACAGTGTCTTCTGGCTGGGTAGGGCCTCTGCCTGCTTGCTGTGCACAGCTGGCAGCGTCCCCTGAGCAGGGTAGTGGCAGGGTGCTGCGCAGCCATGCAGCTTACAGGGAACACTGGCTAGCACATTACAAAAAGTGCTTCATTTGTTCACACATTCTCTCCCTTTGATCTACTGATGTGAACGGGCCCCATCTGCTCCCTGAACTGACTTTGCTAACACCTGCCCACCTCCATTCTGGCACATGTATATACTGTAATTTCCATTTCATGCATCTGAGGAAGTGAGTTGTAGCCCACGAAAGCTTATGCTTGAAGAAATCTGATAGTCTATAAGGTGCCACAGGACTCTCACTGCTTTTGCTATACACAGACTAACATGGCTATCCCTCTGGAAAATTCATTTAAACTCTCTATTTTACTACCCCATTGAGATGATACCCATTATTATCCAACACAACAAACTGTTTTGATACATAATACCTTTAATAATGAGACTACTAAATGTTTCCCCATTTATATATTTTAGGGAGGCTTCTTTTTTTAAGCCCGCCTCTGTATGAATGATTTTTAGAAAAAAAAAATATAAAAAAGCTAAGAGCATGTCATCTATAAGAAGTTTTCTGTGGTTCTTCTGAGCCAGAAACAAAGCCCACAGGGTAAGCCTTAACAGTTTATGTATGCCTGTTACAGATCTCCAAGATGCTGAGCTGAACTCGATGCTCAAAAAACTTACAAGAGTCACCAAGTAATTACAACCAAATCTTGAAGAATTTCTATCTTTAAAGAATGAGAGGAATCTTTCAGTTCCTTGTTGTATAGTTTTTAAGATGCCCCCCCAGAGTTTTGCCCCAGAAAAAGAATCTGAGCTGGAGTTTATTTCTCTGACCAAGTTAAATCCACATCACAAAACTTTGAGAAAGGTTTCTTCAAAACTATCCAAAGCAGACAAGGAGTCTGGTGGCACTTTTAAAGACTAACACATTTATTTATCACATGAGCTTTTGTGGGAGAAAATCCCACTTCATCAAACGCGTTGACACTACATAAAGCTCAAGCACTAAATGAAGCTAATGCGATAAATTAATTTGTTAGTCTTTAAAAGTGCCACCAAACTCCTTGTTTGTTTTACTAGACACTAACATGGCTACCCCTTTGAATCAAAACTGTCCAATATCCCAGAACTACTGATCATAAAGGTGTAGCATCTGTGCTTGATTGCAGATTTTCCTCTGGGGAAAAACATGACCGTGTCTCAGTAAATATTTAGATGACATATAGAATGATTAGATCTAAAGTCACTAGCCAAAATGGTCATAGGTCACCTGCTTTCTGATCTTGTCCTATTATCTCCCAAACAGAGAAAACAGGTATTACATTAATATTGGACAAAGAATACCCAGACCAGATGACTGTGGTTAACTAATGCTAATTATCTTTTTCCAACACAAAATGACCACACAATTTTTAACTTGGACTAGAAATGAATACTTGCGACATTTGCGACAGCTATACAGTAGTTCTTCTCCTCTCAGAATTTTAGTATACCGCTAGCAGTAAAAAAATAAATTCCAGTTTTTATGATATGCTTCCAAGACCTGGGAGAACTGTGCAGCATAACCATTCTGAGATGGGTGGCTTGCCTTCAAAACTCAATGAGAAACAGGCTTGAGCGAAAAAAAAACTGGCTATGCTGGCCAATTTGTAAAGCCAGAACAAGTGGTCTAACTGAACTAGCAGATCCAAAAAAGAAGAATGGGTAAATAACTCCCTCTGCCTCTCCTTCCTCTACCTCAGCTTCACTCCCCCACCCCCCCCCCCCCCCCCCCCAAAATAAACCAGCTGGGAAAGAAGAGAATGAGATTATATTTCTCTGAGGGAGCAGTCAATGCTCCTTTGTATTTTCAAGTTATTTAAATTCCATAGTGATGGGAACCTAAGACAACATAACTCAAAGCAAAGAACATGAAAGAAAAATGCAAATGTCTTTCTAAGAACAAAACCAGAAGTTTCATTTCAAGATGCCACATGCTTTATCCACTGGACCCGTCCTGCTTTAAGCAAGTGCAACTCCGTTCATCTGATTTAAGTTGCATCAGGCTTGAATCTGACAGTCCATGTCCTCTAGCAAGTAAGAATACTAAAAGTGTGTCTGAACAAAGAGCATTATACAATATTACCTTTTAATTTTTGGATTAAATCTACACTGTATTATGTTCTCATGATATTCAAGATCAGGTTTTCACAGATTCTAAGGTGAGAAGCGATCACTGTGATCATTTAGTCTGATTTCTGTATAGCACAGATCATAGAACTTCACCAAAATAATGCCTAGAGTATACTCTAAAAAGCTTCCAATGTTGATTTAAAAATTGACAGTGATGGAAACTCCACCACAATCTTTGTTAAAATTGTTCAGTGACTGATTGCTCTCACCATTTGACCTCACCTCCTTCTATGTGCTGTTCCCCAGTGTTTGAATCTTAACAATAGCTTTGCTTTGCTGTTACAATGTGACTTGATCCCATGACTTACAGTCCCCTGCATTTATTTTCCATCCATTCTGTAAGTTCCTCCACCCTCTAAGCATCTGACAAAGTCGGATTTTCTCCCACAAAAGCTCATACAATAAATAAATGTGTTAGACTTTAAGTGCCACAAGAGTCCTTGTTTGTTTTTATTAAAGATATATACCTTATTTCCAGTCTGAATTTATCTAGCTACAACTCCCAGCTACTGGACTGTGTTACAGCTTCCTCTGCTAAACTGAAGAGCTCATTATCAAATATTTCTTCTCCATATAAGTATAGAGATTGTGTTCAAGTAAGCCCTTAACCTTCTTCCTGTTAAACAGGTTGAGCTCCTTGTCTTTGTCTACACTAGAGGGCTTAGGTAAGTCAACTTACTAAAGTCGACATAGAGAGGCCCCATTTGTTTAAGTCAGCTTTATAAAGTCGACTTAAGCCAGGGACCCATTTAAAGTCAACTTAATAAAGTCAACTTGAAACGGGTCCCTGGCTTAAGTTGACTTAAATGATTCTCCTGCCTTAAGTTAAGTTGAATTTAATGGCCACATTTGTTAAGTAGACTTAATAAAGTCAACTTAACCCTTAAAGTTGACTTGAAGGTTGAGAGTTATTAAGTCAACTTAATGAACTCCAAATGTGGCCCTGGAGTTACTTAAATCAACTTAACCCTGGTTAAGTCAATTTAAGCCTCCAGCGTAGACATACCCCTGAAGTCTACCATTGCCTCTAAAGCATGTTTTCTAATCCTGATGCAATGACTAAGAAACAGTATTCATTGTGTGGCCATATGGTCAGATAGATGAAGGATGTGTATTATAAATCTCTTAGCGCTTCTGTGGTAAATGACCAAAATATCTTCAGCAATACTTAATAAATTGAGAAAAGCACAATAATTTTATTTGTTCTTGCTGAGAATTGTTCCGATTGACAAGCAACTCAGCTAACTTGCACTGTACAGCTGGTTACTCAGAAGGCAAAGCTGGAGAATTTTAAAAACCTCAAGGAAACTTTTCCTGGTATAACCATTTGCTAGATCAAAAGAGCTCTCACAGGGTGTGTAATTCTTAAAGTCCTTGTTAATATTAACCCATGATAGCTACGTTCTTCAAAAAACCAAATTAGTGATGTGACTGGAACAGTAACTAAGAAGCCAGACATACAATATGGTAAATACAAATTATATTTAAAAGAAAAATAACCACAGCCTCAAGAGTCCACAAAATGTGTACATGATATATTAGATGCGCTTCCTCTCCACCTAAAATGCTATCTTGAGCTAATAAAATGGAGCTCATACTTCTGTGACCAGGATACATGTATCCTCAGCTATATATGCACTGTGCCACAGTGAGGACAACTTGGGAGTTAACATAATCCTATTTGAAAGAGGACCACATTAATGAGAAGTAGTTACTTCAATGACAGGTTGATGAATAGCTATTAGGCAAGACGGTCAGCAACACAACCTCAGGTAGCTCTCATTGCCAGAAACTAGGAATGGACGACAAGAGTTGGATCATTAGATAATTGCTCTGTTCTGTTCTTTCTGAACTACCTGGGACTGGGCACTGCGAGAAGACAGGCTACTGGGCTAGACAGACCATTTTTCTGACCCAATATGGTTGTTCTTTTGTTCTTACTTTTAGTTTGAACAAGGAGCGCCCACATAGTCTGTTAGATCATAGCTCTTTGCTGCACTCTAAAATGTACAGCACTTTAGCCTACACTGCACAGCAGTATAAACGAGCCCTAAGAGAACTATTAGAAACATTCAAGCAGTCTTTTGTTCTTTTCTTCACTCTTTGTCTTACTATGACTCATATCCATTGTTAGAACCAATTTTTCCTCCTCAAATACCTGAATTCTATTCTCCTGTGTCTTGTAGCAGGAATCATGTGGTGAAGACACCTCAGTATTGAAGCACAACTGACATTAACAAGAAATATTTTATTTATTAGAGCCTTAATCTTGCATGTGCCTTTCATAGAACCATAAGAACAATGATTCTCAACCACTGCATCAGGACACATTACTGTGTCACCACATAATGATAAGTATGTGGTGGAGTGTGGAGAGATGGCTGAATTTAGCCTGGGGGACATGGGCTGGTGTGTCCTGTAGAGTCGCTATATACCACCAAGTGTATCGTGACCTGAAAAAGGGTGAAAACTGCCACAGATTAGGTTTGGGAGGGACCTCAGGAGGGACACAGATGCCCAAATGAGCTGGTTGAACTAGAGTTGTTGAATATTAAGCTATAGCTAGAAACTACAATGACATACAGACAGGATGGTTGAAAAATATAACAATTCCTATATTTGTTTCTAATTATGTAATAAAATGTCCAAGCTAATCTACAAACTCTAAAATATAGTTTGCAACTTTGCTTTGCTTTAACTTCTATATAATTTCTTTTTATATCAGGTTTTAAAAGGTGAGTTAGCTATTAAAAGTTTAGCCTTGAACAAATATTTAATAGAGATTTAGCTGCTGAAAAAAATACAGACTTGGATCACAAGATAAGATTAAAAAGAAAAAAAAAAAAAAAAAAAAAAAAAAAAAAAAAGAGTACTTTGTCAAGACCAGAACACCTTCATATTGTATAAGATACCAGCATTTTTGGTATAGATATAATCCTTTTCTCAAAAAACCTCTGTCATGCTCAGCCTGAGAAGGCCAAGCCACCTTGTAAAATACATGACCCAAATCTAACCTCTGAAAACATATTATAGGAAAATAGAGTGGCAGTGTTACAAGTAGGCTAGGGCAGTGGTTCCCAACCTTTTTCAGGCTGGGGACTCCTTTTTTAACAAAAATAACTTTGAGGCCCCTCTGGCTCATTATGTAAGCTGGCCTGCGTGGGCAGACTCTGACCTGTGCCACTCTCGCTGTGCCACTGGGACGTCCGGCGAGTAGTGCTGCCAGCAGGGCTGTCCCGCTAGGGAGCCAAGCCGTGGCAGCTATCACCCCCTGCCCTTGCCCCTGCAGGGGAGCCACCACAGCCCCATCCCTCTGCCAGGATCCGGCCACAGGAGGGGAGAGGCAACCCTGGCGGGGAGCATCAGGGCTGTAGCTAGATTCCGGCCCCAGTAGGAAGAGGCTCCGTGGACCCCCTACAACATGTCCACGGACCCCTAGGGGTCCCTGGACAGTAGGTTGGGAACCACTGGGCTAGGGCTTTGATGTGCATGTGTATCATTAGTAGTTTCTTGATGATGTTTACAAGTATCCTGTTAGCCACTAGCAAAGTAAATGAACTTGTTCTATTGGCAGGGGTCAAAAGGGAACATTAACATCTAAAAAAAGACCTTTGATGGACCAATGTAAACTGTTCATCATTGGTGCTAATGCACCTAATTACCTGCAATGTTCCCTCTAATTTTTTATAGTCTGTGTGCACAAAAAATTTCTTTTGTGCAAATTTTCAGAACCAATATCCAAATTTGTGGGCAATCCAGTGAGTGTGGTCAAACTTGTGAGTGCAACGAAGTGTGTATGATGCAAATAATATCTAAATTTTATTTTGATATGGTGATGGGAATGATTTTATAAGTTACAAAACCTTATTTGAAACATGCTCTTTGAAACCACCTTCTTAAAGTAGCAAAAAAATATTAGCACTGTTGAATTTTTTTGTGCATGCTTTATTTTGTTGTGTGCACAGGCTTCACAACCTGTGTGCGCACGCACACGCGTGCAGCTTAGAGATAACATAGACTACCTGTGGTGCCCAGAAGGTGAAGGTTTTTCTTCAAAGAACAATACACATGACTATTCTCCACTTCAAAAAGTACCTGGGGACTGTCATCAAAGCCCACATGAAGGAATGACCTGCAAATGCCCACCTTGCCACAACTATAAAAGGAAGTCAGAAACCTAATCCGTTTATCTCACATCCGTCTGAACTTCTCAGGGAAAGTTTGGGCCATAGGACTGAGATCCCAGCCACCACTGGCCTGGAAATCACCCTACTAATTCTCAGGGGAGAACAAGCTCCACACCTGGACTATTTAGTCTGTATTCCTTTAAACTGGATTTGTAACAACAGAAGTTGTGAAACAAGGACTTAAACCCATTTAGGCATCGGATGTGTGCCTAAAACATGCAAACTCCAAATTCCTCAGGGACTTATCTGCTATGGACTCTAAATCATTTGTACATATGTGATCCACTTTGACCCTATAATCTCTCTCATTTTGTTTCTTTTCTTTTTATATTAAACCTTTAGTTGTAGTTGCTAAAGGATTGGCTGGCAGTGTAATATTTTGGGTGAGACCCAAACTCATATTGTTCTGTGTAATGTGGCTGACCCTTTGGGGTCAGGAGAAACCTTTCCGGGTAAAAAACTTGGAGTTTTAAACAACTTCTCTCTTTACCAGACCCAGTGGCTATATTGGGGACCAGTGGCTGAAATGCAGTAAAGGGGGCTGAATATATGTTATGGTGGCTTCTTGATATCCTGTGTGGAGGATCAGAAGCATTGTTTATGACTGGTTGAGGAGTTTATCTCCAGGTAATCCACCAGTGCTGGGAGAATCTGCTCTCCTTTCTGCAGCCTGCCCTGATCTTTGTATATTCAGGTGGTTATCCCAGGAGGCCCATGTTACAGCCCCTTTATAAAATTTAAAAAAAACCTTTTTAAAACCTTTCAAAGTTTTAGTGAATACCTGTTTGTATTAAAGAAAGTGAGGATGCTCTTTATGCAGGATATTCCAAAAGGAATAAAGGGATTTCTTATCAAAGCCATAAATCTAGGGCAGAAAGTAGGCTCTAGCAACCCTCTCTTTGCAAGAAAAAACACTGTTTTAACTTGAAAAAACATGCAGAGAAAAACATGTAGCTGAGAAATGTTTTGCTGAAAACCTTTATTTATTAATGTTAAATATTGAATAGCAAAACTATGCTTTGAAAGGCATATTTGCAAGTATTTTAACTAAATTCAAAACATCTAATGTGGTTACCTAAGCCATAATTATGTAAATGGATAAACGTTTTATATAGCAACCTGAAATCTAATTACTGCAGCTCTATTCTTTATTAAGGTAAAGGACCATTTAAGTATAGAATATATGTATTAATGGGGAAATTAATTTATATGAATTTATATTAATTACTTGCAGTGCTCAAGCAACTCCCTTATCCCACTCAGAAAGAAAAAAGTCATTCCTCCAAAAACTATGGAAAAATAAAACTTCTTTAAACAGTTTAAATGAAAGACTCCCCTCAAGAATTACTGTATTTTAAAATGACTTTTTTGAAAACAAAAATATCTAAAGAACAGGAGTGCTTGGACGTTTTGAACTCAGAATTCCAATTCCTTTTACATTAGCAAAATTGAAGGAATTATCTCAGAAAATGGAATGAATACAAAAAAACAGTTAACATTTTAAAAGTTATTGTATATTTTCTCACCACAGAAAACAAGGGCAATTATAAATGTGTCCCACATTCAGTAAGCAGACTGAGTACTAAGGAGCTGAATGTGCCCCAAAACCAGTTCCTGAAGGCAATATAGAGCCAACAAGCTTGGAAGAGAGATGTTTTCTTACCCTTTCACAAAAATAGAAAGAAGAGTATAAAAACTCTGAAGTGAGCACCAAGAATCACACTCTCCGCTACCCTGCTCAAACACACATTAGTGAACATGTCTTTTCTTATTCTATAAACAAACTGCCACAGACAGCTAAGAAAAACAAAGGAGATTCAAGAAGAAACCATCCTGCAGATGACCTTCGAAGACTTCAACATGAATTTGTGAGAGGAAGTTAACTGAGACACTGCTAAGGGATTACATTGGAAAACTCCTGCAGTAATTTTACTGGAATATGGAATTGCTGATACAACTTATGATATCTGTGATGCTGGAAGACCAAGTCATGCTAAGGCATAGTCAGGTCAATTCTGTTGTGTATTAGCATATATCAAAGTGATTATTAAATGTATAATTATTTCTGGTGTTTTAAACTTCATAAAGCTAATGGAATGTTACATTATGGAAGGACATAGATAAGTTAGAATAATCTAATAGCAAACATTTATATTATATATACCCTGTAACTAAATAACTCATCAAAGATACCTTGTGGAATGCTAATGGACTTTATCAGAAAAAGGACTAATTCCAAAACAAATTGACATTGGGTGTGATGATCAGAGGTCAGAGATTCAAAACGCAATCCTGATACCCCACCACCAAAGGAAATGTTCATGTGGGTAAAACAAACAAACAAGGAGTCCTGTGGCATTTAAAGACCAATAAAGTTATTTTTTGCAGAAAAGAAATGTGTTAGTCTTTAAGTGCCACAGAACTTCTTGTTTGTTTTACTGAACTAGACTAGCATGGCTACCCCTTTGGAGCTTGGCAACATGTGGGTAAGGAAACTATCAGCTGTTTTCTGTGAGAAGAAGTTGTAAGAGTGATTCAGAGAAAGATTCTTCATCACTGAGCTGTTTGGACTCTTACAAGGAAGTGTACCTGATGCAAAGCTTAGTACTAGAGACAATCAGGTCAACTGAAAAGACTTTTGAGAAACTTGTAGTTTATTACACCACTGCCATCATTTGGAATTACAAACTGTGATTTACTTGAACATATATTTTACCTGCTTCTCATAGCTCATAGAATCATACAAGATTAAGGCTAGAAGGAACCTCAGGAGGTCATCTACTCCAACCCCCGGCTCAAAGCAGAGTTGCCTATTATCTCAGCTAATAACCATTGATGGACCAATCCTCCACAAACTTATCTAATTCTTTTTGTGAATACAAGTCTACTTTTGGCCTTCACAATATCCCAGGGCAATGAATTCGACAGGTTAACTGTGCACTGTGGGAAGAAATACTTCATTTTATTTGTTTTAAACCTGTAATCCTTAGTTCTTGTGTTCATGTGAAGTGGCAAATAGCACTTCCCTATTCACTTTCTTCATACCATTTATAGAGATCTGTAAAATCACATGTCCCCCTTTAGTCCTCTATTTACAAAAATAAACTGTCCCAGTTTTTCAAATCTCTTATATGGAAGCTGTTCCATACCCCTGATCATTTTTGTTGTCTTTCATTTCCTTTTCTTAGCTAATAAGTCTTTTATTAGCTTACTACAGAATTGACTGCCAGTACTGTCTTTGGTGTAAGATATGGAGTAGCTATTGATGTAAACTACTGGTCACTTAGGAAAGGGAGAAATGCAGATGTGGCATGATCCGGGCTTTAAGTACTTTTTTCACAAAGTCCAGTTTGCCTGGATGGCAAGATAGGAATGAGAATCTAAGGGGAATGACTGTGACTCCAGGGTAAGACTGGTATAGAGATTCAGGAGTTCCCATTTGTTACTGGCATAGTGATATCTAATTATAGCACACGCTATCATTTTGGAGTATCTACCCTATTTCTGACAGTCTGCTTTGAGACAGGCTCTCATAGCTCTGAGCAACTCCAGACAGCATGAAGTATTAAGAGTTGTTAATCACCAAATGGTTTGACCTATATTTCAGGATAGCACAGAGGGGCTAAACATGAGAAATAAAATTTATTAATCCTTAAAAGTGCCATAGGACTCCTTGTTTGTTTTGCTGAACTAGACTAACACGGCTGCCCCTTTGGAACATGAGAATAGACAAGGTCTGAACACTGATAAACAAAAAAATAGTGAGATTAAATTTGATTTAAGAGTCCTCATCAATTGGCCTTAAAACAGCACCTTAAATTGCTTTTTCTAGTGTAAATGACTTAAATATTTTCTTCAATTTCACAGTATTTAGTTAAGATTGCCTACTTCTCCCACTTATAAATTCACTGATTATTAATAATTAACCAACAGGTTCCATCAAATTATTATTTTGTTTATCTATAAACATGCATTTTAATTTATGAGATACTAAGAATAGACTCTCAATAATTTTGGGAACTAAGACCTTGGTTTCAATTTATCAATAAAACCATGGCCTACCCAAAGCATATCCACTCTCAAAGTTGTAATCCATATGAAAAGCTCTCCATAGAAGTTAGAGAGAGATTATAACAGAAATAACTTGTTCATCATTATGTTCTGTCATTTAACATTTTATTTGCCTTTCTTTAACAACAACAACAACTTAAAACCATGGTTGTTAATTGTGATTATTTTGCTTGATTTCAATCATAGTATCCCCCAGTCTGAGGTATGTAAAAAGTCCCGGTGATTAGAAGAATGGGAGTCACATTCCTTAACTGCCAATAAGAGAAACGATTAGAAAAAACTGTCCTATCACTTCTTGTTTCTCTGGACTAAATCTTTTTTAGTATTTTAGGGAGATAAAACAGACATTCTACCCTATTTAAAACTACTCCTTATACCCCATGGCTAGCATTCAATCGCAAATAAAGGTGAATTCTTAAAATGATCTTCTTTTGAAAGATACAGAAGAGTTATTTATGGAGAGAGCAGCAATTTCATGAACTATGGTGGATGTGATAGCTGTGAGAAAGCAAGTTTTAATAAACTGAGACATTAGTTTTAATGGTCCCATATTTCCAGAGACTGGTAAGGCTAGGTTCAGAAGAACATAGGCTAGTTCTCAGATAGGCAAGTTCTATCTAAACACTGATAAGGAAAAGTGAGTGTTAAAAGAGCTTTGAAATCTCAATGTAGAATGTCTTGTACAACATTCCTTCTGATACAATATCTGAGAGTTCTATACATTTCTAGTGCTCCCATCACAGTGATATCTAGGCACCAAGTTCTTTTTCTACCTTCCATTCATTATGGTATATTGCTGTGGTTCCAAACCAGTGTGCCAGAGCACACTGGTGTGCTGCAGCAACACCCAAAATGCACCGCGAGCATCCCCCAGAGCTGGAGTTAAAGCTCCCTCTCCGCTCAGCCCAACCACTTGGGCTGGGAAAAGGCAGGGGTGAAAGTAAGGGGGAAGGCACTGGAACACAGGTCTGGGCCCCCCTATTTTTAGACAGGCAGCATTCCAGCCCCCCTAAAAACAGAGGAAGCCACCGGAATACAGAGTTCCAGGCTTCCCCTAAAAGTAGCAGGAGCAGCCAGAACGCAGAGTTCTGGTGGCTCCACTTTAAACCCTGCTCCACCTTAACCCAGCCAGCAGAGAGGGGCGGGAGGCTGGGAGTGTGTGAATCTCCCCCCGCAGGGCAGAGAAGCTTGTGTCAGGCAGCCTGCAAACAGCCAGGTAAGGGCTTTGAGGTGCTGCTGGGAGTTGTGTGGGGCTGGTGTATGTGTGTAACAGAGGTGGGTGGGAGTGGATGTGTAGCAGAGAGTGTGTAGCTGGGGTTGTGGGTGGCTGTTTGGTTGGGGATGTGTGAAGCTGGGGGTTGGGGTGGTTGTGGAGGGGTGTGTGGCTGGGGGGCTGGAGGCCTAGTTCTGTCCTCTGCAGTGATAGGAGGGTGCATCACAGGCAACAGGGGGCTGGGGGCAGACAGGACAGGACCCACTGGGGTGGGAGGGAGCAGCAGTGGGGTAAGGATTTGCCCTCAGTGGCAGGGAGCCACTGTGCAGAAGGGGGAAGTGGATGCTGCACCATTCTCCCCTGCCCTTCCTTCCCACTCCTCAGGTTCCCCCTGCCCCCCCACAAAGCCACTTTTGTTCTCTCTTCCCCTCACCTCTCTTGCCACCCTCGTGCTGTTCCCCACATGGCTGCCCTTGTCCTCTTTTGCCACCCTGCCCTGCTCTGCTCCGCTCCCCATTCTCACTCATGCCACTGCACACGACTCCTGACCTCCCGTTCTGCCACCCATGCTTTGCTACCCCTACTACCCCACACAGCTGCATTTCTGAAACAGTGTCATGGTTCATGAATATTCATAAGTAGTTAAAGTTAATTTGAACGTTCATGAGTTTAATGGTGGTGTGCCTCAAAAAATTTGAAAGTATTAAGGTGTGCCATGGCAGAGAAAAGGTTGGGAACCACTGTTATATTGTACAAGTCCCCCTCTATGTGAATAGACATATCTTTGGCGTAAGATGTCCCTGCAGCATTAATTTTTGTTATTTAAAGTGATGCATGACTATAAAGGAAGAGAAAGGTTTTCTTTCTAATGTTAATATTTGCAGGCACCATGTGGCCACAAATGTAAAACTCTATGTTTTGAAGCAATTTTAACAGCTCTCATAATTTCACTGCAATCCTGCAATAGTTGAGGTTATCAGTTGCTGGAGTTGCATGCTTACAAATGAATCTCAGCTTGTGCCCAAGACAAAAAGTGGTAAGGTGCTAGACCTTAGCATTGCAGAGAACAGCTTTAAGATAGAGTCTTAACAACTGAAAAGATTAAAGGCAAACAGAAAAACAAACCATGATATACTATTTTTTTAAATGTTTGAGATTAGCAACAATGTATATTTATAAAAGTTCAGTAAAATTTGCAAAGACACCAGTTGATCTAAGATATCTGTGATAGTGTAATGTTTCTGCAAACTTATTATACTTCTGTAAAGAAGCTAAGATCTTAAGAGTTGCATTTTTCATATCTATACAAGATTTTAGTCTACAATAATCTTATGCATTAAATACTTTACTAAAATATAGTGATTCTTTTAAAATGTGAGACAAGATGCCTCCTACTACAAAGTATGTTCCCAAAAGGATAAATAATTGAACCCTCTAACTCAATAACACATTATTCCTGTGTTGTTTTGAATACAACCAAAATGGCAAATCCTAGAAGCTTTCAGAAATAAGCAAGTACAAAGAAACCAACCAGAGTAGCTGAATATAATCCTATACATGCAGTAATGTAAGACCATTAGGGAAATTTATCACAGAAGGCTTCAGAAAATAACCATAGAATGGCGTGCATGTCAGTGATTGATACCATCCCAACAAAATCAAATATCTGTGCAACAAACAAAATGTACCTTTCAACAGCCATAATCCATCACTGCACATAATGCTAACCAATACAGTCTCACTGCCTAGCTGGATTCCCTTGTCTGTCTATAAACTCTGTATCATATGTTCATGAACATACCTCAGGGGATTTGGGGAGCACTGCCTCCCCAAACGGAGAAAAGTCAGGGGCCGGGGGGGGGGGGTAATCGCACAGAATCACGGGCCCCTGCACTGCCCTCCCCTGATTTTTACGAGCACCAAGCTGCCCTGCAGGGCTTGCTCTGTTGACCTTCAAGGGAAGAGGGCTGTGTGTGTCTGAGCACGCTTGGGCTCCTGGGGAGCGCAAAGGTGGTGGGTCAAATCAGCTGTTCTGCCACACTCCAGGTCACTACCTGGGCAGTTTCATGCCATCTGCTGGGTCCTAGTGCCCACCCTGTTCCTATTTATGAATGGAGCAGGGGACAGTGAGGAGAGAAGGAAAGGGGTGAGGAAGGGGGTATAGTAATATGCAGAGGAAGCAGAAGCCTAGCATGTGGTATCCCCTCAGGAGTAGCCCCAGCAGGGAGGGAGCACAGCACCACTAGAGCGGTGACATCTCCGCTGCAGCCAGGTCTGCCAGCGACCTATCTCAGTAACCCTCCTCCCAAGCACAGGCAGTCCAGGTACTACTCCAAGCAGGGAGCAAGAGCCAGTGAGTCATGGGAATGGGCTTCAATGTGCAAGTGGGTGTGCAGTATGTGCCCACGTGGCCCACCCTCCAAATATGGCAGTCAAACTACCTATGCATCTGCTGCTTCTTGTCCCAAACTTAGATTGTAAGCTCCTTGGGACAGGGGCAGTATTTTTGTTCTGCATTTTACAGCACCTAGCATAATGAAGTCTTAGTTCATGTCTAGGATTCTGAGCTGCTACAGTAACACAAATAAACAATTATTATAATCATTTTGCTATTGACATTATGCCCAAAAGGAATAAATTACATTATTTTTTTCAAAATACTGTAAGGATGTTATTTAGCTGTTAATGTCTCCATGAGACAGACAAGTAATATTTTCCCCATTTTACAGGTGTTAAATGCCTTGCCCAAGGTCATAAAAGGAATCAGTGTCAGAGGTAGTTAATGACTTCCAGATTTGGAGCCACACGGTCACTTCACCAGACCTTGCTTTCTTATCACTCAAAAACTACAAGTACCACCAGTTATTCAAACCCAGTTCTCCAAAACCATGATCATCTGAAATTCTTAAATATTCCCTTAACATCAGAATTTCATTTCCCAGACACTGACTACTCTCAAAAGTCACTTAGGTAGTGAGGGATTTATCTGAAAAAAAAATTATATAAAATTTTAAAGCACAAGTTTTCCCTTATATAAACAATATAGACAAGATAATAAAAGTTGCAAAAAAAACAAAAAAAAAACACCAGTACTGTTGGAGTCAGTAAACAAAAAATCTGTTCTCAAGCAGTGATCAATCTGTAATTAAAATAAAACAGCATCCTAATGAAAGTAATACATTGCCATAAGCAGATCAGTCTTATCTGAACTGTAGTAGCACCAAGTGGCTTCAATCATGGACTGCGACTCAAGCCTATTAAGCACTGCACACATACAAGTTATGCTTAAAGTGGTCTGAAAAAAAGGATATGAGTGCCTGTCTCTTTACTCACTCATCTGCCCACGCTCTGTGCCTAACAATTAATTCTGCCCCAAAAATCAATCTTGCCCCCTACAGCCCATCCCCAGTGCTGCAATTCAAACCTGAATGAATGTTTCCTCTTATCAATTCTACCTAAACTAGGAAGAGAGAAAGTAGAACAAGAACTGAAAAATAGATACTGACTGGTACGAAAACTGAGGAATTAAGACATCATCACAGACAGTGTATGGCGGGAACTTCAACAGCAGAAAATAAAGTAACTGATGCATCAAAAAATTTCAAATAACTAAAATGTTACTACTATGCTCTACAAGAAAGATGACATCATCTAACTGCAGATTAGTGATTCAGGAGCAAGGGACTTGAGAAACATAACTCTGTAAAGCTAAGCACCCATGAAAAATTACATTAGCATCAAGGAAAAAAAATAAAAAGCCACACATATAAACCACCCAGGTTTTGTTTTAAGAAACTGAGACACGTTATAATATGATGATTCAGTTAGGACTCTCACTTTTTATTATTACTGAATATTTACGTTGCTGCAGAATCTAAAGGCCTAAAACAGGATCAGGGCCCTAATCTGCTACGTGTTATACAAACACATTACCGTTTTAAGGACTAGGAACTACCTACTTTAGTAAAGTTAAATCTCCATGTATGTGTTTGCAGATCAGAGACCTAAAAAAATAAGTGAAAATAGGAAAGATAGGGAAAGAGGGATACAATCAAAATATTTTACATATAGGATTTCTTAAATTATCATTAACAGGTCAAGTATTAATTATCTCCATCTGACACTCAACTCAGTCTTCACTAACTTGACTACAGGTAAGAGTACCTATGCACAAGGGCCAGCATGGAAGGTACATAGACATCTAAGTGAAAAGATATCACTGGCAAAGAGGAATAGGTCAGGGACAGTGGAATGTAATAGATAAGAATACTGGACACAAAACTGCACCACTGTGTGATATACAGAGGATACCACTTCTGATACAACCTAGAAGCCATTCCAGCTTCTCTTTTCCTCCGACAGTCCTCCCAGCACACATGGAAAAAATTCCTCCATGCTATCCACTGGCAAAAGCCTCAACTGGATTAACATATACCCCACATAGTTTTATCACAATGAGACACCATCCCCTAAAAAGCTTATGAAGTTGAAATTAACGTTAAAATATAAGGACTACCTTTAGACAGACATATGAATATCTTTGCAGGGCAAAGAATGCAAGTCCCTGGAACAGCTGTGCAGGTGATAGAACAAGGAGATGAGGCTGTTCAAGGCCAGGCAGAAAAGCAATTAGTAAAGTGCAAGATATGAAGACACACCTCTTTCTTACCCTTTGGTCAGACAGTGTCCATAATTTTTAATCAGGAAACGAAGATAAAAAAAATTGCCATCATGCAGGAAAAGAAAAAAAGACTGCTGATTGTTATGAGATAATGAACTAGAAACTATAGTTCTGATCCCTATTCTCTTAGACTTCCACTTGAGTCAACAGGACTACCCATATAAAGACAGAACTAATTGCATTAGCAAAGGTTGCAAAACCAGACCATTCCAAATTTTTAAAAATAGCCATAGCTAAAGTATAGCAGATGGACAAACTGCTGGCCTACCAATACAGCCAAACAGATAACACCAAAAAAATTAGGGAAAACATAAGATAAGCATGGATTCAAAGAACACTAAAAATAGACAGACAAACGGTGAGGAAGTTTGCAGCTGGCTCTTCAATTACTGATTATTGTATTTTAAAAAAAAAAAAAAAAAAAAAAAAAGAGTATATTGAAATCAAAATCCTTCAGAACACTTATCCCTGAAAGATGACATCTGCAGTAGAGTTTGAAAAAATTATAAGACAATTAAGCAACAGTAACAAGACACTATACAGACCTCTAAGAGGGTAAAATGAGAAAGAAGAGCATGGTTAAACATTATAAGAACCTGTTACATGGTATTTCCTTCAGAATATAAGACTGATCTCTCAAACAGCCCCCCTCTTTATAGTGCCCAGAAGCATGCAATAAACTAAAACGGCTCCATTTTTTGTCTACATAATCACTGCTCACACTCAGGGCCAGCCCAAGGTTTTTTGGCACCACAGGCCAATGCTGATTTTGGCACTCTCGCACCCGCTGGCAGGGATCCGGCCACAGGTGGGGAGCAGCGCCACCACCGTCGGGCACCACAGGCCTGGAGCAGAATGTGGGATGGGCTTGCTGTCCCCCCCAGCCCAGCTCTTGGCACCCCCTAATTGTTGGCACCCTAGGTGACCGCCTACCGGAGGTCACCTCTATAGAAGGAGCAGTCCTGCTCATGCTTAAGAATAAATATGAATTTAGTCATGGATTGCTCTTATTAATACCAACATTCAGTTTAGTGAAGCTTGAAAATCCAATTGTAGCGCAAAAAATAAAACTCATTATTGATGAAGTCATATCAGGAACCCACTCCCCAAAGAAAGACTTGTACTTCTACAGAGGTATCCTAGCCAAAGCCATGTTATTTAAGGTTAAAAAAATGATAGATAACAGGCTTATTTTATCTTGCGTCTATTAGCAATAATCCAAACAGTAAGAAGAATAAAATCAACAAACCTGAGAGACAGAAACAGCAATAGGGTACTAAAATAAAAACCAGATGTTAATATGGACAGCAACATTTCATATCAATATTTTAAGACATACCTGAGTAGATATACGGCTCTTTCAATATCATTGAGTTCTTCATCAACAGTCAATCTCTCTATTTCTTCTGGTGTCTGTCAAGTGTGAGATACAAAATACGATTTTAAAATACCTTATTTCCCTTGTTTTAATCTTCTTATAACAAGCCTTTCTCCTAAGCTCCAGAGGCAACTGCATGGTTAATATAATCTTTAAAATCTCAAATAAGGCTTCAAATTCAGCCAGAAATATGTCAGTGGCTCTAATAAGCTACAGTTATTCTTATAACATGTATTTCATAAATATTTATGATTAACATATGGCTTATGAAAGTTGCTTTAAACATCAACTAAGTTTTCTCTATTATTTCCAACTTGAGATTGTTTATACTAAGAAACATTAAGCCTCAGGTAATTTGATTTCACCCTCCTCTATGTGCTGTTTCCCAGGGTTTGAATCTTTACAAATGCTCCAATTTGCTGTTGCAGTATGACCTGATCCCATGTTTTACCCTCCCCCGCATTTAGTTTCATCCCATTCTGTAAATTTCCCCTCTTCAAAGCATCTGATGAAGTGGGATTTTTCTCCCACAAAAGCTCATGTGATGATAAAATTTGTCTTTTAGTTTCAAAGGGACAGTCCTGTTCGTCTAGTCTTGTAAAACAAAAAAAAACAAGGAGTCCTGTGGCATTTCAAAGCATCTGATGAAGTGGGATTTTCTCCCCCAAAAGCTCATGCGAAAAGTAAATCTGTTAGTCTTTAAGTGTCACAGGACTCTCTGTGTGTGGGGAGGGGGGTTTGTTTGGTGTTTGTTTGGTTTTTTTTGCTAGTCTTTAAGTGCCACAGGACTCCTAGCTTTTTAACAGAATTCAAGGGTGTCCATTTCAGCACAGCTGAAAATAATTTTTAAAAAATGCACTGCCAAAAGAAGACCAGTCCCGTTAGCTAGGCACAAATAATCCAGTTGGATGTGAAAGCACCGGTCTGGCTTTGAAGCATACCTACCTTTAAACTCCTGCGCACCGGCCTTTCTATGATAGTGAGCTCCTGCAGGTCTTCGATATACCCAAACAAACTGTTCTGACTAAAATCCATTTTGGAGGCGAGGATGCTCGGGCGCATGTAACCTCCAGCCCGCGGCACAGCCTGCCCCAGCCGCGGCTCACATTGCGGTGAGTAAGAGGCGCCCACTCGCGTGCAGAGCAGCCTCCGCCTCCGCCTCCGCCTCCGCCCGCCAGGCGGCTCAGCAAAGACACTGCGGCGGCCGGGCTCGGAGCAGGGCTGGGCTCGCCTGTCCGCACAGCCCCCGGAGGGAAACTTTCCTCCGCCGCCAAGCGCCCTGCCGGGGGCGGGGCCGGCTAGTCCGGCGGCCTCCGGGGTCGCCCAGCGCGGCCAGGCCCCCTCCCGTAAGGCGCCGGCGGCTGGGCCGGGCGTGGGGAGGCGGCCCGCGGGCCGGATAGCGGGCGGGCGGGCGGGCTCCCAGGGGCCGGGCCGGGCCCCCCGCGCGTGCGGCGTCACCGATCAACAGCGAGCGCAGGAGCAGCGCGGAGCCCGTCGCCGGGGCAACGCGCCGCTACAGAGGCCTCCGCGGGGCAAAAGAGCTGCCCGCACGCGGCAATATCCGAACGCGCCGGGCAGACGGGAGGGGCGGGGGAGCGAGCGCCGCCTTGTCACACAGGCCGCCTCCGTCAGCGCCCCTCCCCCAACGCGGGGGGCTGGGCTCGTCCCCCCCTCGCAGGCCTGGGTCAAAGCTCCGCCCCACACAGCCCCGCAGCCACTCTTCGCCCCGGGACTTGAAATGGGGTGGGGGTAGAGGGAGGTGTAGGGGGATGTTGGGGGTGCTCACTAATTTGGTATAACACTTACTGCTGACAAGTGGGGGTGTTGGGAAATTGGGGGTGTGCAAAAAGGGGTGTAAGGGAAATCCCTGCCACCCCACGCACTCGCTGTGTCAAGGCTCTGCTCCATTTCATACACACCCCCACACTCGGGGGTGGGAATCGCCTCCGTCGGTCCCCACGCACAGCTCTGGGTTAAAGCTCTCCGTCGCAGGCAGAGTGGGCTGCCTCCCCTCTATCACACCCCACACACACCAGTGCAGGGGGTGTCAGGACTCTCTCACACACACACCCTGGCAGGACTCCCCTTTCTCTCTTTCACATTATTTCTCACACAGTCACACGTACACGACACACGATGGCAGTACTCTGCATCACTCCCTACACACAGCCCCGTCACGGCTCTCCCCCAGCACATCGCATGCACAGCAGCACTGTGTCAGGATTCTCCTCCAGTGTCACTCACACCCACACCCAGTGGCAAGGCTCTTCACTGTCTCTCACAGGAAAGCACACACACACACGTGTACACACACACAATGGCAGGGCTCTCCCCCATCACACCTCATGCACAGCACTGTGTCATGGCTTTCCTTCGTCTCACCCACACCCCATGACAGAGCTTTCCACCGTCACACCCTGCCCACACACAACCCTGTGTCAGCTTTCCTTCATTTCGCCTGTACCCTACCACCCACACCAATGACGGGGCTCTCCTCTCTATCACACCCACCACTGTCAGAGTTCCCTTCTCCATCTTACATCCTCCCATTTCTCCTCCTCCCCTCCCCTCCCCCTGCACAGAATGGCAGCACTCTCTCCCTCTCCAACACACACATAGCGTAAAGGGTCACCATCTCACACACTTCTGTGTCACGGACCCCTGTCCCACCACTGTCAGAGCTCGCTCACTTGTTCTCGCCCTCTCTCACAGACACATGAGTGTAAGGCCTCTCCCCTCCAACACACACACTCGATGTCAGGGCTTTGTCCTTCAACATAGGGGTGCACTTACACATACAGTGTCAGGTCTGTCCTACATTATACATCCTCCACCCCCAAGCAAAAGAACTCATGTTCCCAGTGGCAACACTATTACCCACCATAGTCCTCTTTCCCCAGTGTCAGTACTCTTCCATCACACAGCCAGTGGCCTATGCTTTGGGTGTCCCTAAGCCTTCTCCACTGCCAGAAGCTGGGACTGAATGATAGAAGGAAAAAAAAAAAACAAAAACCAGGGCCTGAGAATTGCTGCAAAACCAGGAACATGTAGATTGATGGAATTAGGGACTCTACTAACAGAAACAGGCAGACCTGTCACCAGAGCCACAGCCGTCCCTAAGGTAGGGCGACCAGGGCAACCATCCAGGGCCCTGTGCATTGGGGAGCCCCACGTGACCGCACCACTGCCCCCCCCCCCCCCCGCCCCGGGCCCAGGCAAGCACCCAAAAGGGCGCCCGGGGCAAGGCTGCCAGTCCCGCCATCCCCCCCCCCCCGCCAGTGGCGCTGTCTGGGCTCCGTTGCGGAGGACCGGGGAGGGGGCAGGAGGCAGCACGGAGCTGGTACCACTACCCCCCACCCTGGCTGCGCTGCCTCCTGCCCCCTCCCCGCTGCTCCAGTATAGAGCCCAGAGCACCACACTGGGCAAGGAGGGGAGATGGCTGGACCAGCAGTGTTGCACCAGGCCACCCTTTTGGCCGCCTGCCTGGTTCCCAGCATGGGGGAGGGAGGGCAGTGCAGGGGTCTGCCCGAAGGGCGTCACTGGCACTGGGCACCCGGGGCACGTGCTCTGAATCCCAGTGCCAGTGCCCCAGGTCTGGCAGCTGCCCCCCGTCTCTGGCCCGATTGGGTGCGGCAGTCCCGTCCTCAGCCGGGGATCCAGGGCTCGGCCACCCGTGGCCGCACCCACGGCAGCCCCATCTTCGGTGGCGGATCCGGGGCCCAGCCACCCGCAGCCGCAGCAGCCCCATCCCCAGCTGGGGATCCAGGGCTCAGCTGCCCACAGCAGCTACGGCCGTTTGCGGCCCTGGCCCCGGCTGGAGATGTGGGCCCAGTTGCCCGTGGCATCATGCGGTAGCTTCTGGCCAGGCCCCCAGCCCCAGCAGGTGTGGCCTGTGGGCTGGGGGCGGGGCCTGGGGCCATGCCCCGGATCCCTTCCCGGGGGCAGCAATGCCCCTGGTCTTCCCCTCCCCTCTGCCAGCCAGCTCCACCCCCTGATGCATGGGGGCCCACGGAAGGCCCATTTGCTCCGGGCCTTGCACCACCTCTAGGGAGGGCTCTTACCAGAGCTGATCTAGAGAACAGAAGGGTGTATTGCCTGCTGGGAGCTAAGATATAGGATGACGACCTGATTCTGAAGAGGATCTTAATGTGAGCAGGAAAGAAACACTGATTGTCCTTCAAAAGGAAGCACATGATGCTGTCTGATTCTCACTTGGATGCCTCAAAAGGAAGACTACACCAGGCTGGAGAAGACATTAAAGTAACAGAGGCTTAGATGAACTTCAGTGAGATTCCATGTGGCCCTACAGAAGAAGAGCAAAGTCAAGATGAGATTGATGATGATTAACAGATAGTTGTGGTGCTATAAGGAGGGTCTAGGGATGTTTGATCACAGAATCATGATAGAGGACTGTTCTCATGGGAAGGACTCCACCTGAGTAGGGGGGATAACAGACTTCTGGAATGCAGGTTGCCATAACTGATTAAAAGAGCTTTAAGCTAAGAATTCGGGGGAAATGACTGGGATATGATTTTGAAATCACCATGTCTAACTCTAATATTTAATACAAGGCAAATCAAATAAAAGACCATGCAGATGTGGAGAAGGGAATGAGAGCGGTTAGCAGAATGGACTACAGGAGGAAAGAGTACCAATAACAGCAACAGTCAGGTAGGCAATACTGACTGTAAAATGACTATCCTAATCTAGCAAGGAATCTGGATGAGGTCGAACAGAAACAACAAAGATGTCTGCCCACCAGTTCATGAAGCCTGAGTAACAAAATGGAGGAACTAGAATTTATAGTGCAGCAAATGAAACCAGATATTACAGGAATAATGAAAATATGGTGGAACAGTAGTCATAACTAGAATACTGAATATAACTAGAAACTAGAATAGTTATTGAAAAGAATGTGCTATTCAGAAAAGATTGAAATAAAGGAAGAAGTGTTGGAGTAGAATTTTATATTATTGATGAGATAGACTGTAAAGAGAAGTGATGAAATGTATAAAACAGTCTGAGTCAAACTCACTTTGAGAAAAAATAGTAAAAGAGGTTGCACTGGGATAATAGTTGGGGTCTGCTCCCACCCACCCAATTTGGATATGGATAGAGATCCTTTTAATATTTTTAATATCTTAAATGCTACTGGAAATTGTGCGATTATGATAGACTTTAATTTCCTCCATATAAGTTAGAAGACAAATGCTAATAATGTGTCAGGGGAGGGACTGCCCTTATAGGCGAGCACAGAGAACCACCAGGGGGCAAGGCAAATCTGCCCCAAGATGAAGGATGTGGTAAAAGCCCTGGTACAGGCCATGGCAGCCCAACAGGAGGCTACACGAGTTCAGATGGCAGCCCAGCAAGAGTCAGCAAGATTGCAAGAAAAAACCAATCAGCTATTGATAAGCCAGCCTGCTCAGGACAGAGCCACCCTTCAAGAAATAATGGCCCAGCTGAAAACCCTTACCACCCAGATCTGTAGCCATGATGGTGGGTGCCCCCTGAGGGCCAGCAGCTACTTACAGAAGATGATAGTAGATGATGACGTGGAAGCTTATCTACTTGCTTTTGAGAGAACAGCTTTGCAAGAGGCCTAGCCCCAGGACTAGTGGACCAGCAATCTGGCCCCATTTCTAGGTGGGGAGGCTCAGAAGGCCTACTACGACCTGCCAGCAGAGGCTGCCTCAGACTATCCTCAGCTGAAAGCAGAGATCCTGGCAAGGTCTGGTGTGACTACAGCAACCCAAGCCCTGAGGTTCCACAAGTGGAGATACCAGGAAGGCCCAGCGCCGTGGTCTCAGCTCTATGACCTGATTCATCTAGCTCGGAGATGGCTGTGCCCTGATGTCCACGATGCCAATCAAATCATTGAAATCCTCATCCTGGACAGGTTTATGAGGGGGCTACCCCCAGACTTACGAGGGTGGGTTAGCCAGAATGACCCCTCCACATAGCTGGCGGCCAAGGAACTTTCCCAGACTGCCGGGGGAGAATGGCGCTGCAACAGGAGACCAGTCCCTAACCCAAAAGTGCGGACTCCTGAGGTCCCGCGCAGACCTGTGTTGGGGAAAAGGGAGACGGGAGAATGGCCTGAGTCAACGAGGGTATTCAAGGAATCCAGGGGTGAGGGTCAGAAATCTGACAGCCCCAAAGATAGGGGGGTATCCTGTCTAGGATACAGGTGCTATGCTTGTGGGGAGCTAGGACACATAGCAGCTGAAGAGCCCATGCAGTGTGGTCTGGGTGAGCTTGACCAGCCCTGCAGCTTAGTCTACCTGGTGGGAGTGTTAGAGACCCCACATAGGTACACCCGGCCAGTAAAAATGAATGGCATAGAAACCACAGCATTAGTGGACTCTAGGAGTGCCATCACCTTAGTCTCGGGGAAGCTGGTGGGTCACGACCAGTTGTCTCGGGCGAAACACACAGGAGTGACCTGTGTGCACGGCACGGTTAATTACTACCCCACCACACCCATCTGTGTCGAGATAGAGGGACACACTACGAGGGTAATGGCAGGGGTGGTCCCAAAACTCCCCTACCCAGTGCTCATAGGCCAAGACTTCCCAGGGTTTGGGTGCCTACTCCCTGTGGGAGAACCTCAGATAGGTAGTGACCATGGGCTCAGTAGTGAGCCCTGGGGGTGGGGTGGGGGGACAGTTCACCCGTGTTTGCTGAGTTTGCCCTGGACCTGTTCCATACCACAGAAAAGTGGTGAAAGATATGATGAGAGAAGAGGGTGGACAAAAGGCTAGGCCCAGAGCCAGAAGGCTGCCCTAGTGGGGCACCAATCTCACCCAGCCAGCCAGGGAACCACCGTGGGGCTTGATGAACTGGAGGCTGGGCCAAGCCCTAATGGGCAGAGCCGTCCTTAAGGGGGGCTAAAAGGGGCAACCGCCCTAGGCCTCGCGCTTTGGGGTGCCTCGCGCTTTTGGGAGTTCCACACAACTGGCAGGAGTAAGGGAGCAGGGACCTTCTTAAAGCTGAGAAGCTAGCCTGCCCAGGGAGCAGCTCCGGCTGGTTAAGGAAGGGGGAAGGGAATTCAGACAGGCAGCGTTTGTTTACAGTAACTCTTCACTTAAGTAGCCACCTTCCCACAATTGCTCCCTGAGGGGAAGAGAAAGGGCAAGAGTTGAGATAAAACTTGTGGAGCCAGCCTCAGTCAAGCAAACAGGGACAGAGTCAGGAGAATGTCACATCCCCAACCTTTACAAAACAGGACCTTCTCTTTGAATTTACATCAGCATCTCTAGAAAGCGTTTGAGATATTAAGGAACTTTTTTCCTTCTACACTTAGCAAGAGTTTTCAGTCTTCAGGGATGTCTTTTTGAGCAAACTTCTCTGTGCAAATAATGATCTATTATACCTGACAGAGAAGACCCCAGGCAAGCACTTATATGGAAATACTGGGTTTTTAGGGTTAATGGCCATCAATCACCACACTAAAGAAGTTTTTTGTCCTTCCTTCTGCACTGTAAGCATGCCCCATTGTCGTTGATTGCAGTCAGACCACCAGTTCAAAAGCATGGCAAAGAGGAAAGCAGCTGTGGCCGTGTGGGTCTAGTTTAGCGAAACAAACAAGGAATCCCTGATGTAAAACAAACAAGGAGTCTTGTGGCACTTTTACAAGCTAACAAATGAATAAATTTTTAAAATCTTTAAAAGTGCCACAAGACTTCTTGTTTGTTTTACATCAGGGTATCTGAGAGGAGGCCAAAAGTCCCTTGTTTCTTCCTCTCATCCTCAAACAGTACCTGAGTTTCATTACTTAGATCACCTGCAAAGCAATGAGGAATGTATGAATACATATATTAAAATAAGACGGGAAAGGAGAGAGTCAGGCAGCATAAAGGAAATAAGATGCATTAGACAATTGGAATCCAGTGCTTTAAGGTGAGAGAGGACCTGGATTTATTTCTTGATATTATCCAAAAATAGCATCTCTCTCTCTCCCTGAATTTTCAATTTAACAAAAACTTGATCTAAGAAAAATTATTAAACTTGTAAAATTGTGTGCCCATCTTGAACAGAAAACCAGAACCACAAAGAAGAGTACCTCCAGATGCTCCTGTCCACTTGGCCGTGAGGTTGATGAAATATCACCATGACACATTCAGTATTGCCTACCCCAGACATCAAAAATAGTCACAAGTCTGGCTTAAATATATCATTAAAACTCACTTAAAAATAAAGAGCTGTTTAAGAAATAATAAATGAGGGGGAGATATTTTCTTTGACTTCTGGGTTTTGAGCCTTTAGGATAAAGTCAGGTCATGTTTTTCTGCTTCTCTCTGCAGCTTTTTAGCCTGAAGGCTAGGCACTTATGATTTTATTAAAGAAAAATTATGACACTGCCCAGTGTTCCCTCTAAGCTGATGATGCAGCTGAGCAAGTTATGGGTGCACTTGGGGAGCCAGCAGGCAGCAGGGAAGAAGCCCGTTGGGGCCTGGAGAACCAGCGGGAAACTTGCTCAGCTGCATCATCAGCTAAGAGCAATGGTTCCCAACCTTTTTCAGGTTGGGAACCCCTTTGTAACAAGAAAAAATCCTTGCAGACCCCCCCAGCTGATTATGTAATCTGGCCTGCATGGGCAGACTCTGGCCCGCACCAGTGGGACAGCTGGGAGCAGCGCTGCCACCACCATTGCCCGCACCACCGGGGAGCTGAGCCACGGCAGCTGTGGTTCCCTGCCCTTGCCCCTGCTGGGGAGCCGCTGTGGCTCCATCCCCCTGCCAGGATACAGCCACAGAAGGGGAAAGGCAGCCCTGGCAGGGAGCATCAGGGCTGTAGCTGGATTCCGGCCCTGGGTAGGGAGAGACTCTGCAGACCCCCTGCAATGTGTCCATGAACCTCTGGGGGTCTCCGAACCACAGGTTGGGAACTACTGGCTTAGAGGGAACATTGTCTACAAAGTTTAAAATGGGAGGGCCCCACACAAACTGATTCGCCCTGGGCCCCGCTTCCCCCTAGGGACAGCCCTGCTAATGGGGCATTGCCTGTTAAAGAGCCGGAAGTTGGTCCTCTTGAGATTAGAGATATTGGGCCTGCCCTAAGGAACTTTGCTCAGGACCAAGCCAATGATCCACTGTTTGCCAAAGTTAGGAGAGAAGTGGTAGAAGTTAACAGCGTCCCAGTAGAAGGAAGGACTAAGGGGCCTGGACCATACTTCGTGATCAAAAGGGACTTGTTATAGCGAGTAGTCCGAATGCAGGATGAAGAAGTAGAGCAGCTCTTAGTACCATGGCGACATCAGAAGGCAATCCTCACCTTAACCCATAGCCATTTGTTCGGAGCTCACCTGGGGGTAGATAAGACACTAGATCAAATCCTGCGGAGGTTCTTCTGGCCAGGAGTGTACACGGACGTTCGCCAGTACTGCGCATCCTGTCCAGAGCACCAGCTCCACAGCCCTCACCCATGCTTACGGGCCCCACTCGTGCCCCTGCCAATTTAGGAGCTGCAAATAGTGTAGTGGCTAGCACCTCTGCTTAATATGCAGAAGATCCTGGGTTCAAGCCTCAGGGGGTTGGACTCAATGATCTCATGAGGTCCTTTCCAACCCTATGATTCTATTCTTTTGAGGTCCCTTTTGAGAGGATCACTACGGACCTGGTAGGCCCACTAGAAAAGTCAGCCCGGGGTCACCAATATGTGCTCGTGGTACTGGACTATGCCACCCGCTATCCAGAAGCCATACCACTCCGGAATACGCTGTCCAAGACAATAGCGAAGGAACTGATCCATACCTTCTCTAGAGTAGGGATACCTAGAGAGATCCTTACAGATCAAGGGACTCCCTTCATGTCCAAACTGATTAAGGACCTGTGCACATTGCTGCACATTTAGACCTTACAAACATCAGTCTACCATCCCCAGACGGATGGTCTTGTGGACCGTTTTAACCAAACGCTGAAGTTTAAGGTGAGGAAAGTAGTGAGCTAGGATGGGAGGGACTGGGATACCTTACTACCGTATCTGATGTTTGCTATTAGGGAGGTTCCCCAGGCCTCCACAGGGTTCTCCCCTTTGGAGCTGTTATATGGTCACTACCCCTGGGGCATATTGCACATTGCCAAGGAAGAATGGGAAGAACAAGCCAAACAGGGACAAAATGTTATTGAACATGTATTAAAGATGCAAGACCGGATTGCCCGAGTTACCCCTGTAGTACGGGAACATCTTGAGAGGGCCCAGGACGCCCAACAAACCTATTATAAATCACCAGGCAAGGGTCCAAAAGTTCCAGACAGGGGATCGGGTGATGGTGTTGGTACCCACCCCAGAAAGCAAGCTCCTACCCAGGTGGCAGGGACCATATGAAATCATAGAGGCTGTTGGGGAAGTTAACTATAAAGTACAAAAACCTGACCACCGAAAACAAGAACAAATTTATCAAGTCAATTTGCTGAAGCCCTGGAAAGACAGGGACACCTGTGCTGTCGCCCTAGAAACAACATCCCAGGAGGACAGGGCCCAGGATTAGATAAGGATGTCCCCCAACCTGACCCCTACACAACAGACTGAAGTCAAGGAAATGATTGAAAGAAACTGAGATGTGTTCTCCGCCAACCCTGGTAGGACTACAGAGGCGGTTCATCATATTATCACTGAACCTGGAGTAAAGGTGAATATTAAACCCTATCAGATCCCAGAGGCAAAGCAAGAAGAGATTGGGGCCGAGGTGAGAAGAATGCTGGAACTGGGCATCATTGAGGAGTCCCATAGTCAGTGGTCCAGTCCAATTGTACTAGTACCCAAGCCGGATGGCAGCCTGCAATTTTGTAATGACTTCCAGAGACTAAACAAAGTGTCCAAGTTCAATGCTTATCCTATGCCGCGAATTGACGAGTTGATAGACCAGTTGGGGAAAGCAAGATTTTTGTCTACTCTGGACCTAACTAAAGGTTATTGGCAGATTCCCCTGGCTTGGGATGCCAAGGAAAAGACTGCCTTTTCTACACCAGAGAGGCTTTACCAATATACCGTCCTCCCTTTTGGGTTACACGGGGCCCCTGCCACCTTCCAGCACCTCATGAATAAGCTGTTATGCCCACATACAAAGTACGCTGCTGCATATCTTGACAATGTTGTAATACATAGCTCAGATTGGGACACCCACCTCAAAAAGGTGGAAGCAGTGTTGGATACACTGAGGAAGGCAAGCCTCACTGCAAATCCAGCTAAATGTACAATTGGACTGACAGAAGCCAAGTATTTGGGGTATGTCGTGGGGAGACGTTTAGTGAAGCCACAGCTAAGTAAGCTGGAAGCCATACAGAACTGGTCACGCCCAATCCAGAAGAAGCAGCTCAGTGCCTTCTTGGGGATAGTTGGATATTACCGGTGTTTCATTCCACACTATGCCACCTGGGCCCACCCATCGACAGAGCTGATAAAAGCCCGTGGCCTCGACATAGTGAAATGGTCAAGCTCCACAGAGGAAGCTTTCACTGACCTGAAGACTGCCCTCTGTCAGGATCCAGTATTAATAGCCCCAGATTTCAAGAAGGAGTTCATTTTACAGACGGGTGCTTCCGAGGTTGGAGTGGGTGCGGTACTATCTCAGATGCTGGGGGATGAAGAGCACTCAATCCTATACCTCAGCAGAAAACCTCTGCCCAGAGAACAAAGGTACGCGGTGGTAGAGAAGGAATGCCTGGCAATAAAATGGGCCATGGAAACTCCCCAGTATTACTTACTAGGAAGGAAGTTTACCCTGGTTATGGATCATGAACCTCTAAAGTGGATGCACCACAACAAAGATCAAAATGCAAAGGTAACTAGATGGTTCCTATCCTTACAGCCTTTCCACTTTAGCGTAGAACACAGAGGTGGGTTCAAACATGGCAATGCCGATGGCCTATCACGGGTACACTGCAGTACGACCCAAGTAGCCCAGCCCCATAGTGTTGAGCGGGGGGCCGGAGGGGGATTGAATAAGGTCAGCTCAGAGGTCTACAGAAGGGTGTGTCAGGGCCGATATGTAAGCCCTAGGCTGATAAAGGCTCTTTACCCTGGCTACAGAGAAAAGGTTTCTGCAGGCCAATTAGAGACACCTGGGCTCAATCAAGAGCTGCCCCAGACCTATAAAAGCTGCTGCTACCAGAAGGAAGGGGGAAAAAAAGACTGAAGCTGCCTCTAGGTCTGGAGTCGCCCCAGGCTGAGGAGAAAGCTGTTACCCCCACCCCTTTTGCTGACAGAAAGAGAGAGAGAGAGAAAGAAGGAGACCAGATCAGACCAGACCCCAGGCCCTGGCATACAAAGGGGCCTCACGGAACTGCAATGATAGGTAAGACTAGTGAATCACTCCCATACTGCCTGAAGGCATTAGGAGGCGTTTTGGGCTCCCCACTACAAAAAGGATGTGGACAAATTAGAAAGAGTCCAGCAGAGGGCAACAAAAATGATTAAGGGGCTGGAGCACAAGCCCTATGAAGAAAGACTGAATGAACTAGGCTTATTTAGCCTGCAGAAGAGAAGACTGAGGGGGGATTTGACAGCAACCTTCAGCTATTTGAAGGGATGCTCCAAGGAAGATGGAGCTCAGCTGTTCTCAGTAATAACAGAGGACAGAACAAAGAGCAATGGTTTCAAGTTGCAGCTGGGGAGGTCAAGGCTGAACATTAGGAAAAACTTTCTTACTAGGCAAGTGGTGGAGCATTGGAATGGGCTACCTAGGGAGGTGGTGGAATCTCCACCTTTGGAGATGTTTAAGGCCCAGCTGGACAAAACCCTGGCTGGGATAATTTAGTGGTTGTGGTCCTGCTTTTTTGGCAGGGGGTTGGACTAGATGACTTTATGAGGTCCCTTCTAACCCTATGATTCTATGACGTTAATGTAATAGTAATAAAGTAATAGTAATAGTAATAAAGAATTAATATGATCCAAACAACTGGCAGTGATAGGAATGAAAAACAGTTTTTTAAATACTGTACAAAACTCTACCTACCTACAACTGAAGAGGTGATAATATTTTATTATTACTTTGAGAACAAAGGTACCATCCACTAGATTTTGTTTAATATAATAAAAGCATGATGACTGTTACCAAGAATCTATTGGTTTTTAGGTTGAAATAGAAGTGGATGTTGTGTTACTGAAGATCTGACCTACTTTTATCTGACGTGTGTTAAGTCCATGTAATTCTGTATTTATTTGAAAAATAAAATTATAAAAAACCAAAAAACAGTTCTTCCTGACTGTACAAACTAAACAATTTTTTCTCAGTTGTGACTTCACAGACTTCAAATTTGTATCAGGTAACTCAGAGGTCTGGCCTGTAGACTTTTAGTTTTATTGAAAGTTATTTTGATGATGGGCTATTACACCATTGAGGGCTCTCATCTGGCAACTACAGTTTCAAGTTCAAGACAGTTCTCCCTGCCAGTTTTAGATCTAGAGTTCATAGGAGCACATGAAACCATAGATAAGTAACATACAATCACAGGAAGAAGATCCACCATTGGTTTTATTAAAGTTACCAACAAAGCTAGAATGTCATAGCATATACAACTCCTAGATGTGTCTATGAACCAAGCATAGTTACAAACATGCTCACATCTTTCTAGATCAGGGGTGGCCAAACTTACAGAACTCAAGAGCCACATAAGTCGATTGTTAAACCTTTGAGAGCCGCACTGAGGCATATAACCACATATTTTTACGTACTCCAAAATTACTAAGCTTAAAATTCATTGCACACTTTAATTTTATCATAAAAATAGGGCAAATACTGATCTACTAGTGTCAGATTCTAATAATTATTTAAGATTACCATGAAACTAGGCCTATACAGTAAAAATTAAGCTGTTGTTAGATGTAGAACATTACAGGCTTGTGACAAGTTTTTTTTTTTTTTTTTTTTTTTTAATCTGGGCAGTAACTTGTCAATGCAGCAGGTAAAAGCTCTCTGAGATGTAAGTATTGCGCAATGTTTTGAATTTCATAGTGGAATATGAGGCTTCACAGCAGTAAGTTGTGCTAAAAATTGAAAGTAATCTGCGTTCAGTTTTATACTTTTCTCCTTTGTATTTTCATTTCTTAGTATTCCACATCATGTTTAGGACTCGTAAAACATAATTTTATTTTAACAATGAGTAAGTTGCATTAGGGCCTATGAGAAAACCTAAACATGCTATGGCTTCTCCGACTATGTCACACTTCTCTCCCCCACCCCATGTTGCCGCTTCCCTGCCGTCTCTTACCACGCTGCTGCTTCTCTGCTCTCCCCAACCATGCTGCACGTCTTCCTCCCACCCCATCCCAGCACCTACCATGCCCCCGCTTCCCTGCCAATATTTCTGCCAGTAAACTTGTTCACTAAAATACTCATGGACAGTGAAGACATAAGGTCTGAGGACTCACCCAATTAATTTTAAAATGAGATTAATAGTAAGGGAAAACACTGCTCTCATCTTAATCTGGTGAAGAGATGCACACAGGGACACCTTTTCAACTGTTCAGAATCATAACAGATCAATGAGAATTTATGGGGACAGAAAGTGCAAGATCAGAGCCTGTTTCAGTAAGTGCTTTGGAGTCCATGCACAGAAGATACTACGGAAAAAATCCCATTGAGTTTATTCAGTTTGGGGTCAATCCCTGTATAAATTCTAAATATCATTATTTGGTTTTTATAATACAAAGTAAAATCTTTATAGGTGAGAGATTTTTTTCAGAAAGTTTACAACACAATTTTCCGTCCTCAGCCCTTCACAACAATTACTCTTGTCTAATGAGCTTGGATACCCATAGAGTCATTCATGAAGACTGCACAGAAATATAAATAGATTTTTGACTATACAGCAAAAAAAGGATACATGTTGAATGCTGTTTAATCAGTAGAAGTATAGTGCTGCTATTGAACTTTGCAGTGAATATAAATTATCTTGGTAATCGACTTATATTAATTAAAATTTTGTTGTAAAATAAATGTACTAGCAGTTCCTTCTGCAAACAGATGAGACTGATGTCTCAGGCACACTTGTTCAATGGACTTAAGGAATTTTTTTTCTAAAGCCACTTTTCAGTAGTGGTGGTCTATCCTAAGGCTAAATCATTTTGCATGCTGAAAATGAACCATGATCCATAATAAGTACTTGTAACAACATTGTTTAAATAGAGGGTTTTTTTTAAATAACCTTTTGACAGTGGTCAGTGGTTTTGGATGTAACATTTGTGTCAATTTTCAGTCATTTCTGATGATTCTTATTTAATTCTCAAAATAGAAATACAAGAGAAATAAGTCTGCATTGTATTACAATATCTGGAAAGGCCAGGTGATTTTTAAAAAAGAAAATTAATTTACAATTGCTTTTCAGGTTTAAATTGCTAATTATCATCATTGCTAATTATCTGTACTTCATTGTAGACTTGTTCTTGATCAATGTCTGTTGCCAGTTTTAAAAATATTGATCCAGAAAACAATATCAAAAAGAAATGTATTTAAAAAATCATGCACTGATGTTATTAAAGACTTATTATGCACACAGACAAGGAGGGTAGAATTAATAGTGTGGGGGTAAACTGTACAATCTGGCAGTCACTTGGTCAGAGAGCTTCTCTTTACATCTAACTGACGACTTGCTTTTCTCCCTGCTGGCTCTCACAGGGCTGCACCTCCCTTCCCTGCTCTTACCAGGCTGCTTTTTCCCTGCAGCTCTCACAGCCCCACTCCACAGCTGCTGGCTCTCTGCTGGCCCCGACCCCTGCAAATTTCTAGCCCCTGTCTCCTGCCCTGCCCCCTTCCCTCCTGAGCTCCCTCAGGAGCCGCATTTTTTCTTTAAAGAGCTGCATGCGGCTTGAGAGCCACACTTTGGCCACGTCTGTTCTAGATAGTGGTAGGGTCTGCTGTGGGTCTCAGGGAGTGATCGTCAGTGCAGGAATGCTTCCTGATGGAGTTTTCCCATATTTTCCCATCTATTTTCCCAATCTGTGCACTCTCTTTTTATTTTAACTATATCTTTGTTCTGCACATGTGCATGAAAGTATCAACCCTCATCTTTCTTACTGGTCTGTGAAGAAGACTCACACTGTCTTCCCCGCTTCACTGCTCCTTGGTCCTTACCAGGCATACAAGCTATGTCTACACTAGCAAATTAGTCCAGATTAAGGAGGATAAATCTGGACTAATTTGATCCTTGTCTACACTAGGCTTCTGCTTAGTTTGAATTTATTTTGAACTTCAGTTCAAACTACCACGATGTAGTCACACTAGTTCAAACTAACCACATTTTTTTACTTCAAACTAACTTTTAATTCAAAGTAGTCGCACTTTTTTAGTTTGAACTAAAAAGTTAGTTCAAACTAAAAATGTGCAACTAGTTCAAACTAAAAAGTTAGTTCAAACTTAAAAAAAAACGCAGTTAGTTTGAATTAAATTCGAATGGCTTAGTTCAGACTAAGCAAGTCTGAATTAAGCAGTTAGATGTAGACATTGCAGCACAGACTCCCACCTTTGGTGTCACCAGTGCTCATTTTATCATGTTACACAACCCACAACCAACTGTATACAACTTCACAGGCTACACAGCCCCAGGAGTTCCACCAGCTCAGCCCAGATCAGGGAACCTCAACGCCAGCTGTCTTCAGCTTATCCCTCACCGGCTCCTTTTCTAGCCTAGCCTCCGCTGACATCTCCCTAGGAGCTTTTATTCACCTCCCAACCCCCACAGCCAGCCCGCACTCCAGCTTATTAGCTAGCCTGTGCAGCCGGCTGCCCTTTTCCCTAATTAAGTGGGAGCTAGCCCAGGCTGACTGCTGCATTCTGGTATTCCCAAAATGGGAGTCACTCCATTTTCCATAGGTTGTGTATAGTTCCCTTTATTTTCATTAACACTGATGTACAACTTGTCTCCTGTGATTAAGACAAATGAGACACAAATATGCATTTAAAGCATTTTTTGTGACTGAAAATTAATCTTCTGACTACTTTTTGCAATGTTACCTCTTTGTACATCTTTTTCCATAATTTTAGGGCATCACGCTTTCTTTGATCCATTACTTCTATCAGCAATTGTTATCTTTAAGGTCTAAAACAGCTAAGCTAAAATCTTCCAGGACTCAGCCTATAGGCCTTAAACTTCAGCTCTTCTTATTTAAATATCTAATATATAATTATCACTTCTAAATACTAAGCAGTCTTATACCTCTAAAGTCCTATAATTTATCTTTAGTTAGCATACCATGACTATATGTGATATGACATTAATTATAACATCACACAATAAATGAATAATAAACTATAATCATTGACTACAGGTCCAATGCCCACATCTCAAGCACTTATCAGCAACAATAAAATAAACTATTTTGTAGATGCAACTAAAGACAAAAAACATACAAAATGGATACATATTTCAATGTCATGGTTGCAAGGCATTGTAATAAAGAACTATGGGTGTTTTGAAAAATTTCTTGATTGTATTCTTTTAGGTAAGAAAATTAATAACAGCAAATATAACACAGTCCTCCTCAGTGTAGCTCATTAATTAGCCACTGAAAGAAACATTGCAAGAAAATAAATACTTACATGAAATGATCTGTTCTCAAAAATTCCAGGATTCTGACATCTAGGCTTCTGCTGATTATAAAGTATTAGGAAAAATATCCTCAGAGTCCTTTCCTAATTAAGAAAATTCTTTTGTAAGCTCCCTTACAGCCAGTTTTCAGTTATTTTAGCTCTAGAGTCCATATGAATCTTATGAGTCCTCTGAGACCAAGGTCATTGCCTTTTTGGAACTTGCTGCCTTTTCATATCAAGCATTTCAAAATCAAGATTTCAAGATTGAATTAAAGACCAAAGTTTTAAAATGTTTAAGCCAGTCGACTTATCAATTCACTTTTATTATAAAATGCTGTGAGACACTAGGGGTCAGATGTTTAAAAATATATTTAGGTACTCAAGGATAAAAACAGGTGCCTGTCTCATGCCTCACCTGCAGAATTCAGTAGCAGTCGGTGGGAGATACGCAAGCTACACAAAGTAGCTTGCATATCTCCCATCGACTTCTGAAATTTTAATTAGTGCAGGATCCCCATTGCACTGTGCTGTCAGGAAATGCTCTTCCATCAATGCAGAGTTAATCTTTTTGTAGATGGATTTATTGAGTCAACTTCCAGATTGGTTAAGGAGGTCGTCACTTCTGCTCATATTGATCACAGAGAATTGATACCTCAGTGCAAAATTTAAGTGAAGACATATGCTCAGAGAGAGGCACGTATGGGCTCAGTGAGATTTTTCAGAAGTGCTTCTCTCTCTCTTTAGGTGCCTAAATGCCTCTTAAAATCTGACCCTAAACATCCTGTTCCATAAACCTAATGCCACTATAACTCCCCTTAGCTTTAGAATGAATAGCTTTGCTATAGGACTGCATAAATACTGGTAGATGAGAAGAGTACAATATAAATTTACTACAATGCAATAACACAGTGAAATAAATACCAGGCCAGAATACACATCTAAGAATGCTTTTGCTTGGCCAAAGTCAATGCATATCTCTCATAAAGGAGTCAGATGTCCAAGTGGTGTTCCCCTCCATTCTTTTTGTTGAAGAAAAAGGCCCTGATAGGAACCATTAAATCTTTTGAATTAAATGCAAGGTTATGCAGGTTATGTCAGAGATAGAGCATTGCATTGTTTGACCATGAGATGCTATTCTAAAATGAAAGCTTGCCAGGAAGAAATGAGATCCATCTAACAAAAAAAGGGAAAAGCATCTTTGCAAACGAGCTTGCTAACCTAATGAGGAAGGTTTTAAATTAGGTTCACTAGAGGATGAAGGCCTAACCCCTAAGGTAAGTGGTGAAGGGGGATACTAAGAGGAAGCACAAGGAAGAGCGTGCACAGGTGAGGTCTCCTGATTCGTACTAAGAAAGTAGGGCAATTGGCTAGTTATCTTAGGTACCTGCATGTGAACGCAAGAAGCCTGGGAAAGAAGCAGGAAAAATTTGAAGTCCTGGCACAGTTAAGGAACTGTGATGGGGTTGGAATAAGAGACTTGGTAAGATAACTCACATGACTGGAGCACTGTCATGGAAGATATAAACTGTTTGAGAAGGACAGGCAGGGAAGAAAAGGTGGAGGAGTTACACTGTCTATAAGAGAGCAGCATGATCGCTTAGAGCTCTGGTATGAACCTGGAGAAAAACCTGGTGAGAGTCTCTGGGTTAACTTCAGAGCAACAAAAGTGATATCATGGTGAGTGTCAGCCAGGCCGGTCCCTATAGGAGTGCGGGGCCTGGGTCAATCAGCCTGTGCCACGCCCCCTCAGCTATCTCTTGTGGGCCGGCCCAGAGGCTGGCCCCGAACTCCCACCCCTCCCCTGAGTGGGGGGCAGAGCAGGCCAGAGTGGGGTCTGGGCTCTGCTCTCCTGCCCCACCTCTGGGCCAGCCCTTCCTGCCCCCAGGGAGCAACAGCTGTCCCAGGGGAGGGGCAGGAGAGTGGAGCCCAGGCTCTGGGCTGACCCACTCCGGCTCTGGGCTGGCTGTTCCCCATCCTGGGGGCTGGATGAACTGGCCGAAAGCAGAGGCTGGATCCATGCTCCCACCCTCCTCTGCTGCCTTTGGCTCCATGCAAAAGGCAGTAGGGAGGAGGCGCAGGACAGCACGGCCGTGAGGGGGCAGCAGTGCGGGCCCCATGCTGCCCTGGTCATGCCAGGACAGTGCAGGGCCCACAGAACCACAAGGCCAAGGGCAATCACCCCTCTCGCCCCCCACCGCAAGGACAGCCCTGGTGTCTGCTATAGACCATCTACCTCAAGATGAGGTAGATCACACTTTCTTCAGACAACTACTGGAAGTTTAAAGAAAGCAGGCCCTGGTTCTCATGGGGGACTTCAATCACTTTGAAATCTACTGGCAGAGCAACACAGCAATGCACAGGCACTCCAGGAAGTTTCTGGAGAGTATTGAGGACAAAAACTGCCTGGTGCAACTGCTAGAGGAACCAACTAGGAGCTGTGCTTCTCTTAACCTACTGCTCACAAACAGGCAAGAATTGATACTGGAAGTAAAAGTGCATAGAAACCTGGAGCAATGACCATGACACAGTTGAGTTGAGAATCCTGACGAAAGGAAGAGAAGAAAGCAACAGAATATGGACCTGGGACTTCAGAAAAGCAGACTTGGACGTTCTCTGGGAACTGAGGAGTGGGATACCCTGTAAGGCTAATATGTGGGGGGAAAGGAGTCCAAGACTCCTGGCTGTATTTTAAAGAAACCTTACTGAAGGCACAGGAACAACTCATCCAAATGTGCAGAAAGAATAGCAAATATGGCTGGCAACCAACTTAGCTTACCAGTGAAATCTACCGTTTAAACACAAAAAGGAAATTTACAATTGGAAGCTTGGACAGATTATTAGGAAGGAGTATAAAGATATTACTTGAGCATATAGAGGTGAAATCAGGAAGGCCCAATTGGAGCTGGGACCAGAAAGGGTCATGAAGAGCAATAAGAAGGGTTTCTACAGGTATGTAGAACAGTAAGAAAGTCTGGGAAAGTGTGGGTCCCTTACTGAATGGGGGACGAAATCTAGTGACAGATGATGTGGAAAAAGCTGAAGTTATCAATGCTTTTTTGGTTCCATCTTCACAGACAAGGTCAGCTCCCACACTACCATACTGGATAGCAGTGTAGATGAGCAGCCTTCAGTGGGGAGGGGATGAGCAGGAAGAAGCAGGGATGAATGAGGAGGAGATGAGCAGCCTTCAGTGGTGAAAAAACAGGTTAAGGACTATTTAGAAAATATAGATATGCACAAGTCCATAGGACCAGATGAAATGCATTTAAGAGTGCTGAGGGAGTTGGCTGATGTGATTGCAGAGCCATTGGCCATTATCTTTGAAAACTCATGGTGACCAGGGGAAGTCCTTCATGATTGGAAAACAGCAAATATAGCACCCATATTTTATAAGGGGAACAAAGAGGGTTCAGGGAACTAGAGATCAGTCAGCCTCACCTCAGTCCCCAGAAAAATCACAGAACAGACCCTCAAGGAATCTATTTTGAAGCACTTGGAGAAGAACGTAATCAGGAACAGTCAACATGGCTTCATCAAGAGCAAGTCATGCCTGACCATCCTGTTTGTGTTCTATGATAAGACGACTGGTTGTGCAGATGTGAGTGTAACCCTTCTGCCAGGGCAGGCTGGCAGAACAAGGGCCGGGTTCTATACCTAGGGGTTTCCCAATAGTGCAACACCATCAGCCAGCTCGGGCCCCCACCCCAATTTCTGGGGAATGCTGCACTATTCCCTGGGCACCCCAAAGGGGTAAGGCTTCCCCACTCACAAGCATGAGACTGAGTGTAGTAAACAGAACTTTTAATAGTAGTAAAACAGAATGCAAAAGGCCAAATAACAGAGATCAGCACTAATCTAGAAAAATCAGTATAGAGCGAAGTTTCCAATAACCCACACTGCATACCAGAACATACAAACTTAATGGCAAAACTGGCACTGATCTGGAGAATCAGTGCTAATTAGGCTCCCAACCAACCCTAGGGTACTAGGGAGTGTCTTTCACGCCAGCTGTCCGCCGACACCACCTACTGGCCACTCACTCCATCCAATAGCACCATCCCTTGGCTCCGCCCGCTGTCCGCTGGCTCTGCCCACCAGTCCCTCATGCTGCCCAGCTTGCCGCTGGCTGCTCTCACCGTCCACTGGCTCCACCTGCTCCGCCTGCTGGTCACTCCATCTGCTGCTCCTCTTCAGTAATTTCAGCTCAGAGAGGGGGAGTTCCCTCTCTAGTAATCTCAGCTCAGAGAATTTGCCTCTCTCTAGTGATATGAGCTCTTAAACATTAAGTAGCGGCAAACACCTACTGTCCTTAACATAACAAAAGGGGGCCTCAAAGAAGCCCAGCCAGATCTTTCATTTGACAGGGGGGCTGGGGTGAGACAGGAATGCCTCCAGCATTTTGCTCCAAAAGGAGCTAATGCAAAACCCCACCCCTCTTACTCTTTTTCAGGCTGAAATAGCCAGTGGCCTTTCTTACAAGCCTTTTTTTTTTTTTAACTAAGGGTTGCTTTTACTCTTTAACTAACCCAGACAGATTTGGAACAAGCAGAGAATAGCATATCACAACAGACAGTATTTCATATTTCTCTTCAGTAAAATCACAAATATTCGCAAATTTGTGATAGGATTAACCCCAAATACCATTACCCGCTATGCCCTGACCCAGTATGCTAATACCTAATTGTGCTCTTTTGAGTTCATGCTAATACAGGACCCATGCAGATTAGTTGCCCCCCTTCAGAAGCTGTTATGCACAGCTTCTAAGCCTGCCTTACGTGAGGAAGAAGGTGGACGTGATATACTTTGACTTTAGCAAATCTTTTGATACAGTCTCCTGCAGTATTCTTATCTGCAAGTTAAAGAAGTAGGGTTGGTAAGTAGACATAAAATGGATAGAAAGCTGGCTGATCATTGGGCTCAATTAGTACTGATCAATGGCGCGATGTCCAGGCGAGAGTTGGCATCAAGCAGAGTGCCCCAGTGGTCAGTAATGGGGCTGGTTTTGTTCTACATCTTCATTAATGATCTGGTTAATGGGATGGACTGCATCTTCAGTAAGTTTATGGATGACACTAAGCTGGGGGGAGTGGTAGATAATGCTGGAGGCTAGGTCTAAAGTTAAAATGACAAGGACAACAAGACAAATGGAAGACTAACCCAAAAGAAAACTTGGAAGGTTCAACAAGAACAAGTGCATTATCCTGCACTTACGCAGAAGAATCCTATGCAGTGCTATAGGTTGGGGATTGACTGACTAAACAGTAGTTCTGCAGAAAAGGACCTGAAGGCTACAATGGAAAAGAAGCTGAATATAAATCAACAATATACCCTTGTTGCCAGGAAGGCTAATGACATACTGGACTGCATTAGGAGCACTGCCAGCAAATCGAGGGAAGTGATTATTCTATTCAGCACTGGTAAGGCCACAGCTGGAGTATTGTGTCTAGTTTTGTTCCCCACACTGCCCCCACCTCCCCTGGAACAGAAAGATATGAACAAATTGGAGGAAGTACAACAGAGGGCAACAAAAATGATTAGGTGACTGGAGCACATGATTTATGAGGAGAGGCTGAGAGAACTGGGCTTATTTACTCTGCAGAAGAGATGCGTGAGGGGAGCATTAACAGCAGTCTTGAACTACCTGAAGTGAGGGGTTCCAAAGAGGATGGAACTAGGCTGTTCTCAGAAATGGCAGATGACAGAACAAGGAGCAATAGCCTCAAGTTGCAGTAGAGAAGGTCAAGGATGGATATCAGGAAAAACTTTTTCACTAGGAGGGTGGTGAAGCACTAGAATGTGTTACCTAGGGAGGTGGTGGAAACTCCATCCTTAGCGATTTTTATGGCCTGGCTTGACAAAGCCCTGGCTGGGATAATTTAGCTGGGGTTGGTCCTATCTTGAGATGGGGGTTGAACTAAATGACCTCCTGAGGTTCCTTCCAACACTAATCTTCTATGATTTTGAATGTACATTTGCCAGATATAACAGTGAAATGCATACTTTTTTGTTCTAAAAGCTCTAATTTAAAAACAAAGCAAAATAGCATTTCCCCTTCCAATATTCCCTCTGCCGCACATTCTCCCCTAATAGTCTATCCTTTATCTCACTCCCTCACCTTGAATAGTCGCCATAGGCCTCTCCTATCCCTGCTGTTTACAACTCCTCCCCCTTTCCATTAATTCTCTTCCACTACATGAAACTCCACATTCCACATATCCCTTTCATGGAGCTGTTTGATGTTTTGGTGAATTTGTCTATGTCAGTTTTTGAATTTCCTTTATTCCATTCGTATCCTCTGTGATTGTAACATCACTGTAACCACAACTAGATTTGTGACAGCTGTCTTCTGTCACCCCCCCCCTTCTCCCAGCCTCTTTCCTCTGATTTTCCATTTTCTCACCATCCACCTTCCTCATCCTCTGTTTCAGCTTTTTCTGTCTGTATCCTTAGCCTTACCTCTTAGCTTCATCTTTTATACATCCCCCACTCATCAAGTCGGCACTCACTCTATATCTTTTGACTTCAATTTTTAAATAAAAGATTGGATATTTTGTCTAAACAGCGATTCCCAACCTGTGGTCCACAGAGCACTGGTGTTCCATGAGGGCACTGCAGGTGGTCCACGGTAGAACATGTCAGGAAAAGGGCAGCTGGAGCTGGGGTGCGATGAGCTGCAGAGGACAGGGCCACGGTATAGGGTGCAAGGTGGGGCGTGCAGGGCCATGGGGGATGGAGGTGTGGTAATAGGCTTATGGCTGAGGAGAGCAGGGGGACGGGGCTTAAGAGCTTCATGCCCAGGGAGTGCAGAGCCATTGCAGACAGAGGCACAGTAAGGCGCTGGAGGCCGGGGAGCGCAGGGCTGAACAGCATGTGGGCTGCAGGGCAGGAAAAGCAGAGAGCTGGCACAGTAAGGGGCTCGTGGCCAGGCTGTGCAGGGCTGTGGGGGAGTCAGAGGGGCTGCACTAAGGGGCACATGGCCGAAAAGTGCAGGGTGGTAGTCTGCAAAAGCTTTTGATAATGATGTAGTGGTCCACATAAAGAAAAAGGTTGGGAACCACTGTTCTAAAATACATGTTCTAGGAATTATTTTTGAAAAGTTCTATGACCTGTGTTACATAGGAGGTCAGACTAGATAATCTCAATGGTCCCTTCTGGCCTTGGTATCTAAGAATGGGAAAAGAATTAATCCTGTAGGGTCTTCATATTACCTTCCTAGCTTAACAGTGTTATGTAATCAACAAAATAAAATACATATTAGGGATGTTAAACCAGAGGAAAACAATACAAAGAAGTATCTTCAGATATATTAGAGAAAAATTGGAAGCTAGTACACACAAATCTCCATAAAAATAAGACTACTAGTTAACACAGTTTCCAGTTTGTTGCTAAGAAACTGCTGCTTCATAGTTTTATTGTCATTTGCAGAATTCTGGTTGTTCCTTTGCCACTTTGTGTCAGCTCATTATAACAGCATAATTAGAAAGAGCATAATGGGAAAAAATGGAACATATAATTTAAATTTTCATCACCTGCACAGTTGGCTTACTGTTTTCTCTTCTATAGTCTAGTACCCTCTGATATTACATAAAAGAGAAAAGATGTTAAGGAAAAGATTGTTTATACTAGCACAGAAAATGCTCAACAATTCCTTTTCCATATTTTTACATACAATAGTTCTTTGGGGGGTTATGTGTGCTTGATTGATTATAGTCTCTCCAAAGATCCATAATCAGATTACTTAACCAAACTCTTGGAGAAAATTATAACTCTCTCCTTTTACTTTAAAAGTTACCTGCAAAAGATGAAGGAAATGGGGCTGTTGTCCTTGTTTATTTAGCAAAAATGTACCTGTAAAGAGACTGTTTCTTGTTTTGTTTGTTTTTACTTTACATATCAAATATTGACTTTCCTGTTTTGACTTATGCTCTCCCTTGAAGAATTTAGGGTTTTGATTCTGCCCCTGTTGAAGTCAACATTAAAAGTCCAATACGTTCAATGGTACATGAGCAGACCTATAGAGAAGTAAACTGGGAATGTTCTCAGGTATTATTAGCTAAAGGATGCAGCATGTTTGATCTTTAACAGAGAGCTGTATCCCAACATGCTTTTACAGAGTTAAATACCTTAGTTGTAAAGAGAAAACAAAGAACAGAAGTAGGAAGAGAGAAAGTAAGAGGTACAGGCAAAAGAGAAAGGATGTTTTTAGATTAGGTTTAAATAGGTGGAGAGCAAATGAGGTGAAGAGACCCATGAAAAATACTCCAGATGGAAGATGATGAAAAAGAAAATGCCACACCAATAGTGGGCAAATTGTGGGGAAGGATAAAGAAGGGATTCCCACTTTAAATTTCTCCTCTAATTGACAAGCCATTTCCCATGTTATTCCTTTCAAATGACTATACACAGCTGATCAGAGTCCCAAAGTGAAATTCTAGCCACACTGAAGCAAATAGCAAAGTTTGCGTTGACCTCAGTGAAGGCAGCATGTCACCCTCAACTTCAGCTTTTGGAAGCAAATCCTTGACATAGTAGGGCTGATTCATAGCACCCCCTGCAGGCCCAGGTACTGCAACCACTGCCTGCCTGCAAGTTATGGTCACCTGCTCAAAACAGGAGAGCCAATGCCATAAGTTTGGTGCCAGTCTGTGTATGTTTAAATAAAAATAAACTCAGAATCTCGCTTTCTGCACCTTGAAACAAACAAACAAACAAACAAATATCCCAAAGGCAAGCACTTAACTGCATTATTTGAAGGCAAGAGAGAGGCTGTAGGGTTCTGGGACAGCACTGAGGAGCACCTCCTCTATACCAACCTTACCCAGCGCTCTCCTTGAGAAGCAATCAAGCCTTCTTAACTGGCCTGCTAGCCCCTGACTGGTGTCTGCTACTGGCTCCTCTAGATCTCTGGAGAACTAAGACCTGTCTAGCCAACAAAGTTAAGCTTATGAATGGCAGCTTACATCAACTTATCTGTGCATGTGTCCGCATGCAAATTTGTCTCCAACTGATGTAAGCTCTCCATTACAGTGACACAGTAACACCACCTCCCTGATAAGTGTTGACCATGGCTCAATACGCTAAACTCAATGCAGCAGGAGAACTGACACTGCATAACCAACATCAACTCCAACAGTCCTCCAGCAGCCATCCCACAGTGCTCAGCACTGACTGCTCTGGTTACAGATGGCAACAGCATTGCCCAGGGATCATGGAGACTGGAATCACATTTCTGAAATGCCTTTTCCTGACCATGGAGGAGCAATCTCTTGTGTGCAACTGCCCTACCAACTATGCCAGCCATATGCTCCAAATGCACTCCAGCCCGGAGCAGAGAGGAGGTATTGGATCTCCTGGGTCTGTAGGGAGAACAAGCTAGGCAGACACAGCTATGGAGCACTGATAGAGATAGGCACACCTATAAGCAGACTGCAGAAGGGATGCAGGTAAAGGGGTATTGCGGGAATCAGCAGCAATGACCCATGACAGCAAAGGAACTGCATCAGGCATATCAGGAGGTGATGGAGACCAATAATCAATCCAGTGCTCAGCTACAGACCTACCACTCTTATAACATGCTGTATGCCATACTTGGCAGAAACCCCACCACTGCCCAGCATACCGTGGATACTTCTGAGGAAGCTGAAACACAGACCCCTATTGCAAATAGTGAGGAGGAGGAAGATGGGGAGACATGCAGCTGGTGGGAGGCAGAGGTCCAGCTATGGTGTGCACCAGGACCTGTTTGAGACTCTAGTCAGTTCCAGCAGCGAAGCAAAGACAAGCCTGGTGCAGGGGAAGAAACCTCAAGTAAGCAGTGCCGGATTATTGAAGGGGCTTTAGGGGCTTAAGCCCTGAGCCCCAGGCAAAAGGGGGGTCCCTGGGTCCAGCCGCTAAAACACCGGTAATTCAGCATCCCCTACCCTGGTCAGTGCCAGCAAGACAGGGATGCTTACATCACCCCTGCCCTGCCAGTGCTGCTAGGAGGGGGCAGAGCCCGGGCTGGCTCTGCACTCCTGCCCTGCTCCTGGGCCGGCTAGTCCACTTGTGGCCTGCTCATTCCACCAAGGGGTGGAGCCCGGACATGGCCTAGTCTGCTCCGGTCTGGTGGCTAGTACTGCAGCGCAACTCTCCAGGGCCCATAGCTCTGAGGGGCTGCATTGGGGGGTTGTCTCGCTGTGCCGCACACCAGCTGCCACCCGCCCCCTCTGGTGGCAGACTGTCTTGAGCAGGAGCACTTTCTAGCCCCAGGGCACCCCCATTAATGGGGAGGTGGGGGGCCAAGCCTCCATGGTGGGGGATGAGGGTCCCATGGTGGGGAATAGCCTTAAGCCCCTGGGCTGGTTAATCCAGCCCTGCATGTCTTAAATGTTCCACTGAAGCACCAACACATGAGGAGCGTGGGGGAGGAGGACTCCAAGAAAAAATGCAAGGAGGTATATGTAATAGAATTGAAAACCAAACTGACAAAGTAGGGCAAGTGACCAGGTATCTTAGGTGCGTATACACTAATGCGAGGAGCCTGGGAAATAAACAGGAAGAATTGGAAGTACTAGTGAAGACAAGGAACTATGATATCATAGGAATAACGGAGACGTGGTGGGATAGTCCGCATGACTGGAGCTCTGCCATGGATGGATATAAACTGTTCAGGAAAGACAGGCAGGGAAGAAGAGGGGGAGGAGTAGCGTTATATGTAAAAGAGCTCTGTGACTGCTCAGAGCTCCATTATGGAAGTGAAAGCGTGCCCGTAGAAAGTCTGTGGGTTACATTGAGAGGGGAAAGCAACAAGGGGGATGTTGTGGTGGGGGTCTGCTATAGACCACCAGACCAGAAGCAGGAGGTGGATGAGGTGTTCTATGAACAACTAGCGGAAGCTTCTAGATCACAGGCCCTGGTTCTCATGGGGGACTTCAATTACCCTGACATCTGCTGGGAGGCCAATACAGCAGTGCATGGGCAATCCAGGAAGTTTTTAGAGTGTGTTGGGGACAACTTTCTAGTACAGATGCTGGAGGAACCAACTAGGGGCCTTGCACCTCTTGACCTGCTGCTCACAAACAGGGAAGAATTGATCAGGGACGTAGAGGTAAATGGCAAGCTAGGCAGTAGTGACCATGACATGGTTGAGTTCAGGATGCTGATTAAAGGAAGGAAGGAAAGAAGCAAAACAAAAACCCTGGACTTCAAAGGAGCAGATTTTGGCTCCCTCAGGGAACTGATGGGCAGGATCCCTTGGGAAGCTAATCTGAAGGGGAAAGGAGTCCAAGAAAGCTGGTTATATTTTAAAGAAACCCTGCTAAGGGCACAGGAAGTTGCCATTCCAATTAGGAGAAAGAACAAACATGTGAGGCAGCCAGAATGGCTTGGCAGAGAACTCTGCTCTGAGCTTAAACATAAAAAGGAAGCTTACAGGAAGTGCAAGCTTGGTCAGACGACCAAGGAGGCATATAAAGATATTGCTAGGGACAGCAGGGATAAAATCAGAAAGGCCAAAGGACAAATGGAGCTGCGGCTAGCAAGGGATGTAAAGGATAACAAGAAGGGGTTCTACAAGTATGTTAATAACAAGAAGAGGATCAGGGATGGTGTAGGTCCCTTGCTGAATGGGGCAGGCATCCTCGTGACAGAGGATGAAGAAAAAGCTGAAGTGCTCAATGCTTTTTTTGCTTCAGTTTTCACAGGCAGGGTCAGCTCCCAGCCCACTACCATGGGTATGGCAGATGGGAGAGAAGAAGAGAGGCCCTTGGTGACGGAAGGTCAGGTTAGGGACTGCTTAAAGAAGCTGGATGTGCACAAGTCCATGGGGCCGGATGAACTGCATCCAAGGGTGCTGAAGGAATTGGCCGATGAGATAGCAGCACTGCTGGCTGTTATTTTTCAAAACTCATGGAGAACGGGGGAGGTGCCAGAGGATTGGAAAAAAGCAAATGTAGTGCCTATTTTCAAGAAAGGGAAAAAGGAGGATCCGGGGAATTACAGACCAGTCAGCCTCACCTCAATCCCTGGCAAAATTATGGAGCAGATTCTTAAAGAATCCATCCTCAAACACTTAGAAGAAAATAAAGTGATCAGGAACAGTCAGCATGGATTTACCAAGGGTAAAGTATGTCTGACCAATCTCATTTCCTTCTATGAGCAGATGACTGGTTTTCTGGATGCAGGAAGAACCATTGATGTGATATACCTTGATTTTAGCAAGGCTTTTGATACAGTTTCCCACAGCATTCTCATTGGCAAATTAAGGAAGTATGGGTTGGATAGGTGGACTATAAGGTGGATAGAAAACTGGCTAGATCAACGGTTTCAGCGTGTAGGAATCAATGGTTCCACGTCTAGCTGGCAACCAGTCACTAGTGGTGTGCCCCAGGGGTCGGTCCTGGGGCCAGTTCTGTTCAACATTTTCATCAATGATCTGGATGATGGAATAGACTGCACTCTCAGTAAGTTTGCGGATGACACCAAGCTGGGGGGAACAGTAGACACGTTGGAGGGCAAGGACAGGATTCAGGGAGACCTAGATAAATTGGAACAGTGGGCCAATAAAAATCTTATGAAGTTCAATAAGGACAAGTGTAAAATCCTGCATGTGGGACGGAAAAACCCCACGCACTGCTACAGGCTGGGAAACATTCAGCTAAGTAGCAGCAGTGTAGAAAAGGACCTGGGGGTCATGGTGGATGGGAAGCTAGATATGAGTCAGCAGTGTGCTCTTGCTGCCAAAAAGGCCAATGGCATACTGGGCTGCATCAAAAGAAGTATTACCAGCAGATCAAGGGATGTGATCATTCCCCTCTATTCTGCACTGGTGAGGCCACATCTAGAATACTGTGTTCAGTTTTGGGCTCCCCACTACAAAAAGGACAGGGACATGCTAGAGAGAGTTCAGAGGAGGGCAACCAAAATGATTAAAGGGTTGGAGCACAAGCCCAATGAAGAAAGACTGAAAACATTAGGCTTATTTAGTCTGCAGAAGAGAAGATTGAGGGGGGATTTGATAGCAACCTTCAACTACTTGAAGGGATGCTCTAAGGAAGATGGAGCTCGACTGTTCTCGGTGGTAACAGAGGACAGAACAAGGAGCAATGGTCTCAAGTTGCAGTTAGGGAGGTCGAGGCTGGATATTAGAAAAAACTTTTTTACTAGGCGAGTGGTGAAGCCTTGGAATGAGCTGCCGAGGGAGGTGGTGGAGTCTCCATCTTTGGAGGTGTTTAAGGCCCGGCTGGACAAAACCATGACTGGGATGGTTTAGTGGGAGTGGTCCTGCCTCTGGCAGGCGGCTGGACTAGCTGACCTATGAGGTCCCTTCCAACCCTAGGATTCTATGATTCTATGTAAGTATGTGAATGCGTTTTCCACTATGATGTTTAAATGTAGCCTGGTACCTGACTCCACGTAGCAGGACACTGGTATTTATTTTTCATTAATTTACTCATACTAGAAGAAAGAGTAATACAACAAATGGAGGTCAGGTTAGATGTTTCTTCTTCTTTTGGATTGGGTGAAGTGGCATGTGGATTAGTTTGTTTAGGTACAAAGGAATGTGCCTGAACCCTCCTCAGAGAGCTCCATGAAACTTTCCACTCAGGTGTTCTGCAATCCTCTCCCAAAGGTTTCCAGGGACGGCAACCTTATTTCTTCCTCTGCAACAAGATTTTCCCACATTATTTCACAATGACCTTAACAGCTGCCATTGCAAGAAACAGGCTAGCAACCAGAGGTGGCTTTTGGGGTAAGCGAAGCAGCCGTTCACCTAGGGCCCCAAGCAGTAAGGGGGCCCCATAGTGGCCACCTGCTTCACTTACCCTTGCTCTTGCAGGGTGGTGGGGGGGGGCAGCGGGCCACCAGAGCCAGAAGCTGAGCTGCCCACCTGCCTGGCCAGCATCTTTGCAGTGGGGGCAGAGCACGCTCCCCACCGACTCCCACCCAGCCGCGCCTCCCCACAGCAATGTGACTTGCCAGGAGTGGGGCCCCCTGGAGTGGCCCGCTCTGAAGAGTTTGGGCCACTTCACCCCTGGCCACCCCAGGCCTGAATGGGACAGATCCAGGGCCTGGGGGCCAGGCAGCCTCTATTCAGGCCTGGGGTAGCCAGGGGAAAAGCGGTCCTAACTCTTCAGAGCAGGCCACTTCAGGGAGCCCTACTCCTAGCAAGCCACAATGCCTCGCCAGCTGCTCTCCTCCTCCTGGGGAGGCGCGGCCAGCTGCGGGTAGGTGAGGAGTGCTGCTCCACCCCTTCTGTAGAGAGGCCGGGCAGGAAGACGGATGGCGCAGCCTCTAGCCCTGGTGGTCCGCAGCCCCCTGCCCCTTCCATGGGAGTTGGGACTGTGGAAGGGGCGATTAGGGAAGCATTAGGGGACTATAGGGGGCCCCATAAAGGGCCTTCACCTAGGGCCCCCAATTACATAAGGCTGCCTCGGCTAGCAACATACAGCTTCGTTCAGGTGGTTTCAGGAAGTCAGAAGAACTACTGATCCCTGTGCCTCAGATACCCTGAGGAGTGAGTCATCAGTTAAGTTCACCACCCCCCATGGAAAGCAGTGTCAGGATTCAGTGACATTGTCCTTTACTGTACCCATGAAGATTGTATGATGTATGGGGCCAAGATTGTATGTTGCATGCAAACGAACAATTACCCCCTCATTTTTCTCTACCTTGCCTTGCTTGGTCCCACTAACTGTGGCAAGGACTAGAGAGTGGTGCTCTGCATTCTGCAGCTGAAGTGTCAGATAATCATATCTTGTTTAAAATGTTAGTGAACCAAGAGAACAGAGTTCTGAAACTTAATTTTCACTTTCCATTGCGACTATAAATACAGTGCCTGTGTGTGTGTTTACCTACAGCTCTGGCCATTGTCACACTGAAGGGCTCCTCCTCCACAGCTTTAGAATGCCTGACCTTACTAAGGAGGAGAAGGAAAAGGAGTCAGAAATGTTCCCGGGCATCCTGCAAGCCAGGGGTGCATCAGACTGAACAGAGGGCCTGGAGGCTGATTATTTCAGACAGCCCAGAAAAGGCAAGAGCAGACAAGTGTCCCAGCACACCCAAGAGCCAGAGATAATGGGGCTTCTCCAGTTCCAGAAACAGATGCTGCAGGTTCTGGTTGCCCAACACTTTCAAATACTGCAGACTTACCTCCTTTCAAATCAGTGGAGAACTCCATTTTAACATCTTGCTGCAGCCCAGTAACATTCAGCAATGCATCAGGGGGTCACATCACTGCCCCAACCATTCCATGTAAGGTTACAGTAAGAATAAAAATCACAGCTTCACCTACACTGACCTGCAAGAACTACCCTTGATGTAGATCTAGCCAAAATGCACTGAAACGGACATGAATGTTCTTTCCCCTTATTATTTAATTAAGTCCATTCCTTTATTTTAGATTTTTTATAGTATTTGTTTTCTAATTGCATATAGTCTTTTTCAACTGTACATTGTTGGTGGTTGTGCCTTTTTGAAGTAATCCAGAAAGCTGAGACTGCTGTTTCTTTGTTAATCTTTGTTATGACAGAATAAATCTCCTTGGCTGGATCTGTCTAGGCATGGCAGCACATGCTTTGAAAAGGAGTGCAGAGGCAGCCCTGATGTGCGATACCAGAAGTGGGGGCAGATGGAGGTGGAGATCTGCCTGGTAATGGCAGCGAAGCAGCAGGTAGCTGGTATGCAGCATTATCAAGAAAAGCTGCAGCCCCAGGCCCCGCTGATGCAGCTAATAGGAAATCAGCAGAAACAGCAGGAGGCCCAGTTTGCGGCAGTTATGAGATGGCAGGAAGTCCACTCCAAAAATGATGGTGGATACAGAAGCAGTTGGGTGACACCATACCATGTAATGCAGTTGGTGGTGTGAGACTGGGGATACTTGACTCTGGATATGGCAAAGCTGAGACCAGGTGACTCTAAGACCTTCCTTCTGACATTGGCAAAGGCAGCAAACCAGGAGTTGGCCTGGGTGGCCTGATTAGCACCATTCCTGATAGATGGTGCCTCCAGTTGGCCTCGGGGGGGGGAAGCTATGGAGCATGCTGAACCTTTCTCTAAGGCCAAAGGAGATATGTGATAGGGACAGCAAAGTAAATGTAGGAAAGATCACCTCTGAGTGACTGAGGGAAGTCCTCACAGGGGAAAGAACCCTAGTGGAAGGGGGCACGTAGCACAGACAAGGGACTTAGGGATTCCTGCACTCTACAGGAAATACTAATAAGAGAAATCATTGCTTTAGGAGTGCTCAGCCTGGCATATTAAAAATGCCCAAATTATGGAATGTGACTATTACCATGGGTCAAAGTGGTTAGGGTCCATGCGACTGGGGACCACTCTAAAAGGATGAGGTGATGAGGGGGAGGCCTGCTCTCAGTAATAGCAGTTAAGGTGGGAAGTACTGTGGTTAAGGGATTCATAGGCCTAGTCAGTCCACAGGAGATACACAAGTTTTGTAGAGTAGCTTGCATATCTCCCACTGGACTTCCTAACTTCTATCTACAGCAGCACGCACACTATGCCCCTTTGGATGTGATGGGAAATGTCCTCCTGTTGATGCAGTGTTACTCGTTTTAAGGGGGTGGATTAACAGGTTCAACTTCCAGAAGGATTGAGAGGCTGTGGAGACAAGCTCAATCAGTCATATAGAATCAGTCTGGTGGTACCAATTGTGCCACCATCAATACAGACTAGGGGTCTCAAACTCAAATCACCACAAGGGCCACATGAGGGCTAGTACATTAGCTGAGGCAGTGGCATTGCTGGTGCTGGGCACAGGGGGTTCGTGCCCTAAGTCCCAGTGCCAGAATCCCAGGTCCATCCCTGGGACATCCATGCCAGCAGCTGTACTCCCTGGCCACAGCACTGTAACCTTTTTCATACGATATTGCAAATATTGATAGTGTTGTTGTGGACTGCAGGAAATAACTTTAGTGGATACATGCAGCTTGCAAGCTTGAGGCCCTGGACATAGAGAAACCCATAGGCTCAGGCTATGGGTGCACTCTAATTCAGGAAGACAGGTGAAGTTAAATAGCCTGGATTGATACAACCCAGTAAGTGCCTTCTGTATTCATGGCAGAAGCCATGTCTACCCCACTCCAGAAGTTGAAAGCTGGAGATGCAGAGTCAAAGAGACTGCATATAGGAGTGATCAAGTGCCTGCCTTGGCCCATAGTTCTGGGGAGAAAATGGATGGGTTTCTGAGATTTCTTGGAAGAGCCAGGACAGCAGCTGGGAGCCAGAGAAAGGACAGCACAGAGAGACCGAGGAGAAGAACACATTTTTCCCTGAGGGTCCGGCTTAGGAAGTCCCAAAAGGTGTTGGGCAACATAAGCACCTCAAAGGAGCTGGGTCATCAGCCAACTTGTCAGGTTAGAACAAGAGTTGTCCTGTGTGCAAATGGGAGCCAGCAAAAGAACAATGCCTGCAGCAGCAAGAACTGGCCCAGACCCTGACCAGGAAAACTCAGCAGGCTACAGTGAGGACCCAAGCTGAACTACCCATTGAACAAACTAGCATAAGGATTCAGGCGGGAACACTCCAACACAAAAACACCCAAGAAGGGGCCTGAGGCATGAACACGGTCACCACTCACTACATGTGGCGAAACAGCTATTGATCTGTGGTGATTTGGTGCTTTACTTGTACTGCCTATTTTTTAAAAATTAAATTTTTAATAAAATTAATTTATACATGTACCAGTTCAAAGAAGTATCCACTTTTTTATGCCTACATTGTATTTGTATAAGTGTGTTTGCATGATACAAAATAATGGCATTATCTTAATTTAGAACCTCTCTGCCGTTAACAATCACAGATTCGTCCTTGGGTCCTATACACATTTGCTGTAAAAATGGTGACATGAAAATATAGATCGCACATATTGGATAAAAATTTGGACGCAGAGTTGAGATGTAGTCTAACTGATTTTATGCCTGATTTCTCTGCACTACTTAATGAAAAGATGTGTCAGATTTCTCATTAATTTATCAATAAATAATTCAAAACATAATTATATACTTTTCTATCCCTCTATATGCTATAAAAACAGTTAATTTTTTTGTCATGTGGTGAAAATGTTAACACATTTGCCATAATTTTGGCAAGTATGAGAAAACTGTTGGACACTGCTGCTCTAGGGCAGGGAAAGAGAAAGACTGGGGGACATAAAACAGGACTGCGGTAAGGACTGATGAGATGACAGAACAATTAGAGTCAGCATAATGAGAACAAGAACTCAAGTTCCAGAAACAACAGTTGGCCACTGATTTCCAGTTCACAGACAAGATGCAATGTTTGTTTCTCATAGTTTATGACCCTGAGGCTGAAAGAGAGCAGCCTCTGGCCCTGATGGTCCCCCTCCAGGAGTTGGAATGGGGGTGGTTCGGGCCCCCTTACCTGGCCACGGGAGCAGTGAGTCTGTGCCTCCGGCCAGAGGAGCTCTCACTGGGCCT
>ML681997.1:26499927-26770646 GCA_007922195.1 Podocnemis expansa
AAGAGTTACTGTAGAGGAGTGGGAATAGAATCCTCTAGGTAACAAAGCAAAGCACAGTATTACATAAAGCTTTGTGAGTAAAAATTAGATAAAAAATACAATTATACACTTCTATAAAAACCAATTACTGTGTAAAGCCTTATTCCCCCAAAATTATGCATTTCTTGAATACACATTGATCAAACTTTTCCCAGCGTGTGATCGAAAACCTGCACATTGTAATGTTTATAGATGATGTCACACAAGGACGTCAGGGGTATATGAAGAATGTGCATTGACCAGCCATGAATTAAGATGAATGGCCCTGATGAGCTCCTGTAGTGGCTTCCAGTTTATAGTATTCTATCCCCAGTAATCACCATTTTGATGATAGTCTACATGTGACACCATATATCTTGAAGTACAGACAGATTTTTTCTTGTGGAAAGTGACTCATGTTGTACAGTTATTACTGTTATAGTGCCCATTTTACTGACATAAGTTACATACAGACATTTTTAGAAGCTCGGTCACATTGTCCTTATTCCCAAATTTATGCCTGTTGTGCCATGAATAGATATAGGAAAATATTGACTTCTGTTTATGGAATTATGACAGGAATGCAAAGATGAACAAATGATTCTGATCACAAACAGGGAGGAATTGATCAGGGACTTAGAGATAAATGGCAAGCTACGCAGTAGTGACCATGACATGGTTGAGTTCAGGATGTTGATTAATGGAAGGAAGGAAAGAAGCAAAACAAAAACCCTGGACTTCACAAAAGCAGATGTTGGGTCCCTTGGGGAACTGATGTGCAGGATCCCTTGGTAAGCTAATCTTAAGGGGGAACGGAGTCCAAGAAAGTTGGTTATATTTTAAATAAACCCTGCTAAGGGCACATGAAGTTGCCATTACAATTGGGAGAAAGAACAAACATGTGAGGCAGCCAGAATTGCTTAGCAGAGAACTCTGCTGTGAGCTTAAGCATAAAAAGGAAGCTTACAGGAAGTGGAAGCTTGGTCAGATGACCAAGGAGGCATATAAAGATATTTCTAGGGACTGCAGAGATAAAATTGGAAAGGACAAAAGACAATTGAGGCTGTGTCTAGCAAGGGATATAAAAGATAACAAGAAGGGGTTCTACGAGTATTTTATTAACAAGAAGAGGCTCAGGGATGGTGTATGCCCACTGCTGAATAGGGCAGGCATCCTTGTGACAGTGTGTGAGGAAGAAGCTGAAGTGCTCAGTGCATTTAGTGCTTCAGTTTTCACAGGCAAGGTCAGCTCACAGACCACTACCATGGGTGTGGCAGATTGGAGAGAAGAAGACAGGCCCTTGGTGACGGAAGGTCAGGTTAGGGACTGCTTAAAGAAGCTGGATGTGGACAAGTCCATGGGGCTGGACGAACTGCATCCCAGGGTGCTAAGGGAATTGTCCGCTGAGATAGCAGCACCGCTAGCCGTTATCTTTCAAAGCTCATGGCGAACGGGGGAGTTGCCAGAGTATTGGAAAAAAGCAAATGTAATGCCTATTTTAAAGAAATGGAAAAAGTAGGATCAAGGGAATTACAGAACTGTCAGCCTTGCCTCAATCCCTGGAAAAGTTATGGATCAGATTCTCAAAGAATCCATCCACAAACAGAGGAAACTAAAGTGAACAGGAACAGTCAGCATGGATTTAACAAGGGTAAATCATGCCTGACCAATCTCATCTCCTTCTATGATCATAAGACTGGTTTTCTGGATGCAGGAAGAACAGTTGATGTGATATATCTTCGTTTTAGAAAGGCTTTTTATACAGTTTCCGACAGCATTCTCATTGCCAAATTAAGGAAGTATGGGTCTGATAGGTGGATTATAAAGTGGCTATAAAAATGGCTAGATCAACAGTTTCAGCGTGTAGGAATCAATGGTTCCACGTCTATCTGGCAAACAGTCACGAGTGCTGTTCGCCAGGGGTCGGTCTTGGGGCCAGTTCTGTTCAATGTTTTCATCAATGATCTCTATGATGGAATAGACTGCATTCGCAGGAATTTTGCGGATAACACCAAGCAGGGGGGGAACAGTAGATACGTTTGAGGTCAAGGACACGATTCAGGGAGACCCAGATCAATTTGAACAGTGGGCCAGTTGAAATCTTATGAGGTTCTATAAGGGCAAGTGTAAAATTTTTCACTTTGGATTGAAAAACCCCATGCACTGCTACTGCCTGGGGAACATTCCGCTAAGTAGCAGCAGTGTAGAAAAGGACCTGGGAGTCATGGTGGATGTGAAACTACAGATGAGTCAGCAGTGTGTTCTTGCTGCCAAAAATGCCAATGGCATACTGGGCTGCATCAAAAGAAGTTTTACCAGCAGATCAAGGGATGTGATCATTCCGCCCCAATTCTGCACTGGTGAGGCCACATCTAGAATACCGTGTTCATTTTTGGGCTCCCTACTAGTAAAAGGACAGGGACATACTAGAGAGAGTCCAGTGGAGGGCAACCAGAAAGATTATGGGGATGGAGCACAAGCCGTATGAGGAAAGACTGAAAGCATTAGCCTTAGGTAGTCTGCAGAAGAGAAGATTCAGGTCGTATTTGTTAGCAACCTTCAACTAGTTGAAGGGATGCTCCAAGGAAGATGGAGCTCGACTGTTCTTCGGAATAACAAAGGACAGAACGAGGAGCAATGGTCGAAAGTTGCGGTTACTGAGGACGGGGCTGTATATTAAAAAAAAATTTTTTAATAGGACAGTGGTGAAGCCTTGGAATTAGCTGCCAAGGGAGGTGGTGAAATCTCCATCTTTGGACGTGTTTGAGGCCCGGCTCTCAAAAACCATGCCTGGGATGGTTTAGTGGGAGAGGTCCTGCCTCTGGCAGGGGGTTGGACTAGATGACCTATGAGGTCCCTTCCAAACCTATGATTCTATGACTCTATGATTGTCTGTATTGATCTGTGCTTAAGTGAAAAGTCAATGGAAAATGAGGAAATTTGAACAAGAAACAAGTCACCCCTATGTAACTGAATTTGTAGCATACATGTCTGTAGGCGGTGCACAATGCCCACCTAAACATCCTGGGGGCTGGTGGAATCCAAAGCCTACACCTGCTATGGCTGCCTACAAAGTCCTTGACCCATGGGGCAGAGGACATTCCCCATCCTGATTCCCAGACCCAGACAATGGACCTGCCAATCTATTACCCTGATCTAAATGCCTCAACCTGCGCAAGATGCCTTGCTTCACTTTATCCACTAAACACATAGACACACAATACATATCAATACCACGCAGATATTGCTCGTTATTAAACCAGTACAGCCTGTGCAGCAGGAGAGGGAGAGGATTTAAAATTGCCTCTTGTCTCTGCTCGCTGTGTGCGATGGCTGCTTTATTAGCCCCCAAATAAGTGTCCTTTTGATACACTATGAGGAGGGGGAGACACAAAAAGCACCACTGGTTTGAACCATAATCTTTTATTGAGACAAATTCAATGAAAAAATTTGTCCTCCATTACTCTCTTTGGAACAATAACACAGAAAATAGACAGATAAAGGAATAAAGAACACAACAAAAGTGGCTCAGTTAACAGTGTAGTTTTGTTCCCAGCCACACAAATACCACAGTAAAAGCATGGTAAATTAGATCCATGCACTCAAGTCAAACATACAGGGACAGTGCACTGCTGTCCACAAATATGGTGATGAGTCCGGGAGGGAAGAGTATTGTTATTTTTGATCAAACTGCTTGTGGCTGATTCTGAGAATACCAAAACAAGAATTAGCTTCATACTTCTTAACATCTTGTCTCTTCAACATACAAGAATATTGATACGGAACATCACCATATTAATTTTTTCTGCATTTTAGAAAAAAAATCATGTGATACACACAAATAGACATGTAACAATTCTTCAAATCATGTGCCCTATGAACAGGCATTGCACTTGTACGATGTCCTCTCATCAGACAATGGTTCTTCACTTAGGCTGTGTTCTCACACAGCCAGTTATTTCTATATGGTTGTTTCGCAACAACCGTATATCGAAATAATGCTTATTTCGAAACACCTTATTTCGAATTAACAAAAATGTTAATTCGAAATAAAGGAAAAGGTGGGAAACGAAATAGCAGGTTCAAACTCTGCACCCCACCGGTGCCTGCACAGCGGGGCTGCAGGCACTGGCGGGGTTCAGTGCCGGGCAGCGCTGAACTCCCGCCGGTGCCAGTAGCCCTGCTGTGCAGGCGCTGGCCAGGGGACACCCCTCAGCACCCTAGCCAGGGTGCTGAGGGGGCATGCCATGAACTGTGTTCCGAAACAACACGTTCGCACGGCGTTGTTTCGAAACAACCGTGGCGAAACAACGTTGTTTCGCCCACGGACTAGGTTTAACTTGTTTCGAAACAACGTGGTTATTTCGAAACAATGGCTTCCGTTGTTTCGAAACAACCATGCGTCGTGTGAACAGCCTAAATCTTATTTCAAAACAACCCCTGTTGTTTCAAAATAAGAGGGCTGTGTGAAATCAGCCTTAATCCTTTAGGAAGGCACAGAACATGTGCCCACCTAAAACAGGACTCGCATTGGACCTTAGAAAGGAAATAGATGAGAAAATTTGTTTATAGAACAAACATTAAACAATGATCTCTCTGTATTGTAATGAAAAATCAATAATGCATGCAAACTTTTATTTAAGACTGAAAGCATTCCAGAATTGAAGTGGCTATGTGTACAAGCAGAGTACCTCAAACTACATAAGTTTCTACTCAGTCACTGCAAATAATAGTTATTAATTCTACTTCAGGTAATTCGAATCATCACAGCCACACAACAAATCCGAAGTCAAAGTAGCCTGACCATGCATACAACGCTCTCCTAATCATGTAGCGGGCATGATTGCATGGGGAAAAGCAAGCTGTGGTTACTTCAAACTTACATGTAGTTTCAATGAACAAAGGTACATTGGGTTACTTTGAAAGAAAGAGTTCAAATTTAACATCATTCTTTTGTACATGTACCTGGACACAGGCCACAGAATGCCCTGTGCCATTGATAACCCTGACATGCAGTAATTTATTACCAATGAAGCCTACTTAGCTTTAAGTAACTTGTAAGTGTAGACATACCCATTGTTAGTTGCCCAAGTCTACAGAGACTATCCCCCTTACAGGATACAGGATTAGCACACTATCTTTGGAACGATAAACAATGTTCCGTAGCATGATATCACTCCTGTCCCATCTCATAAGGTGTTGTGATGCGGGACAGTACACAGTAAAATAAGCAAAAGTGGTTTTATATTTTCCACTTGTCAATGGAGGTGGCTGACATAATGGCCACCCCGCCCCCCAACATAGCCCTCTAGACTATGGAGCTCACAGGGAGGAGTGTTAAGTATCTCTCTCCCCTGATGGGTCTCATCTCCAGGCTATCCAGCTGAAGGGGAAGAGTGTTAAGGATCGATCTTCCCTGATGGGCCTCAATCTCCTGTGTGAGTTTCTGCCTCCCAAGCTTTGTGTCAACAAGAAGGGGGGGTGAGTTCCTATCCCCCCTGAACAGTTTCTCAGCACCCCCATCACCACGAAGGAGGGGTCATTGTCTGGGGTCCCAGTTTTATCATTGGTCCTGACCAGGATCCCACTCCTAATTGGCTATTTTTACTCTGGCTGGGCAAAATTCTATTAAAACCCCGTCTCAGCTAGCTTGTTGTTCTCCCACCCTCGGATGCTAAAGGGCACGTCGTGACCTGGTCGGACTGATCCCCCAACTGAGACAGGGAGTACCCACCCCCGAGACCCTCTTTTTTTTGGGGGTGTACACGGATTGCCGGCTGAACGATTAAGTGCTGAGATGCTGCAGCTGGTCTGCCTCCTCGCTTTCGGTTCTACTGCGGTCCTGGGACAGGTATTATAAATCGATATAGGCCTCCTACCTTCTCTTAATCATTCTACAAGGTACCATTTATATATAGCCTGTGATTGTAGCTTCTTCACCTGAGTTTTGCATAGTTTGTGTAGTTGTTATTATTTCCTCTGTATCCTGCATAATCTTTTTATGGTATAGTTGTTTAAGGTCTAGCATAGTTTTGTGTTGTTACTTTGCCAGGTGTTTTGTTAGTCATTTGTATTTTGCATCCTTCTTACTGTATAATTGTTCATTACTCTGCTTCTGCTCTAAACTGCTGGCCCCAAACTTCCCCAGTGTACACGGGGGGAGTGTGGGGGTTTATTTTTCTCTCATCTGATTTTTTTCATTCTGCCGCCCACCCTTCTTGGCTAGCAAGGAGGAATGGCTTTCAGCCATTGGTAAATACACGTCGGGTGGGCTGGTCAGTGCCTATACCGATGTTGAGGCAGTAAAAGGCCAGAAAAGTCCTTGACTTATTATGGCCACCCTCTTGTAGGTCATTAATCCATACTGTTATTTAACTATAAGTACTTTTGTAGGTTATAAGTGTCTTGCATAGACTCTCATACGTTATCCTGTTGTTTGGCTGGAGGTGTTTTACAGGTGCTTTATATAGACTTTCCTGCTCCACACTGTTACTTGGTTATAAGTGCTTTGCATAGGTTTTTAGGTTTATATTGTCATTTAGTTATAAGGGTTTATTCAGATTTTGCTTTATACTGTTAGTTGGTTATAAGTATCCTATCTAGGTTTTGCTTCATATTGTGAGTTGATGACAAGTGGTTTTGCATAGATCTCCTTGTTTTACACTGTTAAGGGGTTGAAGGTGTTTAAGGTGTCACTGTAAAAGTAGTTTTTTTTGTTTAATTGAACTGGTGTCCGTCTCATTGGTGGGTGTCGCCAGTCCATCCCAGTCACATCGCAAACCCGGGGTTCAATACCACTGACAATGATCTCTTTCTTACCATCATGGAATGTTTTTTTTTTTTTTTGCATGTAACAAAGTTGCAATAGATGCAGTACCTCTCCACACTCTTTGCCAAAATAACACAACACTGTTCAGTTTATTAAATCTGATATAAGTCTCCAATTCACATGTCATTTTATCTGTATCATAGATTATTTAACAAACAATTTGTTAACAAGCTGTGCCCATGCTTCTTTAACAAAGTTTTAGGAGTGAGCTAATCATAGTCTTGATTTGGAACGTTGACAATGTTAAGTCTCTAGGAAGTTTTCTTGGCATCCATAGCTCTATCCATATCCCCCAAAGAGAAGAGAAAAACTCATAGTAAATATCACACACTCAACAGGAATTTATTCATACACATCATAATGGTAACTCTCACATCGCAGCTACTAATATGCTTCACTTTGCAATATTAATAGAAAATCTTGTACCTGACTCCTTCAGTAAAACAACAGCAACCTCTGTGCAAAACTTCTTCATGGCCTTTTCATTTACTTCTACTTTACTGATGTCCTCATTCCTTAAATATGTTTCTGCAAACTGATTATAATTGTACTGGGATCAGAAACTTACCTACAATATCTGTTTATGTCTAAAGAACTCTCTTGGAAATTATGTTCATCATACCCCAGTGGTGCAAACCTTGATGTCACCAAATTTCTCTAATAAACAAAACAAATTTAATTTAAAAACGATTTACATTAGTATACTTGTTCCAGTATAATCCTGGGGAACTGTGCTATAGTTTGAGTACAACAGCCATCTTTTAAGTAAGAAAAAAAGAGCTCCGTGCAGGGGGTGGGGGGGGCTCTGGACACTCACTGCAGCTCATGGGTCAGAGCAAATACAGTCTTCCAATCAGAGTGGTGGACACAGAAATCACGTCCGGATCAGACAGAGGAACTAGGATGTAAAGTTATGTAATAACCTGATGGGGTCTCCGATGTAGGAGAAGAGATTATTAATCATTTATTTTAGGGAAGAAATAGTGGGTCTAGACATGACAGTAGGAATGTTTTCATAAAAAAAATCAACACAAGGAAACATACCAAAGTCAGTCTCTGCATATTGACAATTTAAAGTGATAATAAATGGCTATGGTTGGCATTTCTTGGTGAGAGCTCTGAAGCGAAGAAAGATGTTTCTTAATTTTGAGTTCAATTTTATAAATAGAGGATAGAGTTACTCTGAGAAGTAATTCAAAATTTTGTGTGCAGACATGGGTTCATTAGCTTAAGGAGGAGCCGCCACCCCCCCCCCCAATATCCTCATTAGCAGAGTTACTATAACCTGTGAGGAACAAAACACTCATTTATATACAAAAACCCATTTCATCTTTTTTTTTAACCTATACTGCATGATAAGTAGTATGAAAAACATCAAAGGAAACTGATGTATTTTTAATATTTCTCCAACACAGACAACCTAAAAATTATTGAAGGTCTTGATTTCTAATCATTTTCGTCACCTTCAGAAAAGAGTCTAAAGAAGAAATAATATATAGCTTGGTTCGGTTCAGTTCTCTGAAAATCATGAAGGTAAGTTTGATAAGGCTTGGTGTACATGACAGCTTATATTTTATCTAAAACATGCCTTGAGTACTCAGCAGCACATGTAGGAAGCAGAAAAATGCATGATGTGCACTGCTTTGTTGCCATGACTGTGATCCATCTACACACAAAGGCCACTGGTCTTACAAAGTCAGTTAAGATAAAAGCTTTGATGGTAGAAAAGCAACAGTTTGCCAGAAAATTTATTCAGGTCACTTGTGAAGTCACAGCTTAAACATGGTTTGGCCATCAGGTCCCATCAAGAAAAAGAATTATAAGTCTTCACCGAATGGGATGAACTGAAATGGCTGTACTTTTCATCCCATTCTGAAAATTACCTCTCTTCAAAGCATCTCACCAAGTGGGATTGTCTTGCATAAAAGTTCAGGCAAGAATCAGTCTATTGGTGTTTAAATGCCATAAGACTACAAGCTTGGTTTGATTTACAAAACAAACACAGGCATGAATTTGCAAGTCTGACAAAAACACTGTCAGTGGGGGGGGGGAGGCATGGCTTTCATTGGTTTAATACAACTGGAAAAGACAAAGGCTGTCATTCTGTTATACTCTTGCATATGTAAGAGTACTATAGAAGACAGAACTGGAATGGACCTTCTCTAAATCCAAACTGTTTGTTACAAATACACACAGTATAGAAACTGTGTCACAAGAGACCAGGCAGGTCTCACATTCCATGGGAGGGACATCCACATACCTAACCCTGGAATAACAGATTCTGAATGTGGCTTGACTCCCCCTCTGTGACTTAGCAAGTGCAAATGAGAACCACAGGAATCTAGTTCATTTCATAGTGGAGATGCAGGTGCCTACTTGAAACTTGTAACACACAGGTAATAATATAAGCGGATGCATATATCATAAGAAAACATTACTATAAAACAAATTGCATTAAAAAATCTTCAACATTTATTAAAATACAGCAAGAGTGTTATCAGTAACATAAGAGACATTAAAACATAACTGTAATTGCATACAGATTTGAAAATCAATAAGCACAAAAAAAGGGAATCTTCATTTGTGGAACAATGGCAAATCAAGTATTCATAGCAGGACAAGCAATTGGGCAATATGGAACAAATGAAAAAAATTCTTATGCTGTAAAAGTTTAAAGTGTGAGAATTAATAAGCACAATAAAATAACACATCAGAAATACAGGTGCTGATGGCATAAGATATTGGGATGCCTGTGCCTTTAAGAGGAGAAGCTGGCTTCTCCAAGCTAGCTTGAAAGCCACAGCCCTGTCTCAGAAAAACACTTTTTTCCCCAGTAGTGTGAAAACAATGAAGCACCCCCAACACATGTTTGCAATCAGGGGAGAGAACTCTCCCAGTGGGGTGAATATTACAGCCCCTGTCCCTGTGAATGCTGACTTTGTGGCACTTTTCTAAAACCTGGCAGCCCTCAGCCCTCAGCTGGACGCTGCATTCTCCCCCCCCATCACCTGATTTGTCACCTTGCGCTGCTCCTGCCCCTCCACCTGAGTGCCCAAACACCCAGGACAGTCACATTTCGCCCCCTGATCACACACTGCCCAGCCAGCACACCAAACTCACCCATTTTGATCCAGATTCAACACCTGTAAAAAGAGGGAGCAAAAAATGATAGCAAGTATGGGCAGAAGTTCACTAAAGAAGCTACAGGGAACTTTACTGAGCATGCCCACCAGATCTGAGCATGTGCAGTACAGCCAAAGTACAGCCAAGGTTACAAAACTTTACAGGTAACTGCTCTTGACGTTACACCGGCCATGTGCAGCAGGCAGCCCTGGGGGGACTGCACGGCCGTGCAGCTTAGAGGGAACATTGGCTGGAGGAGGCAAGGATGCTGCCTTAGAGAGCCAGAGACCACCACGAGGAGTGGCCCCAAAGTCTAGGGTCCAAGTGCTGATTTAAGACTCTCTTCTCTTTAACCTTTGTTCTAAGAGAATAAACCTCCTTAACAGAGACTGGACATGGCAGTGCCTGCTTAGAGATGGGCTGCAACTACATTCCTGGTGACATGGCGGCAAAGAACTTGGGGCTTCTATGACTACCCAGCAAAACAAACAAAGAGTCCTGTGGCACCAAGTTCTCAGTTCAACAGAGCTACACTTGGGAGTAAGGACTGTCTCACATGCATAACATTTGCAGGATCAAGCTCCAAAGCCAGCAGGGCAAATCCTGCCCACCTCACCCACAAGGAGTCCCATTCTCCCTGGTTAGGCTATTCCTATGAGCAAGACAAACAGGATTTGACATTTCATCCTTGTAAACTAGTTAAAAAACCATCAATTCCCATGTACTAGTGCAAATCCACTAACACAGTAATGCTTCCCTTGAACTGGAAACGTCCTTGAGACATTAAGTTTGCCGCTCTTATGTCCGCTCTCTGCCATCATGCATTCAAAAATAATCTTCTAGCATTCTAGTTCTCTCACCATGGCCAACAAGCACCTGCAGATACCACAGAGAGGAAATAATTGCAGTAAATGTGCTTCATTCACTAACCGTGGTCCCCCTCACCCAGAAACCATGTGTTTTCTCTCTGTCAGCATGTCTCATAGCAAAAGAAGCTGTTCAGACCATCTGCCAATCTTCAAGTAGATAGAACTAAAAAATCTTCTTTATTATAGCATATAATTTATACAGCACTTTTTCCCTTGCCAAGATCAACACACAAACAGCACCTGATGACACGGGAAAGAAAAACATCACCCTGTGACCTCTGTGGTATGCTTTTCATCTATAGTTATTTCTCTGCATCATGTTACTTTGCCCATGACACTATTTGAAATGGAGAACAATAAGAAAAGAATGGTGTAATAGAAAAGTAAGCACAAATAACATGCTTGTTACTGCAGGAGAAGCTCTACTGACATTTAAACTCACATTTTTGCTGATGTTAGATACTAGATCTGAAGAGCCCTTCGTCCCTGCTTTCTTAATGGCAGCTGGAGGCTTCGTATGTAGACACACACAACTCTCTCTCTCTCTCTCTCTCTCTCTCTCTCTGGGTTTTCAAAAGCTTCTTACAAAATTCAAAAGGTAAGCATATTTGCCACAAGACTCCTTGTTTATATTTGCTTACTGTTCTCCATTCTGTATTGCAGCATTGCATTAGAGCTTCTTATTATTTATAGCAGGAGTCTCAAACACGCAGCCCCTAAAGCTTTTTCCTACGGCCCGCAGTGACACAGTCATTATCGCTATTTGCAATATCACTGTATGGAAAAGTTTCACTGGTGCGGCCCTCGGGCTACTGTGCTAATCCTCATGCGGCCCTTGTGGTGATTTGAGTTTGAGACCCCTGATTTATAGAGACAGCATAGTAGGTGCTCCCAGGCTTGTGAAAGATGAAGATTGTACCTCGTCCAAAAAAAGGTACAGGGGGGTGGTGTTTGTTTTTTGCCCTCAGGTTAACTTTACTAAAAAAAATAAAGACTAAATTTAAAGCAGTTTCTTTTGTTTAAGTAGCATATTTCCTTCTCACTCTAGCCTAAATTGATAGTGAACAGAAGCTGTTACCCTCCAACTACGTGAAGTCATTTGGTGACCTAAACTCAGTGAGCAGGTGCCCCATCACAAACTCCATTATCACAACTAAATTAATGACCAGTCGGTTGGCCACCTTACCGGAAAAGCCAAAGGACTGAGTAGACAGAGTCTAAAGCAGGGATGGGTAATAAAATTCCCAGCTGGACCAGTGGAGAGCCAGGGCCAGGGCAAGCTGGCAGGGGGACGGAGAGGGGGAGGACAGAGGCAGCAGGGCTGCACAGAGTTGGGGGGGGGCACAGCACTAGCCAGAGGAGGGGGACAGGAGAGCGAAGCATGGCCCAGTCGTGGAGTGGTGCCACTCTGGCTGGGAGAGGAGCAAGAGGGCAGTGCAGCCCTGGCCCTGATGCAGCCTCAACCAGGTTTCTTGGGAGGGCGGCCTTATTTCTTCCACTGTGAGAGAACACTCTGCCCTATCACTGTTATTATGTTCCACAATGATGCCTGCACAACAGAACAGCATCAGCGTCAGGCCTGTGCCGATGCTTGCAGCAAATCCTCTCTCTCCACCTGTGTGACCTTCAGCAGACTCGTATCATTCATGGTCGCCTAGGGAAGATGGCACGTGTTTACAGTACCTGCCCAACACATTTTTTAGTGTCTGTCATTCTGCAACTATTGATGGTTTCTTGGGTCACTGAAACAAGGAACTTTTTGCTGTGGATCTCAGGCATCCACAAACAGCTGCCCATGTTTTTTCCAGGGCACTTTACCCCGACCCCTCCCCAAGACACTGGACTGCCACTTCAAAAACAGTTTTTAGAACCAACTAAAACCCAACCATCCTTCTGTACGGGGAAGCATGCCCTTGTACTGCATGTGCAATGGAGATTTACCTGCAATAGACACACCAGCACCTAACTTAGCATGGCTGGAATGGCACTCCGACCTACGCAATAGTTAGAAACTGGTATGGGGGTCTACCTTTCCCTTGGGAATAAAAGGGGAGTTTTTACCTTGTAACACTGCTTTTCTTCCATTGGACCAGCTAACAAGAGATACCTTGTGCTTTGTTTGCCTCTCGATGGCCAGCATGGCCTTCATTGTGGTCTCTACTACTCCTGTTAAGCCTGTTGCAGATAGAAAAGGTGGGAGGGGGGTGCTTGGCATGAAATATTCAATGAGATAATGAATATCACCATGGCTGCTGCCACAAAGCTAATAGCATGGAAGATGTCATCAGACAAACTGAACATAAAGAGCAAGAACAAAGGCAGCCCAGAAATAGGAGCGTACAATGCAGGATGAGATGCTACATATAACAAGGAATTAATCAAACATGTTGAAGCATCTGGTTGAGCTTCAAGAAACTGAGCAGCAGGAGAGACTGTCTGCAGCCCCTAAAAAACTGAACTAATGCACTCTTTCCTAGCTGCAACTCCCAAGCAGTGTAGAAAGTTGGGCAGGTGCAGTACGTGCTCCACTCATTGCTGGGAGCAGAAAGAGGTGACAGCCTTTTTAGAGACTGGGAGTGTGTTTTTTGCTATTTGTGGTCAAATTTGGTTCTGTATTCTCTCCCAGTCCCCTGCCAATGCCTGCAAATGTTAAATTATCATCCTTCCCTCCCCCCATGCACTATTACGGACCAGCAATAAAATTGTGTTTTACAATTCATCACTATTTCTTGAGAGCAAGGGGATGAGTGGTCAGGGAGGGGAAAAGAGGCACAGAACTGCATGGGTGAAAGATGGGAAGGAAAAGCACAGCACAGATAAGTGGTGCACATGACAGTGCCTCATTTCAAAAATGGGTTTACAATGCTTCCCTGAGCCACAGCATGCTGCAGTTGGCTCTCAGCACTGTAGTGACATTCAGTTGCTCAAAATATGCAGCCAGCCTATCTGCCTACAGAAGCCAACTCATTGGGAACTTCTCCCCCTTTGTTTCACAGACATTATGGAGCACACAGCAAGCAGAGAACTATTGGAATGTTTCTGTCACTGAGGTTTAACTAGTAAGCAAACTGCACCAGCATGCCTTTAAACATCCAAATACACCTTTCATCATCATTCTGCACTTGCCGAGCCTGTTACTGAAACACTTCTTCTCACTGTCCAGGTGTTTGGTGTTGGGCTTCTTTTGCTAGGGAGTAAGGGGTAGGCAGGGTCCCACAGGATCACTATCAACATTTTCAACATCACCAATAGCTATTTTTCAGTCAGGGAAGGAAATGCCCACTTGCACCTTTTTAAACAGATTAGAGTTCATAAAGACACATACTCTGTGGAAAGTTGGTCCAGTGCTAAGATAGGGATACACATGCCATCTACTGCTTCCCGGCAGTTCAGGAACCCCGTGGCAGAAAACCCTTCCCCTATGTCCTGCAGGTTTCCCAAAGTCACCACCCTTCTTAGCAGAAAGTCTGGCACGCTTGCATTACAGGAGCACCCATGGTGGATTTATTGACCCCAAACAGATTCCCAGTTGACCAGTAGCAGCCTGATGTTGTTACTTGCCATTGATAGCAACTCTCTTCTCCACTGTCAGAGCAGGTCTCAAGCAAGTTTTTGAGCTTTTCAGAACAGGGGACAGCTCTGAGCAAAGTTCCAGGGAAGTGGTCTTTCGCATGCGAAAGTTGTGGAGCCACGACTCATCACCCACATCTTCATAAATATGCAGTCCCACCAGTCACTGCTTGTTTCCCAACCAGAAGCAGCACTCCACTGACTGCAGATGGTGTGTGACTGCCCCCAGCAAACAGGAACCATTTTAGACTGTGGCTTATATGAATGCAACTTCAGTAACATTGCTATTTTCAGTGCTGCTGCAGCTCTGTGTTGGCCCTGAAATTCATGAGGTGTTTGTAAGACTCACAATGACAATGCAGAGCTGAACAGGCTCCATTCCTCTCAGGCAACAGTGTGTGCACAACAGCCAGAGATGGAAGGATTTTGAAAGAACGCTTCATCATAGGAGGATGAAAACCTTCCCAAACACCCGTGCAGTTAGCTGCACTGTGAAATAGCTACCCATGGTGCCTTGCTTTGATTGTCAATGCAAGCACAGATGGGGGGGATGCAATCCCCCAATGCAACGAGTGTGGTGTGATCTCGCTCCTCCAACTTCTGCAGCTCAGCAGGTAAAAGTCAATTTCAATTAAATCAGCTTCACTCTGCAGTGCAGACATACCCTGAAGAGAGGGACCATCATGCTGAAAAGTACTTTACAAAATAATATGAAAGTTAAAAAAATTAAATAGGCTTTCATAATTTTTCTTGTCACAATTCTTTACTGATGATGTTTATATTTAAACTAAAAATCTCTGCCCCTCCCTCTAAAAAATTTGGGTTCAAAGTTTATAACTGGTCCCTCTCTACAAAATACCATCAGTTATAACAGGAAAAAATACACTTATTCAGTTGCACTAATTTATTTGCCACTTTCCCACATCTACAAAAGCAATTAAAAAAAAGAGGGAAACTTTAAGGTGATATGTAAATAATCCTCATCTACATTTATCTCCCCTCAAGAATGAATAAGATTGGTTGGGAATTAACAAAAGTATGAATGAGTGGAAACTTCCATTCTGAGAATGCAGGAAATTTGAGAGTTCATGTAAATTCAGAAGACGTAAGCACACATGGTCTGTAACTGTTACAGTCTATTTCAAAGGGGTAGTCTTGTTAGTCTAGTTCAGCAAACAAACGAGGAGTCTGGCGGCACTTCTAAAGACTAACAACAATTTATTTATCACATGAGCTTCTGTGGGATTTTCTCCCACAAAAGCTCATGCCAATAAATAAATTTGTTAGTTTTAATTTAAAAGTGCCACCAGACTCCTTGTTTGTTATAGTCCATATGTCTGTTCACTTTACATGGATATGGTTTGTAGCCAGCATCTCTGAATCTAAGAAATGATTCAATCAGAAAGACATGAGTAGAGAACAGGCTTTATTACCAATATACACAGCCTGTAAACTTATGTCCTACAGTTATCACCCGAGTGTTTCTCCTGCCTACACATTCATTAACCAGAATCCATGAGTAGTTATAACATCATCTACCGACAATGTACAATTTTTCACACTGGCAGCTAGCAAAGTAAGCAACTTAAACACTTCTTTGCTTCTACTTCTCCAGGCCTCTTATTCTACTCTTACCCTCAAGAGTATTTCATCATCGTTGGCATCATTAGATCACCCAGTTCAAGTTCAGAGCTGTGCACCACCCTTTCACTGCTCAGGACAGCATTATTTGGTTCAAGCCTCTTGTCATAGCTGACTATGGGCTTTATTCACACAATTTGCCCTGAAGTTAATGGGAGCTGTATGGCTTCATTCCTGGTGGTTACTGAGGCTTTCAGCCACAGCTCTGTGTCTGGGATATCTTTGGAATAAAGTTCCAAAGTGGCAGCCATATTAGTCTAGTAAAGCAAAAAAAAAAAATCAAGGAATCTTGTAGCACTTAAAGATCTAATAGATTATAACAGGTAATTTGACTTCACCCTCCCTCTGTGTGCTGTCTCCTGGAGTCTGAATCCTTACAAATGCTCTGATTTGCTGTTGCACTATGTCCTGATCCCATGTCTTACACTCCCCTACATTTATTTTCATCCCATTGTGTAAATTCCCCCTCTTCAAAGTGTCTGATGAAGTGGGATTTTTTCCCACAAAAGCTCATGAGATAAATAAATCTGTTAGTCTTTAAGTGCCACAAGACTCCTTGCTTTCTTTGGAATAAAGTACAGCTTGGACATTGGGAACCCAGCCCTCCAGGACCCTGCTGCAACCTGTTTGTCCCTACTTATGAGGCGCATACCATTGCCATGTCATGCCCAGCTCCCTTGTGATGCTACAGTCTGTCTGTCCGTCCTTAACCAAGTCTATCAAATGTCCTATAACACCTACCTGGAGAAGCCTCACACAGAATGATAAAAGACAAACCCCTAGCTAAGACTTTTCCCAAAGCGATCCCTCTACGCTCACCTCAGCCCTCTACCTCAAAGGAAACCTGCATACCTCTTCCAAAAAGCAAACCTAGAAGCTTCACTCTTTAGCTCAGCTGGACCCTCGAACAGTGTTTCCAACCAGTGTGCCACAGCACACACATGTGCTGTCAGACCGGAGCAGATGCGCCATGGAATTTTTCGAAAAACGACTCAAAGAGCTCTGGATTAGCTCATTGGCTCATGAATATTCATGAGTCCATTCGGAAACTATATGGTGGCATGCCTCAAATTAATTAAAGAAAGCAAGGTGTGCCATGGGAGCAAAAATGTTGGGAACCACTGCCCTAGGAAGCATGAACTCACCAAACACAACACTTGTTTCGTGGCACAGCCCAGCTTGCAAACCCCATGGCTCACCTCCAGCAGCCTCCCAGGACTGGAAATTGCGGGGGGGTGGGGGAAGTGCTGGGGTGCTCACTAAATTGCTACCTTCCAAAGGTGCAGCATCTTAGTCTAGTTCACTAAAACCAACCAACCAGGAGCCCTCAAAGCACAGTGGGATTCTCAGGAAAGCTGATGCTAAAAATAAACGTGTTAGCCTTTAAGCGCCCCAGGACTCCTTGCTGGTTGGTTTTACTAGCTTGGTGTAACTCTGTTACTAGCTGACACCTGGAGGGTGATGGGGAAATCCCTGCACTCCAACCCCTTCTGCAAAACAGCCCCCCGCCCCGCCAGGCTCTCCATTCCCGCAGCGCCCCCGACACCTGGCGCTCCGCACGTGGCTCGCCTGGCCCTCGCGCCCACCGGGCATCCCAGCTCGTCCCGCCCCCCCCAGCGACCGGCCCAATGAAAGCGCGCGCGCCGCAGCCCGCCCGGCCAATCACCCGCCCGCTCCGCTCCGCTCCCCACGCGCCCGCCGATGACCCCCAGCCTGGCCGCGCGGGGCTGCTAATAAAGTTGCCTCGTTTGAATCGAACGGGGAGGGGCGGGCGCCGGGCATGACGTCACAGCTGTCATGGCCGCGCCCAGCCGACACGTGGGAGACTAGGCCCGGGCCCCCTGGCAGGCGCGGCGGGGAGCGGCAGCGGGCGGTAAGGGCAGGGCGACGGGGGGCGGTGCGGGCCGCCGGAGCGGGCTCAGGATATGGCCGGCGGAGGCGGGCGTGGCTGTTTGCCAGGCTTGGTGGCCAGTCAAGCGGCCGCAGAGGGCAGCGCTTCTCCCTTCCCGTCTCGCCCCCGCCCGGGCCTGCGTTTCACTGCCCTGCCGGCGGCGCGACAGGCCCGTTCACACTGCAGTGTGCGCCAGCTCCCGTTCGGCCTCTGCTCTGGGTCCGATCCGGTCGAGCGGGGAGCACCCCCGGCGTGTCTCGCTCGGGGGGGCCGAGCCCGGCGCTCCTGGGAAGCGGCTTCTTCCTGGTGCGTGGAGCAGACACGTGCGGCGGGCAGGACCGGACTCTGGAGGAGCGCTTGTCTGCAGCTGGGCCTTCCGGGTTGGGAGCTGGTGCAGTTAAAGGGGTGCAGCCCCACGCTGTGAGCACATTTATGGGGGAATCCATGTTAGGGGGCTGTGAAGCTTCCTAAAATGGTTCAGTTAAAGCGGGACAAAGGCTGTGCTGAGATCAGCCCTCTAGGAAGATGCTGACAATGGCTGGTTGTCTTCAGTTTCAAAACGGATAGCCGTGTTAGTTCTTTTCCCATTACAAAGGGTAATTTGACTTCAGGCTTCCCATGGTTTGAGCCTGTCAACTGCTCTGATTTGCTGTTACTTTATGACCTGATCCTATGTTTTACACCCCCTTGCATTTAGTTTCATTCCTTTCTGTAAGTTCACCCATCTTCGAAGCATCTGAGGAAGTGGGATCTTCTCCCACGAAAGCTCATGCAAAAAATAAATCTGTTAGTTTTAAAGTGCCACACAACTCCTGGTTGTCTTCAGTGCTGCTTTCTATTTGCTAGCTTCACATCTTTGTGCCGTTTCTGTCCTCTGATCTTTTGCAGCTCACGACACACTTGGTGGCGTATCACGGTGTTCCCTCTAATTACTCGTAGACTGTGTGCACAAACAATTTCTTTGTGTGCGTAAGAACACTTCTCTGTGAGCACCAATATTAGCACTATTGAATTTTTTTGTGCGCACTTTATTTTGTTGTGGGCGGAGGTTTCATAATCTGTGTGCACGCGCACAGCTTAGAGGGATCAGTGAATTCACAACCGTACAGGGCACACCATCTGTCCCTTCCTGTCTTCCTCCTCCCTTCCCCCTGTGCAATCCAGCCGTCTCTGCAACACACTTCCTGCTGTGTGACAAATCAGTAAGGTGTGAGAACCACTGCCCTAAATAAAAGCAGCATTACCCAGTCACTTTCCACGTTCCAGAGCCATTCTTCACTACCTGTTATCTAATCCTCATACAGTGTAGTTGCACTTAGGGGCAGGTGTTTGCAAGATGTTTACATCAAACTTTCAAAACTGGCAATAAAACTTACATCTTCACAAGGGGAGAGTGCTTACTGATGGAAAAATGGGGTGGGGGCAGCAAATGTGTGCATGCTCAAATTTTATAGGCAGAATTTAAGAGCCAGGTTTGAGATTGAGACAGAACCTTGGACCTGACTTACCATGTGAGTAAATGGACTCTTTGGAAAAGGTAGTTTGTGAGGTTTGGAGAACTATGCAGCGCCCTGATTCCATAACTAGATCCACTAGCCCTGCACTCCAAATACCACTACGCCGTCTTGGGGAAAGGAATCAGAGCAGTGGTCGTCAAACTTCTTTCTTCGGGGCCCAGTTCCAGGCCCCCTGCCACGCGGCAGCCCCTCTACTCAGAAGGGGAGCACCGCATGTCCGGGATCCGTGCTGGCCAGCAGGGGAGCAAGTGGCAGCCACCCTCCTCTCAGATGCAGCACAGGTGCTCCAACCCTTTATCTTTGGGTCTGCAACCTAATATTGGGTCGCAACCCATACTTTGACAACTACTGCCTTGACAAACCAGTTCCATGGTATGTAGGTGGTGCTCACTTCACACCTCACATGAGTTCCTTGTATAGTGTGCCTTCTCTCCCCTCTCTAGCTGCTTGCATCCTGTCCATCACCCTGCATGCACAGATTTTGTTTCATTCATCACCTTTGGCAGCTGCCACAGGGAGGGATGGAAGATTCTCTCCCTAATGCTGAGCATAGCGCCATGCCTGTTACCTTGTTTTAGTGAGATAAATTACTTTATCTTAAGTGGGACACACAAAATTCAAATAGTTAACTTCATATGTGAGCCTATTGCAAATCAACAGCATTCTGGTTTTTGTTTTGTTTTTTATTTTTAGATGCTGTTTATGAAAACAGCAGTAGAGGAACCCAGAAGAGTTTTCAACAAAAAATTCTAAAAATTCAAATTAATAAAAATCACAACAGAAGCTGGTTTGACACTCTGACATAATGGCTTTGCTATGGCTTAGGTGTCTCAATCTATTTTTCAGCAAGAGGCTGACAAATAATTTTAAACAGACTTATTTCAAATGCAGTTTTGGGTAATTAAAATTCATTTGTTAAATGGCATGTGTGTATAGCATTTCAAATGTTTTTAAAAGTGCAGAAACAAGACAGAGGGCCCTGTCCAACGCCATGAAAGTCAGTGGATAATCTAATAAGCTAGAAATCCAGAGACAAACTTCAGTTCGCTGCAACAGCCATAGGCTATCAGGTTTACAAAAATGCACTGCAGAGTTTATGGGTATGTTTAATTTGAATGTGCTTGTTTTGTTCTGCTGGTTTACAATGGTTTATTTTCCATTTTTTTAGGGAATCATGAAGACAAAAAAAGGAAATAAGTTTAAGACTTCCTTTAAATTGAAACAAAAGGGTATCAAGGTAGTAGGAAAATGGAAACCAATAGAAATTGATCCAAATCTGTTTGCTGATGAGCAGCTTGGAGATCTAGTGTGTTTTGAGGAGCTTACAGATTATAAATTGGTGAATTCCTCCGAAGTTGGAAAAGCAAAAGGAAAGAAGAGAAAACCTGATAGTGTTCTTGAAGAAGAGGAGGATTCTACTATCCAGAGGAAAAAGAGAAAAAAAGACAAAGATCTGGGAACCAGTGCAAATAAAAGTGATCATCTTAAAGTGGAGCACGATGAAACGGTAACTGATCAAGAGGACAAACCTAAAGACACCTTCAAACTGATTGGTTGTAATGAAGATGAACGTGAATCAGGAGACACCACAACCACAGAAAAAACGTCAAAGAAAAAGAAAAAAAAGAAAGTGAAAAAGAAAACATCTTCACTTCAGAAAGCTCCGCTACCAGCAAAGTCTTCTAAAAAGACTAAAAACTGGACAACAGAAGCACTTTCTGCCTCATCCCCGCAAAACGTAGATGTGCGTGCATGGAAAGACCTCTTTGTTCCCAAGCCAGTTCTGCAGGCCTTGAGCTATCTAGGATTTAGTACTCCAACTCCTATTCAAGCATTCACCCTGCCTTCTGCCATCAGAGATAACATGGATGTTCTTGGTGCTGCAGAAACAGGTACAAAGCCATGGCATTAGCATGCTGAATCTCTGTTCTCCCTTTTAAAAAATAGCATATTAACATTACTGCCATAATAGTGAGAAGAGCAGATAAACTTCAGCACATCAATGAATTGGTTTGGGTGTGTTTTCTTTCTCATGGCTATTCATAATAAAGATGAAATGTCACTGCATTCAGAAGTACAATGTGCAAAGCTTTATATGCTCCAGTTCTTGCATATCCAAGCTTTAACAACTCTATTTTGAATTACTCTGAAAGTGTAAGCTGTAATTAGACACTTGTACAATCCCATTGAAAGGAGAGGGGTTGCACAAGTATAAATGAGGGAAGAGTTTGTACCTGAAGAACAGTGTCTTTGCCACAGCAGACCAGTCAGATGTAATTCTAGTCTGGTGTCACATTCCAGTGTTGACCTATATATATTGGTGTATATTCTAATGAGTCTGCATATTGGGCATGCAGTAGGAATTTTCTCTGAAGCATCCAATAGGCTAAGGTTGGACCTGAGAGAGGAAAGGGACTGATGAGACACTGATTTGTCTCCCTTATTTAGAGCACCATAAGGGGAACTAGTAAGAATTGAGTAGCCAGGTGTATCTGCAGGAAGATCAGGTATGAGGAGCCCTGGGGAACTCAGGGAGTCTATTTTTCTAGGTTGTGGACATTTTTGCAATGAATCCAGAACACCTTTTCTTAGCATCAATGATTACTTAAAAAAAACCACAGAGTAAAGTAGTTCATAGGGAAAATATTAATTCTGTTGACTGGGGAATCCAAATTATATTTCACGGCCATATTTTAAAATTATTTAAAAGAACTCTCATTAACTTGAGGCCTAGGATTGATTGAATCTTAAAACTCATTTGTGTGCTGATTTTACAGAGGCCTCTAAGGCCTGATGTCTCACTTATTCTAAAGGTCACAGGGTGGTTATTGTTCACAGCTTTAATTTGTGGAAGAATTTAGTGCTTATGAAATAGTGCTGATTTGAACTAGTGATAATGTAAAGCAGTCTTTGGCAGATGGCTCCACTGGTGCACTTAAGTTGATGCCAGGAATGTCTCTGCTTTTCTGATTCTGGGCTGCTTTGAAAAAAAAAAAGAGGGAGTTGTGCTGAATGGTGCCAAAGTGGCGTATATTTGTGATACGGGCAAAAGTTGCCCGAGAAGTTAGGGCGAGACCTGTAAAGTACCTCTCACTGCTAGTAACCTCCTACAGGAATGTGTTGCTAACTCACTAGCCCTAGGACGTTTCCTTAAGAGAAAAGTGAAATTGACAAAACGCTAATTAAATTTCACTTGGCTGCTAGCAGACAGTGCAGAGAGAACCATGAAAAAGGGGAGATGAATCACAAAAAAGTGATCAGAGAAAGACTGGTCACACACAGAAGGAAAAGGAAAGAGGTAAACCAGACAGTGACTAGATAATTTCTTAACTGAGTCTAGGTGAACAGTACCATTTAACTTCTTTGGTCTCCTAAAGGGGTGGTTTTCAGACCACGGGTTGGGGGACAGTACTGGGTCGCAGCCTTCAGGTACTGAATTGTGGTGGCCCCTGCTGCTACTGAAGGACTGGAATGCATTATTTAAAGATGTAAATGTTGGGTCACAAGCATAAATATTTTAAAGTGGGTCCTGACAAAAAAAGTTTGAAAACTACTGCCCTGAAGAGATTCAATGTTTGTTGACCAAAGTAACCCCTAGGTGACTGTTACATATCATTAAGGTTTGCTACCCAAGGCCCTAAATAAATGCATAGTAGACCCCTGAAATTACATTTAGTGGAGCACTTTTCCATCTTTCCCCCTTAGTTCATGCTTTGTGTTAAGTCAAGTGATTGGTCTTTTTAACACAAAAAGTGAAATAATGGTTACACTTAGCTCCTCAGATAATGAGAATAATCATGTAATGGAAAAAATAGAAGTGACTCCCTCAAATAGCTTTCAGTTTGCCCTTGGCCTCATTTGGTATTCCTTTATTTGGAGAACATTGATCAGAACTGTCAATTAGGACATTTTATTCTCCTTTAGGCATATAGTTCTTTAAAAAGACCTTGGCTGCTATTGCAACTCTGTAAAATTACTTTTCTAGCAAATGTATGTTCAGCCTGCCTATCTGGGGCTTGGAAAAATACTTGTTCTACACAAAAGGTATGTATTTGAGGTCATTATTATAGGAATTTAAAGCAAGATGCTGTGGCTCAATTTCTAGTTACATAGAATCAAGAATGTGAACTTATTCCGTAGAAATAAATAAAATAAATTTGTGCTTTAATAACTGCAGTTGGCTTCTTTGACAACATGTGTAATGCTTGTGGTTCTGTGTTGTTGTTTGATGTTTTTAGGAAGCGGGAAAACACTTGCATTTGCAATTCCAATGATCCACTCTGTGCTACAGTGGCAAGAATCAAACAGCAGACGTGACAATGCCATTGAACAGCATCTGTGTGATGATGAAAACAAACCAGGATGGGTGAATGATGATGGAATAAACCCTAAACAGAATGAAGATGCAGGTCCTGAAGATCTAGATGAATCTTGCATGTTAGGTTGCGTGAAGGTGCAGGAAAATGTAGAGTTTGATTTTGGTGCCAACAAACGTACTGCTGACTTCGGTAACAACAGGCCTCTTTTAGGGCTGGTCCTGACTCCTACAAGGGAACTAGCAGTACAAGTAAAACATCATATTGATGCTGTGGCCAAATTTACAGGTGAGACAGAGATTCAAGAGAGCTGGGGTTTGTTCCTGCCTTTGCTACTGACTCTCTGTAACTTAGTTTCCTCTTCACAAAATGAAGATACTTCCTTGATCTTGGAAGGGGCTTAGGAAGCTTAATGCATGAAAGTTTGAAATGTGGTTTGAGTTCCTTGGATGGGAAGCACTGTAGAAGTGCAAAGTTAACATTAATGTATTGTATATTTGTGCACTATAACTTCCTGCAAATGTTTACTATCATCGTTTGCTTAGAAATACAAAATCTGCACTAAAATCAGTAAGGTTACATGGCTGCAGATTCCCAAGTGCCACTTTCTGATGAGATAGGAAATTACATAGATTTTTTTAAGGCCTGGAGGAATCATTAGACCATCTAGTTTGACTCCAGTGGTATAACAATGCTATAGATTTTCACCTGGTTACCCCTGTTTTGAGCCCAATAATTTGTTGAGCTAAAGCATATTATAAACCTCCTTGTCTCCTTTTCATATATCTGTTATGAGAATGCGTTTGAGGTAAGATAGGGAGAATCAAGTAGTAAAAATTACCTCTCTTTCCAAATGTTAATGATTATGTATTGATTATAGTAATGCTGCTGTTTTTCAGAAACATGTGCTTCATGGAGTGTTTCTTTAAATTTATGTTCCATTGGCCTATGTGCATCTTGCTGTGTAGCTGAAAGGGAGGTTAAATTTTAACACCTGAAAACACTACATCAATTTGTGGAAGTGCAGTTCTCTTGAAAGCTAATGCAGTTCTGTGCCTAAGTGAGGAACTGTTGTGATGTATTCAGAGCAGATTGTGGGGCTATTCATCAGCCACCATGTGCAGCTGTTGCAGCAGCATTTCAGTGCTGGAAAGAAAATCCTGCCCAGTGTTCTTCCCTGTTGCCCTAAACTGGCTTTGAGCAAATCTTCACATGCTAACTTAGTCTGGCCCCTTTTAATTGTCAACAGCGTCCATGAGCTGGTTGCTCCTTTAAAAGGGGTGGCTCATAACTGAGGTGCAAGGCATATCTTCCTCAACCTCATTCATTGTGTGTAGATCTCCTGACAGTGTAAAGTACTGCTTATCCATTAGACGCGTTAACATACTGTCTGGTTTTGGGCAGAACAACATGGAAGCTTAGACACAGAGGATGGTGGGTTGCCTTTGTATGCAGCCATTCAGAACCTGAAGATAACATGCATTAACTAGTATCTGTGTGTGTGTGTGTGTATATATATATAAAATCATTCCTGCTGTTTGAAGGGAAGTATAGTGTAAGAGTATCATTTCACTTTTGACCTCTTTCTATCACTGACGTTTCACTATAGTGCTGACTGTGTGCTTAACAAGGTACAGAATGTCCATTTTTCTTCCTAAGATGTGGAGAATATTGTTCACTGAGAAATAACTAAAGTAAACTAACCCTTCATAGTCTTTATACCATGCAACCTTGTGTGTTCTAGGCATTAAAACAGCAATTTTAGTTGGTGGAATGGCTGCTCAGAAACAGGAACGAGTATTGAATCAGAAGCCAGAAATTGTAATTGCAACTCCAGGTCGTCTATGGGAGCTAATTAAAGAGAAACATCCACATCTCTCAAATCTTCGACAGCTCAGGTACAGGTAGCTTTTAGTCTAACTTAATAGGAATTAACACCCTTGGGAAAGCCTGTCTAGTATCACCAAACATGCTTGATTCCTTACTGATTAACTAATGTTGACCATGCAGGACATTTAATGGCTTCGCTAGATGAGCTCACTAAAGTTAATATTTATTACATTGAAAATAGGGGATGTCAACTGCATTACCAAAAAACTACATGTTGCCTTTGAACCTTGATGTTTCAGAGAGGCACAGAGACACAATATAACGTAATACCCATGCGTGCTGAGCTGCTTGTGTGTTTCACATGGGGAACCTTCTGTGACTTATTGGTGCCTAGAGCAGCACCTGACAGTGACCATAGGTGCAAAAGGAGAGCAGATTCTCCAGCACCAGTGAGTAATACTTAAGTTAGATTCCCTGACCAGTCACAAACTGTGCTCCTGATTTCCCACAGTGCTGATCAAGAAGCTACAAGAAATACACAGCCTCCTTTACTCCATTTCAGTCTCTAGCTCCCTATCAGCAAATGGGTCCAGTAAAGAGATAAGTTATTTAAACTCTATTCTCTTTACCAAAATGTTCTGGTCCCCAAAGGGTCAGTCACATTGCCAGATGAGTTTGGATCTTACCCAAAATACCACACTGCCAGTCAATCTTTTAGTTAATAACTCTATTTTTACTATTAAAGAAAAAAAAATGTTAAATGGCCAGAGCAATCAGATACACATGGGTGATTTTTAAAGTCCATATATGTTAGATTCTAAGCAGAACTGTGTATTTTGCAAGCTTGTACAGTTCCTCAGGTGTATGTCCAGTACCTGGCTCTTCATCATTTGTTTCAAAGCTTCAGCTGTAGATGTTTAATCCAAGGTAGGAAACAGGACTGAAGACAAGACAGTGATGGTGCAGCTGCATTCTATAGTTTCTGCAATGAGGTTTGTACGTCCTTTGTCCCAGATGCAGTCACACAGCACATGACATAGAAAAGCTTCAGAGTCCCCTGTCCAGAGGCATGTTCCTCCATGTCCTGATGACTTATAAGATATAGCTGCTGGGTTGTTTCACTGGGTTCATTGTAGGTATGAGTTCCCTTTATGGCAGGGCTCAATGAATCCCAGGTGCCAGGGCACCATGGCACCCAGAAATTTGTGTGCCGCAATACTAAGTGGAATGTCTCCTGGTGCCTTTAAAAAAAAAAAAAAGCCCCCAGTACTGATGCTTTCAGCACCACTGCTTCCCCCCCCCCCACCTGCTGTCTGGGGCTTTTTTGCACCATAGTGTTGCTGAAACTGGTGGCAGGAGGTGGTAGGGTCTGAAGTGCTGTGGCAAAGCCAGGCACCTTAGGTTTGGGGCTGGCTCCTGGGTGGGTGGCACAATTATCAAGCCTTGCTTTATGGGCCAGTAAGCAGGCTTAGTGATGTTGCCATCTTGTTTGTGGATGTCACCCAGAAACAGCACAGGTTTGAAACACAAACACACCGTGTGAATTTTGTATTATGAATTCAAAATATATACACACATACCAGTTTTAATGAATGACTTTTTCAATGGAACCTGATAGAGCATATCTTGGAAGATTCACTGTAACTTTGAAAAAAGGTATCAATAATACTATAAACAATCACTTACACCAGACATCACCATGCCTTCCTTCCGTGGTTAGCAAGAAAAAAAAAATCAGATACATGTCAAAAGAACCCATTAATCTAAAGTAATGACTGTGCTTCTATACTGTATCTGTCTTATGTCCAACAGGTGCCTTGTGATTGATGAAGCAGATCGAATGGTTGAAAGGGGACACTTCTTAGAACTCTCTCAGCTGCTGGAAATGTTAAATGATTCACAGTATAACCCTCGCCGTCAGACTTTTGTGTTTTCTGCTACCCTCACATTGGTCCATCAGGCTCCCACAAGAGTTTTACAAAAGAAACATGCTAAAAAAATAGACCAAAAGACCAAACTGGAAATGCTAATGGGAAAAGTGGGGATACGGGGCAAACCCAAAGTGATCGACTTGACAAGAAAAGAGGCTACTGTAGAAACTCTGACTGAAACCAGGATCCACTGTGATACGGATGAGAAAGACTATTACCTCTATTACTTTCTGCTTCAGCATCCAGGAAGGACCATGGTCTTTGCCAACAGCATAGACTGCATAAAACGCCTTACTGCTCTCCTCACAATCCTTGATTGTAATCCCCTGCCTCTGCATGCAAATATGCACCAGAAACAAAGGTTAAAAAACCTGGAAAGGTTTGCTGAACGAGAGAAGTAAGTTGATTTTTCTGTTATGGGAAAACTGTGTGTGAAAAGTTTAAAAAAAAAAAAAATTGACTACAGGCAGAGCACGTGGGGAGATGACAGCTATTTCAGGGATGGGCTACAGCAGTGTTTCTCAGCCCATGTTCCGTGGAACGTTTGGTGCTCCTCAGACGTAGTGTAGGTGTTGCATCCACCCTGACCTCTCCTCATCAGGGAGGCTGAGTTAGGATGAAGAAGGAGCAATTTAATGCCCCAGCCAGAGCAAAGCATCCAGGCCCATGGCAGTAGACATTGATGCACATCTGGAAGCTTTGTTGGGACTGGGGCATTTCAAATCTCCCACCACTGTTACCAACTTTTTCAAAAATGTTTTCATCAGGCATTCTGCATAAAATAATTAATACTTTTAGGAATTCCCCAGTCCACTAATGGTTGAGAAACACTCGGTTATAGGACACACAGCTTTTGTTCAAAATCAGTTCAGATCTAATCCAGGCTGGCAATGACTGAAAATGGTTACCAGCCGCTAGCTGTTCAATCATCTGTGATATGAGGTGGTGGTCTTGGTTTGTCCTGTAGTGAATAAGGGTCCATAGCAACAAAAAGCCAGCACAGCTGGAATTTTTGGCAGTGTGGTTGAGACACTCAGGCAGAGAAGCAAAAGTAAAACTCTCACATGAAGACATTAAGTGTTGAGGCAAGAGCTGTGCAGGGAAGTTCCCACTGCTGTTGCTGAGGCTGACTTGTTCTGTGAACAAATTGATAGCTACTGTCTCCAGGGTTTGAAACTGAGCACCATCCAGAAGAACAAAATTCACACTCTTATGCATGTATTTTCACTGATACTTTTGACAGAACATCCCTTCTGCAGCATGTCCTTCTGGCAGCCTTTGTCTGTAATAGGACAAGTAGTGAAGCTTCACAGATTGTTAAAGACAGAAGGGACTGTTAGATCATATAGTTTGATCTGTGTAACATTGAACAAGGAATTTCACTCAGCTACCCCTGTATAAGTTATGCCATGCATTGTCATAAAAAGCCTGCCATGACTGCAGGGGGACCGGACTCGATGACCTCTCATGGTCCCTTCCAGTTTCTATGATTCTGTGAAAAGAGAGCTTTTGTTAAAATCTTAGCTGGTTTCTACTGCAAATACATGTGAGTGATTTTTCAATTGTCTGCCCAATTTAAAAAAATAAAATACAAAACTACCAGCCTTACACAGGCCTCGGCTCTTGTTAGGGATTATATACATATGAAATGGCTTGCTTGAAAAAGTATCTTTGTCAAATTTACATGAAAACGTAGTGATCAGAGTACAAAATATTGTATTTTTCTTCTCATTCATAGTTCAAAACTGGCTAAATGCAATTTCCTCTAATGCAATATAGTATAAGAAGTTTCAGCCCAGAAAGAATTATGTTCACAAAAGTCTGTGTGTTTGAACACATATGTCTAGAGTGGGAACAGCTTTTCAATTTGCATTGCAGCATTCATGACTAGCCAGAACTGTCCATATCATGAGGCTTTTCAAAAGAGTCAGCACTATTATGGAAAAAAAAATTTAATGAGACATTTAAACGTAGAGTGGACAAAGCCTATGAGACATTTTGTACGAGGAGCAGGCTTGTGCTGCTGAGACGCTGGATTACATGATTAAGTAGGTCTCTTCACAGTGAGCTCTGTGAAACGGGGGGGGGGGGGGGGGGGAAACATGATCTTGCTGGGATTGACATTAATGACAGCTTTGCAACTAACCTCACTGGGAGCAGCATCTGGCGCACAGTCACTAACAATTACATTGTGGTTTTTTTTCCTTTCAATATTTCATATTCAAAGATTGCACTAAACCAAATGTTTAGGTATCAATTTTGACTTCCAAATTGATGTTTAAAAAAAAAAAGGCAGATGTTATAAACCAAATGTGTTCTTTTAAATTCTTTTGGCAGAAGGCTGGGTCACTCACTGCATGTTCACTAGCATCTGGTTTACCTTACAACTTTGAGTAATGAATATTTCCATTTTCTCTATTTCAGCTGTGTACTTCTTACAACAGATGTTGCAGCTCGTGGTCTGGATATTCCTAACGTGCAGCATGTCATCCATTACCAGGTTATAAAACTCTTTTGATACTTCTGTTTGCTTTTGAATCAAGCTATCATTGATCCAAAACCTGACTACAATATAAAACAATAGTTCAGTCCCTAATTAACTAGTATAGAAATTAAACCTCAAGTATGTAAGGATCTCAAAGTGTTTTACAAAGAAAAATTGTACCCATTCCTAGAGTAACCATCTTTGGTATCAGCATGCACTTATAGACTTCTTTGGTATGTGGAATTACCTGTTTTGCTATGGCACTTCTCACTTTCCCATCTGTACTCTGGACTTCAGAGTCAGGGTCCTACTCCAGAAGAGTTAGATGACACTTCCCCCCCCCCCCCCGCCAGCCCCCATAACCTGTTTAAAGATGGGCCTCAGTTTTGCATAGGGAAACAGGCTCAGGAAGTATGAGTAATTTGCTAACAGTTGTTTCCAGAATCCCAGTCCTGTACTTTAACCTCTTCTCTGTTATCAGCAAAGAAGTTCATGTTACAAAGGCAACTTTTCAGATTATCACTACCTCTTGGTCTGTGTGTTGCCACCATTTTCCTACCTTCTTTATATCCTGTTCTAATTTATGGGGGCCATTTAACTATAGAATTTTTGCAGGTTCCACGTACTTCGGAGATTTATGTGCACAGAAGTGGCAGAACAGCCCGAGCTGCCAGTGAAGGCCTCAGCTTGCTTTTGATTGGCCCTGGTGATATGATAAATTTTAAGAAGATTTATAAGACATTGGAAAAGAATGAAGACCTTCCATTTTTCCCAGTTGAAACAAAATGCATGTTTGTCATTAAGGTAAAAAAGCTTCGGCAATACAAGTGCTTGTTTATGCATTGTTTAATGAAACCCCCTTCATATTTTATTAAGATTTGAGAATAAGACTGAGCTTCAAAAGGTAAGTTGAAAACAAAATCAGTCAATCTGCATCTTCAGTAGCAATGTGCTAAATGCTCCCATTCGCTCTGCTAAGGCATTCAACACACAAACTTTAAAAAAAAAAAAAAAAAAATTCCTTGTTTAACATGTTTACAATATAATTTCTCATATATAGATCTTAATGTTTTACAAAGGTGAGCAAGTAATTATCTCTCTCATAGGGATAGGAAAACTGAGATGCCAGTAAATTTATTCAAAATCCCACAGTAAGTTTGTAGCAGAATACAGAGTAGAACTTGGGTTTCCTGAGCCCAGGACTATGGTCAGTTTAGTACACCATATCTGCCCTTCAGGTCCCACAACATCCAGCCTTTCCACAGCTTAGGTCATTTTTTGTGATATCGCAACACAGACCATGCTAGCACATGTCTGAACTACTGACCCTGCTAGAACCAGATAAATGCCATTTTTGTTTGTGTTACATAAAACTTCTTCTGTTGTTCAGTATTTTAAGGGATGGAAAAATAAATTATGGCAAAGTTTTGCAAAACAATTTTTTAAAAAAGTCTCACTGCACTTCTACCCCAATATGGATGGCAGGATTCTCTAATAACTGATGGCACAAGATGACAAGTTCTAAAGGGGCAGCCATCTTAGTCTAGTTCAGCAAAACAACCAAGGAGTCCTGTGGCACTTTTAAAGACTAACAAATTTATTTATTGCATGGGCTTCCTTGGAAGAAAATCCTGCTTCGTCAGATGCTTAAAGATGGGGAACTCAGAAGCATCTGATGAAGTGGGATTTTTTTTCTCACAAAAGCTCATGCGATAAATAAATTTTGGTCTTTAAAAGGGTCACCAGACTCCTCGTTTGGTGGCACAATAATAATCCTGGTCTTTCATACCAGAGTGATGGCTGGCAGTGGATGGGCTGAACGCTTTACAACCCAAAACGTGGGAGAAAAGGCAGCAAGTTTTCAATTAATGTGGTGAATGCCCCTCTTATCCTGCTATCTGGACCTGCATATGCACTAGACAGACCAGAGCTAGACACGTGGGCAGCCCAACAGCTACATTAGTACTGCTCTCACAGGGGACTGAGAAAATGCCATATGCTACCAGGCTACCTGGAGTTGACATCAGAACAGATATAGTCTTTTTAAGAGAGGAAGGACAAAGCATAATTATTTCTACAGGCTTTATTCTCTCCTTTCAAAAATGTCCAGGAAATATCAATTCTCGCAAAAGCCCTCTCAGGTTACAAAGAAGGCAAAGCCACAATTGTCTTAAGTTTTTTCGTAGTTCTGCTTCTGCTTTTCTTTCCAGAGTAATACTTAATGCTTACCTAGTACTTCACAAACTGTAACCTATAGACTTCTGGGTGGGTGGCTAGGTAGGTTTATCTACCATCTGTCTCCTCCACTCTTCCTCCTCTTTTGCTATGCAGAATGATTTTATTCACAAATCCCAGTGATTTGCATTGGAGCATATGCTGTATTTCAAGCAGTCATGGCCCCATCTATTGTGTCTAACCCATCACATACTATTGGGCATGATTGTTCTCATGACCATGTGTTTAAAGTGACATGAACAAGCCGTTTATCTATCACAGAACATTGGAACTCTTTTGGGGTTTTTTGTTGTTTTTTTTTGTTTGAAAGACAAATTGACCTCTGCTGCAACTTGTTGCTTGATGTTAATTAAAGCGGTTGGTAAGTGTCGGATTTGATAGTCTCATGAGGTGAAAGCCACTGACGCTGGTTACCAAAATGGGTGTTTAAATGCTTGTTTAAAATCTTGGAAGTGGAGGCCCACAGGATGTCTGTCACTGCAGAGTTCTGCTCATCCCACATTAAATGTTAACAGCTGAAGTAGATTATCAGAGAACTAAAACCATTTAAGGCTAGGCACCCCTAGCAAGAAATTAGCACAACTGGGTCATTATTAAAGCTTTTTGCCCTGTGATGAAGATAATTTGGCACTAACTTTTCACTGCATTACAAAGACCTGGATAAAGGCAATACATAGGCCTGAAGCTAACCACAAAACAAGGTCCATACAGCCCCTTCTTTCATTCAAGAACATCAGCAGGGTTCCATCCTTCCCTGAAGGGGTAGAAGTAGAAGCAGGATTGGGCTCAGTATTTATACCAGCAGCCGGTGATTTATCTGCATGGTTGTCAGCTGAACCCTTTGCAGTCTTTCCCTCCTGGCATGCACGCGCGCGCGCACACACTCACTCTGCTCTGATGGAATGCAGTTGGCTAGGACATCTCAGAGAAATGGGTCTCGGTGTTAACACCAAATGGATCCATAGGACCATTCACATCTCTCACAGCTGTTGTTTCAGGCTGTTAGCTGACGCAGATTCCCTTTTCCTTGTGCTTGGTTCACGATTTCAGATTTTTGTTTGCAACCATAATGGACACAAATTAACCTATTTTTCTGATGAAACTGAGGTTCTTCCACGGCAACTTGATTCCACAGTCCAAGGTCCTAGAGATGGACCTGTAGTGCCCATCTCTGAGTTGGGCCTTGGCGACAGATAAAGGTTTTCAAGCTGGGACTGCCAGTGCTGGTTCTCTTTATCTGTCCCCTCAGTATCATTCGAGATAGCTTCCCTTGAACTTATCTATAAGGAAGGCCCAGTAGCCTAGTGGATAGGAGGACACTGACTTGAAAACCAGGGTTCAGGTCTCATTGGTTACTGGTCCGCCTGGCTATCTTGGGCCTGTCCTTTACCTTCCTGTGCCTCAGTTTCCCTGTCAGTAAAATGGCAGTAATGATCCTGACATCCTTGGAAAAGCATTAGGCTTTAAAGATGGACAGAATAAAAGCTAGGTGCAAGCTGAATTTTGTAAGCAATTCTAAACCTTGGGGCACAACAGAGATCTGAGAGGAATGTAAAATAGGATGCTGCAAGCCACTAATGGTGGAGGGGCAAACAGAGGACTCAAGAAGTTGTCTGGAAATGATGAACCTATTTAAAGATTCCTTTAATGAGCTGAAGACAAAAGGATGATTGCAGTTAATGACTTGAAGCTTAATTTTACCTCTCTGATTTCTTAAGTATCCTGGCCATTGATCACCCAGCTGTACTGTTTGATGCCGAGAGACTGGAACATCTTGCTGTTCATTACAGTTAGAGTAGTTCAGTCAGGATGTCCTGCATTAAGGGCTGATTTTCACTGGTAGTGGCAAATTCACTGCTGTCAGTTCAGACTTCCTGATCAGCTGCTCAGGTCTGTGAAGACCTGCTTAGCCAAGTGGGAAGTTTGATCCTTGAACACCGCCCTGGCAGCTAGGTTAGCGCTAAATCAAAGGGAAGCCTGTCCCTTCGACTCAGCGCAGTGGACGTGCCAGGAGCAGGTAGGTCAGAACACAGATACGCAAGTTAAATTTAAGTGACTGGCGTATCTCTGTTTGACTGCTGCCAAAAATGGCAGGCAGTGTAGACTTCCCAGTCTTTTGCACACCCACTATTGTCTGCAAACTGGGGAGGGAGTCTTAGTGTTCTGTAAAGTCTTATTAAAAGTAATGCTGATTTTCCATCTACTTGAGTTTGATATTTAAATTGTATGGTGTAATACCTAGTTTGAGAATTAATAACAAATGGGCTTTTAATTTGTTCCTAACTTGAGTGTCCAGATGTTCACAGCCCCAGAGCTCCATAAGCTAGAGTAAGAGTTAGCATTCATTTGTGTGTTACTTGAGAATTTATTATTTCTATTACCAGAGTGCTAGGAGTCCTAGTCATGTTCCTGGACTCCCTTGTTCTAGACACTGTGCAAATACTACATCTGTGTGATGGAAAATCACTTGTTGGAGACAAAGCATATTTCCTGTATTTTTTTCTATTTGTTTTTGTCTTTGCCTTTGCCAGAGGAATACCCTAATGCTTACAACGCAAGCTGTCAAGTGTCAATTCTACAGTGATCCCACACTGCTCACTACTTGACATGTTCTTGTGCTTTTGTTGCAGGAACGGGTGAATTTAGCAAGGCAGATTGAGAAGATGGAATATTACAACAGTCAGGCAAAACAGCGGAACGCTTGGTTCCAACAAGCTGCGGAGGCTCTTGAGATTGATCTTGATGATGATGTCCTTATAGGCAAGTAGAACTTCTTGCCACTAAACTTGGTTCACTCCTGCTGCGGGTGCAACTCTGTCTAGCACACATCCAACCATACAAGAAGATATATTTCAGGCTTGAGGGGAGAATCTAGTTGACATCACTTAGCACTGTATTAACACTAATCCTCACAGGTCCTCTGTAAGGTGACTTCATTGAGCTAATGACTATTTCATAGATGGAGAAGCTGATGTGATGCTTCTGACACAACACACAGGGTGTGAGATAAGGACTCAGGCCTGCCACCCAGCTTAGCCTCAACAAACATGCTGTTCAGCAGATTCAGCAAGTGTTTCATCTGTTCTGAGACCCTCCACTCCCCTGTAACCGCATAGAATCTCTTTGTAGCTCCCACCGGTAATCAAAGGGCAAACTCCTCTCCTGCTGTATTCTAAATAAGATCACTCGAAGTATCTAGATGTAGTGTTGATGAAGTGAGCTGAGCCAAAGTTAGAATACTTAGTCAAACAACTGAGTAGTGTAGTTATTTTACTAGAACTAAGCTTAGTTGAAAAATTTGTCAGCCTTTTTGTTTGGTTGGCTTATTTAAATAGAAAGTACAGTTTTCACTGAAAGAGATACCATGAAAAGTGTCTGCTTTTGTGGAAAACTACCTGTTTGTGAGAGAACCCCACAAGAGAAAGCTTCATGGTTTTGGCTGAAAATTCTGCTTTTTGATTTAAAGTTGACATTTCTGCAGAAAAAACTTCATTCTCCTACCCTCTCCACCTATAGCCACGCAAGTCAGTGCTGCTTTTGTCATTAAAAACAAAAAAACCCTCAAAATTAAATCCTTAAATAGGTGTCTATTCTTGGATTTAATTTAAAAGTCCCCATGAGGACTTAAATAACTCAGTCATAGGTTAGAGGCTTATTGCTGGAGTGGGTGGTTGAAGTTGAGGCCTGCATTGTGCAGGAGGTCAAACTAGATGATCATACTGGTCCTCTTCAGACCTTAGAGTATATGAGGTGTTGATAGACTTCTCCTCAGTCAGTATGAGGCACTGTCCTTAAATGGCTGATTGCATGAGTGCCACTCCAAGGTAATTCCTTAACTTGGTAGCAAGTTGAGATTAATTTAAATTGAGGATAACCCCCACCCTCTGAAGGCTGGATAGGCATGACCACACTGTGAGTGAACACTAAGCTGACCTGTGTCCAGCCCATTCTGGAGGTCACAGATCATTAGTGCTCATATGTTTTGACAGTCTGAAAACACCAAGACTTGAAATAGTTTCAAAACACCACATCCACTCTGAGTAGAGCATGACTTTCCAGTTAAGTATTTTGAGATCACTGAGAGTCTTAGCAGGCAAGCATTTTTGAGTGTGAGCATTCCTTATTATTTCTTCTACAGCTCGCATTAGGCAAATTAAAACCAAGAGCTGATTAATTGTAGACTTAATGACTTCCCTGCAGTTTAAATGCAAAGTTCTTGCTACTAAATTTTAATTGATTCTTTCCAGTTTAGGCCTCTTCCTGTTTTATCTAAGGTTCTTAAGTGGATGGGCCGCTATTACTATAGAATTTGAGTGCATCATAATTTTTGCGCCCACACCTCTGAGGTAGGGAAGTGCTATCTTTCCCATTTTGTGCATGGAAGTCAAGTAGTTTGCCTGAGGTCAAACAGGAAGCTTGTGGCAGAGAAGGATCTCAAGTCCTGGGGTAGCACCTAACCCCTGGACCATCCTTCCTCCCATTTCTTAGTCTGTTCAGGATTGGGCAGCCAGTTGAAACTTAATCAGGATACTGAGTGGGAGTAAATAATTCAGAAGTCAGGATTCTTGCCTCAGTTTCATTGACACAGTGGCGCCCAGAATGACAAGATAGTGTGGGGGAGAGTCCCCAACCTCAAAACTCATGGAAGGCAGCATCTGAGTGCAGTGGTTATGTTAAGGGAGAAAGATGATTTGGTCTTTATGGCTGCTATATTTAGAAGTACAAAAGATAGTTTACATGATACAGCCCCATTAGTTTGTGATATAAATCTTTGGTTTGTCTCCCAAGGAGGACGACGTAATGAACGAGAAGAGAGTCAGAAGCAAAAAATGCTGAAAGGAATGAAAAAACAGCTGAAACATTTGCTATCACAACCAGTATTTAAAGTCCTTATGAAGACCAAATATCCCACACAGTCTGGAAAGCTACTGCTCCCTCCTTCACCGATGAACAATTCAGAATCTGCTCTGAGCACTGTGTCAAAACAACAAGCGAAGAAGAAGAAGAAAAAGAAATTAATTACAGATGAATTAGATAACTAGTGGGTCGGACCATGGGGGGCGGGAGAGAAAAAAGGCTTTTTTCCTTAGCAGTGAATTATGTTCATCAGAGACTGCATATACAGTGACACGGGAGAACAAAATACCTGGTATCAAGTGATGGAAATTCTAGCTAAACTGCTCCTCCACATTGTTTTCTGTACTGGCACATTGAAAATGGAGCTAAATGACACTAGTTACATGAGAACTGTAGCTATTTAATTTGGCTTGAATGTCAAAAACCATGTTCAATGTAGTCTTACTAACCTTTTCCTCCCTTTAGCGTTCTAATGAAAGATCAGTTTTGTAAGAAGTTCAAACCAGCATTTACCTGTCATATAAACAGTTATTGGGCTAAATTCATGCCAGGTGTAACACCATTAACTTCAGCACATTTGAAACTTTACATTTTAAATGAGCACAGACACATTGGAAGGAGTGTTCTGGTTGTAGATCTCTACCTTTGCTAAAAGGCCTTTACAAATGCCAGTACGGGGCAATAGGAGGAAAATATAGCCATGATGCCAGTAAACCAGCAGCTCTGGTTAATAGAATCAATCCCAGATTCCACTCTGAGCTTTTCTGTAGAGATTTAATCTCTTTATTCTCTGCCCTGGGTGTAATTTCACTAGTTCTTATTGATGTGGTCTGTATAATGTACAGCAGATTTGGAATGAGGGTGCACTGGAACCAGCCATGTGAGAATCCTAATCCAGACTGTAATCCAATGCACATTTCATGTTAACCGTACTAGTAGAAATTAAAATATTTTAAGATCCCACATCAGACAGGGGAGTTTAGTTAAAGTGCAGAATTTCAGGGCAGCCAACAGTGCAGAGTTTAGAGTGCTTGATGATAAATCTCCCTTGCAGAACATTGAGTTGAGCAAAGCTCAAATTCTGACAACCAGCAAACATACAATTAAGGTTACTCACCCAAATTTGGTGTTGCTGTTTTAGCAGTGCTCCAGTATGGCATATTAACACACCTCTTCATTCTGCCACCCCATGCTTGCTAAAATGTATACGCTCTTCTTCTTGTACAACCCATTCACTTTCACCTGCAGGATATCTAATACTACCAAGGACAAAAAGACTAAAAGGAGACAGTTTAATCCTCCTGCATAAGCAATATTGATTGCTTCAGCAGTGGGGATGGTCATATTGTCTCGTCCTATGCAGTAAGAGAAGGATGGGTAAGAACTTAGGGGTCCATCTGAGTTGGAAAAGAGATGCATCTTCAAAAAAAAATCCTCCATTTTGAGCATCTACAACTGGGAGGGAGGTAGAGGCAAAAGAGCAAGTGGAATGTTGAAGAGAGAAGCTGATTAATGTTTGCACTGTTGTCTTATCAGTATCATTCTAATCATATCCTCATCTCACTGGAAGGAGAAAGCAGTAGCTTCTGTGCCTGCCTCAAGGGGCTTTAGAGCAGACAGACTGTGCATAAAGAAATTCTAGCTGTAAGAATCAAGGGCAAATCCTGGTGCTAGATGCACACACTTCCTTCCTCTCAGAAAATCCCTATGACCTAAAATAGTTGTCAGCAAATTATAACTCAGTATTGTGGGGGAGCACGAGCCTGCTTACAGGAGGGGGAAGAAGAATATGTAGTCTCCTCTGCCAGTTTTGAAGAGTAAGGGAGAAAGAGAAAAGGGGTGTGTCAGACACTGGATGAGCCAGTGCCACTTCCAGCCTTGGCTCCTTGCAGAGCAGCAGCTGTCCCTGACAGGATGGTAGTGTGCACAAACAACAGGTTCAGCTGGGGAATAATTCTACATGTATCACAGTCTGTAGTCCATCCCCCTTGCTAAAGCCTAAAGTAAATTCTCTAACATTTTTTTTGGTAAGATATATGACCTCTTATTCTAGTTTCCAAAGGGATAGCTGTGTTAGTCTAGTCCAGTAAAAAAACAACAACACGGCTATCCCTTTGGACTTTCTGTAAGTTCACCCATCTTCAAAGCATCTGAGGAAGTGGGATCTTCTCCCACGAAAGCTCATGCAAAAAATAAATCTGTTAGTCTTAAAGTGCCACACAACTGCTTGTTCTCTTATTCTAGCCCTTTGTCACTTCTGGAAGTACTTTGAATGGGGTTTGTAGTTTTCAGTAATTAAAATAAAATTCTCCCTTAAAAAAGAAAAATCCATATTTTTTCCCCCACAGTTAAAATGAAATTCTGAACTTAGTTTCTCTAGCTGCAACACATATGCATGTATCAATTGAATATACTTTATTGATATAGTTACAATATTTAAATTGACAACTCAAACCTCTCCTATTCTTTTGATTATCCAAATTTATGATTATCCAACCTGGCTCCAGTCTCAATTAGATCAGATACCTGAGATTCCACTGTATGTTTTCACAAAATGTAAAAACTAAAGATTCCTTAAAAATGCAAATTCCAAATATTTCCCTGGCAAATGACTAGGATTCTTGATTATGAGCCTCACCGTCTCAAAATAAGTCAAAGGCCAGTCCCTGTTCGGAAAGTAGGAATCATTTGATCTGGGTTTGGTTTGGTTTGGGGGGGAAGAGAGAGGGAAAGTCATGGAATCCATGACTTCTGGAGCCACTGAACATGTTACAAAAATGAAAACAGAAACTTCGCCCTTGCTTATCTTCATCAGCTCCCACAGCTCATGCCCTATCTGAAGTTGTAGTTTCCAGGACAACTGAGATACTACAGGCAGGTTAATGCCATCAAATGATGATTAAAGCAACAGATACAGATCCTTAAAGAATTAAGAAGGAAAAAATGCATAGCAAATTTGATTTTTAAATCTGGTTTATGCTCCCTTTTGGTACCAATACAACTACAGTGGTGAGGCTTTAACACTGTAGTTAAACCAGAACAAACCCTACTGTGCATGTAGTTATACCAGTATAGTTTATCCCACTTCCTTTATGAGAAGAAAGCTGTAAACGCCTTTATACCAGTATAACTGTCCACACTTGGCAGGTTGTGCCACTTTAATCCAGGGGTGGACAAAATGGGCTCACTGTTAGGCACTAGTAATTTTACTTTGATTGCCAGAGGGTACTCCTCCATTACGTTGCTGTAGTGTAGCTAGGTGACAAGCTACTAAAACTAGTCAGCATAGCAACCAGACACATAGATTTGTCAAGACCACCTTTAATAGGACTGCTAATAGCTAAAGCAGTACAACTTTCTAGTGAAGGACAGGCCTGACATGAGAATCTTCATTTTTCCAGGGGACAGTTATAGCTTTAAAACATAACCCAGCTTAAACCTTTCAGCTCAATATTGAGGTCTGTTCCAAAAGTTGGGAAAAGTATTCAGGTTAGTTATCTGGGTTGATTGTGGCAGTGTCATTAGCTACCAGTGGAAAGAAGTTAGAGTGCCCGAGATGCCAACACACATGAGCTGTCTGTAGAGGATGGACATTTTCCAACTGGGTGGACTTAAGAGCCTGGCCACAAGAAGCTCTTCAAAGTGTCTAACAAAGTGGGAGTTTTTCCCACGAAAGCTCATGTGATAAATAAATTTGTCAGTCTTTAAAAGTGCCATGGGACTCCTTGCTTGTTTTGCTGAACTAGACTAACATGGCTACCCCTTTGGAACTATGGAAGGGAACATTCTTTGAAGTCTAGTTCCAGGAATTAGAAAGGAAGATAACCCACAGTGCCATTCAGTCCATCCTCCAGTGAGTGCAAGGTTGCTCCATACAACATTTCCAGACTAGCTCAGCTGATGAGACTCCCAACCTGCCAGTGTGAGATTGTCCCAAACTATAAGCTCTACTGTTAGCAATTTTTTCCCCTTTCTGTGTTTCCATGTGATTTTGTATCATCTGCAACTCCCTAGTTTGAAAGACCTTCACTGTTGTATACATCTGTCCATACCAACAAGTTTGGAAACTTAGTCCTTTTTTCCAATCAAAACATTTTAAAATTCCATTTTTTTTTTTTAAAGTCACATCTCAATACCACCTACTTCTTAGAGGCAAGTATCATTGTTCCCCTTTTACAGATAGGGAAATTGAAGCACAATGATTTGCCAAATTTTAACCAGCATACTAGTGGTAGAGCCAGGAGAAGCACCTAGTAGTTATCCTAAGACCCCATTCAGCATCATATCCATTAGAAAACACTGTCTCAGTGGAGTAGCTTTTTAAAAAGCCTGAGCACCCCCTTCAATCTGAACTGCCAGAGCAATTAATCAAATCTATTCCCAATGCGGCATATGTTCCTAGCACAAAAGTCTTGACACTACTGAAAGTGATAAGTGAACCCACACAGAGCTGTTTACTTCTGCATTCGAGAAATTGTGAGAAATAATTATTGATAGGACGTTCTGCTTTCATGCTTTTAAAGGCAAATGAAGATCTCTGCATTGAAAACAAACAACTGCATATTTAATATCAAAATAGCATCACTATCAGGCCTTGTCCCTATTTTTGCAAGAGAGTGGGGGAGCTTTGAGCCTTTTGTTGAATCATTTAAGGGAGCTGAAGAATTGTTCACACAGACAAATTTTCTCCTTTTGTGGTGAGTTTGATGGAAATTAGAAATGAACAAAAGATCCCTCCCCCCTATGTTATTCAGCCTTCAGTCTCTGGCTGTCATTAGAGCAGAACAAGTTTTTTGACAGATTCAGGTGACTGAAACATTTCATGAATTCATATTGGTTTTGCTAAATGGATCATGTCAAAAAAAGGCCAAAAGTCTAAATCTGTAGTTTTGACATTAAATATATAATATATATAAAAACACTATCTAAAAACTAATTTTTCATTTCAAAATTTCCTTTTTTTTAAATATACATTAAAGTGTTCAAACTCAAAACATTTCAAGTTGGGGGTCAAAATGTTATCCCAAAGCAGGACTTGGGGGGGGGGGGGGGGGTCTTGTGTTTGAAACTTTTTGGTTCGTCAGAAATTTTGAAAGTTTTTCATTTTGGTTTGACCTAGAATGACTTCTTATTGCTACTTTTTGGAATTGTTATACCAAAAAAAAAAGAAGAAAAATTAGTTATTGGCCCAGCTCAGCTCAAAGCACAATCCCATCTGTTCCCCAGGAGGAAGAAAAAAGGAGGATGGGGGAGTGGCGGGAAGGGAGGAGGACACCTGATATTTGTAATGTGAAAAAAAAAATTTTTTTTTAAAGCAGTTTTCATCCTGCACTCAAAAATATGGTTTGTGCCATATAAAAACCAAACATTTAATAATGTTTAATGATAGTGGTTTTGTTAGAAAAAAGGGACTTTCAGTTATCCCAGTAGGCCTGTCTATATTCTGAAGCATGGGTGTTACCACTAGCCAGATGCAGCTCTCCACTCGCAATCAAGGAAACGTTTGCATTTTTTTTTTTGTATTATTCTACAATCTTTTGTAAAAACTGCATTGAAAGGATATACGCTCTCACAAAAAACTAGTATTTGCAAGCTCTAAAAATACTGAGGTCTGACTGAGAAGGGTGTGCGCACGACTGGTCAGTGGCAGTGCTCTTTATTTGTTACTCCTACACTTTAATGAACCAGTTTCTTTTGTTGGCGTGATCAGACCAAAATTCAGCTTGCATGAACATAAAACCACCCATGGCTAGGTTAAGAGGAACAAGAACAAACAGCTTTGAAGCTCTCGTTCCCTGCTGAGACAAACAATGCCATAAATACAGGTTTCTGCTCTCCCTTCATTGATATTTACAACCATTTTATAAGCTTTGAAAAGCAAATTGGGCACTTGAATTTGTCACACAGTTTCTCTCCTGAGGTCTAGTGCCCAAGCCAGTACAGGCATTATATATGTGGTTGCTGTGCCAAATGACCTCCCAACAGGAGGTGGCAAGTCAGAAAAGAAAGTGTATTGCATTATAATTGTACCAGTGTCAGAAACTAAAGTGTGCTCTTCACTGCTGCTTTGGTTTTCAATTAGCAGCAAAACGTCTCAAAGTTGTCATGAAACAACGGCCTAAATTTTCAAAGGTGATCAGTGATTTCTGGCACCTCAGTTTTTGGTTATTTTCAGAGAACTGGTGTCCACCTATGCAATTTCTGAACATCTTTAGTTATTTGTATTGCAATAGTGCAGGGGTCTCAAACTCAAATCACCAATAGGGCTGCATAAGGAGTAGGATATTGGCCCAAGGGCTACATGACAAACCTTTTCATACAGCAGGGCTACCAGTTTATTTAATTAAAATTAAATTTAAAAATAATTGAATTCAAAGTGATTGTAAATAGAATTAATTTAATTGTGTTTAATTGATTGAATTTGCAGGAATTTTAATTGAAATTTAATTTTTAGAAAGCTTTTTAATTAACATTTTTAAAGTATTTTTAAAAAGGAGAGAAGGAAGGAAGCAAAAGAAAGAAAAAGGGAAGGGAAGAGAATAGGAAGGAAGAGAGAAAAAAGGAAGAGAAGGAGGGAAAAAAGGAAGAAAAAAAGATAAGGAAGGAAAAGAGAAAGAAGAAGAAAGGAAAGAAGGAACAAGAAAGGAAGGAAGAGAAAGAAAAAGAAAGGGAAGGAAGAAAGGAAAGAAAGAAAAAAAGAAAGACAGAAATGAAAATGGCTGCTTGCAGTTGCAGCCCCTGATGGGAGGCAAGCAGCTCTAGGCTGGCTGTCACATGCACGCCAGGAGCCAGATGAGGCTGCCACTGCCAGCACCCCGGCTGCAGCCAGGACTCCAAGCCATCGCCAGGAGCCTGCTCTGCACCACCACCACTGCCCCAGCTGGCCGAGCCGCACCGTCAGCAGGGGCCTGCCTTGGCCAGGGCCTGTCTTGTGCAGGGCAGGTCAGTGCCAGCTCGGAGAGACCTTGCTGCTCTGCAGTGGAGGCAGGAGGTCTAGCCCAGGGGCCAGGAGAAATACTCTCATCCTGACCAGGGCAAAGTACGGTGGTGGCTGCGGGAGGTAGAGGCATAGCCTGGCCTGGAAGCACTGTGACACACTTCCGGGTGGGAGGCAGGCAGGCATCTGCAGTCCAGTTGCCAGCTCCCAGCCGGCAGGACGCAGACTGCAGGGATCAGGATCCCTGAATCCCAGCTCTGTTGCAGGCCACAGGTAGTAATTCCTAGGGCCACCCATGGGCCGTGTGTCTGAGACCCCAACAATAGTGGCTGGGAGCCCTAGTCATAACATGGGACCCCATTATGTTCCATATGGTCCAAAACAAAACTAAAGAAGCCCCCATCCCAAATGAAGCCTCTTTAAAAGATCTCTCTGGTTGCACCCTCAAATCACTTGTCAATTTAAATAATTTAGGCCAAAATCTACCAGGGAAAACCATGAAGATTTAATTAGAAGTATTCAAAAATAAAGAGTATATCTACATTTACAATTTAATTCAGATGAATGAGGATTAATCTGAATTAAATTAATGCATGAGTACACTGGCTTTCATTAATTCAATCTAAGGAACTCCTAAGTTATAAAACCTCGCTTAACTTCAAAGTAAAGGTTAATTTTAACTTATTAGTTTGAATTAACCAATGTAGCTATGTTAATTGGAATTAACCATTAATTCAAATTAACGCTATTTGACCTTCTTCCTCCCAGGGTGCCTTCCTCTTTTGCACATTGGGTAGGTGCATATTCCTTCTTGGGGGCCATCATGCCACACCTCACATGGTGCCCCTCTCCTAATTCAAGTGAGGAAGTCCTGTCCATGGACATGCTAGTTTGAATTTGTTTTCCTAGTGTGGCCATGTTAATTCGAATTAACTTAATTCAAACTAATCATTAGTAGTTCACATTAATAAACTTGAATCAAGTTAATTCGAACTAAACTTCTATGTGTAGACATAGCCAAATAGATCTCATATTGGTACTATGACTAACATGTATATCAGGGCTTTTGGAAGTATTTCTCTTGCACACAGGCTCCCTTTATAGTCTGAAGACTCTCCTGTGCATGCAGGTACGCAGGAGCATCGCTGCCCCGGGAAAGGACCTGGGGCACCAGATCAGGCCCCACCCTCTACCCAGAGGCCACACCCCTGGCCGGGGACCGGAGTGGCCACTGGGAGATTTGGGGCCCCACCAGACCCAGGGCACTGGTGCCGGGATTCGGGGCACGGGCTCCATGTGCCCGGCACCAGCAATGCCCCTGCAGGTACGAGTCCATACTTTAAAGCAGTGGTTCTCAGTCATTGTGTTGCAACACAGCTGTGTGCTGCCAAAAGAATGCCACCTTCCCTGCTGCCAAAACTAATCCAGTCCTCCTCACAGGGGTTTGCTGTGGTAGCAAAGGGCTGCCTCCATTGGTGTGACGCTGCCTCACTTGCTGGTGGCAGCAGCTGGGCTCCTTTCTGCTGAGCCATCAGTGGTGGCTTTTTCTTGGCAGCATACGGACTTGTGCCACAACCAAAAATGCTGGCAATTGCAGTTTCTCTCAGTGGCAGGGGGCAGCTGTGTTGGCCACACTGCCAACCGTCTTACCATAGAAAAAGGTTGAAAACCCCTGGTTTAAAGAATGCTATTAGCTATGAAAAAAATGGTCTGATTACACTAAATGTTATCACAGCCATTAACAAGCTGACTGTGCATATTCTCTTATCAAATACTGTATTCTAAAAGAGCCACAGCTTTATTCTGCAAGTAAACTGAATATTGTTATGTCCACCTCCCCTGTTGTCCTCTTGAAGAGATATTTGGATTGTGAGACAAACAAGGAGTCTGCGGCAGTTAAAGACTTAAGACTACGTTTACACTAGCCAATTAGTTCAGGTTTGCACTAGGCTTTGCCTAGTTCAAACTCAGAAATTTCTTGGTTTGAACTAAGCAAAGCTTAGTCCAAACTAATAAGTTTGACTGCTTAGTCCAGACTAAGTGCTTAATTCAAACTTTAAGTTTGAACTAGCGCAATGTAGACCCAGACTAATGGCTTAGTTCAAACTAGTCAGTGTGGCTAGTTAACTAATCGGGAACTGCTTCGTTAGGACTAAGGAAGTCCGAACTAAGCTTTGTGACATAGACATAGCCTGACATTTAATTATAATATAAAATATTTTTTATAAATTTATAAATAAATAAATTTGTTAGTCTAAGTGCCACAGGACTCATTGTTTGTTGTGCAGAACTAGACTAACACGGCTACCCCTTTGGAAATTAGACTGTGAGACCACAGTAACCTGACTATAATCACATTCAATAGGCATTGGTTGCACAACTTTTTTTTTTTTTTTTTTTTTAAATTAAAGCATATACAAAAAGTCACCATGCATTAAGCACAGGCCTCAACAAATATGTCAAACATCTAAGGGCCTGTCTCAAAACTGAGGCACCTAGGTGTACTGTACTGAAGGACCCCCCCCCAAAGCCACTGATGACACTTTCAGAAGCAGCACAGTGTCCAAAAGACCGCATGACACCAAAAAAAAAAAAGCTGCAGCTGGAGGCAGTCGCCATATGCAGGGGGGAAAAGCACTGAAAGTGCGAGCACCACTAGCTCTTTTTTTTAGGCACCTGAGGAGAATTCACCTCCCTGGCTACCATGGTGCTGCTAGGTGCCAGGGGCAAAATCCTGGGCATCCTGGCAACTGGGATTTATTAAGCCCTGCATTAGCATAATTAGCACTGGATCAAATCTTTGATCTCCATTTTTTTTCTGGGTTAAACTTCACTTATAGATTCCAAGGCCAGAAACTACCATTGTGACCATCTAGGTACAGCGGTTCCCAACCTTTTCAGTAACATGGTACACTACAGTGAGACAAAACAATTCCATGGCACATCCACTTTTTTCAGCTGAATTGATTGCTCATAAACATCACATTTACTATAGTTACAATCTTACTAGAGAGGTTTGCAGCATAGAACATACAACAAGCTAAAGAAGGATCAAATGCATTAATGTTTCAAATCCATTGAAAAAATAATACGTCATCTCAATTTTGCCCTTTGGCCACCTGCATTCAGGATGTTCACATTTTAGAATCGGAAGACCAATACCTTACTTTTAATCTGAGGAGTAATTTTCACAAGTTTTATGAGTTGTAATTTTGGTTGGGTAAAATATTGTTTAAGATGAAACAATGTTTGCTTTACATTGATTTTCATTACCTTTGTACAAAATTTCACAGCACACTTGGACAGTTCTCATGGCACATCAACTGAAAACCACTGATCTAGTCTGCCCTCTTGTGTTATACAAGCCTTGTAGACTCTCCAAAATAATTCCTGCAGCATGTTATTTTAGAAAAGTATACAGTGGGAGATTTCAAAAATGGTCAGTGATGGACATCATGACCATCAGTAAATTGTTCCAATGATTAATTATTCTCAACATTAAACATTTTTTCCATTATTGAATTTGTCTAGTTTCAGTTTGACACTGAATTGTGTGCTACTTTTCTCCGTTAGGCTGAAGAGCCCATTATTAAAAATTTGTTCCACATGTAGGTAATTACAAAAAGTTAGCCTCCTGTTTGTTAAGCTAAAAATCAGTGGTGCTCCTAGAAAGCATGTTTCTAATTCTGATTGTGTCGGGTGCTTTGCCTGTCTCAAGGGCTATGTCTTGCACTTAACATGTGAATTTGAATTGATTGTCATCAATTTGAATTCAAATAAGTGCATGGACATGCCCACTTTCCTCAATTCGAAGTGAGGCACTCAGTTCGAATTCAGGAAAGCAGAATTCAAATTGGTCAAACCTGCTTTTTCATCAAAGTCAGGGTCAATTCGAAGTGAGTAATTCAAATCGACATAGTATGGCCACGTCAGTTGGAATTCACTGTTAGTGTGAATTAGCCACAGCTTGATTTTTCCCTATACAATAGCGCCCCCTACTCAGTTCGAACTAGCAAGTCCTGTTCCTGCACATGCCAATTCGAATTGACTGAATTCAAATTAGATTCGAATTGAAATGCTCAGTGTAGACATAGCCAAGGACTCTGGACACTAAGCTGAACAACAGCCTGTCTCCTGGGAACCTCTGATGGGGTCAAGCTGTGCTGAGTGGTGAGACCACAACTCTTTCTCCCTGGGTAAGTCTACTTTTCCCCCCTCATATCTAATTTGACTTCTCTCTCTCATTCTAGATATAACTTTCTAAACCTGGCTTTTGTAGTAAAACTCAGGCTAGATTTCCTCAATGCCCCTATTGAAGCGATGTACTATTGTAATTGTTTTGTCTACAGGTCTCTCCTTGTACACTATTATTCTATAATAAAAATGGCAACAGCATAAATAACTTATAATCAAATTTATAATCTTACCCAAGCAGTACACTGATAAAATTACAACCCCCCACCACCCCAGGAAATAAATGAGTGCACCTAACAGACAAATCCAGTGACACATCACAATTCCCTGTAATTTTAAAATTCCAAATGATTTTGTACATGTTTTTATCCTTTCCCTAAAGATGTTTCCCTTTGGTTAAGGTAGAATCTATTCTTTTGAGTCAGCTTTCCTTCCCCTGTAAAATTCCCCTCCCCACTGACACTCCCTCTCATATATGCAAATAAATTTTTTACTGCCTCATTTCTAGAGGAACTGGGAGCATATTAAGGAAAGCTAACAGGTCCTGCTTCCTAACAAAGGAAGCTTTCAGGACTGCACCCAAACAACTCTCCATATCAGTTATGCTGCTACATCATGATCCACAGCTCCATCTAAACAAAAATAAACTAGAACACCTGTGGCAAGAGTGACAACACCTTTACACTCAATACAGCAAAATTGTTTTATGGTCTTTTTCCCCCACATGGCTGCATAATATGTAAGTGATGCTGTCCTCCTTTGATATTTTGTAGCTATAGCCCTCTGCTGGCTGGAATGTCAGACTTGCTCAAGGGTGGGTTAGGATGAGAACTGATTTAAATTTTTGACCTCAAATGGTTGGGGGAAGATGGTGCAAATTATTTCCCCAGGAATTTTTCCATTGTTTGACCAGCTCTAGTTACAGTGTCATACTACAGAGACTGCAGTCTACATAGACTGAAAGCTATAACACAGCTACAAAAACAGATATGCTTCATGGATTACTACTGCTAGTTTCCTCACAATATTACCTTAGCTGCTCCCATCCCCTGCCTCTTTCCACAGTTAATTATGGCATTTGGGTTTGTTTTCTTGTACATGCAAATTTGAAGAATGCCAATATTTTGGGTTGAGAATTAAGATCCATCTGACAGCATCTGAAATAGAACTGACTGAACATACCCACTGCAACTTCTGCCTCAGAGAGGCTACACAGGGCAGTTGGTCTTTAACACTACAGGGTTACCCCATTAAAAATATGTTTCAGGCTGTGTTTGCATGCTCAGCTACATTGGGATCTTTTCTGGACTCCATCAAAAGTGCTTTAAACCCAAATTAAGTTGTACACAGTTTGAGCTAGTAGATGAACATTTATCTTATGTATGTTATCTCTGAGGCCAAACGCTTGGCATCCCCACACGACGACAGCACTGCCCACGTGTAAGTGGTCGTGTTCCACAGCAGCAGAACAGACTCCTGTTTCATAATATCCGTAAGAATCCTTTTTGTTTCTAGAATGCCTCAATGTGATTTATGCACATTAAAGATGGCTTGCGATACCTCGGTGAAGGAGAGAAGTATTGTCCCTGTTATCAAGTTGGGGAGATCTATTCCATGTTTACTCTGGTAACTCCAGTATACAACTAGGGTAACACTGGTAAATGCGGCCCTCAGTGTTTACAACCATATGGAGTGACACAAAGCCTGCTGAAGTCAATGAAAGAGTCCCACTGGCTTTAATGATCTTTAGGATTAGCTTCTAAGTAAGCTCAAAGGCAGTGGCTCTCAAACTTTTATTTTTTTTCCTCCACAGATCACTTGAAAATTGCTGAGGGTCTTGGTAGACTACTTAATGATCTTTCCAAAGAGGCCCATGTCACATGGGAGAGAGGTGGAGGGAAGAGGCTACTACGCACATTAGTTGGGGTCAGGAGTGGCTCCAGCTAGGGTGCTGTGGGGTCCCTGTGATCAGAGAGGATCAGGGGTGGGAGGGGAAAGAGACCACTACCACACCACCCAACTGTAACTTTTCCACAGACGACCACAGCTTGAAAACCTTTGCTTTAAAGGTATTTCCTTGCAGTTTGTTTGGATTCTGTAGGATCCTGGAGTTTATGAGAAGGAGCTGGATTCTGTAAGTTCCCCCTCTTCAAAGCATCTGATGAAGTGGGATTTTCTCCCACGAAAGCTCGTGTGAAATCAATCTGTTAGTCTAAGTGCCACACGACTCCTTGCTTTTTTTGCTTTACTAGACTAACACAGCTGCCCCTTTGGAACTTCACTGAGCTGCAAAGCCTTCATATTTCTAGGTCACTAATTAAATTATAGTAATTACTAATTATTATAATTAATAAAATTTATAGTGCAGTGGTGCCTAGAGGCCATGGTGCTAGGAGTTGAACGAATACAAATAAGCACCCAAGTGCTTACAGTCTAGTACAGTGGCATTCAAACTATGGGTCAGGACTCAGTAATGGGTCACAGAGCCCCCTGCTGCTGCCACCAAGACTGCAATGAGTTGCTGAAAGATGTAACTGTTGGGTCGTGGGCTTAAATGATTTTCTTCAACTAGGTTCTGAGGAAAAAAGTTTAAAAGTCACTGGTCTAGTAAGAAAAAACTGTTACTATCCAACATGGCTTCCAGCTGATGTGTGTGAAAGGAGCTAATGGACTCAGTCCCCAGATATCAGTGAACAGGTTTCCACAACACAAAAGCCACCAGTAAAACTTGTTTATCATCTCAGTAGGGAGGAAAGAGACTACTGTCGTAGACTCAGTGTCAGAGTGCCCAGAAACAACAATGGATTCATTCAGATGATTTCAAAAGGGGGTAATAAAGTATACCCTTCATCTACTTGGTTTGCACCAAAAAGTCAACACCCTGTCCCACACACACATTCAGTTTCTCCTCCCTTTATAGCAAGTCTACGGGCCTTCCATCTCAGGAGCTCAGAGCGCTTTAGACAGCAAGCAATTTAGCCTCACAGCAACTGTGTGAGGCAAGCAGTCTGCACCCATTCTCCGAAGAGAAACTAAAGCTAATTGTTAAAAGTAACATGAAGGCGTTTGTATGGGGGGAAAGGGCATTTGCTCATCTAATTTATTTGCTTTACGCATTTGACAGCACTTTTTCTTGCAGTCCGTCATTGTTTGCCCTATTCTTTTGAGGGTTCCCACACTGCAACAGAGGAGGGAAACCATTAGTCACATCTTCCTGTTTTGTTTGTAAAGAACATTGGTGGGAGGAATCAAGGGCACATACTGCCTCTATCTTTTTAAACTTTTTTCTTTTAAGCCACCTAGGTTTCGAGTTGACTGTACCTTTAAATGACCAAATCTGTGGCTAATAAAGAAATCACAGCCCTTTACTCCCAGGTCTGCATTTTAGCCCGCGGTTCTCTGATTAAGAATTTAACAGTCATCAAGAGCAGACACTAGATGGCACTAGTGCATCAGCAAATCTGTTCCTAATCCAAGTAAAAACAGCTCTCAGGAAGACAGGGAGAAGGTCGGCCTAGGACCCATGCTGGAACAATTTGTGTAGTGGGAATGCTTAGAGCCTTTGAACCAACCTGTAAAATATAAGGGAAACCACTTCAAGCCAGGGAGTGCAGCTGCCCCCCACCATCCTAGTTCAAGAACACAGGGCTGGGTTATCAAAGGGACTTCAGATCTGGGCCCCAGCCCCTAAAACCCCTTCAATAATCCAGGGCCTCCTGCCCAACTCAGCACTCACTGGGAAGGGGGACAAGCACACATAGCGGGTATTCTCCCCACTCTGAGTGTGCAAAACACTGGATCGTATCTCAGAATGACACAAACTACCCTACCTTCCACAAGGAAGTACAACACTTACTATTCATTCACCATGTAAAACTCTGCCCCAGCCCATCTTCCTTAGCTGTGGAAAGAGATGCCAAAGGTATAGAAACTTACACTTAAATTTGTTCTTTGCTGCTTGTTACTGAAATACAGATCACCCCAAATTCACAAACCCAAGATTTGCTGCTGCCTCACTTATTTGCAATACATTATTTGCTGCAGAAGTAGAATTATGAAAGAAGAAAATAAATTTAAGTTGAAGAAATTAATCCCACATAGTGCAAAAAACTTATGTTCTGAACAAACAATGTGCTTGCGTCCCTCACTTTGTATCTGCACCTTACCCAGTGTCTCATCTTTGGGCCTGGACATTAGGGATTGTTTCCTGTTTCTTAGCATCTATATCAGGAAGCCAGACAGAAACAGCTGTGGGGAAGTTAGAGGGACAATATTGTTGCAATGAAGCAAATGCAGTTACGTTAGGCTCCAACCCCCATAACAGATGGAACAGTAACTTTATAACCTGTTAATGTGGCTGGTTACATTATGGACAGAAGCAGAACAACAGCTTTTCTGCATCTTCCACAGCACTCTGCGCAATCATGTTTTGAAATGTGTTTTGGGGACGTTCTGGACAGTTAGCTCAGAGCAGCTGCTTCTCCTACCACAGCCAAGGGGCATTTTTGCAGCCCACTCCCATCCTTCTTTCTGTGGCCAGACAGTTCACTGTCCAATCCACAGAATCAATCCACAACTGGGCTGATCCTGAGGACTTGGTGCAGCTCTTTGAATTAAAGATGGTATCTGGTGGTTGCAGGAAGCTATTCAAGCCCCCTTCCCTTAATTGTACTGCAGATTCATGGAGTGTTTCTCTCTCCCAGCTCTACATAATGGTCCAGTTCACAAAACATTTCTAGGGCCTGTAGGTGGAATAACTGAAATGAAGAAGGGCTGATTAGCTGTGGAGCCTTTTGGAAGCTATTAGATACATGTCTTCTTACAAATATATTGTACAGTTGTAGGAAACAGAGGCAGTCCCGGACAGGGGGTCTAAGGAATCTATCAGGTGATAGGATTTAGATCTTACCCCAGAGTAAGGTAAAGAAAGCTACTTCTATATAGTCAGTGCCCGTTCCATGAATCTCTGCTGATTAATCCTTACATAACTTGAAAGGTAAAACAAACAAGGAGCCCTGAGGCACTTTTAAAGGCTAATAAATTTATTTAACATTTTTTGTGGGAGAAATTCCACAAAGCTCATGTGTTAAATGAACCCATTGGTCTCTAAAACTGCCACAGGACTCCTTGTTTGGTTTGCTGAATTATACTAACACAGGTACCCCTCTCAAACATCAAAGGTGTTTCCCATTTCTCCTTAATTTACATTTCCAGTCATTTCCCATGTTCTGAGGTCAAGGGCCTTAAGGAGGAACTTATGATTTAAGTACCTAAAAAGGGAGTTGAAAATTAGAACTGCAGATAAAATAGATTTAATTTAGGCCAGCATAGACCAGCTCTAGATTTAATCATCTCTAATACTGAGACCTGACTACGAATGTGCATAGTAACCTAAATGCAGAGAAAGATACATAGAGACCTTGATGAAGAAGTCATTTTTAGTGTATTCAGCCATGTAATAGAGGTGTGAAAATTGCCTTGCCTTAATAGCATTAATAGCTTAATGTCAGCATGCAGGATCCCATGGCAAATTCTAATGTCAATTTACTCAGTCCAGTGGCCCAGCTTGTCCAGCATACTATTCGACAGAAGTCAGTATCAGCTACATCAGAGGGACGTGCAAGAAATCCCACAGCAGACAGGTATGGGATAATCCACCCCCTTCACTGGATTTGTTAATAGCCATCCTCAAACAAGTGGATTCCAAATCAAAGCTTCAAAGAGAACCTCCAGAATTGGAATTCATATGCAGATTTGACACCATTCCCTTAGGTTAAATCAGGCATGGCCAAACTGCAGCTTGGGAGCCACATGTGGCTCTTGAATGAAAAAGTCTGGCTCCTGGAAGAACATCAGCAAATCAATTTAGTAAGTAAAAGTATATGGCTATACGGCTCAGTGCGGCTCTTGAAGGTTTAATAATCAATTTGTGTGGCTCTTGAGTTCCATGAGTTTGGCCACCCTTAGGTTAAATAGAGCTCCCAGGTTTGTTATTCTTCTTCTTCTTGGAACAGATGATTTGACCTCACCTTCCTCTTTATTCTGTTCCCCAGTGTTTGAATCTAGTGCTTTGATTTGCTGTAACAGTCTAACCTGATCCCATGACTTACACTTCCCTGCTTTTATTTTCCTCCCCCATCTGTGAGTTCTTTTCTGTAAATTCCCCCATCTTCAAAGCATCTGACAAAGTGAGATTTTCTCCCATGAAAGCTCATGTGATAAATAAATTTGTTAGTCTTTAAGTGTCACAGGACTCCTTGTTTGTTTTCCTGTGAAAGTATCATCCTAATTTCCAATAGTTAAAGATTGGTTTAAACCCCCAAACTAGCAATTTTCTGTCTCTTCCAGTTAATTTATCATTAACCATGCTATCCACAACTATAATAGTTATCTGCAAACTTCCAATCTCTCTTCGTACTGAATTCTGAGTCTCAACTACATCCTAGTACAATGCATTCCACCTTCTAATCACATATGTGATAAAGGATTTCCTTTTATGTCTGGATCATTCAGCCTGCAATATACACGATACCACGGTTCAGTAGGTTGAACTACTTTTCATGATAGCAAATGCCTGGAGAGATTTACAACAGTAGGCCTCAAGTTTGAACATGTTATACAGGGGGACAACTCTGTTAAGAGTTAGTTCTTGAAAATCCAATGAACTGCACTTTTGGAATCCTCGATTCCACTCAAAGTCACATCATCAGCAGATTGTATTGCAAATACATAATCAAGTGACTCATGAAGCCTGGGTCCTATTCCTAGCTCTAGCACCAATCTATTCTGTAACCCAGTAGTTCTCAACCACTGTGTTGGGACGCATTACTGTGACACAGTGGCGTTGCAGCCCCAAGGAAAGACCCAAGACCCTGCCCACAGGCCACACCTCCTGCCGGGGATGGGGCCAGGAGTGGCCGCGAGGGACTGAGCCCTGGATCCCTGGCTGGGGATGGGGCCAGGAGTGGTCTCCGTGGCCGTGGACAGCTGAACCCCAGATCCCCAGCCAGGGATGGGGTTGCCGCAGCCACAGGCAGCTGAGCCCCAGATCCCCAGCTGGGGACGGGGCCAAGAGTGGCCTCCATGGCAATGGGCGGCTGGGCCCCGGATCCCCCGCCAGGGACGGGGCCAGGAGCAGTCTCCATGACTGCGGGTAGCTGGGCCCCAGATCTCCGGCCCGATCAGGCTGGAAACTGGGAGAGAAGGGCCCCACCAGACCCGGGGCACAGGCGCCAGGATTCGACACCCCTGCTGTGATGCCATGCAGTGGTAAGTGTGTCATGGGAAGCCAGGGAGATGACTAGATTTGACCTGGAGTGGGTGGGCTCATGTGTTCTGTAGAGTCATGATATGCTGCCAAGTTCCATAGGGGTAGCTGGGTTAGTACAGTTCAGCAAAACAAGCAATGAGTCCAGTGGCACTTAAAGACTAACAAGTTTATTTATCGCATCAGCTTTCATGGGAGAAAATCATTTGCTCTGATCCCTCTGACAGACAGACATGTTCAGGATCTTTATAAAGCATTCTTAAAACTACAGTACCCACCTGTGGAAGTGAAGAAACAGACTGAGGGAGTCAGACTGGTACCCTGAAATCAACTACAGAAGAAGCCCAAGAAAGAAAACAGTAGAACACGCCACTGGTCACCACATACAACCCCCAAGTCAGACCTCTACAACAGATCACTGAGGACCTACAGCCTCTTCTAAAGGATGACCCCTCACTCCTTCAAGCTGTGGGATACAGACTGCTCCTTGCCTACAGACAGCCCCCTAAACTTAAATGGATACTCACCAGTAACTACAGACCTCACAACAGAAACATTACAGCAGGCGCATACCCCTGCAACAAACCATGTTGCCAACTTTGCCTATGTATCTGCACAAAAGACACCATCATAAGATCTAATCAAGCCAGCTACTCCATAAAGGGCTCATTCACCTGCTCATCCAGCAATGTGATTTATGCCATCACATGCCAGAAATGTCCCCACACCTTATGTATTGGACAAACAGAACAGTCTCTGCACAAAAGAATAAAGGGACACAAATCTGACAACGGAAATCACAACATTCAAAAACCAGTTGCTGAGCACTTCAGTCTTCCTAATAACTCTGTTGCTTGTTTATTAACAACTGTGCTCAAGACTCAGCCTCTGCAATAGGAGGGAGGGAACCCCTACCCAAGCAGGTTTCATCCAGCTGTAGCCTCATGCTTGGGAGGGAACCCCCCATCTTAGCCCATCCACTTGGGAGGGACCCAGGGGTTAAAGTATGCCAGAATGCCCCGGGGCCCACTATTTTTAGGGGCTCAGCATTCCAGGGCCCCTAAAAATAGAACGTGGAGCTGGAACACTGCATCCCATGGCCCACCATTGAAAAATAGCGGGTCCCAGAACGCAGCATTTCGGATCCATGTTGTATTTTTAGGAGGCTGAACGCTGGGCCCCTAAAAATAGAAGGCCCCAGAGCCTGCAGGGGCCAGAGGTGTTACTAGGGGCTCAAGCCCCACCCCAAACACCTCCCCTTCCAAACCCCACCTCCAACCTGGGGCCTGCTGCCTCCTCCCCAGCCGCAGCGCTGCCCCAGGGCCTACCGCCCCCACCTCCCCAGCCACGCCACGGCCAGTGTGCATGGGGGTGGCTGGCTTGCGCTGGGTGGGGGAGGGCATTGGGGGTGGGGGGGTGGCAGGAGCTGGGGTCCAGAGGGGCCACTGGCATGGGAGGGGGCCCACTGGTGCAGCAGGGGTTGCCCACTGGCACTGAAGGGGGGCCCACCGGCACAGAAGCATTCGATGGCCCCCCAAATTGTACTTTAACCCCTGGAGGGAACCCCCACCAGAGCACGTTCCATCTGGCCCTTAGCCCACCTCCTCTTCCCAGCCCCAGGAATCACCTGGATCCCACCCCCCCTTCCTTACTGCATTGCAACGCTGAGGGAAAAATCCCCATCCCAGCCAGGCAGGTCCGGGAACCCGGACCCCCTGGCTGCAGCTGGGCTGGGGTCTGGTATGTGCAACTCTAGGGAGCTTGTGGGCAGGAGTGTAGCTCCAGCTTTGCCGTCTGATTCCTTCAGGGCTAGAGGCAGCTTTTCAACCTCAGCCTCCTCAATGGGGATCCTGGGGAGCAGCCCCCTTCCACTCCCAGGGCAGGCAGCCAGTTCCAGTGAATCCAGGTCAGCCCTTAGCCCCCGATGATGATCACCCACAACTCACACTCAGCTCAGCTCTGAGTGATAGCCCACTGGTCCTGAACCAGGGTTTGGGGAGACACTTGGGGGCATGCCCCCCTCTCTGTACACTACTGCCTCATGGCACCCCTGTAATGTGGGTGTTAGACAGTGTAAGGCCCCAATTCAACAAAGGGGCTACTCAGGACAGCACTTAAGCAGGTGCATACATTCATAGACTACAGTTGAGCCTCAGCTGGACCTTTTAGGAGTGCTTTGCTCCTGTCCTGACTAGGGGCAGACTTAAGCAGATGATGATGCTCCCACCCATTTAGTAACAGTGTTTGCAACTCATGGCTCAGCTCACCTAGGGAATTCTGCAGACCAGACTTAGAGAAACTGTCTATTATTGTTAATATCCTGTTGTCCCTTTGCTTCTCTCATGCCATTTCATAGTTAGCAAAGAAGTCAGTATTACCTTAGTACAAGTGCGTGTTGTTTTTCATTATGTTTAATTTAAAGTCAGTCTGTGATAAGTTGAAACATATCCAGAGTCAGCCAGCTCCTTTTAGCCAACAATAATTAGGATAGCTTACCTGACATGTCTGTTTCCCCCAGGATGGGCCAAATAGCATTCTGTTCCATGGAAAACCTCAGTTTGATGTTTCTTATCCCACCAATTACCTAGCATAGAAAAGAGATTGTCTGACACAGGAGAACATATTATCTGTATTATGTTTCTAGAGTATGCGCTTTTATCCTAGTATTTCCTAGTCAACAACACGGGGCATTGAGCCTACTTTGTCTGCAGTCTGCCACAGCTACGCAAAGATGGGCATGAAACAAATCCTGGATTTAAACACCCCAGGAAATCCAGCCTATAGTATTAATCCAATCTGAACTTCTCTAATGGCATCTGAGTCTTCTTGAGTTTCCATTTCACTGTGCCAACCATGGCCTATATGAAGTCCCACATAAATGTGGTTACAGATAGGGTTCTCAGATACCAAAGCCTGGAAAGGAGGACACATGGGAAAAATGTAGTATTAATGTAACATTCTCCTGTTTTAGGGGGCCCTGCAACACTTTCCCCTAAAAATAAGGTATTCCATGGAATTCCAGTGTATTTAACCCCCACAAGTAAAAAGCCAGACAAAATCATGTATTTGAAAATGCTTACTGGACAGAGGACATGAAAATAAAAAGGAGGACATGAAGGTAAAAAGGAAGACATATCCTTTCACCTAACCTCTGGTAACCCTAGTTACAGATGATTTTTAGTTACTTCAGGCCATCCCTAAAGGAGCTGTTGATGCTTGTATATCAAGATGCAGGTTAGACACTTTAGGCAAAGATAGCTCTGTATAAACTGGAAAGCCATTCAGCAATGCAGAATGGAGAGGCGGCAGTGGTAAAATAAGCTTTCTGTCAAGAATTTGAGACATTAAATAAGTTTTGGTGGACTTTGGAAAAAATGTTTTTACTTTATGTCATTTCACATGATGGAGCAGCCTCAAAATTTGCCATTTATCAGCTTCTGCCCATAATACATTGAAGATAAAAAGCCAAATATTAGAGGTTTCTTGAAGGATCTCATCCTCAAGAATAAGCTAAAACCAAAAGCCAAAGGTCAGGGAGTTGATATTCCCAGACAGTAGTCTCACCAGGAAGATCACAATCTTCAGTTCCATTTCACTTAATGTAAGAAATAGGCCAGAGGTACAAAATTCAGATGCTGTTCAGGCTTTAATCCCCTACAAAATGTGAGGAAGGGTGTTCTGATCCAAGGTTTGGTTTGGTCCGGTCCATTGTAGAGACAGTTATCAAAGTTTGGATTCTGGCCTGGATTCAGAATCCCCCCAACTTCTGGGATGTTTGGGTCCTGACCATCTCCACATATCCTGACAGCTATACTAAATTGCATGTGATGCCTCCTCTGTCTTATAAGTGCAGTAGTGTTAATTGCCTACTTCATCTTAAATGATCTCTTGCAACATTCATTAACTCCTCATGCCTAACAATTCATCCCACTTTGTATTTAATCTACAACACTCCAAGTACCTTTGCCAGGCCTGAAGAAGCACTCCATGTAGTTCCAAAGCTTATACCATCCATCAAATATTTCAATAAAGGATATTGCCTATCTTACCTTTTCTCCCTTAAAGTAGAGTGAAATATCAAACATGCACATGGGTGGATTAAGTAATAGCCTATGCCTTTTAAAAAGCACAAATCTTGTAAAAGTGAGTCATCTCTCTTTCTCTGTCATTATGATACAGGGCAGCTTTACTGTATGTAAACAAACAAGGAGTCTTGTAGCACTTTTACAGTAATTTATCTATCATATGAGCTTTTCAAAACTCGTGATGAATAAGTTTGTTAGTCTTTAAGAGTCTCACAAGACTTCTTGTTTGTTTTGCTGAATTAGACTGACACAAAAACACTTTTAGAGTTACTCTATCTACTGCCTTCCATATTAACTATATCCTAAATTGCCCTGTAGTTACTTAATACAGCAGCAGATTCAAGTCAGTTGCAGAGACTAAAATAATCTGTTTCTGATTAGCATGCTTCTTGGGGAAGAAGAAAGCAAAACAATCTGCTAGGTGTGCCTTGTTTCCCTAGCCCACAAAGGATAACTCACCACACCAGAATCTGTTCAGTCCCTGTCATTAGTGCACCATTTAGCAGTGACATTAACAATAATTAACAAACCCCCAAAATAAAACAGCTAGTTTATAAACCCAACCTGGTGATATCCCCTCCCTACTAACTCAGGCCCCAACATACATCCAGTAAGTCAGCCCCTGCTTTCTTCCTTTATACAGGAATCACATGCTTTCCAGGAAGTCAGCTCATCACTTCTCAGCTGGGTTTGATCTCTACCTAGCCCAAATACCTGTGCTTTAAAGGGTTCTGCTTCAGATGAGAGCTGTCTGGCTCCAGACTCCCTGGCATTTAAAGTGGTAAACACACACTGTTACAAAAAAATTACTTCTGTTTTTTACTTTCACAGTAGAGTAGTGTCAAGTCTTCTTTTCTCCTTAGAGAAAGCTCCAGCGAAAAGAGTGGTTTCACAGAGCTTTACTGAAGGGGAAAGGGTGTTGAATCTTTTTAACAAAGAGAACTTTTCTCACAAGTCACTCACCCCAGGTGTTTGAGTTCCCTCTTTATTGGGGAAAAACCCCCCCACCTTTAAGTTGATCCCTTGGCAAAAAGGAGCCATGAAAGCCTCTGGATGAATAGCCCCTCCATAAGGGGATTTCCCAACTGGTGGAGAGCTAACAGAATAATATGACGATAATAATATGACCTGATCCTATGTTTTACACCCCCTTGCATTTAGTTTCATTCCTTTCTGTAAGTTCACCCATCTTCGAAGCATCTGAGGAAGTGGGATCTTCTCCCACGAAAGCTCATGCAAAAAATAAATCTGTTAGTCTTAAAGTGCCACACAACTCCTTGTTGTTTTTTCACTGGACTAGACTAACATGGCTATCCCTTTTAAAATAGAATAATAGTCAGCTTCCTCTTCTCCCTCCCAACATAAAAATGGGAGGTTGGGGAAGTGATGGAGGCAAAGCACACTGCACTCCAGCTATCCCTCCCAGCAGATGACCTGAAGAGGTCTTGATTGCCAAGTGATAAGTTAGAGCAGCCTTAAGACAGGCCTCTCTGACTTTTTCAAGAACACAGGGAGTGGAAAGGTGCCACAGAACAGCAGAAAAACCAAGTCTTACTATCTTTTAAAAAGCAGTTATCTTCATTTGTCTTTTTATTGCAACTGAGAAGGGAGTGCTATTTGTTGTAGCATTTCTAAGGTAGTAGGTCCAATCAAGCAAAATACGAGAACAAAGTAGTAACAATAATATCATCCCAATCGGCAGGGACATACAAATTACTGAAGGAGTGGGGGGTATGGGGGGTGGAGGGAACGACTCAACTCAGAGTTCTAGGCCCTGCTGTTGGTTTAAATTAGGTCTGAAAAAGCAAGAAAATTTGGGCTTTCTCCATTTATTTTATAACTGCTAAAACTCTACTTGGAAAAGAATCCAGTCAGAGTTTCAAAACAAGTAAAACATCACCAAATGTCAGACATTTAAGGACGAAGTCTGGGCTCTCCCACAGGTGTGAATTCAGAATAATTGTGCTTTATGCAGATATAAACTGAGAGCAGAATTTGACACAACTGATCAGTGTTCAGCACCAGCATCTTCAGCATGTGTAATTAACTTCTTCCAAGGCCCTGGCTGCACAGAGAACTTGTATGACCCCATCTTCCCTCCAACCCTCTGCCCTCTTTCACAGCTGGCTGCCCCTGTCCTGTCCCCAATCCCCTCCTGCCCCCATACCCAGCTGCCAGAGTGGCATGACCTGGACCCCCAGGTGCTTCCCTGGCTGGAGGAGCTCTCACTGAGCATGCGCAAAGACTCCAATGTTGCTGTGTTAATTTGAATTAACTGTTAGTTTGAATTAACAACAGCTTGATTTTTCCCTATGCAATAGCGTCCCCTGCCTGATTTGAACTTGCAAGTCCTGTGCATGGACATGCTAGTTCGAATTACGGTTTCTAGTGTGGCTGTGGCAATTCAAATTAACTTAATTCGAACTAATAATTATTAGTCCGAATTGATTAGTTTGAATTCAGTTAATTTAAACTAACCTTCTAAGTGTAGAGATACCCTATGTGTCCCAGAATTTAGCATTAGTGCTCGTCTGCACATTCTCCTGCACCTTGGAAAATTCTGGCAAAAATGAAAAAAAAAATTGTTTTCTTTGAAAGTTTCATTTTTTGCCTCTCAAAACTTAAAAGATTTTGGGTGAAAACATAAGCTGTGGCACCACATAGGAGCTGCAGTTTGTTTCTTATGGGCCAAGATCATCAGGTGGCCTACCTCTCTCTTCATGAGGCTTGGAAGGATTAGTTCTTGATCAGTGTTACTAAACATCAAGTTCACCTTACACAAACAAACATATTTTCATTGGGAATAACAGACAGTTATACAGAGGCAAAGTAAGAAAAATGCTGCTTGAGAACTTACTCGAGTTTGATTTTTGCATATTTACTTCATATATTTTGATAGGTACTGTTGACACTTTTTCTTGTAACCATTCTAAAGCATCAACATTTTGAATCTCAATGTCTCCTGCTGTTAAATGGTTCTTGTGTGACCACTCCATAATTTCCTGCAACTCTGAAAGTTTAAATTGATAAAAATATTTTTTTAAAACAAACATCAGTGTTAGCCATCAAAAAAACTGACTTCTCTCAAGTGTACTTATAATACTCCATGGACATTTCTACACTTAGACGGTTAGTTCAAATTAACTGAATTCAAACTAATCAATTTGGACTAATAATTATTAGTTCAAATTAAGTTAATTTGAATTGCCACAGCCACACTAGAAACCCTAATCCAAACTAGCATGTCCATGCACAGGACTTGCAAGTTCAAATCAGGCAGGGGACACTAGTGCATAGGGAAAATCAAGCTGTTGTTAATTCGAACTAACAGTTAATTCAAATTAACACAGCGACATTGAGTTGATTCGAACTCATGAGTTCGAATTAACTGTCAATCCGAACTTAAGGGAGGTTTTTATAGATTCGAACTAGCCTTTCCTTTGTTCGAACTAATGAAAGCAAGTGTGGACGTGCACTAATTTAGTTCGAATTAAGCCTCCTTAATTCAAACTAAAGTGTAAGTGTAGACATACCCCATGATCTCTCCTTTTGGTAAGGAAAGGCTGTGCATCATGGAGTTCCTGACCATGGTGCACTATGAGAGATAAAGTCCAGCTTGAGACTGCAACCAACTGCAGAGAACAGGAAAGCTAAGAGCATACTGCACCACTCTGAGGAATTACAATCACCGTTTTCAGCCAAAATATTTTGGTTGCAGCTGAAATATTTCAACTAAAACAACAATTTTTTTTGTGAAAAATTTCAGTTCATCAAGAACCCACTTTTCCATTGAAAAACAGTTTTTTGACCAGTCCTAGTTTGCATAATGCAAAGAAAGAGTGATGCATTGCAGCTTTTTCAATTAAAATTATGTCCATCAGTTTTTCGCTTTGTAAAAGTGTATGAGACTATACTGGGAGGGAGATATGGAATGCCAAATGCACAAGATCTGGACATGGTAGTGAACAGAAAAGACTGGAGAAAGAGGCCTGAGTGAGTAAGTATCCACTCTGGATTTTTTTGAGTCTTGGTGAAAGTAAATTATGTCTCACATAACTTTCATGTGCCTGACTGCCCCTTTGTAAGTTGCTCCACAGCTCAGTGATTTTGGTAAACTTTCTGGTGTCATATTTTCACATGGATAAACTGCTCTTGAGTCATTTCTCTATGCATCAGGTAACAAAAATGCTTTCCTTCCGCAGGTCTTTCCACCTGTTTTTGGATTTTTTTTCCTCTCTTTGAGAGACTCTTACTGTACAAACCTACTTGACTTCCCCTTGTCCCTCTGTTCCAGGGCAGTCGTGTAGTAGAGTCTTCTTCTGAGAGCTTCTTTACAAAATTCTTAAACTGTGGACTGACCCATGATAAACTATTCCAGTTTTGTCTTAATATAACAATATCACCTTCCATCTGAGAGTCTCAAAGAATTTTTTACAAATATTGAGTTGTGCCTAACAGGGAAGAATTGTCCTCAGAGTAGACTTGGGGAAACTGAGGCACAGATAGGTGAATTGACTTGCTTAGGGCCCATAGAAGACTGTGGTGAACCAGGGAAAAGAATCTGAGATCATCTGAGACCTGTTCTCGCACCTTCACCAACAAAACCTAATGTCTAGTCTCAACAATAAGCAATGTTTTCTTAATTCTTAAACAAAACCCACATAGCAATTATATGTTTTTGGACAAGGGGTGAGACCACAATGAAGATAAATTAACCTATGTGGTTCCTTGCTTAAGTTTTCAATAGGGTGCAATTTTTTTTTTGAACTTGTACCGCACTTAGCACAATGAGGTGCAGGTCTGTTATTGGGACTGTTTTGCAATAACTGGCCCTACAGATTTACCCTAATTATGAGCACCCGTGTGAGAAGGTAGGGAATGTTCATGGAATGTCACAGTAACCTATAACAAATGGTAACCAAATATGTAATAATGCTTACAATCAAAGAAGACGAAGGGTAGAAGGAAAAAACACAATAAAAATGTAATGGGCCCCCTCCATGTAAGCCATTATTAGTGGGCAAATTCCTTAGGCATTATGGGATAACTGACCATCGGGATGATCTGACTGTCTGAGCTATTAAACATGAACAGAGTCAAAGGCCATTAAGCTAGTACAGGCCTTTTAGTTATCTGCATTGAGCTCCTCTAGTTTTTCCAGCCAAGTCACTTTGTACCTTCTGTTTCAGTCTCTCCCCTTGGCAACAGTGAACTGAAATGCAAGTTACAACATTGACAAGTCTTGGGTCAGCTGCTGTAAATCAGTGTAGCTGAGAACTTGTCCCCAGATGTCATTTCAAACATGCTCAAAGACAAACACATTGCAACATAATGGTACTTGACATTTACATAGCAATTTCCAGAGAAGGATCTCAGTGAGTTTTACAAACAAGAAATTAACTATTCTCATACTGTGTCCTCATATTTGTTATTGTATCCATTTTACTCTTACTTTTTGGTCAAAGAATGGAATATCATAAACTTTTTCTTCCTAATTTCACTGCAGGTGCCATGGATCAAACCCACAGTTAGTAAAGGACCAGTCCAATGCCTGGCTAGCATGACCCATATGATGTTCATTTGTATTATTGTTGTGCTTCTTTTGGCTTTTGAGGCTATAGGCCATAAGAGTGTGAACTGATGCCAACGTTCTGTGTGTACGGAACACCTAAATACTAAAAGCGAAGGCACTAGAAAGAAGCCATTTACAGTAAAAAAAAAGTCAATAAATCTGATGACACTTGTGTATTTCATCTTTTTCATTGGGTTGGAAACTGTAATATATTAATATAAAACTGTGTTACACTGATACTTTCCCCTTGCTTTTAGCATTTTTTATTACACCACCACTGACAGCTGGAACCTGGCTTCGGAACTTCTCCTTGGCGATTCCCATTTTTCTGATCTGTGTTTGGTCCCCAAGACTAGATAGCACGGTCCCACAGTCGGCAGGCTCAGTCGCTAATTGCTGGATATGCTTTTTTTCCAGAATGAACTCCTAGTATAAAAAGAGAGAGTTTTCTTTCAGACAGGCATTCACTCATGGCCAAACTCCATGGTACAGCTCTTATACACCTGTATAGTCCCTTTGATAAAACTAACCAACTGCTTTACATACTGTCTGCTGTGAGATATACTGAGTAAGGAATACAGGATTATGTTCCCAGGCACCAGTATAGCAAAATACATAAGTGCATGCCTAGCTGTAACCATATGATCATTCTCACTGAAATCAGTGTGTCTATTCATATGCCTCAAGTTAGCGACATGCTCCAGGACCTTGCTAAACTGGTGCTTGCTCTGGGATTTATATGTTAAGAACATGACGAATAAGGTGCAAAATATTTACAGAAAAATGCAAATCAATTGTGTCAATTCTTTCTGATGTCTTCACCACTCAGGGTATTCCATGCACAAGTTCAGTTCTGTCTGAACTATACAATGAAAATGGGCACACAGTGAAAGCAATACTGACAATCTACTTACATCTAACACAGGGTGCTTCTGGGGACAACTGGCAAGTACCATGTGGTCCAGTGCTCTGCATTGCAACACAGGCAGTATTGGGAGTTGGGTTTGCACAACAGGTCTGCACAGCATTGCTGGTACTGAAGTTTTGTGCAGTTCCTCTGCTCTACCATAATGAGGAGCTGTTGTGCTGGTCCCCTGAGCATGTGCAATATACACTAGCCACTGATCGGCACAATGGCTCCAAGGGGCAGGCTAACAACCTGGAGCAGTCAAAACACCATTGGGTTGGAGGGTGTATAGTGGAATGACTGGGGGAGAATGTAGACAAGGTCTGGAGGCCTGAGTTTGCACTCTGAGGGCCCAGGGAGCAAGGCTGAGCAGGATGTACAGCCTACTTCCCTTCCCAAGGAAAGGGCTGACAACATGTTCTGGAATCCAGTTCCCTCCTCATCCACCTTATTACAGTGTCTTATCCCACAAGCCCTGCATGTATGGCAACCCCACTGAAGTTAATGGCTGTTCCATGGGTACGGGTGTGCAGGATCGGATCTTTAACATGGCATGACTTTTTAATAGAGTTTCTATAAATGGCCAGGAAAAACAATGAAGAGTCCTTCGGAACCTTAAAAGACTAACAAATTTCTTCAAGCATAAGTTTTCATGGGCTCCAACCCACTTTACCAAATGTACCACAGCCAGGGAATGCTGCTTTCTCTAGGCCCACTCGCTGTTGACTTTGATAGAGTAAAATTTTCACCCTCTAGCTTTTTGGTGGCTATAATGAGAGAGCTTTAGAATAGAATCATAGGGTTGGAAGGGACTTCATGAGATCATTGAGTCCAACCCCCTGGGGCTTGAACCCAGGACCTTCTGTGTATTAAGCAGAGATGCTTTGTTTCCTCACAGCTCCATTTTCTTGCAGTGAATTTACCACCTCCTGGAAAATTTACTTAGATGAGGAGTGATACAGTGACTACAGCATTGAACAGACAGGTGAAATTCTAGCCCCACTGAAGTCAAGGGCAAGAAACCCACTGGGTGCAGTGGGGCCAGGATTTCACCATAAGACCTAGTGCCTTCCACTGGATATCATGGAACTCTCACTGTGGACTTAGGTGCCTACATATCTTGGAGGATTTGGGCTTTAGAGACCAAGGGCTGAATCCTTAATAAGGTTCATCCCTTGGGCTATATTCGTGCCACTTTCACTGATTCTCACTGCGACAGGTTGTCTCACCGTGCTTCCACTTGCTCCTTTTGTGAACATGGGGGCATTCTGCTAACTCAGTTTGGGAAAGGACTGTAATGGAAAAAACCCCACTTTATAAATGCTAAGTACAATTGGTAAAATCAGCCCTGTTCTCCCTTTCTAGCAAAGTCAATATTTAGCTAAACAAATAGGTTCCACAGGGGTTTGTTTACGCCAGCATCTTGCATGCTCGGAGGCTTTCTTCCAGGCTATCCTGCTCCATGGGCTTGCATTCCCAGAGGTCAGAGTCCTGGAAAGATCTGCTTTGAAGAACACGTTCTGATATCTCAGCCAAGAACTAAAAGTCTGCCTGTCCTTCTTGATGTACTGTTTTCAGTGAGATATACTGGCGAGGGGTCTGAGCTATTTGACTTTAATTACAATCTGAGAGCAAGAAAGACTAGAACTCCTTTTTATAATTAGGTTGCATGGCTGTCATAAAATAATAGTGATAATATTTTTTCTTCTATAGGATCTTACATCCCAGGCTTTCATTGTTTTACAAGGAGTACCTGATGAAGTTTCAGAGCACATTTGAGAAATGGGGAAATATTATTTCAGTTTTATTGATGGAGAAACTGAGGACAGGAGGAAATTTGTGACTGGCCCAAAGTTACACAGCAAGTTATTACCAGAGCTGGGACCTGAACTCACAGCTCTTGATTCCCAGTTCCAGGTTTTAACTTCTACACAGCACACCCTCTCCCACTGCATATATAATGAACATCTACATATGTTGCTAGCACATTCACAACTGTGTTTGCTAGACAGCTTCAAAACACACATCCCAAAATGAGCCAGAGAGCAGAGTCGCTTAGATTTAGTGGCCTATAAAAATCTGTACTCTCATAGCAGAAGGTACCATGCTGGCCTTAACAACTTTTCTATTACACCTCCAGCAGTGTTTGTTACTTACTTGGATCATGTCCAGTTTCGTCAACCATCCCATCTCCTGCAAGGGGCCATAATGCTGCATGTGGCACAGTTCAGCCAGGTTGGAGATGGCTAACAACAAGCTCCCTAGCTCTTGACTCTGCAAAGGTATAAAAGACCTTGATGAATTCTGCCCCACAGAAAACTTTGCACATAAATGATCCTGGACTGTCACTCTCTACAAAGAGGAAATGCCTCCAGGTTACAGCATAGGAGTTTGGCTGGGTAAATAATTGTGGTGAGATCTACTGTATCCTCAAAGTGTGACCCATCTGTGTTGTTGCCTGTATCTCTGCTCCTGTTTCTTCCTACTTCCCTCCTTTGGTCCTCCATTCTACCCCTGCCTTTCTCTTCCCTCCCCACTTTGTGCCTTTGTTTGCACAAGGCATAAACCCTCAGCCTTCACAATTAATATTGACATTGGCTCTTCCATCCTACACCTGGGAATCCTCCTCCACACCACTGCTGCTCTCTCCCAGATGTCTTCCTCACCCATGGAGCCAGTAGAATTGAGGTTCCACCAGCTTGCCAAGGTTTCCAGGTCTAGCAATCTTTCCACAAGTCCCTGCTGCCTCCTTCCTGGGCTCTTTCATGCCCTGCTCATGGCCTCTATCAAGCATGGCTCCCACTCATTGTCCTGGCAGCAGTACTGAAAGAGTGAGTTGGAAGTGCCAGCTGTGTGTGGGGGAGAGACACAGACCTAGGGCATTGGCAGGGGAGTGAAACCTAGAAAAGATGAAGGGGTGAGTGGGGAAAAGAGGAAACTAGAGGAAGTTCTGGAAGTGTAGTAAGGGGGTGAAAATGAATCTGGAGAGAGTGCTGGGAGGGGTGACGAGGGAGATGGGAAAGTAGGGGCTGATCTGTGCTTATTGGCAAATTCGATGGCAGTTGGTGGGAGTTATGCATGCTACATAGAGTAACTTGCATAACTGACACGACTTCCTAAAGTTTGTTCTGTGTGCCGTCTCCACTATGCTGCACCAATGGGAAATGTGCAACCCGTCAACACAGTGTTGCATGGTTTGTGGAGGTTGTTTTATCAGACTGACTTCCAAATCAATGGAGCAGGCCTTAACTTCCACTCAATTACCAGATAAATCCATCAGACGATGGCAGATTTGTCACCGTCAGTATAAACATAGACTAGATCAAGAGGGTAAAAGAGTGTAAGAGGGGAAACTGGGTAGCAACTCTGAAATGGAGTGGGATTGACTAGGAGAAAGAACTTGCCTGTATGTGTGGCAAAAGGATTGTGCCTGAAATCCCCAGTTTAGACAATCAGCAACTAGCTCTTTAAACCAGTACAAGCTGCTAGAGTAGAGAAGAAATCCACTTGAAGCTCAAATTCACTGCTTGAAATTGGGCTAAGCTGCACTGGCCACAAGTCATGGCTCACAGCTGTATTGCCTGCCACCAGTAGGGGTTTGCAGTGGTGCAGCTATGGCAGCAGTTAGTCACTCACTGATGGTTGCAACAGGGACAAATCCTAAGTGCTAACAAGACCTGAATCCATCCCTGGAACCACTGAAGATGTAGTGTTTGGAGCAAGTTCCTGCAGATTTTCAGGTAGTTTCTGGCTTTAACATTGTCCTTTTGGAAAGAACTGAAGTTTAAGACCATTAGGTTAAACGCCGAGCTCCTTACATGATCCTCCCACTCTCTTCAGTGAGGACTAGACTTCACTTGGAAGTTTAGCCCACAGCAAACAAACAACAAATCAACTAGATGAAATTGAGTGTTAAGATGGAGAAACCAATGAAGAAAAGTGATGATGTGTGTTTCGTAGAACAATGAACACGTTAGTGAATTCTGGACCTGGTCTGCTGCATCTCCCCACACCCATGCCTCCAGGGAAGGAGGATCAGGCCCTGAATGTTTGTGATCTCCCTTGTGTGACAGTCTTTTCAGCTAGGATCTGTGTCTCCTTTGTCTTAGCCATAGCTCAGGCTTTGCTAAAAGGAACAGAAGGACTCTTTTGAACTTACCTGATACCTGAAGTGACCTTTCTCGTGGTTAATACTGACTGCCAGTTGTTTGTTTTTCTCCTGTATTCTGTTGCACTTCATTTGAAGATCAGAAAGTTCACTAATCAGCACCTAGGTGAGGTAAATCAGAATGCCCACTGGGGGTGCGCTTTGCACTGCAGAAGGAGGCTAGTCTTTGTATCTCCCATTCTTCTAGTGTGGCTTTCAACATAAAGGATCCCAAAACACTTTACAAATTAACAAACTATTCTAGCAGAGAGTTACACCCAAAGGCAAATCTTCCCCTGGCCACAAGGCTACACAGGCTGGCCCTGTTCCACAGATGTTGCATAGGCTACAAGCAGGATTTGTAGCCACAACTGTGGAAAAACTGGTCCCGTCTGCTCTAATGAGTATGTCTACACTAGAGGCTTCAGTTGATTTAACCTGGCTTAAGTCGACTTAAGCAACTCCATGGCCACATTTGGCATTTATTAAGTTGATCTAAGTGCTTGCTAAAGTCGACTTAATAACTCCTGCGCTTAAAGTTGACTTTAAGCATTAAGTCAACTTCACAAAATGTGGCTGCCTAAGTCGACTTAATAAAGTCAATTTAAAAAAATGTCGACTCTCTGGCTATGACCACACATACATCATTATTTCAAAATAAGTTATTTCAAAATGAGTTATTTTGAAATAAAGTCCTTATTTTGAAATAAGTTAATTTGAATTAAGGGAAAGCCTGCTTTTGAAACAGCTGTTATTTTGAAATGGTTATTTTGAAATAAGGCCGTTTGGACATGTTGTTTTGAAACAGTTGTTTTGAACGAATGGTGTTGTTTCGAAACAACATGGCCGAACGGCATTATTTCGAAATAACCATTTCAAAATAACAGCCGTTTCAAAATTAATGGGGTTTAAGCTGTTTTGAAATGACGGTTCTTATTTCGAAATGACAGAGCCTGTCATTTCGAAATAAGAAAACATCGTATGGACATTCAGTTTTTTATTTTGAAACAACCAGTGTTGTTTCGAAATAAAAGACTCGTGTGGACATACCCTAAAAGTAAAACCTCAGGAGAAAATTTCTCTCAGAAATCTTTACCAGTGGCCACAGTTTACAAACACAGGTCAAAATTGTGCTCCAAGCCCCACACTATGGATCACTATTGCAGTGCCTGCCCTTGGGCCTGAGCCAATAACCAGATGACATTTCTGATGGGGGATGCAGTGCAGAATGCACCAGAGATTGAAGCTACTCAGAGTACAAATTCACAAAGGTGGGTAAAGTGAGGAGAACATCCTTAGTGTTTGTGATAAGCGATAGTCCAGAAATTTTTGTCCTTTCCAGCAGTTATGTTTGGGCCCCATCCAAAGTTTGGCATCACAGGTGCTGAGTATGTGACAGAATCAAACCCTGACATGGCTTAACTCTCTTGGACTAACCACTATCTAATGTATCATAAATAATATGCTTGATAACATTACAAGTTTTGTGGTATCATGTTCCCGTTGCAAGGCTTCAAGGTCATGCTGGCTTTTCTCATAGTCATCTGACAGGCTGATCAAGTTCTTTCTCAAGGTCTGGCTTGTGGCTGTTAAAGTCTCATGGCGCCTAATGACAGCACCTATGTCAGAGTCTGAACCACACTCCAGATAGTCTGTAACAGGACACAGGGATAACAAAACACAAAGAGGAAACAACCTTAGCACACCGTGTATCAGAGACACTTTAGTTTCCTTCCTTTCCAGTTAGAGACCTAATCCTTTATGAAATTCAGGGTATGTCTACATGGCAATATAAAATGGACAGTTGGCCCTATTAGCTGAGCTGGGCTTGTGCGGTGCTGGAACCCTCTCCCTTCATGGAGTCCCAGAGCCTGGGCTGCAGCCTCAGCTCAAACATCTACATTGCAGTTTTATAGCCCTACAGCCCACGCTCAAATCAGCTGGCCTTGGGCAGCCATGGGTGTTTTGTTGCAGTACAGACTTCTCTGGAGTGGCTCATGGGAGGCACCTTGCATTCCTAACTCACACACCTTCCGGCAGGTGCCAGCACCTTGCCCTGGTGGGTTCTGTCCATGTCAGATGAATCTTTTCACTGCAAAAACAGTCTTAACCATGAAAGCTGACTCAATATGGCTGACCATAAGCATTCAAAACTGGTGAGTCCAACCCCTCTCCTCTGCAAATAATGAGATTATTATAAAATCATGAGCTTTTTAAAAAAGTCTAAAGTTTCAGTTAATTTGCCTTTCTAGTTTGAGCCTTTAAGGTTCATGTTTTCAATCTTTTCTCCATAGCCACAAGGGCCAGAAGCTAACTTTTTTTTAAAATGAAAGCTGAGATTCTTATATACACTCTGTGGACTTCAGGAACTCGGATTTTAAGACAAATTCTAAATATTGCTAGACTCATGATTAAGTTGCAAGAGCTGGAAATGCTGTACTGGATATCTGACCAAAAAAAGAAAAAGACCTTTTACTTTGTAGTATGTAGGCATATAAGAAAACCAGATGGCTTGAATGATTTAATTCCAGAAAAGCATACCAAGTTTTTGAACTATTGATGATGTTTTTATTTATACTCTTGGCACAAAAATAGTGTGCTAATGAAATTTGCTAATAATAGAAAGTTGGGAGGCATCATCAATGAAAAGGAGGACTGGAACATTACAGGGAACTCTGGATGACCTTGAAGACTAGAGTGACAGAACTGGGAAGAAATTCAATGGAACAAAGTGCGAGATCATGCATAGGGTCTAAAACTAAGAATTTCTGCTACAGGCTGGGAGCTTATCAATTGGAACTGACATGATGAGAGAAACTTGGGTGCCTGGAATGATCATGGGGTGACTGAGCTACCAACATGATGCATCTGTAAAAATGTCAAATGTGCTCCTAGAATAATATTAATGCCATTATACAAGGAACTGGTGAGACCTCATCTGGAATACTATATACAGGCAGTGTCACCCATCCTCAGGAAATATGAAATCAAACTGGAACAAGTGCTGAGAAGAGCTACTGGGATGACCAGGAAAATGGAGGGCATATATATCTTATGACTAGACTAAGTTGGCTTGTTTAATGTTACAACCAAAAGCTGAAAGAAGCTGATGGCCCTCCATAAATAAATCAGGTAAATGCCCAGGAAGATGAAGATCTATTTACTACAGGACAATGTTCACAGAAGAACAAATGGGTATAAAATGGTCATGAACAAATTCAGGCTGGAAATTAGAAGAAAGATTCTAACCATCAGGGGGATGAGGTTCTAGTATACCCTTCTAAACATCATGTTTCAGGTGGCCAACTGCAGGGGTCAGGAGGGGATGCCCCTCCTTCTCCCCATGGACTTTGAAAAATCAAGGTTGGCCATGATGGAAGATGGGACACTGGATATGGTGGCCAAGGGCTCTGAGAGGGCATCAAGCGTTCTCTCTTAGGGGCCTGGTTGGAAGCTCTTGCTCATGAAGTCAGGATCTCAAGGATCATCATGTGTAAAGTCAGGAAAAAATATTCTCTCTGGTCAAATTGGTAGTAATCTTGGGGGCCTTTCACCTTCTTCTTCAGCGTCGGGGTACAGGACAATTACCAGGTTTATCTGGGTCCATCTCACTTAATCAATTCCTTACCATTGCAGCAGCCTTGATGCATCAGGCCCTCTTATTCTCTGCTTGTGGCATGCAATAGTTTGGTCTCTCATGAGCTATAATACTTTGGTCTAATTTCAATTGTTGAGTTAACTATGTGGCTGCTGGGTGGTGTTGGTAACCTATGATATACAGGAGGTCAGACTAGATCAGTGGTTTTCAAACTTTTTTTCCTCTTCAGTTGAAAAAAAAGTCATTTATGCCCCCGACCAAACAATTACATCTTTCAGCAATGGAGTCAGTCTTGTGGCACTGGCAGCAGAGGGCACCGTGACCCAGTACCTGAGGGTCTGTGACCCAATACAGGGTCCTGACCCTGGTTTGAAAACCACTGGACTAGATGATCAGGTGGTCCCTTCTGGTCTTAAATTCTAGGATTGTCTATGACAGGCCTGAAACCTGCGGCTCCAGAGCCGCATGCAGCTCTTTAGCTGTTCTCTTGCAGCTTCAGACTCCCCTCTGCCACCAGGGGATGCTGTGGGAGGCCTGCTCCTTCCTCTGTGCCATCTCCCTACCCCTGCCAGTGGGGGATGCTACATGTGGCATGTTCCTGGCTCCAGGGCTCTCCCACACCACCAGGGGACCCTGTGGGTGGGGGCTGCTCCTGTTTCCATGCTCTTCTCCCAACCCCCCCCACCAGAGGATCCTGTGGCAGGCAGCTTGACTCAATTCCCCCCACCAGGAGGCTACACCCATTGCAACTCTCAAAACACTTGGTTATTGAACGAATTTTTAAAAAAGGCTCTTGTCTTTGGGATTGCCAACCCCTTCCCTAGTCAAATTAAAACTGTTCTTGAGCCCACTAGCTTTAGTATAAAAGAAAGAGTAAAAATGTACTAATGATAATTCTATAGGCTTATTATTTGTGTTTTGACATATTGCCAGAGAATACTTAATCTTGAAGGGTAAGTGTGTGAGGAGCAGGAAAGGGTTCTTCTGCTTTAGATTCTAATATAATATTTCTTTCTCCCTTCCCATCCCAATTGCCTTTCATCACTGTAAAGTGTCTCTCCATCTTCCCCCTCAGGACAGGCAACTCATACACCCTTTTCTGCATGTAGCACCCAAGCTTGCTTTATTTACAGGGATGAGAACATTTTCCCCACAGATTAAGGTATGCCCAGAGGCTCTGGCTTCTCCCCACTGCTGGCACTGATGCAGTCTAAGAAAAGGGCTCCAGCCATCCTGCCTGGCCATGTCCCCCTACAACTCTTTTCCAGGTCTTTTAGGCTGTGTTCACACAGCCTCCTTATTTCGAAACAAGTTAAACCTAGTCTGTGGGCGAAACAACGTTGTTTCGCAACGGTTGTTTCGAAACAATGCCGTGCGAATGTTTTGTTTCAAAACAATGGTGGTTTCGAAACAACTTGTTTTGAAACAACTGTCATCTGAGCATGTTGTTTCAAAATGACGGTGAGTTGTTTCGAAATAACTGTTGTCCGGAATTGCTATTTCGATTCTGGCTTTTCTCCTTATTTCGAAGTGACTTTTTTGCTAATTCGAAATAAGTCATTTCGAAATAAGGTCTGGTTCCAGGGAATCAGGTGTTTTCCACCATCCCCATTAGGCAGGTTTTCCCTGGTCTTCCTCAGCCCACAGCTGAGTTTTCTCCCCAGCCCAGGCAGCTGGAAGTCAGATGGTAGCAATCCTGCACTTACTGTCAGGCAACTTGTCAATGATTTTCAGTAGGAAATCCTCATACATTTTGTGCATGGCTACCTTCTTCTGCAGTTTCTGTTGTCTGTAAAAATGCAGCAAAAGATAGTTAAGATTTAATTAAAAAAACAAATGAGAACACAATGAGCTAATTACACAATTCCCTCTATCAGTTATGGCTTCTTGTCATACTTGCACTACCAAAGGAAAAGGAGTTTCCTTACAGTAATGTGAATAATAATACATTTCCAAAGAGCAGCCATGTTAGTCTACTTCAGCAAAACAAACATAGGGTTTTGTAGCACTTTTAAAGACTAACAAATTTATTTATTACATGAGCTTTCGTGGGAGAAATCCCATTTCATCAGATGCTTGAAGATGGATACGTTGCATATAAATGACACGGCATCTTTCATCAAATCCCAAAAGTGCTCAATCAATTCAACTTCCCTATACTGTGTGGAAGTTAGTGTTGTTAGAACAGCATTACTAAACTATTACAATTGTATTATATTGTCATAAGTAAGTCTTCTTTCACTTGGCTTGGCAAGGTTGCAATGATTACAAACTTATATTTAGATTTGATAGCCAGTACATTGCTGAAGCAGTGAACTGATGAATGTCCTTCAGGTTTGTGGCAAAAAACCAAAGGGGACACTCAGATATGATGTGCTCCATTGTTTGTGATTGGTGACCACAGTAGCACAGAGCTGTTTGCAGGGGCGTTGCTGGCGCTGGGCACCCCAGGGCATGTGCCCCAAACCCCAGCGCCAGTGCCCCGGATCTCAGGCCCAATCGGGCCAGAGATTCAGGGCCCAGCCACCGGCGGCCACGGTGGCCCCATCCCCGGCCAGGGATCTGGGGCCCAGCCGCCCATGGCCACGGCAGCCCCCGCATCCCTGGCTGGGCATGCAGGGCATAGCCACCTGTGGCAGCACAGCCGCACCCGTCCCTGGCCCTGGCCAGGGGGCGGGGCCAGCCGGCTGGCCGGGGGCAGGGCCTAGGGGGTGGGGGCGGGGGCAGGGCCTGGGCCAGTGCCCTGGGTCCCTCCCCCAGCCAGCGATGCCCCTGGCTGTTTGCCTCATTTTTCACTTACAGATGTTTTTCCACATCTTCCATGAGATGGCCTGATGTGATTCAACCTGCATCAACCTTTCCAGCATAAATCAAAGTCCAGCGGTTTCCTGGCAGGTACCACCGTGCAGGATCAACAATGGCCTATTTGTTCTGAGAAGCTCTCAGAAGATGAGATACAATCACCACTGCCAGGTGTTGCATTACTGGCTGGGATCATCCAAGTTGCCAGAAAAAAGCCCATGCCTTGTGACTCAAATGGAAGAATTCAAAGCTTTCAACAGTCTTTCTGCCTTTCCAGATGCACCGAACTCAAGGACTCAGGCAACTCAGTGACTTTATCTGGGTTGCTGGTCCTTTCATATTCCTTCAGGAGAGACTCAGTTTTCTCCCATGAAAGTTCATGCAACAAATACATTTGTTAGTCTTTAAAAGTGCCACACGACCCCTTGCTTGTTTCAAATTCTTTGCCCAGCAGAGGTTGACGGCCTTACAGTGATCACACGGGATAAACTTCTTAGTGGTTGATTTTAGAATGTTTGCAAAATGGCTAAAGTTTCTAAGTATCAGCTTGAGCCACGAGAGGGATCCTACGTTCCATTTCCAAAATGTAGGGGGGCCAGTCAGTCTTCTGGAAATTCTGACATTGCTTTGATGCTAGCTGCAAAAGAGGCACTTCCAGGATGATCTGGGGGACAACTGGGCAATCCTGGCTACACAAGACATGACTCAGGATGGATCTTCTTGTGGCCAGTGTGATACCTTTTCTGTTATGGATCACAAAATGCAGATCAGGGGTGTGATCTGCAGTCTACCTGCAGTCCAAAAAGATCCAAATTACTTTGGATCATAGCGCATGTGGAGGTCTTTGAGGGAGGCCCATTTTCTGATATGTTTCTCAACTATGTCATTTTAGCAGTATCCCCAGTTTTTGTGGTGGCTTTTAATGTCACCTGTATAAATGACCAGATGAGGAAAGGAAGGTAAAATGGGATCACATGGTGTTTCTTGTGCTTTGTGCAAATTCACTAAGGCTACATCTACACTTGGAATATTAGTTCAAATTAACTTACTTTGAACTAATTGAATTGAACTAATAATGGTTAATTCAAAGTAAGTTAATTCAAAGTAACATGGCCCCACTAGACACCCAAATCGAACTAGCATGTCCACGGACAGGACTTCTTAGTTTGATTTAGGAAGGGGGCACCAGGAGAAGTGTGGCAAAGAAGGGCCATGCTCCCACCCAATAAACAGAAAGAGGAAAGCACGCTAGGACAGAGAAAGTTAAACTGCATTAATTTGACTTGACACGGCTACACTGGGTTAATTTGAACTAATACATTTGAATTAAACATTACTTCAGAATTAAGCAAGGTTTTATAACTTCGAAGTAAGGGTTCATTATCTCGAACTAAGGAAAGCCAGTGTAGCCACACATTAATTTAGTTTGAACTAATCCTCATTAATTCAAACTAAATGGTAAGTGTAGACACAGCCTAACATACCAGTGTCATCAACTGGCCACCGCCTGTCATATTACCAATCTCCCAGTGAAAGGAGCAATGATGATAACTGAGGTGATAAATAGTTAAGAGACTTGCCCCAGATTATCTGGCTAGTCTGTTGCAAAGCCAAGAACACAACACTTCTGTGACCTGGTACCAAAAGAGACAATGGGAATTTTACTGCTAACTAATGACATCATGATTAGGGTTCCAGTTGCCTGCTAGGGCTCTAGTTTCCTGCTATCTATCCTGGAAAGGAGTGACTGAAAAAGATTTGGGGCTCATGGAGAGTAATCAGCTGAACGTAAACTCCCAGCATGATGTGACAGCCAAAAGGGCTAATGTGATCCTGGGCTATAGAAACAGGGGAATCTCTCATAGGGATGTTTTTGGCACTTGTGCAACCACTGCTAGAAAACTGTGTCCAGTTTTGGTGCACAGAATTCAGGAAAGAAGGTGATCAATTGGAGACAGTTCAGAAAAGATCCACAAGGTTGATTAAAGGATTAGAAAACAGGATAGTGACTGAACATTTTGGGTATGTTTACACAGCAACTAGTTATTCATTGCTGGCCTGTACCAGTCAATTTGGCTAGCGAGGCTGTTTCACTGCTGTTTAGATAACTGTGCTCAGGCCTGCGAGGTGAGAGGGTCCCAGAGCATGGGCTCTTGCCCAAACCTAGACGTCTACACAGCAATGAAGCAGCCGTACAGCCCACACCTGAGTCAGCTAGCAGGTTTTTCTTTGCTTTGTAGAGGCACCTTTTGTGTGTATCCATTTAGCTTAACAAATAGAAGGTTATGGGATGACTTGATTACTGTCCATAAGTACCTACATGAACAACAAATATTTAACAATGGGCTCTTCAGTCTAGTAGAGAAAGTTTTAACATCATCTAATGGCTGAATGTTGAGGTAAAACAAATACAGACTGGAAATAAGGCATGACTTAATGATGAAGAGAGTAATTAAACACCAGAACAATGTACCGAGAGTTGTGGTGGATTCTCCAAAGCTGACAATTTTTAAATCGAAATAGGATGTTTTTTATATGCTCTAGGGATTTATTTGTTTCTTTATTTAGGAAAATTCTCTGGCTGTATAAAGGATCACAGTGGTTTCTTCTGGCCTTGGAACCAATGATGCTGTGTTGGGATGACAGGTTATGCTCTCTTCAGCTCTTTCCCTCTGAAGCTCCTGGGCATTGGCTACTATCAGAAGATAGGATACTAGGGTAGATGGACCATTGCTCTGACCTTAATGTCTAACCAATCTAACCATGGCTTAAACTTCTTTTTCCCCAGTCACTTGCCTATATTCACAGGAGCTTTTGTCTTCTGATGAGAAAAAGCAAAAAAGAACAGCTTTGTGGTTAAGACCCAGGACTAGAAGTCCGGAGATTTGGATTCTATTTCTGCCACTGCCACAGACCTCCTGTGCAAACTTCTTTGCCTCTCTGATCTCCTGTTTGCCTATCTGTAAAATGACGCATATTCATCAAGTCTGTGTGCATTTTGTGGACAGCTAGGTCTAAATATGTCAGCACACTCCCAGGATTGTTCAGGGATTTAATGTAGTGATTCTGTGCCAGCTCTATTTATGTTTGAAAGGGGAGGGTTTGATGAACTAGAAGTTCTATTTCATTTTTATATTAAATTCCATTTTTAAAATTGTCTCCTTGTCAGATTCTGGTAGAAGCCCTAAGAGCCTCAGAACCTGTACAAGTTACTCAGTAAATCTAGCCCTTTATTCTGAAACTTGCTGGGACAGTGATCTTTTTTTCCCTGGTGTTTGTGCAGTTACTAAGCACACTGTGGCCTTGATCTCTGTCTGGGGCTCCTAGGTGCTACCACAGTAGCAATAATAAATAGTATTGTTTGCATACTGTCCAAACAAAGCATGACTTTTACACATTTGCTGCCTACCATTGTCTGACTAATATTTTCAGCAAACAAATTCCATCTTGAGAGTGTACAGCTAAATGACTGCTGCAAGCATTCTGTGTTTATCATGCAAGACTCAAGCTGTGTGACTAGTCTCACAAGTCACATGGGAATATGTTCTGTTCCTCAACTGGATGATAATCATCAACTATCTTTATTTTTGATACCACTCAAAAGCAAATCAAAGAGATATGAATTTGCAACATGTTCACCAAAATGGATGACTAGTCAAGACAATTATTTAACTAAAGTGAAATTGCTTGTGGAGTAGAATACAGCAAAAGTAAATAGCAAGAGTTCATAGGAGAGAGGAAAGTTTGATCAAAGGCCCCATAGAAAATCCAGGTCTTACGAAACAGGCTGTCTGAGTTTGATTGTCCTTCACTGTTTTTGGCAAGCAGACATGGGACCAAGTTATTAGGAACAGACAGCTAATAATTATGGGGAATTTGATTATTAGACATATAGATTGCTAAATTTGCTTTGACCACATGGTGAATTGCCTGCTAGATGTGAAGGTTGAAGTCCTCAAGACATCTAGCTAAAAGAGTGAGCCTAAAGGACAAATCTAAGGCATGGTCTCAAACTGAGGTGCTGACAGGTGGTTTTGGAACAAACTGAAAAGAATAGTTATACATCACTAGGATCAGATGGTATTCACTCAAGAGTTCTGAAGGAACTCAAATATGAAATTGTGGTATGTAACCTATTGCTTAAATCAGCTTCTGTAACAAATGCCTGGAGGATAGCTAATGTAATGCTGATTTTTTAAAGAGACAATCCTGGCAATTATAGGCTGGTAAGACTAATTTGAGTACCTGATAAATTAGTTGAAACTACAGTGAAGAACAGAATTATCAGACACACAAATGAACATAATAATTTGGGGAAGATTTAATACTGCTTTTGTAAAAGGAAATCATGCCCACTAACCTATCTGATTTCTTCAAGGATGTCAACAAGCATGCAGACAACATGATCTAGCAGATATAATATACATGAACTTTCAAAAATCTTTTGATAAGATCCCCTCAACAAAGGCTCTTAAGCAAAGCAAGGAGTCATGGGATAAGAAGGAAGGTCCTTGTTAAAAGATAGGAAACAGGAATAAATAGTTAACTAGTTAAAAGATAGGAAACAGGAATAAATAGTTAATTTTCCCAGAAAAGACATAAATAGTGAGGACTCAAAGGATCTGTATTAAGACCAGTGCTGTTCAACATACCCAGAAATTATCCAGGAAAAAAGGGGTATACAGTGAGAAGCAGAGATCATAGAAATCTATTTGCCATGGAAAAACACAGGTTTTGCATACAGAAGATCATTAGTTTTTACATTTTGTGAAATTATAAAAACATTGTGGAACCCCAATTATCTGATTTAATTGGGACTGGGACCATATCAGAGAATCAAATTCCAATAATCAGGAGAATGGGCCAGACTCACGACGTCAGCCCAAAAATTGTAAATATATCAGTAAAACATTGAGTTTAACTGATACCCTTACATTGGGCAGGGAGGGGGAATGAGAGAGAAAGAGAGACATGTTGTGGCTAGGAAAACTAAAGTTCGAAATTTATTTTAATCTCAGAAAAATGTGTATTTTTATGTTTTTGTATCAGAGAATTTTGGTTTCTTTATCATGGAAAAATAGAATCCCAGCTGAGGATTCCAGACTGCAGGTGACAGAAACTCAAGATTGTAACTCTCACAGTCAGTTTTGGATTTAACTAAGGGATTTCACTAAATGGCATGTGAAATCCAGTTGTCATAAATGGAAAATAATCCACACTGGAAAACATAATCCTGGCTACACAGCTATGTTCCCTTTAAGCTGTGCATATGTGCGCACACACACAGGTTGTGAAACCTGCGCACACAACAAAATAAGGGGCTCACAAAAAAAATTCAACAGTGCAAATATTTTTATGCTACTTTAAGAAAGCTGTTTCAAGTAGCATGTTTCAAATAAGGTTTTGTAATTTATAATATCATTTCCATCACCATGCCAAAATAAATATATTAGTTGCATCCTACACACTTGCTTTGTTGTGCTCACAAGTTGGACCACACTAACTGGAGTGCACAGAAATTTGCACGCCAGTTATGAAAATTTGCACAAAAGAAATTTTTTGCACACACAGCCTGCAAAAAATTAGAGGGAACATTGCTACACAGGCAAAAATGATGGGTCTTAAATTAACTGTTACCACTCAAGGAAGACGTTGGGGCATTGTGGATAGTCCTCTGTAATTATCTGCTCAATGTACAGTATCAGTCAAAAAAGCTAACTATGTTAGGAACCATTAAGAAAGGCATAGAAAATAAAATAGAAAACATAATGCCACTATATAATTCTATTATACACCCACACTTTGAATATTGTGTGCAGTTCTGGTCACCCCATCTCAAAAGAAATATGTTCTGAAAGTTCTGGACTTTCTGATTTAAACTTTCACAAAATTTATAAGTGTTCAAATCTGGGGGGGGGGTTAGTTCTGTCTTAAAAGTTTGACCACAGCATTCATTTAATGGAATTTAACTTATCTACCTCAGAAGTTTGAGAAAATGAGTCGATCCTACTAGCATTTGAACCTGCAGTGTCTAGATCAATGCAGTACAAACTTCAAAGTTTAGTCTTCTAAGCCAGAAACACAGGTCAGAGATATGTACAAAATGACATAGCAGAACTCTAAGTGTGAGGTGGAAAGCAAAATTTTTAGATAACCATAGATGGGCTTGTTGCATACCTGATTTTGAGTTTTTCAAGTTCTGTTACCAATTTATCTATCTCCCTCTGTTTTATTTCATTCATTTCTATTTCTGCTTGGTATTTCTGGACTGCACGCCTCCTTTTCACATCACTCTCCTTAAGAAACTTATCAAATTTAAGAGCTTGATTCCTGCTCTGACAAAAAAAAAAGTACATATTTTATAAACCCATGAACCCTATTCAGGGAAGGAACTTTGTAAATCAATTAGATGTGTGCATGTTTTGCTTGCTTATCCCTGTTACAGATTTCTAAAATTTAGTTTAAGTCCCAGATTTGTTTTTGTTTATATTCCTTTCGGATGACAAATCAGGTCCTCAGTTGACATCTGACATCAACATTTACTTCATTGACTGCACCAGGCCCAGAAGGAAGAATTCAGATGTATAAACCACTAGAACAGAGTCCTGGTTACATGAAGCCCAGGACTCAGCCCTCAGGAACCCTGAGCACTCTCTCTTCTCGTGACCCAGATAGGAAATGATGCTTACATCCTGCTGCTTTTTGGCAAGTTGTGCTCTGCGCTTAGCCACAGCTTCCATCCGTTCTTTAAATTCCTGCCTCTTAGCAATAAGTTCTGTCGTGACACAATCAACTTCAACCTCTTTCTTCAGAACCAAGGTTTTTTGCAAGGAGTTTGCATCAGTCTCAAGAATCTTGCTGGGAGCCTACATATGGAATTGGGTTGTCAAGTCAATAAGGGCACATGCCAAATCTCTGTGAATTTCCTCTGGATATTGCATAAAAGCAAATTCAGTGCATCATTAGTTTTTGTCTTAAAGTTTTAATCAAAATAATAATTTTTATCCCCTTGCCCTCAAGATACAGATTAAAATAAGAAAACAAGGATTCAAACAAGAACATGAAAGCAGTAGTTTTCAGGCCAAATCCTGATCCTATTAAAGCAAATAATAAAACACCCCTTAACTGCTCTGAGACCAGACAATGGCCCATAGCTCCCAATCTGCCAAATATAACCACCACAGGGGGAAAGAATTTATATGAAGGGACATAAACAGCCTCAGTGCAGGGGCTTAACATCAGCTGAGCTGTATTTATTTCTGCAGTTTTTTATAATCCAGTCTTGATGCAACACACACAGGATCTGATTCTCCATTGATGTAACTCAGGAATAACTCCATTTTGGTTAAAAGAATAAGACGTAACTAAATGAGAGAGGGAGCAGAATTCACCATGTTCGATAAGATGCTTCAGAGGATGGGAAAAAACCCACAATGCACCCAGTCAGTTATTCAATGTTGCATAAGAGTGGTATTTACAGCATTTCTGAGATAAATTTACAGTTAACAGTGAGAGGAGAACTCTAGGTTTGTGTGGGGCAGAGAGGGTTAAATATTGCTCTAACCTGGGTTTGTGTGGGGCTGTGATTATAAGGAGGGACAAGATAAAAGCACAGTTCTTAGAAGATCTCAACTACAGAAAAGTGATGAGCTGAGTAAAACATCAGGGGTCACTACATCCTCAGGAGGTTTGTCATTGTTCTTAAAATTGCTTCTTAGCCTAGTACTTACTAAAAACCTGCTCTAGCCACTACCAAGGTCAACAGCAGAGTTCCCAATCAGGTCAAGGGGATTCCTTCCTAATTAAAGAGGTCAGAATTGTGCCCATAGTTACTGAAAACTAAAAGTTCAAATTTATTCTCTTACCAGAATATATTTTTCCTGCTTGGTGCTCACACTAGTTTGTTACTGTAGAATTGCTCATTGGTAACTGGCCTCCGGTATTTGTGTGTGCATCAGGGCTGGATTAAGAGGCTGTTAGGCCCTGGGCTGCCCACTTCTGGGTGGACCTCTGCCTGGGGCTCTGGACCCCCTCCATGGATCTCCCTTCCCCACACTGGGGCCCCAGGCCCTGGTAGGATGGCCCATGGTCCTGGAGCCAGAGGCCATGGCCAGCCACAGTGCTTTCACCCCAAGATCAGCTGGTCTGGCCCCAGAAACGGGGCTGGCCAGTGCGTGACTGCTGTGCTCCAGATGTGGGCTCAGCCAGCACACGTGGTGGCCTCTGGTGCAGCCTTCCAGGGACTGGAGCAATATCGGGCCACCATGCCAGGGCCCCCAGGTGACAGCCAGGCCAGTCTGAGCCATAGGAGTGCTAGCTCAGCAACCTGACAGCGCTCTGGGCCCACGAGGGCTGCACCAGATGCTGCCCTGCCTCTGGGGGCAGAATAGCTGGCCTAAGGGTGGGGCAGGAGCTCCATAGACTGCCACAGCCTCTGGCCTTAAAGACCCACCTCGCTCTGTACCAGCACCCCAGCCCTGCTGGCATTGTGCTGGCAGGGTCAGATCAGCAGGGTCTTTAGGGGCTGCAGCCCCATGGACCTCTTCATGCCAGGGCCTGCAGCTGCAGCCCCTAAAGCCTCTGGGGTGATCCTGCCCTGGTGTGCATGAAAAAAAACACAGAAGTGTTTTTACAGAAGAATGACACAGCTTGGCTTCATCAGGGTTGAGAGACCCACATCTGATCATCAGACCTCATGTCTGAGCTGTCTGCAGGATCTTTCCAAGGAGCTTTCTCCAACTGTGTCATCATCACATTACCAGGGCAACTAATTCATGGAGTTGGGGTAGTTTTCCTGAGGAACAGGATTCCATGGTCTCACCTCATCCAGCCACCAAACTCAGAGCCTACAGCAACGAGGGCCATACAGTACCTACATAGCTGGGCACAGGTGATGGGAGTCTTGATGACACTCACAAACAGCACTGTGTTGAAGGAGAAGTTCTTCAACTATGTTTCTTGTAACACTCTGACACAGAAAAAGAGCAGGCACAAAAAACACCCATACAGCTAACCTCGCTGATGATGGGGATATGAATAACATCTTTATCCTCTTCTTCCCTGGGAATACAAATGAGAGTTACTTTTACATGGAGAGAATTAAGGACCCCTTTTCAATAAACTCTGACTATGATCTGGCCTATAGCCAGAAAGGATTACTAGATCATGTAGTCTGACCTCCTGTATATCACCAGCCACCCAACACGCACCCAACACTTACATACTAAACACAATAAAGTATATGAGACCCACAAGAAACTCAGTGATTTTCAGACTTCAGTTGGGACCCAGTACTGGGTTACAGACCCCCCCAGGCAGTGGGTCACAGTGCCCCCTGCTGCCATTGCCAAAGACTGGAATACATTGCTCAAAGATCTAATTGTTGGGTCACGAGCACAAATGATTTTTTTCAACTGGGTCCTGAGGATAAAAGTTTGAAAATCACTGGACTAGATTGGTTGCCAAAGGCAGAGAATAGGAGGAGGTGATTCATCAATGCCCATCCTGCGATGGTAGGAAATCGATTAGTGAAATGGATCCAGACGAACCTGCAAGTGACCCACTCCCATTTGCCACAGAAAGCAAAACCTCTCACAGCCTCTGTCAATCTGACCTTGGGGAAATCCTTTCTCAACCCCACATACGGTGATCAGTTAGACTCAGAGCACAGAGCCAGCCAAACACTAGAGAGAGTGAGAATACTCAGCACCCATGCATAGACCTGACTCCTGAAGCTTCAGGGGAAGGAGATAAAAATACCCGCCCAGAATATATTGGGGAGAAAATATCCCTTCCAGACGCCTGCTAGTGACTGACTGAAGCATGTTGTTTCAGGAACAAACTGGAAGTGAGCCCCATGGCTGCAGAGCCCTGCCTCCATAGGGTTACCAGATACCAAAGCATGGAAAGGAGGACAGGGAAGTACAAAAAGGAGGACAACAAAGAACACATGGAGAAAATGTAGTATTAATGTAGTATTCTTATGCTTTTAGGGGGCCCTGGAACACTTCCCCCTAAAAATAGGGTGTTCCAGGGCATTCCAGCATACTTTAACCCCTGTAAGTAAAAAGCCAGACAAAATCATGTATTTTTAAAATGCCTGCCGGATGGAGAACATGAAGGTAAAAAGGAGGATGTGTCCTCCTTTTGCCTGACAGCTGGTAACCCTATGCCTCCATCGCAAGGAATACTGTCATACAATCACACTAAAATCCTTCCAGCTCTCTCTTAAAGCTGATTGAGTTGTCTGCCACCAGAACTCCTGCTGGGAGGCAGTTCTAGAACCTCACCACTCAAATGGTTAGCAACTTTCTTCTAATTTCCCGCCTGAATTTGTTCATGGCCAGTTTATAGCCGTTTGTTCCTGTGACAATATTATCCTTTAGCCTAAATAGCACTTCTCCCTCCCTGATATTTATCTTCCCTCCTAGCCCCCCGTGTATTTATAGAGAATACTCATAACCCCTCTCAGCCTTCTTTGAGCTAGGCTAAACAAGCCAAACTCTTCCAGCCTCCTTCCTTGAGACCAGCCCTCTATTCCCCAGGTCGTCCAAATAGCTCTTCCCTGCACCTCTTACATTTTAAATTCATCTTTCTTGAACATGGATGACAAGAGCTGTGCACAGTATTCTAGATGAGGTCTTTTCAGTGCCTTGTACAATGGTGTTAATATTTCTCTTTCTACTGGAAATACTTTTGCTTATACATCCTACGTTCACATTTACCTTTTACACAGTCACTTCTCTTAGAATGACTGAGCCATCAATGACCAACCCACACACCCAGGTGTCTTTTTTGTTTCCAACTGATCAGCCCTGAGCTTGCAGCAGAAATTTGTATTATTAGTCCCTTATGTATGACCTTGTACTTTGTACTAATGGCTTTCATCCCATTTCTGTCATTCCAGCCTCCCAGGAGATCCAGATCCTCCTGTATTATATTCTGATCTTCATCTGTATTGATGGGGCCTCCTAATTTTGTATCATCAGTAAATGTCATCAACACATCCTACTTTGGGTCTAGCACTCTAGCTCAGTGGTTCTCAACCACTGTGTTGGGACAGATTTCTGTGTCACCACACAACAGTAAATGTGTCGTGAACAGCTGGGGAGATGGCTGGATGTGGCTTGGAGATAGTTGGCTAGTGTGTCCTGTAGGGTCGTGATATGCTCCCAAGTGTGTCACAACCTGCAAAAAATTGAGAACCACTGTTCTAGCTCATTAATAAAACTATTAAATAAGTCTGGTCCCAAGACCAATTCATGAGGAACTTGGCAAGTAAACTCTATCCAGTCCAATAATTCACCTTTTAGCAGAGCTCACAGCCCAATGAAACTAGAATATGATACACACACAAACATATTAGCCAAATCCTGTGCTCCTTACTCAGTTTTCACTTAATCTTTATGAGTATGTCTACACTGGTGGCTCTGTTAAGTCAACCTAACAAGGTCAACTTTAAGTTGACTTAAAGTCGACATTGTTAAGTCAATTTAGAGAGTCCACATTGAAAACTCCTGGCAGCTGCTTGCGTCCACCCTGGCAGGTGCTAGGTTGACCCTTCCTGGTGGCCAGGAAATCTAGAAGGGGGCCTGGAGTCAATTAGGTCAACTTAAGGGCTTTCCCCATCTACATTGGCTTAAGTTGACTTAATAAAGTCAGCTTAAGCATTAAGTCAACCTTAAGAGGTGCTGTTATTAAGTTGACTTAAAGAAGCTCTTAAGTCACCTCAATAAAAGCCCAGCGTGGCTGTGGGAGTCTGTAAGTTGACTTCATCTCCTCAAGTTGACCTAAGGCTCCAGTGTAGATGTGCCCATGTGACTCATTTTGACTTCAATGAGTATTTTACCTGGATAAGGACATCAGGAATTGCCTTCTGTTTGTAAAGCCTTTTGGGAATAAGTTACTGATTACTACTTTCCTTTCCCTCCCCTCGAGGACAGGAAACAGCATAGTTGCAGGCCATTGGTGTCTCCTGTTGACCAGCTCAGGTACTGTAGGCTTTTAGTTTTTCTCCACACTCCTAGCTCCTTGTCTGTTAACAAATATTCAAATAGCATCAGCACTGTCCAGTGTTAAAGTTACTACAGAAATTATTCAATTGATACATCCACATTACTGACCTCAGAGAACAGGCTGATACTGCAGGCACGGCTCCTGATCAGATATTTTCTGATAATTTCTCAACTCTTTCAAGTGCATATTGACTTTCTACTGAGACATTAATCATGTAGTGCTGATTGTGTAAGAACTAGAGTAAATTATAATCTCAGTTACAGTGATGTAAATCTGGAATGAATCCACTGTATTCAGAGTTATACCCAATTTCATGGGTTTTTAATCACAAATTTAAGAGAAAAAATATGAATGCAGGATAGTGTGCCACACTGATCAATTAAATGAGTGGAAACAAATAAATGTAAGAAGGAGAAATAATTTGCTCCTGGATGTAGACTTTGCATGAGAAGGTTAAGTCTTCAACAAAGATGCATGTTTTTGTTGTTTTTGTTTTGCTTTGAAATTCTCATTAAAAATAGGGATCTGCAAAGGAAGAGTGAACACAACTCTGATGCCAAGTGCACTACTTTGACTTAAGTTCCAGAGGGGTAGCTGCGTTAGTCTATTTCAGCAAAACAAATGAGGGGTCCTGCGGCACTTTTAAAGACTAACAAATACATTTATCACATGAGCTTTCCTGGGTAAAGAATAAACACACAGAAATCAGACATCAAGAATGATAGCATTCAAAAACAGTACGGGAGCAGTTCAACTTTAAAATCAGGCTCCAACAAGAAACTACAGAACTAGAATTCATATGCAGATTTGACACCATCAGACTAGGTTTCAATAGGGACCTGGAATGGCTAACTCATTATCAAAGGTGATACACATTCTCACCTCATCACCTATTGTTCCATACTGTTTGAAATCAATACAACTTGCTTGGTTTGTTGAAAAAGTCTGAGATGACCTTGTGACTTACCTTTCCCTGCATTTATATATTTGCCTACATATAGTAGTTTCAATTTAATGCATCTGGTGAAGTCGGATTTTACCCAGAAAAGCTCATGTGATAAATAAATGTATTAGTCTTTAAAAGTGACACAGGATTCCTTCTTATATTCCTTCCTACTTTGGTTTTGTACGTATCACAGCTTCTTCAGGGCACTTTTATGGCAGAAATTGGAGATTGCTATGTAGTGTGACAGCTAATAGATTCACTTTTATCACAAACATGATAGGGGATTGTGCTTTTAGTACTCAAGGGTTTAGATTTAATGTCCACTTTCTGTACATGACTGTACACAGTTTACCCATAAGCATTTTTGTCTTTAAGTGTACAGACATGGTTTGCTATGCAGCCCCACACTGGACTAACACTGGAGGGAGATGATTAGGTATTTTAAACCCAGGAATTATGTCTTCTGTTTTTTAGTAAATCCATATGTTCAGCTTCCAACAGAGCAGACTCACTTCATCTTTCCATAGCCTATAAATTGAGTTCAATGCTCTTTACCATGTGAGAGACTCCTGAGACCTCCTGTGTGAACACTAAAGGTTTTTTGGTATTAACTCTTAAGAGAGAAGTTTGCCTTTATGTCCTTAGTCAAACACTGTACAAATGATTAATGTAGTGATCTCACAACACTCTAGACATACAGAGGCATTAAGTGCTCAGGTAAGTACCTGGATAAATGAATATTACTTGTTTTACAAATAGAAACATGGGGACTGTTAGGTGACTTGCCCAGGGCACACAGTCAGGCAGAATTGGAACAATAATTCAGGTTTCTATTACAAGATAAATCCTACTGCAAAATGTTGTAAGTTATTTTCCATTTTCGTTTGTTTTTGGTTATGAGGGTTAGACATTGAGCCTTGCATTACTGGGAACTGAATTCTTTGAGTCCAAGCTGTTATAAAACTCTAGCTATCATCCTGAAATGTGTGCAATTAGAACTAATGAGCATGTCTGGTATGTTACTTCGCCTTTTGAAAGATGTTTGATAAAAAAGAAATGGCTGCCAAAACCCATGAGGACAATGCATCCTTGACCTCTTATCTCATGCCTTTTTAGGCAGCCAACAAGTCAACCAGATTCATACATGCTGGCAAGCAGAAACCACAGTGATGGGCATATCACAAAGAGCAAGCTAGACAGATTAACCACACATGTGCAGCTGCTGCACATATTCAGTTTCCCAGATTTGTCCTGCACTTTTCCAGGACTGAGCTGGCCAGTTGTGCATATGTGTCACATTATGCATGGTGTGATTTTTGATTGCCTCCATACTATCTGCTATAGCTTGCAAGTTTAAATGACTAGCCACTTTGCTGTCTTCTGCATGCTGTACTCTGGGTTTGCAGAATGACTTCAGACACAATAAGTGAACACGTTGAGATGTTGCAAACAGTGATTTTGTAGGTAAAGTTGAGACAGCTTCAGCCTGACTAAACTGTTTAGACTAAAGGCATCAGCCTCTGGGACATAATTCCACAGCCAACACAGTTTGTTGCACATATAGGGATGTGAGCTATTTTTATGTGTCTACCATAAAGGCAACTACAGTATTAATCAATGTGTCCATCTTATTCTAAATGCCCTGAAACACATAGGACAAGAAAAGTTCTTTCTGACACTCAGGTCTCACAGGCACATTCAGTTTAACACTTCTTTTGACTTCAGATTCTAGAAAATAAAAGATGAGTGCAAATGAGATCACCTACCTGTGTTCCCCTAACTGGGTCACGAAAACATTCCTCCTCCTGTTTTCCAGCTGCAGGGAATACCTAGAAGCCTCATCCCTTCCCATCTCCAGGGACTCCAGGTCACTCATGATCTTGGGAACCTAGCAGGCGACTTTCTCCACCTGCAATACCTCATGTATAAGGCACGTGCATTGCAGTGCCTCTCTCCTTCTGCAGAGGGCAAAGAGTTTGCATCAGACTTCTGACTACAGCGAAGTAATTAGAACTGCATTATTTAATGCACTGAAGATGCAGAGCCACCTATTCTCATAACTTCAGAATGTGTTGCAAAGCTCCACGCACAGGGGCGGGGGAATGGGAGGATTAGGGGAGGAGGTGAGTTTGCTGTTGCTACAGTTACCTTTCTATAGCCAGCCTCTTTCTGTGTTCCCCTAGCAACCCGCAGAGGACGCAGAGTAGAGTGGATCAGGGCCTCAATACAGGGAGAACATTTTCTCTAAGGGTGGATGGCCGGGTTTTGCTTGCCAAGGGAATAACAGCTAAATAGCTATGCACAGCACAGCAATCTCATTAACACACACAGTTTAACTGTATGCTACAGCAACTGGAAAAGGAAATCACTCCCCCTCCCTGACATCTGCCATAAAAGAGCCCAGTCCAGATACGCTGACATAAAGGAATAAAACATCTCTCCCACAAACAACTCCTGAGAGTCTTTAAGGATACAAAGACTAAAAACATAAGTTTGGTGAGATTTGTTTGAGCTTTTAGAAGCTGTTTAGCTTTCCTGTACCCTTTCCCACAGTCCCATCTCTTTGCAACATACCCAGTTTTAAAACCTCTCAAATTTCTAATGAGTGGATGCTGGCCTATGAGACTTGGGCACTGAAGCTCTTTCCACAGAGCAGGCTGTCACTGCGCAAGCTTGGGACCTCATTACCATCAGGGACCCCATCCTGGGGAACAGAGGACCTGTCCTCATGGCTTTTGGGGAGGGAGTTTTTGAGATGCTTAGAATGGGTCTCATCTGGGTGGTGATTTGCGTCATGAGGACATCTGTCAATTCACTAGATTGTGACCCTCCAAATCAAGATATGAAGGCCACACACAACTATCACTTAATACGTTTGGACAATATCAATTTTTGTTGGAGTCAAACCACCAACCTTTGTGATTAAAGGCTCCAGCTCCTATTTCCTTGATCCCTGGTAAGATACTTAAATCCTCTGACATGCCTGGCCTCTTCTTTTATTTTTGTAATCTGGTAATCACATAACAAAAAGTACAGAAAAATGTCAACAGACAATCACATGACTCAGTGTAGGCCATATATAGGTTACATTATTTTAAATTTAGGCATAGTTCTCAAAATCATTTGACAGAACCCTTGAGAGTCTCTCAAATATTTTTCTGGGTCCAAAGACACAGGGCTAAATCTTCAGCTGGAGTAAGTCAGAATAGTTGAATAGAAATTAATGGAGATAAGATCTTCAATCAACATAGGAATTGGCCTAATATTTCTGACACACACTTCTAACAATAAAGGGAGGCATTTTCCTATCCACTCCATGCACTTTACACCATGTAAGTGTATGGAGTGAAAAGTCAACTAAACGTATCTGGAGACAGATACTGATGAATTGTACCTGGGCAGGGCAATTCTCCACCATCAGAAATCTGACAGAGGTGGCTCTTGGGCCAGTTGCCATCCTACTGTGACTAGTCCATTGCCACTTTTAACTTGTGTTGGGGAGCTCAGGATCATGAAACTAACATCCTCCACTGCATCCAAGCAAAACTCAGGTGGGGTGAAGAATTTGTTCCAAAATCTGTGTATAGGGAATAGCCTAAAAGAGGAAATAAAAGAAAATACCTATTTTCTTCAAGTCAGTCACTTCACTAGGAAAAAGGATCCATTAACGGTTAGTGATCTATACCTATTTTGAATATTTATACATGTCATTTCTAGTGCCTCAAAAGAACACGTAAGTCGCATTTCCACTGGCTCTTTTCTGTGCACTCTGGAGACCAAAGTTGGCTTTGTTACATTAGTGCACCTCCATTAACTTCACAGGGGCTGCACAAATGTAACTGAAAGCAAAATTTGACCCTAATGGTCTGTAACACAGGTGCAAAACCCTGCAGTGCTGGACTGTTCTTTAACAGCAGCCCCCAAGCATGTGGGATGAGAAAAGGTTATAAAGGCAATGCTCATATCACATGATGGGGTTCAGTGTCCTCCAAAGGCTCATTGGGGTTCTGTTACATTGCAATGGGGTCACATACATCTCCCACACACGCCCCCTCACCTACTGTGTGTCTGCACTCTGTACTGGGTCTTCAGGGACTCAGCCAGAGGGCCTCAGGGCATGGACCACCCCTTCACATGCTTCTTTTTGGTTACCTGTTTTTTTTTTAAATTGAAAGCAAACAGTCTGTAGGTAAAATAAAAAACCTTCTGAGGAACAAGTCGAACAGGGCCTCTTTCCATTCCCTCTTTAATATCTTTTTATCTGCATCCCTATCTCTGGCTTCACTCCTCAGTCAGTCAAGTAGGGACTATCACAGTACTCTAGGTGAAACTGGCTCTCTGCCCCTTCTAGGCTTTCTCATATTCTCCTTGTTCTGATACAGAGTGGTACCCCAGGGATCCCTCACTCAGGGCCCTTGTAGAGCCAGCTGGTCACTACAGTTCAGCTCCCCTTCTGAAATGCCTCAAAGTCCAAGCCACTTTCCCAGTCTTTAGGAAGGGCGGCAACCCAGGCCCACCCTCTACTTTGGGTCCAGCCCTAAGATAGCAGCCAGCCAACACTTCCCCTTAACTACATTGTAATGGGAGAATGTGAAGCAAATAAGATGAAAGCCTAAATAATATTCTTGCTTTTTGACCTTGCTTTTAATCCAAATGGGCTAGGATGCAAATAAAAAGCCAAATGAGTGAGAGCACAAAGTTAAACTTGCCCCCTAACAGAGTAAAAGTTTTGCCTATCTGTAATGAGAGGAGATAAGGGAACAGGTTCAAGCAGGAGTTGCTGATCAAGCAGCTGGCATCTGGGTAGTGCAGGGCCTGGGGCAGTTGCCCTGCTCACCCCCTCTAAAGGATGGGCATGGCCAGGACTGGCACTAGCTGTTCTGGCGGCCAGAGTGAGCAGCCCCAAAGGCATCTTCCCCGACCTGGCCCTGATCTGGCCCAGGGCCCGATCTGGTCCCAGCCACTGCCGGCAGGTGGTGAGGAGCTGGATCTGGTCCCCTGATGCCTTCCAGCAGTGGCTGGGGATGGATCCGGCTCCTCACCACCCCAGGTGCCAAATTTTGGAGGGTGGGCGCAAAGCTGCGGCTGCCAGCCCTGTAGTGCCCTCCAAGATTCAGTGCCTGAGGCTTTGCCCCACTTGCCCTGCCCTAGTTATGGCTCTGGACGTGGCTGGAAGGGAGAAAGACAGTGACAAACAAATCAGTAACCCTGACTGAACATAACCTCTCTTCTGCTCCATGCCTCTCCTATGAGGTACAAAGGAGGTGATGTGAAAGTCCCCAGGCCCAGACCCTGGGTAGGGGGTCCTTCAGTATAATTAACCCTCCCAAAAGGAGGAGGGGGAGGTGAGGCTCCACTGACATAAGGAGTCACAGTCAGAGCAGGAAAGGAGTTCCCTCGTGTATAAAACTATGGCTGGGAGAGGAGGGAGTTCTGTGGGCGCCCAGGACTCGTTATAGGAAGGGAGACCCAAGTGGTGTGAAGGGCTGTTATTTTATATGTGCCTGTTTTGACTCCAATAGCCATAGAATCATAGGGTTGGAAGGGACCCCACGAGATCATCTAGTCCAACCCCCTGCCAAAAAAGCAGGACCACTCCCACCAGAACCATCACATTGCCTGCACACAAGACTGGCTCTGAACTATTGCCTTCTAGCAAACTGTGTCTGGGAACCAAGAGGAAAGCGATGGGAGAAAGCCCTAATATGCTGCATTACTGCTCTGACTCCCTAGGCCACTTCCCTATGGGCCCATCATATTCTTCACCTTTATGTCAGGGCCTCATCCTGGTTGAGTTCCAGTCACCAGCCCAGAGTGTCTCTGACTCCCACCAGTTTCTGCCTGCACTTCCGTGTCGCAGGTCCTGTAATTATCCCAGCCAGCCACACCATTCATATGCCTCCAGCTCCAGAAAAAAAAAAAAAAGCAACAGATCTCTAGATCAGTGTTTCCCAACCAATGTGCCATGGCACACAGGTGTGCCATCAGGCCTGAGCAGGTGTGCCACAAAATTTTTTGAAAAACTTCTCAGAGTTCTAGATTGGCTCATGAATATTCATAAGTTCATTTGGAAACTATATAGTGGTGTGCCTCAAAATAATTAAATGTGTCAAGGTGTGCCACAGCAGAGAAAAGGTTGGGAACCACTGCTCTAGATGGCTGGCCCTGCAGCTCTTCTTATACTAGCCCGCTGGTCACTGATTGGCTGCTCCCTGCAACTCCTTTCTGATTGGCTGTATTCCACATAGCCAATCTAGGCAGTTTGAGGGACATTCCAGTACCCTTTGCTTGGGCAGGATGCAGCAGGACTGGGTGACCTCAAGCTGGGGTCTCAAGGCCTAGTGCACCCCGTGGTATACATCTTTTGGGTTGCCTTTTTTCCCCCTTTAAATCAAAAGCAAACAGACATCATTATGAAATATTCAGCACACCTAAACACTGAACCAATAACCACAAACATTTTTATACCAATTTAAAAAGTGTAGAGATCATCTTCTTCTTACAACAAGAGTTTTGGTTCTGATCATAAGCTGCAAAATGAAAAATGTGGCTAAGGAGGTGCTGCTCTAATATTTGTGTATACCTGTTTCAGCTGCCTCACTGAGGCAATGTAAGGGCATTCATCTAACTCATGTTTGCAGGAAGTGAAGGTTGTCAAGAACATTCTTGGTTACAAAACACAGCCACAGATTTCCTCTACAGTTTGAAACAAAGTATTCAATGTTTGACTTCAAAATCATTTTATATATTATGCAATGGAGTGGTTCTCAGCCGGGAATATGATTATCCCTGGGAATATGCAGAGGTCTTCTGGGAGTACATTAACTCATCTAGATATCTGCCTAGTTTTTTTGCAGGCTACACAAAATGCACTAGCAAAGTCAGTACAAACTAAAATTTCATATATTTCATTACTTGCTTAAAATGCTCTATACTCTATACACTGAAATGTAAACACTATATTTATATTCCAATTGATTTATTTTATAATTATAAGATAGAAACGAGAAAGTCAGCAAATTTTCAACAGTAGTGTACTGTGATACTGTCATATTTTTATATCTGATTGTGTAAGCAGGTAGTTTTTAAGTGCATTGAAACTGGGGGGGGGGTCCACAAGACAAATCAGACTGGAAAGGTTGAGAATCACTGATGCGATGTGCATACAACATGTGATGAAACTGCCTTACTGCATGCGACCGTGTCTCCCTGTACTGGCTGGCCTCAGCAACTATAACATTCTGCTACTTGTTGCCACCTTCAGGAGCAGGCAGTTTATGGTTTTTGGTGCTAAAACTCCAAGGTGCAATCCTTGCTAGTGATCATAGTATGTTTGTATTCTGCAGTGAATTGGTATATAGACATTAGAAAGAAAATCCCAAAAACTTACTACTCGTTATAGCAGAGGTTGGCAACCTCTGTAAACCCCCATGGCAGCCCCTCCTCCTGAACCCTCCCTCTGCCTAGAAAACTTGCCACCAGGAGCAAATTCAGCAGCATCTCAGCTTACTGACTCCCTCCCCCCCGTCTATGTACAGCAGCTGTGGTGGAAGCTGAGGCGCCGATGGCAGGTCTTCTCGGCCCCTCCCAGTCTCAAAGAGCGGGTGCTGTTCTTGGGAGTGGGGGACCATGCACCTCCATTGACTGCCCCCAGTCCCCAAGAGTGGCACTGTGTTGTCAGCAGTGCCTCCACACAGTCCCTCCTGCTTCAAAGCAGCACTGCTGTCAGGGGCAGGGGGCGGTCAGCAGAGACGCCACAGAGAGCGGTGCTGCTCTCAGTGACAGTGATGCCTTAAGGCCAGCAGCAGGAGCAGCACTTCTGGGGCACCATATGCCACTCCAAATCGGCTAGCGTACCAGTCTTTGCACGCGTACTGGGAGTTGCTGACCCCTGAATCACAGGTTTTTTTGTACACTGTTTTAATGCTTAAGTAGATTAGTATCTACCAAATAGGTACAATATAGAAATATATAAAAGATCCTGGGACTGACATGGTAATGTGCTTCCACTGTGACCTTGAAGGATCCACTGTGCACTTGAGGCAAGCTTTTCTGCTGAAATGTCCAAAAGGTGTCCAACTTACGCTGTTGTGGTTTTTGTGGCAGGTGCATCTACCCATTGTTACCTGGACTGAGACCACCAAATTTCTCTCTCACAGGACACTATACTTCTGATCAGTGCCAGGCTGGGGCCTGGCATCCTAAAGAGCTCCTGTAGCCATTTTTTATCCTTGAAACAAAAACCATTCCATTCTCAGCAGCCACATGGACTTCATCCAGTACCACAGACTCCATCACCATATGGTCTGATGCCCTTATAATACTTCATGCTCTGTTGCCTTCACACATAAAATGTCACAAGCATCCACCATCCAGTAGCACTATTTGATGCCGAGCTTAGACTCATATTGAGATATCCCAGTGACGGATGCCTCGGAAAAGCAGTAAACAGATGTGCTGGAACAGCTTCATACACTATTGAAACCTAGCCTTCTTTGGGACAGAGCATAGCAGCCATTCTTTACCAGCTGTGCTGTATAACACAACTGGTTTTTAGTTAGTGAAGAAAAATGCACATAGCACACACTGCAGGGGAAATGCTGGCAGGCAGAATTTACTTCCCCAGATTGATTATCCCTTGATTGAAGTTTTATGAGAACTACATTAGGCTTCTGTCTAAGCTTCCAGTGGCAACTGACTTACTTATGTTGCCGTACAGCGGCATCTTTCCTGCACTGCATCAACTGGGAGATGTCCTCTAGTTAATGCAACTTTACTCCTTTTTGGGGAGGTGAATTAATGGCATTGACCATTAGCACTTCCAGGATTGACTGAGCAGATCTCCATAACTTGCTCTGTCAAACCCACTGCTTTGGTCTCGAAGGAGCCAGTGGCGTAGACATACCTGTTTTGCAGAAGTGCCAGGAGCTGCTCAATGGCCACCCACAAGTGGTCAGCAGTTTAAGCTTTCTTCCAAAGTTCCTAGGGCAGTTCTTCAGCTGGTGTAAATGATCACCGTTCCATTGATTTCAGTGAATTCAGGGCCAGATAAACCTTAGTACTTCTAAGAGCAAAGGCACCCTCAGCATGAAGCAGAGCCATTGGCTCAGTACTGACACAGAAGGAACAATTCCTAAGTACCAAGATGACAGGAGTAGGTGCCTTAAAGATAGCACAGATGGATGGTGGATAATAGCTGAGTGTCACCAAAACATGGAGCATCTATGGCCACCTATCCAAGCCCAGATAAAGAAGTCCTGACCTTGCTTGCCTGATGTGTTTGGACAGACAGTGGTCTGGTGGCAGCTCAAATGGAAAAAAAGACCCTGAGATGCAAATTGATGCTTCAGCTTTGTTGTATGTTTTTGTGCCTGTTTTGCTGTTGTCCATAGCATAGCTGAACAGATTTTCTCATTTGACTGGGGTTCAGCAAAACAAATGAGGAGTCCTGTGGCACTTTCAAAGACTAACAAATTTATTTATTGCAAAATCTTTCATGGAAGAAATCCCACTTCAGCAGACACTTTTCGTGAAACAACCCATTTTCAAGCATCTGATGAAATGGGTTAAATAAATTTGTTAGTCTTTAAAATTGCCACAGGACTCCTCGTTTGTTCTGTTTTTCAGTTTTCCAGGAGAGTTAAGAAGATTAAAATAAAACTAAAACAAAACTGGGAGCTAATTGTTTATTTGGGAAGCAGATTCTACTACCTCCAGCCATGCTGAATGGTATCTTACTCAGCTAGTCATGATGAAATTAAGGGAACCACGTGTGTAATAAGGTGCTATTTAGTGTGAGTAAGGATAGAAGAATCTGGCTATTTATAGAATAAGTGATAGGATTTAAACTAAACCAAGTTAAGGCCACTTCAATTTTGTCATTTCACACATGGATTTAATGCAGTTTAACTAATCCATTTAAATTCACACCTTTTTCTCAATGTCCCTAGCTAGACAAACACTCAAACAATTTCTCTGCTGGCCCTTTCTCCATACACAGTCATTCTACTGGTAGGCTTGGAGAAGTCAGCTGGAAGGCAGGCTTTTCTCGGAGCTCTTCTCCTTCCTTGCCTCCTCCAGAAGCACCTCCTTTCAAATGAACTCTGGCAGCCTTTATTCACATTGGTGTGGTCACGCATTAGTCACATAGTTACTTAGAGGTGACTGAGATGGCCCTATTCTCCTTGAGCAAAGCCATCTCCCCTTAAAGGGGCCAGGGCGCCTGGGAGAATGCATATACTTTTTAAAGAGTCCAGCTGTGAAAGAAATGATTATGTGATAATATTTAGCATTTATTCCAACAAGAGAGAATGAATTTATATGGGAAAGAAGAGGGGGGAGGTTATGTTTTCTCCAGTCTATTGATCAATCTTGTCCCTTTGCATATTTGTTTCACATTATTATACAGTCTGTTGATCATTGCAGTGGATAGAATCCAGAAGCCTGCCAAATTATGAGCTAAGCATATGGTTATTTTTAACTAACTTAAACTTTACACATTCCCATGGCCCGTTGTGCAACTGACACACACTGGTGTCAGGTGACATTCTGTCCAGACACTCAATGCTAAATTTAACATCTCTTGACAGATATAAGGCAAACAATTAAATGTCAGCCCTGCAAAACAAACCTGTTGCATTATGGCTTGCATTTAGACGAGTAATAAAATCCTTCTCTCCTTCTTATTCATAAACAAAGCAGTTGGCGCAGATTGTCTAAGCTTTCTCAGTGGTTGTGATAGACCAGGCTTTAACTGATGGAATTAGATATGTTTCAATTTGGTTATACAGCAAAGTAAATAGAGATGACAGTGCATTGCTCTTTAGCATATTCTGTCTCTCTTCTTTTTTAGTTTTCTGCACTATAATATGAGAGTGCCTGTCAGAAGTGCATTAAGTGACATGACTATGCATCTGTGCCATGTGGTCCTCTTTTCCTTCTCTCTTCTTCTCCCCATAATATCATACTTACAGAGAAAGCACAACTTGGCACTCAGTTGGGCTCCAGTCCAACAAAGCCCTTAAGTATATACTAAATCTAAATATGTGAATAGTTAAAATTGAAGTCCATTAAGCTACAGACATGCTTAAGGTTAAGCACACATGCATCAGCTCTGCTGGACTGGGGTTTTAGGTGGATACATCGCCTATTGATGTCAGAAAAAAAAAAATTCTGACCTGCATTTTAAGGAGCATAGATCTGGAATGCAGCAGACCTATTTTCATTGATGGAAGGGGAGGGCAAGATTGACAGTAAAAGAGTCACACACAGTCCTACTGTACACAGCGAATGGAATAGCTGAAAAGAGTGCTTCCAAGTCATAACCCTAATGGAGACATCCTATAAAATTATTTATCAAGTGAGCGCTCATGGGAGAAAAAGGATTTTCTCCCAAGAAAGCTCATGCAATAAATAATTTTGTTAGTCTTTAAAAGTGCCACCAGACTGCTTGTTTGTTTTGCTGAACTAGACTAACAGGGCTATCCCTTTGTTTCTTGACTGAGACTGAGATCCCTTGCTTCATTTTCACAACAAAATTCTGCCACACTGTTAAACTGTAAGCTTGCAATTCCAACTGTTTTCAATATCCCACAGGTATTTCACAGTTTGTGTTTAAAAGACTACTGCAAGGATCACTTGTTAATCTGCCCCAAAATAGCCCCAAGGTAATCACTAACAGGGATATGATCCACTAAGGACCAGGGTAAGTTCCCTTTCCCACCACTCAGTATGTACCATTGGGGATACATCTCTCTTTATAAGCTCAAAGGTATCCCTACATTTTGGCTCTAGGACATCTGAAAACTCACACTGTAGGGTCAGTTGCCCTATCTCTTTATGGAAAAGTGTTATAAAAATTGAGAGGGTAAACCAACAGAATTCTAGAGAAATTCTACATAAATCTCTCAGGCTGTGTTCAGATGTGAGTTTTATTTCGAAACAGCCATTGTTTTGAAATAAAATTTCTCATGTCCACACCTAGCAGGAAATAGAAATAGCTGTTGTTTCAAAATGGTTGTTTTGAAACAACGGTGTTCAGACACGTTGTCTCGAAACAACATGTCCGAACGGCCTTATTTCAAAATAACCATTTCGAAATAACAGCCGTTTCGAAAGCAGGCTTTCCCTTATTCGAATTAACTTATTTCAAAAGAAGGATTTTATTTCAAAATGAGTTATTTTGAAATGGGTTATTTCGAAATAACAGTTACCGTGTAGACATACCCTCAGAGAACTATAACATTTAATATGAACTGAAACTGTCTGTTGGATTTTAAACCAGTCTATGAAGTTGAATAGAGAAGCAAGTCTCTACTACACATTCCACAGACTAATTAAAATTTTCTATAGAAAAAGCATCACCACATTCTGTAGAATGGCTTACTTAAGGCAGTGATTCCAAAAATAGTGGGTTTGGCCACTACATTTGCTTTAAGCAGAAGAATGAAATGGAGCATATTATGCTCATTCTTCATCTTGTCCTTCCCTCCAGTGCTTTTCAGTGTGCAGCTAACCAAATCTATTTTTTTTTCCTATTTCTGAAAGGTCAAGAAAAAGAACAAACCTTTAAAATCTTGCTAAATCTCATTATAAAAAAGGGATGATATTTGCCCAACAAAGAATAATGGAAGGCGATGTTTACTCCCGAAAAGGAACATGTCTTTGTTTACATTGTCACAGAGGTTTTATTCATTGTGCATTATAATTACATTTCACCTGTACTGTATTCCCTTTCCATTTAGAGTTTGTGTACTTGTCTTTATGATGATATTTGCAGAGGGAGGCTGAGACTGTAATAACTGCAGGTTGCTCCAAGGTTTATTGGTTATTAGGACCAGCCTGAGTGAGCAAGCAGTTAAAATGGTGCTGAAAAGCTCAGATATTTGTTGTTCCCCTTGGTGCCAATGTATTATCTATCTCCAAAGAAGTGAGGACTCCCTCTGGACTGCAACTGAAGTGCAGAAAGCAATACCTACGCAAAAGTGGGTCTAGCGCATTCAACCACTATGCCGAACCACCGAGCCACTCACACTGGTATAAATTAGAAGTCATTCAATTCAAATTATAGGATTTACACCAATTTCAAATTAGTGTGAGAGGAGACTCACATCTTTAAACAGATAGTTTGAGTGTAGCAAGGCAAAATTTTTCACTCCAAACTATTTTTGGCAAAAACAAGCAAGCAAAAAGTGCAAATTTGGCAACACCAAGACAAACTCATATCAGTTTTACCAAATTGCTTCTGTTGAAAAAAAGACTTCTGAAAAAGTTATCAAAAAGTTTCATTCTGACATTTTGTAAATAAAACATTTTTATTTTTTCATTCAAAACTACTCTTGTTTCTAAATTAAAAAGAAACCAATTAAATGTTTTAGATCAAAATAAAACATTTCCATTTTGCCAATACAAAACACTGCAACCTGAAATGAAGCGTTTCTTCAATTTTTTTGGAATTGTCATTGAACTAAAAATTCACCAGCTCTAATTATGAGCTGTCTGGAAGAACTGGTGAAGTTGGAAAGACTGAATGACACCACCGCCTCAGAGCCTTAGCTAGCAGAGCCACCAAGAAATAAAGTTTGCAGTAGACCTCACACCTTAGGGATTACCCACACTGGCAAATTTGATATCACACAACTTTTTCATTAAAAGTAGCATAGACTTTAAGGCCAGAATGTACCACCAGATTGTTTAGTCTGACCTCCTGTATATCACAGGTCCCAACCTAATCCAGCACCTACGCACTAAAATGCTGCTGGCTCACTGCCATCATGTAAGCATGATCGAAGCATGCATTTCTCAGCCCATCCTTGCTTGCAAAGGGAATTGAAACCCTCTTTATCTATGGAAATTCTTGTCTTCTTGCTAGTTGGGTAGAGTTTTAGTACCGCTATGGAGGTAATAGTGTGAGAAAGAGATACTGAAAATGTTGTACAGCTGTGCAAGCTGAGTTCTATTCTTAGATCTGATGGAGTCCTTCTGTGGCTCTGACCTTCACATTCTGCCTTCACTTCTCCAGCTACAATATGGAACTAATAAGAGTCTTCTTCCCTGTTAGAATTTATAAGTGCAAAGAACTGCATAAACATTGAACATATCTGTTTCTCCTCTTTCAGAACTGTACTTCAATATATTTTACTTGTTGTCATTTTTTACTAATATAACTAAATCTGAACATTGAAATGCACAATGTAAACAACATTTTTAAATTAAGACTTTGGTTACAAGATGTGTAAGACAAGAGTATGGTGTGTAAGACAAGAATCTTAAAAAGAAGGCAGATATTTGCCTGATGATATAAAATAAAAAAAATCTAAAACAAAATGTAGGTCTATTGAAAATCATTTTTCTTTTCTTTGGTAGGCACCAGGGTTGTTGGTTGAGTATAGGGTGACAGAGATGCATTTGATTTTGTTGTTAAGTATGTGCAATGGTAGTGAAATAGAGCAGGCACACCGAATGTAAATTAATGGGAGAGTCCTATTCCACATTGATTTCTATGGGAGCTGTGACTGACATCAGATGGGGCAAGAATTGGCACCAGATGCTGAGCAAGACAATTGTGAAGTGTGAGTGTATGTATTTGCATATTTACCCAATGAACTACAACACCCATAATGCACTGAACCAAAAGACTAAGCAAAGGCTTAGAATTGCTCTGTGTTTCCTGTGAACAGTCTCAAATTCCAGGTAACCACTGAATAGAATATCACCATGGATTATGGCGGACACGGTATTGTGGTAAATGCTCTGATTTAATCTGTCATAAAATATTCAGGTGAAAGAGAAAACCTAATAAACAGCTGCTCTGCAAATGCATAATGTAAGAGCTCCTGCTAGCTAGATCGTCTGGCATCTCATATTCCTGGTCTCTTTTCAGCACCAACTTTCTGCATATGCCACAGCAGTGGTTCTCAACTGATGTGGTGGGACACATTACTGTGTCGCTTTCCATAAGGGTGTCGTGGAAAGCCCAGGGAGCTGACTGAATTTGGCCTCGGTGGGGTGGGCTGGTGGGACATGCTGCCATGTATGTTGCGACCCACAGAAGGTTGACAACCACTGTGCTAGAGAACTACCATATTTCAATGGTGGGCTGAAATGAACAGGTTAGATTACCTCTTGGAATTGTAGTATTCCTCAGGGACAGATAGTCTGTTGTATCTATTCCATATCTTTTTGCTTTCTCAGTGATGCCTGAACTCATCTGATCCAGCCTTCTGGGTATAGTGGAGTTTAGGTATCCTTAATACCAGTGCCCTAGTGAAAGAGAACAGGACATGATGTGTTCATACTCATTTACACAGGAAGATTTTTTATCAGGGGACAGTAAATATATCTTATTTGCTGACTGTATTAAATAAGTTGGAAAAAAATATTGTCTAATCTGGTTGGGTTGTAAGCACGAATTTGGTTTCTGCACCAGTCTTAGCCGCATCCTGATGAGAAGCCAAGCCCAAGGGAACTGATTAGTTACAACAAGGGGAAGATGAGCTTGCAAGCAAATCTAAAGTTGAAGACAAGGTTAAAGCTGCATTTAGAAACTACTGCTGGTTACTTTTGAGGAAGTAAGAAAAGGAACCTGCTTTTTTATGTAGCTGGTTTTCACATGGTCTCTTCCTCTTTCCTCAAACTCAGCTCTCCCTTTGTGCACCCCATTCATGAGCCCCTAATCTACTTACCTCAGCCAGCATGAGCTGGCTAATTACATTGTTTCTCTGAGTAGAGAGAAAACAAACAAATAGTAATGTACAGCATCTGAGTCTGAAAGCAATCCCAGAAAATGACATGGCTTTATGTATTTATTTTTGCTGGTGACATTCTGTAATCTTTTGGAAGTGTTCTGATATTAAGTATTAAATCAGATGCACAACTGCATGTGTGCTTGGGAAAAGTATTAATGAGTCTTCTAGAATCATGATTAATACTATGCTTTGAATGCGTTTTCATAGATCTACAGCTTTGTTTCTATTGGCATACTGGGCTGCATCAAAAGAAGTATTACCAGCAGATCAAGGGATGTGATCATTCCCCTCTATTCTGCACTGGTGAGGCCACATCTAGAATACTGTGTTCAGTTTTGGGCTCCCCACTACAAAAAGGACAGGGACATGCTAGAGAGAGTTCAGAGGAGGGCAACCAAAATGATTAAAGGGCTGGAGCACAAGCCCTATGAGGAAAGACTGAAAGCATTAGGCTTATTTAGTCTGCAGAAGAGAAGATTGAGGTTTAGTGGGAGTGGTCCTGCCTCTGGCAGGGGGTTGGACTAGATGACCTGTGAGGTCCCTTCCAACCCTATGATTCTATGAAATATAAATGCATTGTATTTCTATATATTCATACTTCTGCAACTAATATTTTGAACTTCTGAAGCCGTCTGATCCAAGGATACTGAAGCACTTTGTGAATATCAGTTAATTTTGACTTGTTTATGTAACCTTACTCGCTTGAACAGTTTTTTCCTGGACAAATACTGGCTTTACATCAGTGACATCTCAGGACTGAGCCCTAGACACCACTGTGAGATAAGTGTAATTAGTTCCATTTTGCAAGTGAAGAAACTGAGGCAAAGAGCTGTTACATGGCATTCACACGGCCTCAGTGAGAGTCAGTGGTATTTGGGAGAAAACCCACATCTCCTGATGCCTCGTCCTGAGCTTTAATTGTAAAATCATGCTTTGTTGCAGGAAAATTCTCAGGAACTACCATAAGTGGTCAGTCAAGTCATCCACATACTCCAGTATCCTGTCTTCAGCAATCATTTATACTGGATCCTTCTAAGTAAAGCAAGTGTCCTTTATACCAGGAGTGTCAAACACATTTGCTATGGCAGGCCAGATTTGACTTAAATGTAATTCAGGTGGGCTGTATACCATAAATCAAAATATTACGGCACTCTTGCGGCATCATAGAGCACAGTATATGTGAGACTTCTCTTCCACACAGCCCCCCCCCCCTTAGGGAAAGAGTATGGTGTCATGGAGCACAGTCTTGCATAGCCAGTGCTCTGCGATGTCAAAAGACTTGACATTCTTGTGGCATTGTAGAGCTCTGGCGCGTGCGCGCACACACACACACACACACACTGTCTCCCTCTGTCTTTGCTAGGGATAAAGTGTGCTCTTGCAGAGCATTGTCACGAGCCAGATGGTAGAAGTTCAGGGCCACAAGTTTGCAAGTTCCCCCTGGTTTACACAGTTGTGACTATCACCTGCTCAGGCTGCAGGGTTCTTTCATTTATGAATATTTATCCAGGATGCAAAACTGAGAACTTCTGTAATTCTAGTGCAGTGTCTCTCAACCTTTAATGGACCAGAGAACACCTAGAAATATTAATTACTTTACACAGAACACCTGATGAAATCTTTCTTAAAAAAATTGTATATACCAGCTTATAACATTCATAATATCTGAGCAGGGATTAAAGCAGGGCCGGTTCTACTGTCAAGCAAGAGACAGACATGGCTTCAGGTGACAGTTCTTAGGGGCGCCTAGCCCCCCTGAAGATCAGGTTGGCTCCTGCCCCTTCAATTCCTTCCTAGCAGCTCAGGCACTGTTAGTCAACCTGCAGCTTAAGCCATGTGGGCAGAGTGCACTTTAAATCCCTCTGCAGGCAGACGCTGGAGATTTATGCACTTTGGAAAGCCATTTTCAACCTCCATGAATGAGTTGGGAGGGGCGCCACAACCCCTTGAGCCGGCCCTGGGTTAAAGTAAGCCAGAATGGCCCAGAACGCCATACTGGGGCTCACTATTTTTAGGGGATCAGTGTTCCAGGCCCCCTAAAAATAGAAAATGGTGTTGGAACGCTGAGTTCTGGGGCCCACCATTGAAAAATGGTGGGACCCGGAATGCAGTGTTCCAGTTCTATTTTCTATTTTTAGGGGGCCTGCATGCTAGGCTCCTAAAAATAGCAGGCCCTGGGACAGTGTTCTGCTGCATTCCAGCAGGCAGGGGAAGGGGGCAAGCTCCCCTGACCATGCACAGGCTGCAGAGTTTCCCCACCCAAAACACTGCCCATGAGTACGGGGGTGGCCCGGCTTGCACTGGCGGGGGAATATTGGGGTACCTGAGCTGGAGGTAGATTTTGGGGGCAGGTATTGGGGGAGGGGGGTGAATATTGGAGGCAGGGGATAGATTTTGGGGACAGGGGAGTGGGTGTTGGGGGTGGCTACTGGGGGCTGGGGTGGATTTTGGGGACAGGGGAATGGATATTGGGGGCAGTAGCTGGGGTGCTTGAAGGGGCCCAGATGGGGGGGGCAGAGGGCCTGCCCAATTAAGAGGGTTCTAGGGCCCACCGAATTATACTTTAATGCCTGTATCTGAGTACTATACATTCTTGCAAAAAAGATTCAGGAAACCAAATTAAATACAATTTTACAAATGTAACATGCATTTGTTTCTAAAAACTGAGGTGTACCTGGAAGTTTTGCCGTAGATGATGCATTTTAAATCTCTCAGGCACATACTGACTCCCCCCATGGCGAAGAGCTGGGGTCAGTTGCAGAACACCTTCACTACATCTGTGGAGCACAAGTGTTCCTTGGTGTTTGCAGGTAACAGGAGCCTAACAGGAAAACCTAAATGCTACATTTAAAAAAAATGTAAAGGTCAAGATAAAGATAAATAAATTTTAAGTAGTATTCAAATACATTTTCAAAGTCATTGTTCCTACCACCGTTGTGCAAGAAGGGGTTCTCTGATGAAATACTAACAGCTGCCAGTTTTTGCCCTTCTCCTAGGCGATGGATCTATGCGTCCTACTGCCCAGTCCCTCATGAACCCTGCTGGGAGGAAGCTAACTGTTCTTGCCAATCATGGCATTGGGCTACAAACTCCACAGGTCCCTTGGGATCTGTATGGATCAAAGGGAATTATTGGGAGTCCACAAGCACACGTTGGGAGGGTCTGTACCCTTGTGAGTTGTGGGTCCTCCTTCCTGCATGTCCCTTCCTCATGTGGGATCTTGGGGCCAGAACTGGGGGGCCCACCCTATACCATTTCCTAATTAAATGCTTAATGCGGCAAGGTACTGAGAACTCTGGCCAGCCCCCAACCCAGCACAACATTCTGGCACTACCTTGAAAAAGTGTATGAATAATTTTGTTGAACGCAGTAGGATTCCACACAGCCCTGTGCATCTGATGGCAGGGTCAGAGCCTAAGAAACAAGCAGAAGGGGAGCCTTCCAGGAGTAAAGAAAAGGAGAGGAAAAAGCTCTACAAATTAAATGAACATTACTTGTATTTTTTCAAAACCCTCAGAAAAGGTTTTAGGCTCTGTTTAAAAAGTGTAGAAGGGACTGCTTAGGTAATCATCAGAGGTGCACAAGGTTCACAACATTGCAGCAATTGCACCTTTGACTGCCAGCTTAAGTGGTGGGATACAAGGCTTAATCTGTAATGAAAGAGAGGCAAGATCTCAAGCAATTAGGTGTGAACAATTTTTTTATATTCATAGCTGATTCAGCAAGCCCAAAGGTCTGGGGTTATGAACTGCCAAGCCTTGAAGTGCCCTCACCCAAATCAATCACTAATGGAATACCTTAAGTGTAGACTGAAAAAGAAAAAAAAGTGATCTAACAGCATGCAATCATAAAGAAGAGCACATTCACCAGCCAGCTTAAAGGGAGGGTGCATGACATGATGGCCATCCATGTCACAGTTGAGCAAACCAGTCAAGGAAAAGGAACAAGGAAGGGACAACTGATGCAGAAGGGATCTAAAAAGGAACAGGTGGACAAAAAGTAACTGGATAGATGAAGCAATAATACTATGTTGGTTCCATCTGAGACCACCTTACTGAGCATCAACATATTGAGTATTTCTGATCCGGCACCATAAATACCCACCAGGCTGAAGGCACAACAAGGTGTTCTCAGCAGAAAAGGGTCACCCACCATGAGTTTGTCCTCCAGTTCATTAAGAGAGCCAGCTTGGTAAGTGCTGGAAGAAGGAATGTTGGTATCAGCCGATTTCACATCATGCCTTTTCTTCACAGTTGTTGAAACTGGGCATCTTCTGAACAAATGACTATTAAACCTCCTGCATCTCAGGCAAGTAATATTTTAATTCTTCCAGCAAATCTACCCATGTTAATTCATTTATATGCAACCTACAGCCCTAGAACTGCCCTTTGCAACACAGTGGGGCATTGTGATGTTTTTACCTTAGTTTCCCCTCAGTCTTCCACAATTCCACTCAACTACCAATGCCTTCCAGGCTACTTCAGTGACACAGCCACCTTTAAGTGACATTTACTCCCACATCTTCTGGGATACCAATGTCCTCAGGCCTTACGTTCAGGCCTGAAAATGTTTCTTCCTCTTCTGTATTAAGGTATACCACGTTGCTCCTTCCTCTCGGCTGCAGTGGTCTTCTAGGGTCTGTGGCCAGGCCTCTTCTTTCTCCCCACATCGCTCCAGGTGTCCACAATAATCCCAGGCACACTCTAGCCCTCTCATTTGCCTCTAGCTCTAGGCTTACTTAGCTTCCTTCCCGAGGCTCTTACCACAAGAAACCCAACAGCCAGACCTGTTTTCCCTCAGGTCTTTCAGTGAAGCAATTCCCTCTAGATTTCTTCTTCAGTCAGTCCTCAGCTACAAACACTCAGTCTATGCTCCACCCCAGTCAATCTTCTATTGCTGAGCTTTCATCTTTTTAAGTCCTGTGTCCTGCCCAGGGGTGGCAAGTAGGGCTAATTGAATGAGGCTGACTTACCTTAAAGGGGCAGGTCACCCTGTCACCCAGGCCTACCTATTTTCAGTTCACCTACTCTTCTTTTAGACTTCCCCCAGATTAATATTGTCTATCCTTGACTGATTTGCTTTGAAGGCCAGGTGTGAGGTGCATAGCTACCATGGCATGTACACTAGCTTTAACCTGCCTGGGCAATGGTCTTCCCTTCATGTTCACATCCCATTTACAGCAGTTCTTTCTCTGGAGTCAATGTTTAAGGACTACTATTTGGGATTGTTTCATAAGTGCTTTTGTCATATCCTGGAAGTTCAAAAGACTCAGGCTCCAAAAAATTGTAGGAGCCTTTAAATTTGTTAAACACTAAATGCAGCCAGCACCCACTGTCATGTTTGCCCTGTGCTATTTATGCAGCCTCAGCTGCAGAAAAAACAGGTATGGTAGAAAATCTGCCTCTGTCTTTCTCCAAAACTAAATGAAACTTTCCAGGACCACATCCTTTATATCAAAATTATATTGCAATTCTTTTTTCCTTTAAGTTCCACAAACATATCCATATATGGTCTACTTTTCAAGGACAATAAATAATGATGTAACAGAAAGGTCAACCTTATGTCAGTTAGCTACAGGATGCTTGATGAAGTGAAGTTGTACAAATTAAAGCAACACAGAGGAACTTTAGGATGGATAAAAGTTTCTCCAGTGCATCTTCAAACAGGAAATCTGAGATTCAGAACAACTTATATTTTGGCTGGTAACCGTTGATCATGGGGTGATCCAGAAATAAACTACAGGCTTCAAAGAGAGAGCATTTCAAAGCTGCCCTGCAGTAGATCAGCACACCCAGGGAAAGAAGAGAGATGAAAACTAACAGGGATTTTCTTCACTGAGACTTACTTAAGGAAAGAACTCTTTGCAGCATTATTGTTTTGTTTCAGAAATCGTCAGGTAATGCAAATAAATGTGCATGGTTTAAATTTACTTATCTTATGCTGACCCAACTAACCTGTTATGGTTTGTGCAAATATGTACTCCTATAATATTTTGTAAACTAACCAAGTCTTTTTTAAAAAGACTCATCAGTTAAATTTAATTTGGAAACACTTGGGAAGAACCATAACTGTACTGTTTATTTACTTTTCCTTTACATGGAGAACGTGCATTTGGAATGTTTGTGTGTCTTGTTTCTAAAGCAATACATGGGAAAATAGTAGCTGACTGATGTTGTATTCAAGCTATTTAAGATACTGTAAAGTGGCTGAAGTGTACCACGTATAAACTAGCAAAATGATATTAGCAAATGGTTCCCTTCCTTTATATCGCTGAAGTTGTTCCTGCAGTTAACTCTATTCTGATGGATACAAGTTGGTAGGAAATAAACCCTTTGCATCAAAGACTTTGTGCAGAATCATGATTTGAGGGCATTGTGCAGTATGCCAAGCTTACTTCATAAACAGTTAGACACGTTCTGACAGCTGGGGCTAGAATGGATTTGTTTACTTGGAACGTACCATCTGGAAACCTATAGTTGCTTTATTCAGCATCATGTTATAACTTGACTGGCTTGCATCAACCGTTATTGCAAAAAATATATTTGGCGGCGGCTGCTGCTGCTGCTGCTGCTGCTGCTGCTGCCCTACATGATTTGTTGTTCATCTATATATGGTAGTTCTGAATGTTTTCAAATGGAAAATCTTGTCTTTGTTTAAAAAACCCATCATAGTCTCAGCAGTAAACAGCCATAATTTGCTTGGGTGATTGCAGAGGTTTGACTGACAACTGAGCGAAAAAAAAAATTGCCAGATCATCAGCTGTTATAAATCATGGCTCCATAGACATCAACCTTATCTGAAAACCTAGTTCAAAAGGTGGAGACCTACAAGTAGAAGTTGTGACCTTGACCCTGCAGAGACTGAAGCACATATGTAACTGCACATACAAGCTGTCCTGGTGGCTTCATATGTAAAGTTAAGTGCATATGGAAATGTTTGCTGAATCAGGACCTTAAAAACTTAGAGGAAAAGAAACAGTGAAACAAGCAAATCCTCTTTAACTCTTTCATTTGGACTTTCTTCATTTTGTTGCTGCTGCTACTGTTGTGATCTGTGTCATTTAATGCATCATACCCAACAAAAACTGAAGGTCTATATCTACCTACACGGTGAGCAGGGCGAGATCAAAGATAAAGCACAATCCCCGGTGCTGGTCGTTTAATGAGCTCTTCATTGTCTTTGACCTTTTATCACCTTTCCTAATGGGAAGCAATGATGCTGCTTTAATAAAACTATTGAACAGGGGACTGGCAACCTTTATGCATTATGTTCTCTGGGAAGTGCACTCAATAGACCCTGTTGTTTCCTATGAATTGTTATATTTAGTCACTAATTGTACTGAATCAGGGTTCTAAAAGTTAATGACAAACTTTTTATTCCTTTAAATATTAGTATTCTAAATTATTATAATATTATAATATTATATATTATATAATATTATCAATTATTATTATATTATTACATATTATTTATTCATATAGTTAGTGGTTAGAGCACCCACTTAGGAATCAGGGGTCCATTTTGCTAGTCATTGCATGAGCGCCACGTGTGCACGCGCGCGGGTCTTGGCTCCAAAGACCATACAATCCTATAATAATAATGCAACTACAAATGTCCATGGCTTTTACCATAGAGACAGGTGGTGAATTTTTACACTCATGCTAACCAGTTACTCACATGAGTAGCAACATTGATTTCGATGCAGCTATTCCTGTGTAACTCCTCATTCATGCAAGAAAAGAAGTCAAGGCCTGGCTTATAATGTTAGCACTTCATTTTTTACCATGTATTTCAGTCATTGTATAGGCCTACTGTATCAATGTACATTACGGGTCTGATCGTTTGTGCATTACTTACACAAAGTGTCACTAAACTCAAGTCAATGAAAAGAAGAAGACCTTTTAGCATGTGAGATCTTTGTCTGTGCCAATAGTGTAGGAGCAGGCCCTATGTGGAGATGGGTATGAATTCAAACCCAAGAGATCTTGTTAGACCAAGATGTTACATTATAGCTCAGTCAGCAAAATGGTGGACTGCAAGGAGAGGTGAGTAACAAAGTGATTTAGAACTGATGGCAAAAGGGTTTTGGTAATGAACAGTGATGGGCAAAGTGCATCAGTGTTCAGTTTCTGGTCCTATCAACCACAATAGTTTTAGCCTGTGTTTGAGGAGAAGCTTTTGTGAAATACCAGTATTGTCTTGGAATTCAGGGAACATTCATAAGTTGAGATCCAAATAAAATGAAGACATTTTTCATAGTTTATACATTATTTTTAAGCCTTCAAACAAGATTAATTTTCAGTGTGAAGCAACAGTGTGAGTTGGTTTTTATGTTAAATAAATTGCTTCAACCATACTTAGTCATAAAGAGTTTTCATGACTCTAATTTCCCTTGCAGTGGCTGAGGAATATTCATTCTTACCTCAACAAGCTTAGTTCAGATGCCCAATACACCTCAGGCTCTTCTGCAGTCTCAAACTGGAGAAGTTTTGTTTTCTATCTTTCTTGGATTCTTGTTTATTTACATTTCAGGAGAAGGGTATTTCTAGGAAGGATTTGGATGAAGGCAGTCATTTGCTGGTGCACAAAACTGAGAGACTGTTTTAAGCATAAGGTACTGCAAGGAAGAAAGCTTGTGGGGGGAGGCGGCGCATGATTTTCAAAACTCAAAGTTAGGCATGTTTGCAATTCCAGATGCTTGCTGAGGTACCTACATAAGTAGCCTAACTTGAGGCACCCGTTTCTGAAAGCTTTGGCCACAGACAAGAGCATGAGAAGGATGCAGTGAGGACAGCTGAGGGAAGGCATGGACCGTCTGAGCAATAGGAGCCAGAAGAGAAGGAGGCAGAAGAGATACCAAAAGGGAATTACACAGAGTGGAGTTATGTGGGGCTTCTTGGGCCAAACCCTGCTCTCTATGCTGTAGGCACAGAGGGCCCTTGACACAGCTGAACTGGCACGATGCAAGTCCATGCAGGAGCTTGTGCACATTCTTTTGTTTGACAGCTAACTCTGGTAGACATCAGGCGGTGTTTGGTGCAGGGTCTGACTGAGAGATCCAATGAAATGTAAGTTCTCACAAAAGAAGTTTTCTTAGGGTGATGTGGAACCCATTCTAATGCTTATGCTGGCGTTGAATGGGAAAAAGGATTCCTCCCCACCTCTGCCTCTGAAGGGCCCCAGCATCTTAGCCAAGTTTCTTAGATCTGGGCCATGATGACTTTGGAAATGTTCACTATTAGTTATTTGTTTAGAAAGACAATATAACTTGCATCTAGTGACACAGGATGGAAACACTTCTTTGTGTGGCTATGGTGACACCTCTGTTTAGTGCATTGTCAGCTCTGGATGTACATGAAAATGAAGGCTTTGAGTTAATCTCTGGACTTTGTTTAATGAGGAATGATAATGTGGACAGCTTTCTGTCTGAAAATCCCTAGAAATCAGTAATTTGGCTTTGGCTCTCTCGATCCTTGGTCCTCCCAGTTAGACAAAAAAACACTATTTACCATAAGAAAACCAAGCTCTCTATTTCGGGCCCCTTATCATTTCTTTTTGCAGGGTGAGTCAACAGTTGGAGCTGCAGCCAACGTTGTTTTTCTGTGCTCAATGGGACTCGTGTCATAATATTTAGATAAGCAGAGAGCACCAACATAGATTTGAGGATTTTTTGCAAGTGGGTGGGATTGCTTATCACAGTGGTTCCCAGCCTGTGACTCAGGAGCCAAAAGTGGCTCACGGGGGCTTTCAAAGTGGCTCATGGATCCCCTCCACCTGGGTGCAAGGAACCATTGTCTAGGACCTAGGTGGAGCTCATTTCCATGGTGCTAAAAGACAGGTGCAGACTCCTTGCTGCAGAGAAGGGGATGGGAGATCAGCACTCCCCAACCCCTGGCTGTAGTAGGGAGCTCAGCAAAGTGCTCCACTTGGCTCCCTAGGTGCTGGGGTCCTCGTTGGAGCCAGATGGAGGAGAGTGCTGATCTTTTGTCTCCCTGGATGCAAAAGGGAGCCTCTGCCTTGGGGTCCAGATGGAGTGCACATGGCTACAGGATGCTTGTGGTTTCCCTCCTGCAGCCAGGGAGACAGATCAGCAGGGAGACAGATTGCTTTTCTGGGGTGGGGACAGCTGGTAGAGGCTGGTGGTCCTTCAAGATTGTAAAAATGAGGTCTGTGGCTCTCAGTTCAAAAAGGTTGGGAACCACTGGCTTATCACACACAGAAGCTGTCCCAAAATTCATGATATTTTCCCTCATTACAGGTTAGGAAATAAATCATCATGAACCTATATTTCCTCCCTGAAGGTGATGAAACAAAAGAAAAAGGGGGAGGCACATGCTAAGAAATTACCTTTGCATCTAGCTTGTATGAGGCTTTCTAGCACAGAAAACTCCATCCACCTACATTGACACGTGTTGTCAGGCAATGTGGTCTCCATACATCCACAGTACACAGACACCAATCTCCAAGCAAGTACAATGGGTGTTGGAGTATAAAACAGTCAAACAACATGCTAGGAGTCCAGCCAGCCAAGCAGCAAAGACAGCCGTTGGGGGAAGGTCTATGTCATGGTGCTTGGTTTGTCCATGGCACTAGTGTCAAAGCATGGATAGGCAGCAGCGTGGCTAGAAGGGAGGAAGGCCCACATGGCTCTTTTCCTGGAGCTGTCAGTGGTTTGGTGGGTTGGCATAGATGCTTTGGATGTGCAGGGGGTCATCGCACTGAGCTAAAGCTGTTGCTGCATGTCAGCTATCACTGAAGACTATAATCAGATACTAGTCTTGTGATATCCGGCTGGTTGTGGACCCCTCAGTCTGGACCCCTGGCTGATGGTCTCTGGGGAATAGCTCAAATAGCACCCCCTAGTGTCTAGTGCCTTCCACATCTTTAAGTCCCTTTCAGGGCAAGCCAGCCCTCCAATTGGGCCACAATCCAATTATCCAGCTTAGTTCCAGTCCTGGTGAAGCACTTGCGTGCAGTGGCTGCTTCTGGTCCTTGGCTGCTCACCAGCAGTCCAGGGGAAGGACCAAGGCCCACCCATTCTCCAGGCCCCAACCCAGAAACCCTATATGCCTCACACCAGGCATCACCTCAACCCCCAATCCTACAAGCTCCCTTGGACCACTTTCTTACAGCTCCTATACTTTCTTCCACCTCTTCCCCGGGCATCTTCCCCCTGTTCCTCATGAGCCCCAGCAGTCTGGTGTGTCCTCCCTTTTTTAAGGCTCTTTGCAGGTCTTCCTAGCAAGGCCCCAGGCCCAGTTCTCAGCAGAGCCCTGCCACCCACGGGGAGCAGCCCCACGTGCTGATCCTACAGCCTCTAAGCAGGCAGATCCTGCTCCCTTCACCATCTCAAGGAGATTGCCTCTTGTCTGGCTCTACAGCCAACTTTTCTATTTGGTTCTGGGCACTGATTGGCCCAGCAGACCCTCAGCCTGATTGGCTGCTCCCCCCAGGCCATCTTTAGCCCTCTCCTGGCCAGTGTGGGGCAGTCACCCCACCACATGACCTAAAATAGGGCTGAAGAACTTCAAGGCTCTGAACCTTTTACTTCAACAACAATTGTGTGATACAGTCTACCCCTTAGTAGTAAGACGACTATTCCCAGCATCACAATACATACAAAAGAGTGGCCAGACTCACTGCCCTCCCCCCAACACCTCCCACGACACTGGCAGAATCCTCTACCCCACCACCCTGTTGCAGGACAGAAGCTCCAAGCTCCTTACCTGTTTAGCAGACAGAGAATGGAGGCACACAAGGGTCTCCATGGGCTACACTTTAACTGTAAAACAGCCACAGGCTGCTCATGGTTTGGCTACCCTGGCATATAACATCTAGGGTTACTCTATATCAGGTGTGGCCAAACTGCGGCTCGGGAGCCACATGCAGCTCTTGAATGAAAAAGCATGGCTCACAGAAGAACGTCAGCAAATCAATTCAGGAAAGGAGCCCCAGCCTAGGAGTTCACGAGGGGGTTGGGAGAAGTAGTGGCATGTTGAGGGATGGTGGGGAGAAGAAGAGCATGGTTGGGATTTTAAAACACTTGCCACTAGCCTGCAGGCTTCTACATCAAGCAGCAGCTAAATTTTTACTGTATAGGCCTAATTTTCATGGTAACCTTAAGTAATTATTAGAATCTGACATTAGTAGGATCAATATTTGCCAGCTTCTAACAACAAAGTTAAAGAGTGCAATGAATTTTAAACTTAGTAATTTTGGAGTAGGTAAAAGTATATGGCTATATGCCTCAGCGTGGCTCTCGAAGGTTTAATTATCAACATGTGTGGCTCTTGAGTTCCGTAAGCTTAGCCACCCCTGCTCTATATTCTTAACTCTCCCTCTTTTGTGGTGCCTGGCATCTGAGATCAGTGCATTTAGCAATCATATGGCCACCCCATGGAACTTTGCACACCACGATAAAGTGAGGAAAAAGGTGACTACATCAATCCATACTTCCTTGCCTTCACAGATGTTATGTGGGCTCCCATGTGCTCTGCTAGGTGCAGTCTCTAGTACTCCGGAGATGGTAGTGGTATGTGTGCACTTCTGGCCCAGCAGAGCTCTGAATCTAGTAAACTGGCACAGCCACCTAGAATGACTGGGAATGAATGGTGGTCTAGGGCATCAAAAGGTCATATGGCTTCTCACACTGTATGAACATTTGGGAGAGAGAAACAGTGATTTTGGGACAAGAGGGATGGGCATTTTCCAGCATGTTTTGTGCAGAACAAATGCTTAGGTCTATCAGTGCCTGGCATTTCTTCCAAGAAACCTGTATTCTTCTGTTAGCCCTTGCACACAGCTTTACAAATGTGACTCCCCACAGCAACTTCAAGAGGTCCCATTATTTTGCTTGCTGTGGCACACAAAATACTCAGCAAATGGTCTCAGTCAGACAACGAGGAGAGCATCTAAAAAGGGATGCAAATGTTGAGCAGAGCAGCTGACAGCCCTAATGAGAGAGGCTTTCATGGATCCTGCAGAGCTGATGAAGATCTGTACTAATGAGCTTCACTGCAAGGAGCAGGGCCTCACCTGCTTTCAGCCATAAAAAGCTCTCTTTTGGCTCAGTTGCACCTGGCTCTTGTCTCCTCCATTAGAAATCCCATTGCCAGCAAAGTTACTTCCCCTGGCATAACAGCATTAATCTGTTTGCTTTTTCAGCCTTGCGCATTACTTCCCCTAAGCAGCTGCCTCATGGGGTTTCTCCCACTCCCTTGAAGCTACTGTTAAGCATCGTGGCTCGGTAGCAACGTGCTTTTAAGGCAGGGGTCTCAAACTCAAATCACCATGAGGGCCACATGAGGACTAGTATGTTAGCCCAAGGGCTGCACCACTGAAACCTTTACATAAAATGATATTGCAAATATGAGTAATGATTGTGTCATTGCGGGCCACAGGAAATAGCTTTAGGGGCCATGTGCGGCCCACGGGCTGTGTGTTTGAGACCCCTTCTTTAAGGAGTAACCAAGAGGGCAGCTGTGGCAAACATCTCAGGTATTTGCTCCCCAAGATGTAGCCTTCTTTCTTTAAATGCAGCCCTTCCTTATTTCTCCCACAGAGGCGATTATTTAGGAGTCATATTTGCTCCTCTTCTAATGCCAGAAGGAGGAATGCTGACTGCACTGTATTCTCCATCTCTCCCTCCCTTCCCAGTCCTATGGGAGACGTGCCACTGGTTTTAATGTTGGGGCTTAACGCTTTTGGGGAAGGAGGTAGATTGGGCAGAAGACACACTGCACAGCTTATTCCCATCCAAGTGGATATGTCTGATTACGAACGTGAGCTCTTTGAGCTCACTTCTCCACCAGTCTGCACCTAGGGATATCTCGTATCATATACCATATCTGTGGAGAGTGAATACAAAGTAGCCATAAAACACTGCCATGCCATTCCACTTGGTAGCATTTTATACCCTTTTGCCCATTTGTAAATAAGTGCACAAGCTTCAAGGCAGCAGAGAATCAGCTCTGACATCTCCACAACGCCAGCAATGGGGGATTCAGCAAAGGCCAGGAATGGGTGACCAATGGGAACAGGAGAGGGAGCAAACACACAGAAGTGAAACTCACTAGTCTCTTTTTTGTTGTTCAAGCTGAATGCAATACAGAAAGTAACCTCATAGCAAAAAGGGTGAAAAGGGTATGGCAGGCCAGCTCCTCCATATAAAGGGGACTAATTCTATTAAAATCAACAGTTCTGCTGCTTCATACCATAGAGTGACCTGGCCCAGCAACTTTCAACTCCAACAATCAAAGACAGGTGGGAGTAGCACAAATAGGTATGGGTTAATGTCTGATTAGTTTTTAAACAGCTAGTAAAACAAGCAAGGAGTCTTGTGGCAATTTTAAAGACTGACAAATTTATTTATCTCATGAGCTTTCATGGGAGAAAATCCCACTTCGTCAGATGCTTTGAAGATGGGAAGCTTACGTATGAAAGCTCATGTGACAAATAAATTTGTTAGTCTTTAAAAGTGCCACAAGACTCCTTGCTCATTTTGCTGAACTAAACTGACATGGTTACCTCTTTGGAACTTGTAAACTGACAGCGTCCTCTTAATCTCTTGAGGGATTTTCACCACACACACACACACACACACACACACACACACACACACACACACACTAATCCAACTCATTAAGTTGAAATGTCGAGCCTAATGGATTAATTAAAATGTGTTTTCTCCTTGCCTAAATATGATCAGCCAAGGTACAGCTCTGACCCCAGGAACAAGATGGTTGAATGTCACTTGCACATTTTCAGGAGTTTGATTTTTACAGTCTTTTCTTATTGCATGGTCCTAGGCAAGCAGAGGATGGCTACAAAGATTACTACCACATCAAATACCCAGAGAAAAACTATAGGTCATGAGGAGTACAGTCTGTATAGCAGCATGAGTGAAGATGAGCTCATTCAACTGGCGATAGAACAGAGCTTGACTGAGGAGCCCTCGGGTCAGCCAGCTGCCCAGAAATCAGCCATGACAGCCCCTGGAGAGCCACCCCCAGTGAATCGCCCTTGCAGTCATAATCCACCACACCAGATTTATCCTTGGCACAGGTAAGTGATTTGAGGCCTTCACAAAGCACACATTGAAAAAATGCTTTCTAAACCATTTTATAGATCAGCATTGAAACTCATTTAATAGACCAGCTTGTAATTAATTTAAAATGGTCAGCTGCTGGTCTCATTTCCATGGCAGTAAAGCTGGGGGCAGGTCTACTAGAGTCAGCAGTGTTACTTTGGCATTACCCCCTTGTCCATCAGAGTAGTATTTGGGCCAGAATGTCTGCCAAAGTTGCACATCTGGGTCCACCCTGAAGCATTTACTTACCTAAAGAGTCCTTACTTGGGTGAGCAGTTCCATTGCGCCACAGGGAACAACATCCTTTTCTGAGTGAGGCTTGCAGGATTTTTATGAAAAAAAAGGTGGAATGGTGAATAATTCTGATTTTTCCCCCCACACAAAAGAAATCATAGGCCCAACAAAATACATGGATATAAACAAGACTACAGTGTCACAAACTTTGTTTCCTTAAGCTCTGATTCTGATTGCCTGTACATGTGGGTGAACCAATACAGTGCTACACTGAGCAATGGGTTACAGGAACCTGCCATTTTCAAACACAAACATTTCTTATTTTTCCTTTCTACAAATTAAGAAAAATGGTCATAAAAGGTGGGAAAAGCCTTTAAAAATTCCAGAAAAAAATTAAATAATCCAATAAGAAGACAGCCATTTCAAATCCTGAAAAAGGGCAATTTTTATGTATGTTAGTATGTATTCAAAGTGTCTGATGAAGAGGAATTTTCTCCAGTGAAAGCTCATGCAATAAATAAATTTGTTAGTCTTCAAGTGCCACAGGACTCCTTATATGTGTGTTGGGTATTTTTTGACAGCTCTAATTGTACTCTTATGATGACACTCTTATTACAGGCCCCCAAACAATGTGAAGGGCATTGTAGGTTAGTTAAGTACACAGCGTGAAATCCTGGCATTGTGAAAGTTAATAGCTATGGAGCCAGGATTTTACCCACTGTGATCGTTATAGTATTACCAGATCTGGGGGAGATACTTTTGCATGAAGCCTGATATAAGAGCTGTTGTGAGCCCTGGACATTTTGCTTAGCATAGGTTGGGATCTGATATGGGACCGATAAAGGTCAAGTCTGTCGGCTTTGGCCAAAGGGTCCCTTGACACCTGCTGATTTTAGCACAGGACAGCATCTGCTTCCTTGCACGCTGATTGGTGGTCTCCCACCTCTTCCTGAAGTCCGCAGTTTACAGCTCCAGTGCTTTGCAAGGACACAGCCTGGTTGCCCTATTGCTAGGCAGAGTATGGAAACCAGAAGGTTTGTTGCAGTCCTTGGTGGGGTAAGGTCCAGCCTGAGGCCTGCTCCTGGATGCACAGTGCTCTGGCCCCTATTTCAACCCTTCCCCAGGCTTCTTGTCTGACTGTGCACTTCCCTTGAGGTGAAGAATGTCATCTAGCTCAGTATCTTCCTCCTGGGTAGTGAGGGAGGGTTAACCTCAGTCTTGTCTTATATGGTCATTCAAATCCCCCGACACTTCCTCAGTGGGCCAAAAATAATCCAGAGCTGAGAGAGCAGCTGAGTTCTGCACAGAGCAAGCTGTGCCCATCTGCTTTCATTCAAAGCCCCAGCTGCAGGCTCCTTCTCTGTATCTCTTTCTGCTCCTGCCTTTATTGAGGGGCCCAAATATGACCTGCTTCTCCTATTCAGAGTATTTCTCTTTATTTCACTCGTGCCATCGTTACTCCAGGTTGGCAGCCCAGGCTGGAGGCCCAGCTCCAGGGTCAGCGCGGGGGGTCAGACGAAGGTACGACGGCAGCCTGTTCATCACACCCCAGCCAGTGTAAGTATCTCTGTCTCTCTGTCATGTTCAAAACTTGTTTGTTGTTTGCCTGTCCTCACCAGCCAGCTGGAGGCTTTCGGTGTGGCATTGTGTGTCAGGAGGAATTCACTGAACTGCCCGAGGGAATCTTATTGATTTTCAGCCTGCTCCCCCCTCAGCCTGCCTCCCCCCACCTGTCCCTGCCTCACCCCACACTCAACAACTCCTGGGCAATGCAGCCCACAGCCCCTCCGCACTCTAATGCACATGTCTCGGCACCTGTAGGTCCTTGGAGATCCCTGAGAGGTCAGGCGAGAGACGAAAAGGGATGTTTGTGTTGTGGTTTATTTATACGCACCAGCTTCCATTTCACAATAGTAAATGAATCAGTCTGGCATTCTTGTAAATGGCTTCTGTGTGAAGTTCAGAGTTTGAGCCTGGAAAACAGGAACAAGAACACATCAAGGGGCATCAAATCTAAGGCAAGAAGTCTGCTTGGTCCATGTCCTCACACCATGAGCCTTGTCTGTTCACTGGGCCAAGTCCATGTGGGCAGGGGTCCACCTCCCCTCCCATGCTATCTAGAGTGGCCAGGCTGGTTCCCTGCAGCTCTTACCCAAAGGGATAGGGTGCCACTGCAGACTGGATTTTTTCCTTTTGAAACCTGCTTGGCTAAGTGCAACTACTGTCCAGGGAACCTGGTGATGGTTAGCTAGAGAGGTCAGACAGGGAAGATGAAACAAGGAGACTGGGTCAAACTGTGCTCATGCTCACGTGAAATGGCAGGGGATGGGGCATCTGCATGCTGAGCTGTTTTACCCAGATACAGTGTCTAAAAAGCTATGTCAGGAAAGGAGCACTCACTGCAAAAGCAGCAACCTCAGTTGCCCTGCCCACCTGCTTCTGGGTGTTAGTGGGAATGCAGCGGGATAGATGTATGTGTGGGAGCCTTGGCTACACTCCCAGTTAACCCAGCCAAGGCCTTGGGAGCCACCATTACTCATGGAGAGCCAGGAGCATCATTCTGCTGGGGTGCTGGGAAGAAAAGATCTCTCTGCTCTTGACTATGCAAAACAGACCCTCCCCCCCCCATACCGAATCATTCTTGCAGTGGACATTCAGCCACCTGCCTTTGAGATGCCATCATAATTCAGAGCAGTTTACAAGATTCAGATTTTTCTGTACAAAGCTGTTAGCTTCCTCCCTCCTACAGAAGTTGTCGTGTTTCTGACTCAATCCAAGTGGCAGAATGTTTATTTTTCTGCTGGCCAGCTGTGCTGCAGGCTTGTCACACAAGGGCTCTGATGAGAGACTCTCTAAACTTTCACTACTGCAGCAGTCTGCTTGGCTACAGCCTCTAAGTCAGGGTTTCTCAAACTGGGGGTTGGGACCCCTCAAGGAGTTACAAGGTTATTATGGTTGGTTGTCAGCTCCTGTTCATGGCAGACACAGCATGACATGAGAGGGCCCTTCACTGGGTAGACAGAGAACAGCACTGCTAGCTGAGTTCTCTGAAATCAGTGCCCCCTCCCAGTAGCAACGCACAAGTCAGGGTGACCTGGCATGGGGGTTCATCACTTTTTCAGGGAGGTCATCACAGCCTGAAATATTTTCAAAGGGGTCCCAGCAAAAAAAGTTTGAAAACCCCTGCTCTAGGACTTGGGCCAGCAACCCCTTACTCACATGAGTAGTTTTCACTCAAGAACTACTCATGGAAATAAAAGATACTCACTTGCATAAGGGGTCTGCAGGAGGGATTTTCTGAAGAGCAAAGGGACAGATTTTCAAGATCAGATCCCATATAGGGACCTAAAAAAGGACCAACTTTTCACTGCTGGTAAGCACTCAGCAGCACCCATTGTGACATCAAGAGACAGATTTTCAAAGGAACTCAACATGTTGATGGCTTCTGAAAAACTACCCATTTATTTTGGTGCCTAAGTGGAAGCTGAACATTTGTGAATACCTGGACCTTATTGTGAAGTGTTTGGAGTTTCACTGGACTGGACAGTTTTTCTCTTCTAGCCCTTTATTCCATGGGAGATGAGTTCATCATACAAGGGTTCAAATGCGGACCCTGAACTACATCAGAAACTTGTTAGAAGCTGGGCCAGCTATTTTCCCAGACTAGGCTCTCTTGTGAGGTTCTCAGAATGTTCTGCTTTCCAGAAATACCACAAAAACAATCTCTCACACTATTTCAGCATTTCTGCTTCTGGGTTCATTTCTTTTATAGAGTTAACCAAACGGAACCTCAGAAAAGTTTGACACAGCTTAGGCATGAGTTTGAAGTAAAGCATTAGAAAGAAGTTTCTGGCCAGGTTTGACCACCCTGAGATACCTTTTAGGGCAGGGGTTCTTAACCTTTTAGAGGCCCCGTAGCCCCTGCAGCGATACATGGTAACCCTGCACCCCCACCAAAAAAAAAATTCAATTGTTATCAATTTTGATTGTGTTTTTAGGTTGTTTAATGGATTGATAAATGTATAATATGTGAAAATTAAATATATTTATTACAATTTTTATGTTTAAATTACGTCACTCCCTCACCCCTTGGCCTCTCTTCCTGCAACCCTAGGGGGTGCAGGCTTGCAGGTTAAGAACACCTGCTTTAGAGGAAAGCAGCAGAATCGCATAGTACTATAGAGCTAGGGTCCATTTCAGCCAGCATACCTCTGAGCCATCAAAATCCTGTTCATTTTAGTTAGCATGTATGGGCCCTAGGCTTTCACATTTCTGTTGAATGATTCTGTACAAAGCTCTACAGTAATGCTGCAAAATATAATTGATTTTCAATCTTGTTTTAAAGAGAGCTGGATCCTGTAGTGGCAGCAATCAAGGAAGGAGATGAAAGTGCCCTGCTCAACATGATGAAATCAGGAAAGAAGCTTTCCGAACCAAACAAAGATGGATGGCTACCACTGCATGAAGCGGCTTACTATGGCCAAGCTGGTTGCCTGAAAGTCCTCCAAAGAGGTTAGTAAAATAAAAACAAGTGATTGCAAATGGAAGAAAAACCATGAAAGGATCAGCCAAGAAAGAAAGATATAACCACCTCCATGTTATGTGCATGGCATACACATAGAGACATTAGATAAGAACATACATACTCTTTCTGAAAGGTTGTCCTGTAACACTACTTTATTTCTTTGATAATACACAAGAATCTATATCAGAGAGGGACAAAGCAGACTGCTCCCTGAAAAAAAGAGGCACAACTTACTCCACTTTGCTGTAGGCTAGCTGGCTGCAGACTGACTTCTGATAGTCCCAGATCACACACATTTTCCTATGGAGCCTCCTATCCTGCAAGCAGAACCAGGAAAAGAATCCTGAAATTTAGTGATAGGCTACAATTTTAAGTTTTCAATCCACTGTGCCATCCTTTGTTCAGTTCCTCGCACAAAGACTCTTTACTCAAGCTTCGTGTATGTATACTAATTTCACCCTCTTTGAATAAGCAGCTTGCAGTCAGCACACAATAAATAACAGTTAAGATTTTAAGTGCCAAGTGATTATGCTGCTCTGGGTTGATGTTGGCTTGTCCCATATTGCCAGGTTTCTTAGTGTATAAAATAGTGATCTAGATCCTCAGCTGGTGTAAATCACTGTAACTCCAGAGATGTCAGAGGGGTATGTTAATTTACTAATTAATTTACATGCTGAAGATCTGGCATGGCCTCTGTTTGCTAATGTTTATAAATGGGACCATTCGTTTACTTTTGCTTTCAAGTTCCCATTGGAGAGCCATTGTGCAACAGCTTTTTGAATCACCAATAGTTATAGTCAACCTACCTTTCTCACATTTTAACTTAATTTAGTGGCCAACCTATTTTGCTGTCACCTAAGACGGGGGGGGGGATACAATAAAGGATTTTGAAGGGTTAAAGAACCTCTGAAAAGAAAATGCAGTGTGGAGGTTTGGGGCATCACAATGTGCGGATCCAAACCCTGTGCTCCCAGACGTCAAAGCAAATGGCATGCTCTGTACCATCATCAGCCAGAGTACTGTTCTGGGGTGTACTGGCTTAGACTCTAACCCTTCCAGTTTATTTCTAGTTCAGCCAATAAAAAGCAATGCCAAAACTGGCAGATACAAGTTGCACCTTTCTGATCCTCATGCAGATTCCTGTCCTCTGCCTCCTGTCCTGCGAAAGACAATACCATCACCCTACCCCAGGCTTTTCAATGGGGCAATGCAGGTTTACATTGTGGCTGGGACTTCATATGAGCCTCACTAGCAGAGTTTGCCCATGGACTGGCCTGAGTCTGTTCTCAGGAAACCCATTGGCCACATCTTGCTGCTCGTCAGTGCAAGCCACCTTTGTGGCCGTTCCAGTTGGTTCTGAGCCCCACAGTGAAAGGAACTGGATTTCAGACTCTATGCAGTATTAACCTCCACATGGTACATTTTCCACCTGTATGGGTTATGGATTATCTCACCATAATCCAGAGCTGAGTCTTGTTCATCACCTATAGCCTCTTTAATTGCAGAACTGGGCTACATCATGATGTTTACTTCCAGACTTGGCTCCATAGCCAAATTTGCCCCAAGACTTAGAGATGTTCAGATTTGGTGTTTCACTTTATCCCATGATAGAGGAAGGCCCAATCCCAAATCATGAATTTTGAATCCTTATCTGCACCTGACCTGCACTTTAGGATCCTCAGTTGTTGTGTTCTGCTTCAGACCCATTGCTAACATGTTGGTAAATTTCTCCACCAGTGAGATAAAGTTTCTTATTGATCATCAGAATATGCAATACCTGTAAGGTTTAGCATTAGCCAGCACATATCACTACAGCTGTCTACATCCTTGTCAACTGTGTAGCTGAAAGCACTATAACATGTCAGCAAACCCACCAATGCAATTTTTACTGCATTGATTTCTGATGCAGCCTTTACTACAGCATCAATGTCTGATACAGTATGTAATGTCAGATGATTCTGTTTTTCTCTTTTTAAGAAATGTTTCTTATCAGAGAGTTTTTTCGTGGTTTCAGAGACAGTCATCTGGAATCATCCGAATGGCTAAAGCGTCCGTTGGGTAATTTCCTAGCATTTGGCACTGGACATTCAAAATAATCATGGAAATGTAGGGCTGGAAGGAACCTCCAGTCACCTAATCCATCCCCCCCCAACACACCCTGAGAGCATGCCCAAATATACTTAGATGATTCCTGCCCCAAAATGACTGGCAAAAGAGTTCAAGTCTCAGAGTTAGACAAAATGTGCTATATACCTTGGTAACTCTGGACCTATGACATCTCAACAGCATACCCTGGAACCCTTAATCAGCGTACACTTCATGAAGAGACAGCACTGTACATAGCAACAAGCAGGGGAAACCTCGACTGTCTACTTTCATTGCTGCAAGCTGGAGCTGAACCTGATATTGCAAACAAGTCCAGAGAGACTCCACTCTATAAAGGTAAATGGCCTGAATGTCAGAGGAGCAGAGCCCCCAGATTTCAGCTGAAGGGGCAGGTGCTCAGCACCACTTAAGAGCAAGTTCATGTGTCTCGCTGTATGTGTATGTGTCCTAAGCACCTATTAGATATCGGAGCAAGGCTAACTGAGAACTTGTCAGCCATTCATTTGTAACGTTTGCATAGGCACAAATGTACATCATCTATCACAAAAGTTGTATAATAATATGAATAATTACTAAATGGTATCTTGGATATGCTACATTATTGCTATATGATATGAACATGTTATTCAGCAAAACCACACAAAATCAATGGAATTAGAGTTTGAAGAAGGTGAAGATCTCTTGGGTCATCAGGTCCATCTCTGTCAATGGATGGTTCCCCACAGCATTCTCTCTAGTGATCTGTCTAGGGCCCACAGCACTCTTTCTACTGCTCTGGCTACCCCAGTCTTAAATGTATAGGCCCATATTTTTATGAAGCAGCCATTATCTTTGAGTTTCTGGATTTATGGACACCCAACATGAAATACCTGATTTTGAAAAATCTGCCTGATAATAAGCCACTAGATTCAAGCAAGCTCTTTCATTTTTCAGTACATATAAAAGATGGAACAAAATGTAAATCTGGAAGCACACCCAGACTTAAAATATTATTATGAAAATTTACTAGTCTCAGCACAAAATCTGCTTGCCCAAAGATGGCAGTGTATTATCTTTTTCTTGGTGGGTCCCTTTTAAATTTCCTGGCACTGGCTCCACTGGGCCTGACTGTCAATGTCTTTCAAAATCAAAATTCCCTTAAACTCAAACTTTGATAACCAAAAGCTCTCCTCCCAGTGCTCCTCTTAGGGGAAGCTATTTCTCATTCCTTTTCCACAGCCTGGCAACAAGAACGCAGATCATTTCTGTCCCTTCTGGGGGTTGAATTGCAGGCTTACTCGCAGGAAATCTTTCCCTCTGCCTTAGGTGCTGTCCTTACTCTTTATTCCGACTGGCTGGAGGCTTGATGGGGAAAAAAGAGAGCTTTACCCTGCCCTTTATTACAAGGCTCATTCTGAATTAAAAAGACAGTCATCTCTTCTTGACAAAACTCATTTTACCCTGAGACGTCTTCCTCTCTCCCCACATTTGCCCCTGCTGTCCCCAGGGCTTTTATACGGTTGAGGCTACTTGGAATGGGATAGCCTGCATATCGTCTCCACACCATGAGGTCCCATGACCAATTCCTCTTTCCTTAAAGCAGTGGTTTCCAACCTTTCGCCAGCAGATGGTGCAACAGTCATAGGTTTCAATGGCAACTGCTGTTCAGAAATAGATCCTGTTTGATCAGTTGTGGACCACTGCCTTAAAGAGGAAGCACACCCTGCTACACTCACTCTCTTTTAGGATAATTCATAATGAAAAAAATTACTTACCTTTGGGCATGTGGGTGAGCTGAATATTGCAATGGATAGATAATTGCTTTAGTGTCTGGTCAGATTGTCCACTCTCAATGCATGTGAGTGATATCCATTAATCAGTGTGTGAATTGTAGTCGCTCATCAAAGGAAAAATCAACCCACAAGAGAAATAAAGTCATTATGAAAAACTATACTTTCACTTACAAAGAAGTTGCCATTATACTCTTCTGGTCAATATCAATATGCAATGAACAGTACACTAGAGCCAGAGTTTGCAAGAGTGACTTGTGATTCTAGGTGCCTCAGGCTCTAGAGCTGGGGTGACCATGACTAATGTCTGGTGGCCTCAAAGAGCAGCCACCAACTTTTGTTGCTGTCTGCTCTGACAAATTTTCCTAAAATACTTAATTAACTTTAGGAAAAATAAATACTTATGCACATACACTTGTCCAAATCATAGTAATTTATTTATGTAAGGGTGGTTTTTTTTCAGTCTCAATATTAAAAATAATACACAGTTGTATTTTGGTGCCCTTGATCCCAGCTGCCACCTCTGGGCCCCTACATCCCTCCAAACTCCACATTGCTCCCCCAGGCCATGCTGCTTCCCTCTCCCTAATGCCCCAGCTCCCTGATGCAGCCTCACACTCCAGGCTCACCCTGTTCCTTGGCTCTTGACCACAGTGCTCAGTAAGACCTGTTGAAACCGCAAAAAAAATGGGCTGCAAAGCAGGACCAACCCCAACTAAATCATCTGGGGGGGGGTGACTGAAGCCTGGATCTCCTCCTCCAAGGGGGCTGTTGCCTAGAGCCCCACAGATGAAGCTGGGTATGGGGAAGGTGAAGTCCACTGCTGGAACTTCTCACTTAATCAGGGGAGGGGTAGGGCTGAGGCCCACCTCTGGTGTCCTATAGCTGACCAACCCTTCCCCCTCAGTGGCTACATGCAGCCACACTAGTCACATTTGAGAAACATTGTTCTAGAGTATTGCAATGGGGCACCCAGCGTTAGTGGTCTCTTGAAAAGTTTGACCTAAATGACTTGCCTTTTGTTGAAACAGCCTGTGAACGCAAAAACGCTGAAGCAGTAAGGATGCTGGTGCAGTACAATGCTGACCCAAATCACCGGTGCAATCGGGGATGGACTGCTCTCCATGAGGCTGTCTCTCGGAATGCCCTGGAAATAATTGATATCCTGGTCAAAGGAGGAGCCAAGATTGAAAGCAAGAACACCTATGGGATCACCTCTTTATTTGTGGCTGCTGAGAGTGGGCAGTTAGATGCTATGCGATACCTTGCCAAGTGTGGTGAGTACAGTGGTGCCATTCGTTTGCTTGATGTATTATGGCCTAAATAGTCAAAAGTATCCATTAATTTTGGATGGCTTAGTTTTTCAGTAACCCAATTTTATGTAGTTTATCACATAATAATGAGATAGATTCGCAGCTGGTATAAATTGGTGTAGCAGCTTGTAAGTTAATGGAGCTACACTGATTTATATAAGCTAGGACTCAGACATTATGAGGTATGTTGCTGTGTTTCTGCAGATAGATAAAATGAGCCTGATTCTCATTTACACTAAGTCCACTTATGCCACTCTAGTCATGGAAAAGGACCTTAAAAGTGGATACAAATATAATTAGTTCCCACTCTAAGTCTTCATAATGCTGCTAGAGCAGTGCGGCCTCCTTAATGTAAATGAGAATCAAGCCCAGCTTGTAGAAATATATTGATGAAATAAGACCTAAACAGCTGTGAAGATAAGAAAAAATCTCCAAAGGAATAGATGTAATTATGAAAGAAATATAGATTATAGCTGTGGCTGATAGAGAACAAAAATATTGTTGGCTTTCCTGTTCACATTATTCACAGGGCAATTTTATAAGACATTGAAAACCAACCAGTTATTTAATCATTAAATACTGATTTGAATATGATTTGTGGTTCAACTCAATTACATGTTAATATTCCCTGAAAGTTCAATTTTAAGGAAAGTCCAATAAAAGTGTCCATTTTTTTTCAAGCCATGAAAGACCTGCTGAGAATCCAAGTAATAATTGTATTTTTACAATAAGCAATGTTTGCCATAAATAAAAAAGAAAGTTTTCTTTCTCATTAAGAAAGTAGCCCTGTGTTGTGTTTTGTCATTGAAATTCTCCTGGTGTTTCTAGCTACACTATCTTTAAATTGCCAAACAAAACACAGATGTTTTAGCTAGTGGGAATTGTTCTCTTTGGCAGGGTGTTTTCATGGTCAAACAAAAGACTGATTGACTGTACCTTTTTTTTTTTTCTTATCAGAGTTCAGAAGCAGAAAACCAATGGGTTGTATTTCTCATTTAGGATATACAGAAATCACCCAGCCTGAAAGCAGAATGGCACTGTACATTACAGTGGCAACCCAGGTCTGGAAGTTGATGGAGATTTTCATGTCTTAAAATTATGCCAGAAAAACAGCTACTTTTTAATATGGTTGTGGCCCAACAACATGTTAGTCTGGTTTATTCTTGGTGATGTGCACATTAAACCATGTAATGATTAGAGCTACTCAAATAATGCCAAAATATGATATACCCCACCCTCCTCCAGCATGTTACAGAATTATCCTTTAGCCTGGGTATGTACAAGGACTAAAACATGGTACTCCACCATGGTTATATAACCTGGGATATTTTCTGTCCACACAGGCAAGAAAAGGCTATGTTATAACATGAATTGTCTTCAACCATATTTTTACATCATGATAAGATGTAGTTGGAGGGACAGCCTTTGTGGGTATTATTCTATGGGTACTAGCGTTTAACTTCTCTTCCTGTGTAGTGTGTTATCAGTGTTATACAATGGTTTTCCGTGGTGGCCTGGCTGACCCAAGAGAATACCTGGTTACATTCAATCCTTCAGCACTGGGCAAAACACTTAGCACATAGGAAAACACAGTGAAGAAGAAATAAGCTGTTGTTCTATCTCCTGGCCTTCCTCACTCTCACCTACCCAAGCAAATGGTGCTAGGGAAAGCTGAGCAGTCATGTCCTTTAATGACAAGATTGTAGTTGAAACTTTAGGAAAGTCATGGAGACTTGGGCTTTTGATCCAAAATACTTAACAGCTGATTCTAGCTCTTCAATGGGTTTCTTTGCTCCTAGGTGCTGATATCAACACCCAAGCCAGTGACAGTGCCTCTGCTCTTTATGAAGGCTGTAAAAATGGACATGAAAAGGTGGTGGAGTTTCTCTTGTCCCAAGGTGCAGATGCTAACAAAACCAATAAGGATGGATTACTGCCACTTCATATAGCATCCAAAAAAGGCTATTATGAGTAAGTGTTTGCTGTTGTTTTTAAATCAATTTATTGTATAGTTTTATTCTATAGAAAAGAACTCAGAATCCTTACTTCTTTTTAAATTAATGGACCAGATTGTCAGCTAGAGTACATTGTTGTATCGCCATTAAAGTCAGTAGAGCTGCACATTTATACCACCTGGCAATTTCATTCTATATTCAGTGTTTGGGTTTCGAATGATCAACTCAAGAGTGTGGCTGCCGGGATGGGATGTGCTAGTCAGAGGGCTTTCCCTTCCACACCAGAGACAGATCCTGCCACCTCTGCTAAGTTCTCTCTTATTAGGGGTGGGCCTCCAGGAGCAGAACATGCTACTCAATTTTTCAGTGCATTGAGATTTGATCAGCATTTACAGAGAACAGAAGTTCAGAGGCTGACAGGTGGGGAGTGGATAAATGAATCTTAATGGCATTAATGAGATTATTGCTGGAATATTTTGACCAATTCTGATGTCTACACTTTGAGAAGGATGTTCAGAAATGGGAAAAAGTTCAGAAAAGAGGCAAAAGAATGATCTAAGGTCACAAATCAGGCTTTAAATGAAATGTAAAAAAGCTCAATCTATTTCACACAAGAGGTGGCTAAGAATTGGCTTGATCTCTTTCTATAAGTGGGGAAAAGATTTCTGATAGATGGCTCTTTAATCCAGCAGACAAAGGCATAACAAGATTCAGTGGCTGAGAGCTGAAGTTAGATAACACATTTTTAATAATGGGAGTAATTAACTATTAGTAATTAACTACTGAAACCGATACGATGGATTCTCCATCACTTGTAATCTTTAAGTCATTCTAAAAACATGCTCTTGTTGCAGGACCCGCTTGCTGAAGTCTATGGCCAGTTATCCAAGAGATCAGACTAGGTGATCCTTATGGTCCCTTCTGGCCTTAAATTCTATGGATCTATTTTTTTTCATCAAAATAGCCAACTAAATAGTCAAATCATAGACTAAACACAGCTGCAAAATCTGTGAATGGATTTTTCACATTTCATAATGCACAAAGAATCAAACCTTTTGACAACACCCAAACATTTCATCCAAGGTTCTCCAGGCACTTTGCAGGCATTAACTAAGCTTCTTAATATTATGATGATGTTTGTAAGAATCATTATTTTCTGTAACTGAAAAAAAATCCCTCACCTAGGTGGAGGCTGTGTGAACTAGGGAGTGAACTTATGTAACAGATTTATATATCATTATAATGTGGGTATTTATAGGTATCATAGCCATATTCTGGCATGACTCAGAATTCTCTCCAGGATTTAAGTTAAAAAGAGATTTTTCTTAGACAAAAAACATATTCTGAATTACCAAGGGGTCAGAGGCAGAAACCCAGACCCAGTCCTTTTCTCCTGAACTCTGGAAAAGTGGATGTGAATCTGAGCACCTATACTAAACCGGAACCAGACCTCTCAATCTGCAACCCCACTCCCCCAAAACATGGAGAAATTTAGCTTCAGCTCCAAAGCCATTGGCTTGAGTCCATCCCCATGTTCAAACTAAGGGGCATGATCCAAATCTCCCACCAGTCATTACTGATTCCCATCAGTGCCAACGAGTTCAAAATTAAGTTAGAAGTCCCAGTTCCTTCACACTTAAAAGGCTGAATATATATTTTGGTTTATAACTGCTGTGAACTGACATGAAAAAAGGATCCTTTCTTTAGCAGCCAACATCAAATATTTACCCAGATGACGAAGCTGTACCCCAAGCGGCCAGTTGTGTCTAATTCCTTTGGTATTCACTATAACAACACCCTTCATGGTGACCTATCTTTGTATTCCTGTGGATTTAATACGTAATTCTGCAGGAATTCCACATGGAGACTTACTGCCAGAACACAAAGGCTTCAGAAAAATCAAAAAGCCAAGAATGTGGTTCCAGGGCTCAACATTCAAATCTCATTGCTTGGTGTTTGTTTACTTTAAATGAGTCTCTGTCACTATCAATGTGAAATTACTTTTTGTTGGCATGGAATTCATAATTGCAAACCATCAGGATCATGATCGCAGCAGGAGGCCCCTTAAGCCCTTTCTTCCTTGAGCTCAGGAGTGGTGGTTGTGAAGGACAGAGTTTGTTTGTGATTTATTTTAATTTAATATGGCAGTCAGTTGCTAGGTGTATTTGCAGTCTCATGATGTGATATGATCATTATCCTTCAATATCTGCAGCAGCTATGTGGAACAGTTTTTGTAGTGGGATTGCTGAAAGTCACTGACCAAAACTGGAAACCCCATATATGACAGAAACCTCTACAAACCAGGGGCAGGGAGGAGGGTGCTGTCACAACACTGGCGCCCCTAGTTCCAGCATCCCTAGTAGCAGGTGGCAGAAAGGGTCAGGTGGTAGGAACTGTGGGGAATTTAGCATCATTTCCATTGTGACTTTGGCACTTGCGTAGCCCTATGAAGGAGGTGGCCTTGGGTGGCCATATAAAGCGGGAACTGGCTTTGCTTGGAAGAAGCCCTGCTTTAGCATAAGAAGTAGATTCAGCAGCTGAGGAGGCATGCCAAACAGAGTCTCTGGGGTTCAGAAGGAGAGATGTGACCCTGTTTCCAACCCTAAAAAATAAATGCACGGGTATTTGGAGCTGGGCTTTGGGTTTGCCACTTTAGAAAGATAGAGGACAAAATTCAGATCCGGAGGCAATCTTGAATTTCAAATACCCTCAGAGGACAGAGTTATTCAGGCACCTCTTGGAGGAGAAATCAGTGTTGGCACATCACTTTCAATCAGAGACAGAGAGCTGGGTTGAGTACATTCACTTCTGGAGCAAGAGAGCAAAATCAAACCAACCCTTAAATCTTAGTAAGACCCAGCAAATCATGGGATGACACATGCTGACACTTGGCATGGTGTCATTCCAGCATGGTGTGTGCCTTTTTTGCTTTTATGGTTATTTATGAAGCATTTGTTGGTGATGGATGGGAGCCAGCTAAGCAGCACCCAAACCGCCTGGATGCTGATAAGCATCTTTGTTACATGAGGTCAGCCTCTCTGCTTTGAGAAAGGCTCTGCATGGGAATTTCCTCAGGAGGCTTTGGATCTTTTCCTTAAATACAGACAGACTTCTTCAGGTATAATGGTAGGACTCTAAATTTGTTATTGCAGACACCACAGTCCAACATGTAAATAAGTACATTAGTGTCCATGTGTCCTCAACTCCCTCTTTAGGCTATCAGATAAAGGGGGTTTAGTACTACATGGGAGCAATTCAATACATGGTAACATCAGATGCTTTGAAAGTCAGAATTACTATTTGTTGGGTTTATCCTATATATTTGTATCTAAGAGCCTGATCCTGGGATGAGCAGCTGCCATTACAATCAAGCTAAAGATGGCCAGTAACTTCCAGAAGGTACCCAACATCTTGCAGGACTGGATCCTAAATGGGTTTAAATGTGTAGTATTTGTTAGTTGTGATGGTTTAAGAGGCAGAAGAGCTCAGTAAATGATGGGATTATTCCTTCATTAGTACTTATTCGTCACCTGTTGTATAATTGCCTAGCAGGGACGGACCCAAACAACAAACTTCAGATCTAGGTTCTCACACAGACACAAATTCTGGGGATGTTAGCAGAGCTAGTTAGGAATATTTTATTTTCTTGCCAAAAAAATCAGTGTATATATTTATACTGAGATTTGTCAGGTTTTTGTCAACAGCCCCATTTAAAAAAAATGTTGACATTTGGTTACTCGGACCCGAAAATTTTTGCCTGATCAGGCAATATATATAACTTTACCAAAAACTCATTTTTTTCTGTTTTTTTTTTTTTTTTTTTTTTGCTAATTTTTCAAACCCACACTAGGAGGTTTTTTTTCCATTTAAACAAAAAGTTTTGACCTATGTTTTAGATCTCTTTAGAGCTATATATGCTTAGATCAGAATTTTTGTCTTTTATTTGAGAAGGGGGGATGATTTGAATCAGCTTCAGATTCTGAACAACACAAAATCTGAGATGTATGGAGTTAGCTCAGCTCCACATGTAGTGCTAAGTATTATTAATTAAACTACCCAATATATTACAACTATTATTTATTATTTGTTTTTATCCAAACCAGTGTTTACATACCTAACTCTCTCAGCTAGAATAAGAGAGTAATTATTAGATGAACTAATGTTTAATGCCACCTGATGTAGTCTTCCACATCTGTGAACAAGGTCACACACTTACAGGCACATTATGATGAACTAGCCAGCATATGTGAAATATATAGCAAGCCCCACTATGAGATGGAATCTGTACTGCTTACCTGTGTGTCAAAGATCATGTACCACTATCACTTAACAAAGAGATTTTTCTTTAGCTCAAGAGGCACAGGCCTATGTTTTTGCTTTTGTAACAGGATAATCTAAATTCTGCCTCCAATGTTATGAATTCCAAATAACTAAAAATGCAGCATGTGGACTGCTACAGCTTGGTGAAAATATTATTTGCAAATTTAGACCCCATCTAAGGAGAATTTTGCATCATCTTCAATGTCTGTTCATTCACCCTTTGCAAATAGTCATGTACCATACAAATATCTGGGGAAGGTAAATTTGAGCTCCATAAGGGAGATTAGTTTAACCCCAAAATTTGTTTCACAAGTGAGCTGAATCTTTGTAGGAAAACGGTTACTTATAAAAGTTAGGTGATCTGGTTCAGGGATCAGACACTGGCATGTGGTTGACATGACTAATTACACAACTCAGGTAAAGAATTAGGACTAGCAAATGTGCAAAGGGGACACTTGCAGTGGCCAACATCCCACAGACTGAACAATGTTCATGGAATACATTTGTCCATTTTGAACAGTGAATACATTCATAACAAACCAAGTCTGCTATTGATTTGCTCTTCTGTGGTGCTCATCACTATAATACCCAATGCCTCACAGACTAGAATAATTTAGTCTCACAGGCTATGTCTACATCTAAAAGCTTAGTTTGGACTAAGCAAGTCCGAAGTTAGTTTGAACTAACCACGGTTTTTTAGTTCAAACTAACTTTTTAGTTCAAACTAACCATGGTTTTTTAGTTCAAACTAACTTGTTAGATCGAACTAAAAAAGCACGGCGAGTTTGAACTGAAAGTTAGTTCAAACTAAAAATAAGTGCTTAGTTCGAACTAACCGAACTAACTACCATTTGAAATAACTAGTTTGAACTGAGATTTGCTTAGTTCAAACTAAAAAATTTAGTTAGAACTAGGCAAAGCCTAGTGAAGAGAGGGATCAAATTAGTCTGGATTAAGCCTCCTTAATCCAGACTAATTTGCTACTGTAGACATAGCCCCAGTGTGTGTCTCCACATCTGATAGACCCACATGGCTGGCCTGTGCCAGCCCACTTGAGAATGCAGGACTCAGTCTACAGGGCTGTCTCATTGCTGTGTAGACTTGTAGACTGAGACTGGTGCTAGGACCCAGGGTGGGAGGGCCCATGAGCTCAGCCTCCTAACCAAGCCAGGATATCTACACAGCAATGAAACCAGGGCCATAACTACAGTGCTGTTATCAAGCGGTGGGCGCTGTAGCGAGTGGCTCCATTTGAGCGTGTGATTTGAGGACATGTTTTGTGCTACTTGCTCCAGGCACACCCTGGGTGCCAAAATACCTAGCTCTGCTGTTGAATGAAACAATCCCACAGCGTGAGCTCTGCAAGCCTAAGTCAGTTGGCATGGACCAGCCACAGGGATCTAGTTGCTGTGTAATTGTACCCACAGAAACCCTAGGCGGGAGGAAATTATTGAATTATTCTCATTTGACAGAGGGCAATACTGAGGCACCAAGATGAAGTGGCTTGCCCAGACTTTCTGAGCCTACCAGCTTGACCAAAAACCCATTTCTCCTGTCTGCTTGCCAGTGATTTATGAACAGGAAGAATGGCTAAACTCGCTTAGTAAAATGTTCATTGCGAATTGCTTGCCCATGCCCAGTGACAACCATGAAGCCCTAAAAGCAAGCATAGATTTGTTACATTAAGTTTAATGTCCATCACACATTTGTTGTTAAGGCTTTGGAATGATGGCAGCTCTGTTTGTGTTATTAAGGAAGCACCACTGTTTCCAAAAGAAATCCCTATTTACTGAGGTTTTTAACTTTTTTTTCCTGGGCTAATGGTTGGCAATCTGCCTGGAAAATAGCTTTGTTTCTTTATTTTACTTTAATTCCTAATTGTCCTTTTGGCTCAACACAAGTTGTCCAGCTTGGGATTCATCACAATGCCTGTGGATTTGCCACTCCCACCTCCACATAGTGAGGGGCTCCAGAGGGATATCCAATGTGCTGTGTTGGATTTGGCGCTAGAACTGTAACACTGGCTTGGATCCTGGGACCTAAATAGAACCCGCTCCCTTGGAGCTCAGGTCTGAGTTCTGGTTTTGCCCGCTCTCCCATCTGAAGCATTGTGAAAAATCAATGCACATAAATGAATCAGGACCAAAGGCAGTCCTAATTATTAGGGACTATGGTGAGATCTGAATTGTGGGCATTTTATCCCACATCTGCCTACTGTGGGGTTTTTACTCCTTCCTCTCAAGCATCTGATGCTGGCCATTGTCAGAGATCCCTTGGACCAGATGGAAGTTGTGCCTGATCCAGTCCAGAAGTTCCTCCCTTTCTAGCCTCACACAGTCCAGATGAAGATGCACCACTGAGTTGTGGTCATGCACTGCGCATGCCAGCATTATCAGTCTTCAGAGGGCTCCCTCCTGTAATAAATGTACTGCTGTTATTTGCTATAGATTGCTAAGGCTAACAGCTATCTATTGAATCTCCTTGCAGAATAGTCAAAATGCTGCTACCTGTGACCAGCCGCACACGGGTCAAGCGCAGCGGCATCAGCCCGCTTCATTTTGCAGCTGAGCGCAACAATGATGACATCCTGGAGGAGCTAATTGAGGCTGGTTATGATGTGAACGCCACCCTCTCCTTTGAGAGAGCCCGGCTCTATGAGGACAGGCGCAGCACTGTTCTCTACTTCGCCGTTGTTAACAATAACATTTATGCCACAGAGCTCCTGCTGCAAGCTGGAGCCAACCCAAACGTTGATCTTATCAACCCCCTGTTGATCTCCATTCGGCACGGTTGCCTGAAAACCATGAAGCTGCTTCTGGACTATGGGGCAAATATTGATGCATACATTTCTAGCCATCCCACCACTTTCCCCGCTACTATCATGTTTTCAATGAAATACCTTGCTGTACTAAAATTTTTAATGGATCTGGGCTGTGATGCCGACTCCTGTTTTAAGTGTCAGTACGGAAGTGGCCCACATCCTGTGCTGGATTACAGAAGGAACCGATTTAATGATCCCCAAGTGAACAAGCAGCCAAACATAGTACAGGTAAGTGCTATCAAATCTAAGCGATCTGTGGTATTTATATGGTCACCATTAACATGATATTTGAGCTCTCACAATCTTTAATATAATTATTCTCCCACTATCCCTGGGAAGCAGGGCAGTATTAGTCCTATCTGACAGATGTGGAATTAAGTCACAGAGAAGCAACTTGCTGAGGATCATGCGGGAAGTCTATGCTGCACCTAGGAATTGAAACCAGAAACCCAACCAGTGCTCTAAGCACTGGGCCATCCTTCCTACATAGACATTTATATCATGCTCTTTGCCTTGGTATCTGAGTCATCATGAATTAAACAAATAACCCCTTAAGGTTGCACCCAGTATTTCCTCTTGGGGGTTGGGCAACAGGGAGCTGCAATGAATCATTTTCTATTTTAGTTTTTGAGTTAAAAATTTACAAACTTTGAACATCCATTGGATGCTCTATTGGACTCATTGTCCAATGGGCCATTGTATGACTAGTGGTCACTTGTTGTGTTGCCTCATTGCGTGCCAGAAGCATGTGCTCTTTTACTGGTCTGTGTCAATGGTTCCACACAGGGACTACATAGCTGTTTTCTGGGGAGGGAATGATGTTTTATACAGAATCTACTTTTTTGATAAAAATAAAATTTTTTTTCTTGCTGTTCTAGTTGAAGGGTAACCTAATGAATGTTCATAACTGCAGGAACCTGTTTTACTAAATGTACAGCATTAAAGAAGGTGCAAGTCACAATATTAGCAACACAAATGTATGTTATATTTGTGGTTTCAATGTTGTTGAGGGGTGTTAAACACATAGATGGATATTTACAAAACCACTGAAGGGATATAGATGCCTGGTTCCTGTAAACTATAATGAATATTGTACATCCAAATACCACAAGCAGTTTAGAAAATCTCAGTCAGATCTTCCACTAATATTAATGAAAGATTCCCCATGATTGCTTTGGAAAGTCTGATTATATCTTTTAATATATTTTGGAAAGTGAAATTATCAAAATGATAAGATATGTACTGAATGGAAAACCTTTTTTGGCCATACATGGAACAAGCAGCATTAACAATTATGTGGTTTGGAAGTCTGTTTGGTTGCTTTCTTCTTTGGGACAGAAATGCCAAACAGGATTCTGAAATCAGAGTATGTCTATACTGATGACAGGAAATCACCAGCATCAGCATGATCTTCCGGGCATGATCCAGCAGTGAGCATGAACTTGCTGAATCACTCTGGAAATCACTTCAGCAACTCCAGCCCCAGGACTGGAGTTGCTGAAAGCCAAATGCAAGGCATTTGCTGTCAGCTTCCCCAAGCGCAGGGCTCTCAAACTCAAATCACCATGAGACCTACATGAGGACTAGTAGAGGGCCGCAAGAGGACTAGTATGTTAGCCTGAAGGCTGCACCACTGAAACCTTTTCATACAATGATATTGCAAATATTGGTAATGATAGTGTCATTGCGGACCGCAGGAAATAACTTTAGGGGCTGCATGCGGCCCACAGGCTGCATGTTTGAGACCTCTGCCCTAGTGTGTCTTGGCAGCTCAGAAGGTTATTGGCAGATACCTAAAGTATTTTACTTGCCTTGCATATTTGCCGCCAACTGTTGCCAAGAAGTCCTGTAAGTATAGACTAGGAATCAGAGACATTTATCTCTTTCCTCTCCCTCCCCCAACCCATACAGATTCATTTTTTCAAGATGTATTTTGAAAATTGTATTTGAGGAAAGAATGCAATGTTAGGGATAGTTAAGCTGCTCAGAATGTGCGGGATCTTCCTGTTGTAAGAACAATTGGTGGACATCCACTCCCCCAGTAATTTTAGGTATCACAATGAGTGTAGTGAGGAATTTGTAAAAGGATCCTCTTATCTTGCACTCAGGCATCTGAGTATGTCAGCAGAACTTATCCAACATAAACACAAAACTGCATTCAAATTAGCACTGCAACATGCAACCCTGAAAGATAATCTGAGACAACCCGCTCCTTCCCATCCCCACCAACATCATAAGGAAAGATTGGCTCCCACTGATCTGTAGGGCACAATCTATCTGGTTTAGTATCAGTTTATAGAGGGTCAGAAGAGCCCTTGATCCTCAAAATATAGACACCCACCACAGGCCTTTTGAGGATGAAAATAGTAAAGGAAACAATGGAAGAAATCCTCAGGAATTCAGGGCAGTTGCAGCACCCTACTGGCTGCTCCTGCAAAAGATCTTTTCTTTTAAACAAATCTACAGAGAAAAATCTTGCTGAAGAATGTAGGAAAGGTAGACCCGTAACAGCAATACACTAGTCCCAAACTAAGCATGTGCCTGTCATGAGTGCATGTACTGAGGCAAGTGTAATTTGTGTGTCCTGGTCTTCTCAGAGGACACAATAAAACAGGGCCCATAAAGTACTCAAGACATAGAAGAAACTCAACATAGAGCACAGTAATTAGAATTCTAAGGACAGACGGCTTTTTTAAATACTTATCTATGATTTCCAAATCCCTCAGAACCAGCTCACAATTTTACTTGTGCGGATAAGCCATATCCCATTCTGGATCTCAGCTAACATTATTCTAGTGCCTAAAAATGTGTTAGATGCCTCAAAAAGCTAAGTCCCTGCCCTGAAGATCGTTCAGTTTAAACCTGACATGACACAACTAAAGTCATGTAAAATCCCATCTGTGCCTGAAGTAAAAGAGAAATCATGGCAGAACTAATTCATACTACCGTATATCATCGCGTATAAGCCAAAAATTTTGTGCCTGAATATTGGCTTCAAAACAGGCTCTCAGCTTATACTCAAGGGAATATGGTTGACAGCCCCTCCCAGCCCTTTCCCAGACCATGTGGCAGGGCAGAGCCCCAGTGTTGCCGGGCGGTCATCTTGGGCAGTTGGCCGGGGCTGGGGCTGGAGGAAGGAAGGGACCCCGGCACCTGGAGCGGCCAAGTAAGAGGGCCCGGGGGGGGGGTCAGCCTGGTCATTGAGGGGGGATTCAGGGAGGCCAGGGAAGCAGCAGCAGGGACCGGGGGTTGGGGAGGGGGTCGGGGAGTTGGGGAAAGTGGTGGGACGGCTGGGAGTGTGTTTTTTGGGGGGGGGTCAGGGAGGCCAGGGAAGGGGCAGCAGGGCTCGGGCATGGGGGGGGGGGGAGTCCAGGAAAGCAGCAGGAGGACCCAGGGTTTTTGGGAGCCCAGGGAAGCAGCGACAGGGACCAGGGATTGGGGGGGGGTGCCTGGCAGGCTGGGAAGAGCAGCAGCAGAGGTTGGGGGTGAAGGGGAAAGGGGTGGAAAGGATGTTGGGGAACAGGGGAACAACAGCAGGGCACTGAGAAGGGAGCAGGGGGGCGGCAGTGAAGAGCCAGGGGGCAGCAAGAGGAGCAGTGGGGCAGCACTGGGGAAGGGGCAGAGGAGGGGGGCAGCAGTGAAGAGCCAGGGGGGCAGAGCAGGGGGGCAGCAGGTAGCAGCGAGGGAAGGGCGGAGTAGGGGGTAGCAGTGCAGAGGGGGCAGTAGGAGGAGCAGAGAGCAGCAGTCAGAAAGGGGCAGAGCAGGGGGCAGCAGGAGGAGCAGGGGGGCAGCAGCAGGAAACTGAGAAGTGAGCAGGGGGGTAGCAGTGAGGAAAGGGCAGAGCGCGGGCCAGCAGAGGTGACGGAAGCGAGGAAAGGGCAGAGCAGGTGGGAGCAAGGAGGCAACAGTGAGGAAAGGGCGGAGCAAGGGGCAACAGTGAGGTAAATGAGAAGTGAGGAGGGGGCAGCAGTGGGGGGGCAGCAGGGGTGACAGCAGTGAGGAAAGGGCAGAGCAGGTGGGAGCAGGGGGGCAACAGTGAGGAAAGGGTGGCACAGGAGGGCAACAGGAAGAAACTAAGAAGTGAGCAGGGGTGTAGCAGTGAGGAAAGGGCAGAGCAGGGGGCAGCAGGGTGAGGAATGGACAGCGAGGGGGCAAGGGAGAAGCAGCAGCAGCAGAGATTTTTGGGGTAGGGAAGCTGTCAGAAACTCCAGAGAAAGCCAGCAGCAGTGGGTGGGGGGTTAGGGGCCAGGGCCAAGACTAAAAGGGGACTGCAGCTTATACCTGGGTCACCAATTTTAGTTTCTTTTTTGGGCTCAGAATTGGGGGGTCAGCTTGTGCCCAGATCGGCTTATACCCGATTATATACAGTAATCATAGAAGGCATTTTCCTCCACCTAAGACAAATTTTTATAAAATTTGTTTCTTGGCACTAAGGGATTATTTAATAAAGCGTGTATATGGTTCGGCTTGATAACGTATACTTTAAAATAAAATCCAGTAGGTCATCTGGGATCTTAGTCATAAATCTTCTCCCCATAAAATACATGCACTTAATATTTCTATCATATGAGGTTACCTGAAATTACAATTGTCCCAAAAATTTCACTAGTAACTGTTTACAGACCAACAGCTGCTAATAGATCTGAATTATTAAACTTTATACAGAGAAGATAACTAGATATTAGAAGATGAACTGAAAAGTACATAACTGCAGATTATTACTATTGATGCTAAAGTTTGTTTCAATCTACAGTACTTAAGACTTCTACAAACATAAGGATAAACTGAGCTCAGTCTACAAATTAGTCTATGATTCCATAAAATGTTCCATGTAGCCATGTAAAAAGGGAAACAATTTTTTTTCTCAATTCACGTTTTGAGCATTAGAATGTTGGAAATACAAAAACAAAGAATAATTTATTGTAATGCCACTAGGGGACATTTACCTTTTGGAGGCCTGGCTTGACGTGAGTAATTGACTGGATTAGAGAGTTAAATGGGTCAGCAGGTTGGAAGAAGAATGACTATATTAGATAAAATGGGAAGGGGAGGGACGGGGGGAGACCCAGGGTACCATTTTAAATGGCCAAGATAAAAACTGATAAGGTAAGTCAGGAATTTAAAAATGAGGTGAAGAGTTACTTGTACATAGATAGATCATGCTGCACAGAGATTGGTTCCTACAGAGTAACTAAGTCAATCCCAAAACATGTGATGCAATGTGTTGTCAATGCAAAATAATGTGCAAATATATATAAAGGAAGAGGTATGCTGTGTAACTCAGGATATGTGGTATGTCCTGACTCACCTCATATGCCTGAGACTAATCAATTCAGTGTAGCTTTGCTGTCTACCAAATCAACCTGAATGCTGAGTCTGGAGTCAAACTGAATTCTTGAGGAACTAAATGGAAGACGTCTTGGGGGATCCCCAACACCTTTCTGCAGACAGCGAAGGCCAGGGACATACCAGCCCCAGTGTTATTTTGTCTCTGTAACACATTTTCTAGCCTTGGTCTATGCTACAATTAGGTCAATCAAAGGCAGTTTACATTGTCCTAGTTCTATAAGTATCTACACTACAAAATTGGTGCAAGGGTTCCTGGCAAGGATGCATACTGCTGACGCCCGGAGTGTAGCATGGATGGGCAAAAGCACTTTAAATTACTGTGGTGACTTTTTAAGTCAACATAATTAGGTCAGTTTAATTTTGTAGTGTAGATTTGCCCCAGAGTCACATTTATTTTTTTCATGTTTCTCCCCCAGAACATTTTCTGTTGGTTTATTTGCTGCATGTTTGAATGATGTCAGTATATGCAGATAAGATAGTTGTGGGAGGAAAGAAGAATAAAAGCACTAGACACAGGATCGCCTTCTACATTGTCTGGCACCTTGTGTTGTCATTTAAACCTGGACAAAATGAGTGTAAAGTGCTGCCATTTGAATGTGGTGGCACTTTACACCCGCTTTGAGCCCCCTGGAAGCAGGTGGAGAGGACAACACCAGGTGCAAGGAAGGGATAATCAGACCCATGTATCCCGGACAGAACTTCCTATAACCAGAAAAGAACAGGAGACCCAGTGAAATTCACTGGGACCTTGCAACACAGATCTAATTCCTGGGAAGCTAACAGATACTATGGTGATGGTCACAATGTGGTAAGCAAAAAGAAAGAGATGGTGTTACAATTAGGTAGAAAGACAGGCCGCATTTTTAAAATGGGAGCTGAAAGTTAGGCTTCTAAGATTGTATTTTGGCACCTAAATGAGTGGCCTGATGTTCAAAGATGCTGGCTACCCCCACTCCATCCTTCATAGACAACAGAAAGAATTCTCTGCTTTAGGAGGGAGTAAGGGACTGCGGGCTTCAGCGCCATATCAGGCCCAGAATGTTTTCCGACACAGAATAACCTACTCAGTGAAGCAGAAGCTTCATGCGATTCTTCTTGTAGAGTCTCCAGAAGACTGTTCCATGATCAGGAGTTCAGCTTCCCACAAATCTGCAGAGCTCAGGCAAACTACAGGAGGACTCAAGTCTTCTTTTGCCCTGTCTGCTGACTGGGCCTGCCCTGCCAACCACTGCCCAAATTTTCCCCCAACTGGGATCCCAAATAAAAGGTAACATTTGGCTGATCTGTCTATAAAGCAGTTTCTCTGCTGGTATCCAGGGAAAATTGTGGGTTCTCATCCAAGCACCCAGTCCTCACAGACCCTTGGCTACACTGAAGACCCTTTTTTGGATGAGAATGGTACTATGACCTAGAGGTGATTAACACCTCTTCCATGCTGTAGAGCCAGGAGCTCACTGGGTTTCTGTTTTTTCCACCAACAGTAATGGAGGTGGCGATTTTGCTCTCAGTAGCGATGAATGGATGGCTTAACTGGAAAAACTAACAACCATCCTCATTCATGGTATGCAATCCATAACCAACATGTCCCAACACTTTCCCTTGCTAAATTTATCAATCTCTCACTGAGTGGACTGGCTATGGTTTATGTTTCAGTTTTGTGATATGGTGTCTGCTCCAGAGATGAATCGCTGGGCTGGGCCTATTATTGATGTTCTCCTGGATTATGTGGGCAACGTGCAGCTCTGCGCCCGACTGAAGGAGCACATAGACAGCTACGAGGACTGGGCTGTCATTAAAAAGAAAGCAGGTATGATGTTTGGGTGAATTACATTACTTGCAGTAAGGAGGAATTATATTACTTGCAGTAGAATTGGTACCATGAAATCACAGTGCAGGGGACCAACTGACTGTCATACAAAGCTTCAGCCAGTCAGAAACCGTCTTCTTTCACAAGCTAGATTCTTTGTGGAAAGATCTGGTAGGTTTTTAGTGCAGTTTCTACTGAAGTGTATTGGTTTCATCCTTACTAAATTCTATAAGGTTTTTCCAGAAGGACTGAATGTCATTTTGGGCCATAGCTTTAGCTAATAAAAAGATTTACATAGCACCGTTGACTTTAATGGAGCTAAACTGATTTACACCAACTGACAAGCTGATTCAGTGGGTCTATTTAACCCCTGATTTTACCAGAGACACACTGGGGATGAAAGTGGGGCATTAGTTCTATGCAATAAACCAGTCCAAATGAAATAGGTGAATAATTCTGCCCTCCCCACTGCATCCCCCTAGGCACAGAAGGCCTTAAACAGAATTACAGTATTAATAGGTGATGGAATCTCCCTCCTTATTGGTTTTAAAGGCCCAGCTTAACAAAGCCCTGGCTGAAACCATTTAGTTGGGGTTGGTTCTGCTTTGAGCAGTGGTGAGATTAGATCAGTAGTTTTCAAGCTTAGGGTCGGGACCCAGTACTTGTTCACAGATCCTCAGGTACTGGGTCACAGCACCCCCTGCTGCTGCCACCGCCAAAAGACTAGACTGCATTGCTTAAAGATGGAACTGCTGGGTTATGGGCATAAATGATTTTTTCAATGGGGTCCCAAGAAAAAAAGTTTGAAAACCACTGGATTAGATGACCTTCTGAGATCCCTTCCAACCTCTGTTTTCTATGATGTACTTCTAAAGCATCCTTCATCTAAGATCCTTAAGGGCTTCACAAACATATGTGTACTGAGTCCCACGGGAGCCAAGTAAGTAATAGTGGGGAACTGAGTATAATTAAATTGCCAAAAGTCACCCAGCAAGACAGTAGCATCTAGTGTTCATCTGTTCCTATTTGCATCTCCACCTTTCCGCTAAGCTGTGTTTGTACTAAGGGGTCAGCTGTGAGCTGGCAGGTCCTCACTGCTGGCCTTTTGTAAGGTAGGGAAATTATCTGGTGTCTTGGTTTGTTGGTACAAAGGTTCATCCTATTGCCCTCACACTTGCAAATCTCCTTCCTTCAAGAGGATTCTTTCAGCCCTCTTCACAACAGCCGGGGATCCCTGCCCAGTTCCCCCACTCATCCTCATGGCCTCATACTGTGCCTACCAATGTTCTGGCCAAGGAGGGCTGAGCAGGATTCCTGGCAGAGCCAGAGAGGTTGCCACAGAGCTATCTGAATTATTTCCTCTTGGTGGGTCTCCTTAAAGTGTGTCTCAGCAACTCCCAGCCTGACAACAAGGGACATGACTGAGTCTTGAGCTCTCAGCTCCTGGTGGTGGGGTGATACATTAGTATATTGAGCCAGCTGTCCTCCCCTGACAGGCCTGAATCCAGAACTCATCAGGTCTGCAATGTCTGGACTGGAAGCAGACTGCGGTTCATGGGGGATGCATATTGCGGTGCAAACTCTCAGCCACCACTAGAATACTTAAACAGCTGTGTCAGGCACTTAGGAGATGAGCTGGGGTGAGAGAGAAGAGAGAGGAAAGGAATCCCACCACCACCTGTGGCAGCAAAGTCACTTTGTGCCTGCAGCTCCTCCTCTATAAGCCCATCTCCTCTGCCCACCCCCACTTGCAGCACATGGGGACCTGTCACGGTGCTGAGCTGGATGGTAGGCAGAGGATGGACACACCATTCAGGGCTGACCTCACAGTTCATCCCCCTTGACCGCACTGACTCTGCTACTCCATCCTTCCTCCACACCCCCTGATAATGGCTCAGCATGCAGGGCACTGACCTAGCTGTGTAATTCAACCGATCTTTAAGTGCTCAACTAAGATTTAGGTTCCATCTCTTTTCCAGAGCCTCCAAGGCCCCTCGCTCACCTCTGCCGGATCAAGGTTCGAAATGTGATTGGGAGAAACCGCATTAAACTGATTGACACTTTGCCTTTGCCAGGCAGACTGATTCGATACCTACAGTATGATTATTCACAGTGACCCCGTGCAAACTGGCTAATCAGCTGCATCCTGGCACAGCAACTCCACTTCATTGGAGAGAATGATAGTCACATGATCACGGTGAACGGACTGCATGATGAGAATGAACCTCTGTCGTCTGTCAGACGATATCACCCCCTAGCTAAGCTATGTGTGTTACAGTTCTGGAAAGGGAGAGAGGAGAAAGGGAGAGTGAAAGACACAGTGATAGACAACGACACAGTGACACACAGAACAGACTATTTGTTTTTTTTTTTGTTTTCGTTTTTTTTTTTTTTTTTTTTACAAAAGGAGAGTGTTTTATAATGTTACAAACCTCAGAGCTCCATCTGTAAGTAAGGGGATACTGAAAAACTAGCAGAGTCAAAGTCAAGTGACATTGTGGGATTCAAAAAGAACCTAAGGGTCTTACAGAGGTTAAGTTCTTCAGAGATCAGGAGTCAGTATTTGTCAAGAATCCGTGTAACTAGAGAAACAATCACACTGAATTACCCGAGCCTTCTGTCATGCTCGTCTGAGCAACTTGCTGGTTGACAGTTCTCTGGTACACTGATGCTGTCTCTCTCATATTTATTTTCCATTTCTTTTGGACTCTCTTTATGAATAGTTCCCTTGCTTTCTGAACATTCAAAGCTCAGAACTTTTAAGATGATTTCCCCCCTCACCCCAAAGACAGTTTGTAAATATTGTTGCGAATCCAGAAGACTTGACTAACCCTAAACTCCTGCTAAAAATCAATGAATAGTTTATTTGAGTAAAATCTAAGGACTGAAAGATTTAGCTCACAGTGAGTACTATTTGTGGTGTATTAAATGGGCATAAGAAGTAGACAGGGCTCTGGTGTTACTGAATATCTGCACTGAAGATTCAGAAGAAATTCTGTAACTCCCTTTAACTCATAGTCGAAAATAGCACCACAGGAGTCAGTAGATTTACTCCAACATAAAATTATTGAGTGATTAGAATCAGGCTCTGAATTTCAGGTGTCAAATTTTAGTGGAGACAAGGCCCTGAACTGTTACTTGGAGAAAGGGAAAGATTATTTCAAAATGATAAATGTAGGTGCTAAGATTTTCAAAAATGGGTGCTCAAAAGCTGGCATCATGCTACACTTACTACATTAAACATTTACTTATGCCACAAGGAATTGCACTGAAGTCAGGGAGGGCACTTGTGGGATAAAATGTTACTCAAGAAATAGCTGAGTGTCATAACTGGCCTAAAGTGGACTAAACTGAAAAAATACTGAGTACCCAGAAGCTCCCACTGACAGCCATGAAAGCTATTAGATTCCAGCCCCTTTGAAAATTGTCATTTATTTGGGCACCTATATAACGATTTAAAGTCTTGGATTCTAAATACACTGGCTCTTTGCCTTTTTATTGTAAACACAAGTGGAGCCTTGTGTAACAGTCTGATTTCAATTCATACCAGAGATTATCTCCATGTACAACCACATATATAGTAGTATGATTTTCTTTGTTGACTTGCCAACCAGATACTGATCCAGACAGAAATCTAAGCAGTAAAAACACTGTTATTTCTGACAAACAGGACTGTATTGCACAAAGGTTTCTTCGAGTAGTCTTGTACACTTTAACATGACTGTAAGTGCATTACACACACACATCTGCTTTTGCACAAAGTTTGCTGTGAAACACTTTCTAATGCTTGCAGAATGGGATGTAAGCAGCAGTAATAACTTCAGGTAATTGCACCTGTGTTTATTGACTGTCCCTTTCCAAAATACATGGCAGCTGAGAAACCAGTACCAATACTGCCATTATCCTCTCCCTGAGCTATGAAGAAAGTGCTTAGTGCCTGGCCAGCTCCTCAGCTAGTGTAAATGGGCACAGCAAGAGTTACTCCAGTGGAGTAAGTAACATCCATTTGTACCAGCTAGGATCCAGCCTCTGGAGTTTGCAGCTTGCTGGAGGGAGCCCTGAAAATCACCTTTGCTCTCTAATATCTAATGCCAACAGCACAGCACGGCAGCAAATTGTTACATAATTCTAAGAGAATAATTTCTGACTCCATTTAAAAGTCCCCAAATTGTCATTAATAAGCCATAATGTGCCAAGAAACAAATATACAAAAAAGAATCAGGAAGAGACCCAACTGGGAGCCCAGGTTGTGATCCCTTGAATATCAGTGCTTTCCTGAAAGGAAGCCACAGAACTTCCAGGGCACAGCCCTGCTTTTGAATATTTAACACAAACATGCTAGGTAAAGATCTGTGCAGTCTGTTCATATAGCCCATACTTATATTGGTGAGCAGCATGCACTTCATTGAAGAGCTTTATGCCTGTGAGTAAGCATGCACCCATATGTGAAAGGACTGCATAGTCCAGCTGAAGTGCTACTAACTGTACCATGTGCTAAGTTCCAAAGAGGCAGCCGTGTTAGTCTAGTAAGGTAAATAAGGAGTCCCATAGCACTTAAAGACTAACAAATTTACTTATTTATTGCATGAGCTCTCATGGGTGAAAATCCCACTTCGTCAGACAAAGTGAGATTTTCTCTCACAGAAGCTCATGCAATAAATAAATTTGTCAGTCTTTAAGTGTCACAGGAGTCCTTGTTTGTTTTTGTGTGAACTAAGACACTTTTGCTATATTAAAAAAAAAAGAATCACGTGTTTAGCTGGTGTAGCTCACATCTGCATGGGTTGAGCACAGGGAGCCTGATTCTTGCTCACTTCCACTATTATGAATCAGAAGTAACTCTCCTGAAATTAAATCGGTGTCACAGAACAGAATCAAACTGAGGTGCAAATAAGTAATGACACTAGAACCCAGTCTGATGGTGATTGTCTACCTAAACACCTATGTTTTGTACAATCAGATTATCCAAGACCACTTTGCTGGTAGAATGATTTGAAATCATAGTCTGTCTACATAAAATAGTGGTGAGATTTCATAAGCAATCCAGAGCTTTGGAACACCACGGAGAGGAAACCTTTCCAAGTGAAAAATGATCATAGGATGATGCAGTGTTGTTTTACCTTGAAAAACTGAAACTGGCAAAAAGAGCTGAGTGAAAAGCTCTCTCAGGCAAGAGGTATTAGTCCTTGATCAGATCCCTACAGATCTGATTATTCCTGATTTTATACAACCATGTGAGAGCAATGCTACTAAAATCAACAGAGCTATTCTGGTGTAAAACGAGTGCAAGTGAGAGCAGAATCGGGCCCATACTGTGCACTTAAATTGAGGAGGGATTACTCCACTGAAGATTTGACTAGCAATTGATATTTTATCCTTTCTGCTTGACCCTGGCTTCCTGCGTTTTCACAGCTGAGTTAGGATTATTTGCACTAAAACAAGGCAGGCTACCTCGCTTACACACTGAGCTTTGACAGTTATTTCATCAACATACTGAATCTGTACAAATTCTCCTTTCACTTATAAAAGTTAATACAGCTGTATAGAAGTTATCGTGAAATGGAAAAAAATATTTTGGAACCAGTTCATTAGTTCCACTGTGCAGTAAAAATGGCTGGCATATTTTTAGGCATCAAGGCAGGTATCTTCAATGAGGAGGATTTTTGTCAGCTCTAGAAATATTAAATGGCCAGATTACTGTACTTTTTTATGTACGATTTACTTTATGTTCTTGTGCACCTTTTTGTACAAAAGCTTTAACTCTTATTAACGTTTGCCATTATTTATAAAAGCTAGTGTGGTTTTAACACTTTCAATTTGCTTTATGTTTTAGTAAAAGGTGGCTTTCAGATATTACTTTTTCAGTTTTTAAACAAAATACAAATAAACTAACAGATTCTAAAATGTTACCAGCTGCTCTGAGGACCCAGACAGAGTGGGATCTGGAGAAAGTTTGAACCAATCCAAGCAGGAATATCCAATGAGTAACCCCAGGAAGAGGAGACTTGTATTGCTGGAGGAGAGGTTGGATAGTTACTAGCTTCTCAGACAGCTTGAGAAGAATGTCTCACACAAACCTTTTCAGTTACTTTGGCAACATGTAATAATGTCTGAGTTCTGGAGCAGTGCTGATTCTGAGACTGTACTCCTTGAATATACGAGAACTCCATGAGGGGTCCCAGCCCTGGGACTAAAGAGGACGGGCATTCTGTTTTGTGACACATTTTGAAATTTGGCTTCATTCCAAACCCACCAGGAAAAATTAGTTTTAGGTTGATAGGTATGTTTCATTTTGACATTGTTCCAATTTTGACTTTATAAGATCATCATGTTAGCGTCATATGTGAGCCTACAAAATAAAAAATTCTAAATTAAAGAAGTCTCACACATAAACACACAAAATGGAAGTGGTTTGGCATCTCAGAATACCTTCCCCCTCATGACCTCCTTCTGAAATGACGACTCAGTTTCACAGAGTGTTTCCATTTTGATGGAACGGTGCATTCTGAAGTGGTTCCAGAGACCCAGGTTCTGATACCAGGCTCTGATACGGAAGCCTGGCATAATGCCAGTGAAGCTACTCTGGATTCACAGGATTTTGACTGAGTTCAGCATCTGGCCCATTGGTTTCCATTTGATTGCAAGCACAAGTAGCCGTCACTCATGAGAGAAAAAGCTACAGGAACCCCTTGCCTAAAGCTCTGCATCTTGCCTTTCATCAGCCCATTTCTCCTCTAAAATGGGAGTTATTTCATTCAATGGATGTACGATCAGGGACATCGCCCATTCATGGAGTCTTTTCAGAAGAACAAGGAGGAGATACTGAAGTATGATAGAGGAGCCAGGTCCACATTTCCATCCCCAGATCAGGAGCTGGGGACCCTTTGGTCAAGAGACTATGGACCTGATTTTTCTTGACCTTCTTGCTATCACTATGCAGAACTATTAAACGGCCACCAACTCAAACCAACCATGGCGTAAACCAACCATGGCCTGCTTTGCACAGATGTAAATGACTGCACAAGAGAGAAGGCAGTGAAATCTCAGGCCTGGTGCATCTTTTGTGCTCTTACTTTTGTAGGAATAGTCCACCACGGTGCCATGTTTACATATGCTAATATAACTGTTATAACTGAGATGACTGAGAAAAATGGGCCCACTGGCCAGAGAAATTTTGCATCTCCTTACAAAAAGTTGCAGGCTGTATATGAAGCCAGATCCTCAACTGGTGTGAGTGCGTGATGCTCAAAGCCTATTGATACCTCTTAAAGAGCTGATGAGCCATCCCACAAGCGTTTGTTTAGCAGATAAGTTCCAAAGGCCATGTTAGTCTAGTTCACCAAAACAAACAAAGAATCTGGTGGCACTTTTAAAGACTAAAATTTATTTATCACATGAGCTTTTATGGGAGAAAAATCCCACTTCATCAGATGCTTGAAAATGGAGCGATCTGCAAGCATCTGATGAAGTGGCATTTTCTCCCACGAAAGCTCATGCAATAAATAAATTAGTTAGTCTTTCAAAATGCCACCAGACTCTTTCTTTCTTCAGCACAGGGGTCTGCAACCTGTGGCTCCAGAGCCACATGAGGCACTTTGGCTGCCCCCTTGCTGCTTCAGGCTCTGGGCACCCACTGCTACCCGGGGACCCTGCAGATAGCCCTTGCCAGGCTCCAGGCTCCCCACCACCACCTATCCTGTGAGGGCCCAGTACTGGTTCTAGGCTCCCCGCACCCACTGGGGCCCCTGCAGCAGGCACCCTGGCCCAGCTCCCCCAATCAGGAGGCTACACCCATTGCAGCTTTCAAAACACTTGGTTTTTTGAAGGAATTTTCAAAAAATGACTCTTCTTATCTTTCAGGTTGCTGACCCTTCATTCGGCAAATAGTGTTCTTTACAGAAGTTGGGCCCTCAGAGCGGGTTGAGCCTGATTCTCTTCTCACAAACATATGAGAACCAGTAATAACTACACTAAATTCAATGAGGTTACACCGGTGAAAAGTAGTAGTACAGTAAAGGGTGGGGTCCAACTACTGCTGAAATCATCAAATGGCTCATGTTGTCTCCTGTTGGTCTGTATGTGGTGCATACTGGCTGATTTTCCTGTCCCTTTTATACCAGTGTAGCTTTATTGGTCTCAGTGACTTATACCACTAAATAAATGGAGAATCAGATCCATAATATTTCCCCATAGGTCTCCTGTCCTGTTTAGCATCACTTCTTTACAGGTTTTAGAGAAGTTTAACAAAACACTCCTTTTAGCCTTTCAGAAGTGATCTGACCACACAAGACCAACTTTGCAAATCAATACCTTGTAAACTGCTAAAGCACTTTATATACTGGCATCTTTTCATTTTAGAATCATTTTAGAATTCTTCTGTTGACCTTGTGCTATCTATATGGGGCGTAGATCAGCAAAGATGTGTCCCTCAGGGGTGTGGATCACCCTTGAACAACATAAATGAAATCCTACAGCCCTCAGATGAATACAGAATTCTCTCCCTGGAATGCTCATCGCTTTGATCAACTGAGGCTGGTCTGCACCTAAAACAGCTCAAACTAGCTATGTGACTAAAAGATGTGAAAAATGTACCCATCAGAGACAGTTTAGTTGACCTAAACACCAGTGCAGACAACTCTACATGAATGGAAGAATTCTTCCATCAGCCTGACTGCTGCCCCTCAGAGAGGGGGATTTACTGCAGCCATGGGAGAAGCCGTTTTGTCACAGTCGTACACCTTTGCATACAGTGCTCCAGAAGCATGGCTCTGCCCCTGTGGCATTTCTGGCACAGACATACCCTGAGGCTTCAATACCAATCCATTCATCTCCTTCAGCCTCTCTCCTGTCAGCAGTTTTGCGGTTATGTGTTTGAACACGAAACTATTTCCAGTTTCTTCTCTTAGTTGTCATGGAGCAGTTCTGCTCTCATTCACACCCATTAGAAACAGGCTAATTTTACAGCCTTTAGTAGAGCTACTTTTAATTCACACCATCGTGAATGATAGAAGAATCGGCCCCTCATTTCTGACCAGCAAACTTAACCTGAGTCTGCATTGTGGGATGAACATACACATGCAACCTGAACATATTGGAGATGGGGAGACATAAAATTACCTGCTTTATTCTTTTTAACTCTCTTGATATTTACATGAGAGAAGAGCTGAAATCGATTTACACACTTATCTTCTGCATTAAATACTGCCTTATCAGTATCTTGCATGCAAAAGGAAGCAACCTGAATATCTTAACTGACTTTCTTTGAATGACTCTGAAGTACAAGAGATGCTACTGGTTCAACCCCCTCATTGCTGCTGCTGGTGCAGAGCATCCCCACAAAGACATTCCCATATGGAAGAGGCCTTCTAGGTATTATAAGTGCAGATTCCAAATGGTTCTCAGCTTGACAGGTCAAGGTTCAAATAATTATCTGGAATACAGGAGGCCCAGTTCTCTTGCCACTTAACTATACTGGCTTCAGTAAGGGTAATCCCTGATTTACACCAGTGCAATGAGAGGAGACTGGCACCCAAATGTATTCCCATCTGATATTCAAGTCAGCCAGCTTGTACCTTTCTGATAAAACGATCAGCATATTGGAGCTGCTCATCTATAGATACGTAGGTGGAAATGATAGCACATTCTTCCCCTAAGAATTACTCCACAGTGTGACTAGCTGATAGGCCAATGTCTGAAGTTACCTTTCAATTTCATTTTAAAGAGCTACCAAACACAGCACAAAATCTTCTCCCCTCCCATAGGCTAAATATATCCAAAGACATTGAAAATACGAGGTGGCACTGCTGGCTTGGTAGGGATGGGTTTCAAAACCACTGGTCTGTATAGTTTCTGCCCCATACTGCCTGCCTCCTTGCAGAAGTGTTGGATTTCCCCTGGGGGTGCTGTGCTTTTCCTCCACAGCCCCAGGCCTGGGATGGGCAATTGAGGTAGGACTCCATGGGTTTGGTAAACTGGTTGTCCATGGTACTGAAATGGACAGCAGCTCCAGGCGTTCATCCGGCCAGCTAATGAAGTCCCAGGCACTTTGAGAGGTTCCTTCTCCCCGCTGGGCTCAGCAGGCAGAGGAGGGCTCCCTGGCTCTGGGGTATCTGGACCCCTTTTGCTTTTCTTGCCCTCAAAATGAGAAAGGTCCCTGGAGTTTGGGAGCCCATCCAATCTGGCAGGAAGGCTTCCAACCAGCAGACTCTGAGTTGGTCTGGGCTCTTCCCAGAAGGAAGCAGGCAGCTGTCTTTTCCTCATAGGAACCTGGTCTGGTCGTACAGATTCCTGGCTTTTCTCCCGCAAAACCTGGTCCCCACTAAAATTTTCCTCCACCTCTGACAGCCTCAGGGCCTTTTCACTGGGGGCTCTGCAGTGATTTGGATCTGTGCCATCTGGATGTGAGCTGCGATTTCTATCCTCTGCTCCCCTTTTGAAGCTGGATTCTGTGGATTTGCTGGGGAGGCATCTTGGGATCCTGGAATATTTCTGAGAAAAACGCTTGAGCTGCTTCTGCAAGTATTTTCTGTGGTCAACTGAACGGCGGCAGGGAGCAGACTTGTCCAGAGCAGCTTTGATGTCACTTGATGCCAGGTTCACAAAATTCAGTAACGTTTTCACCTCACTGTCTGATGCCATTTCAAAGACTGACCCTTCTGGAGATTTCCATTAAATTTTATAATCCCACTCCTCAAACAGAGCAAACCTGTGAATGCAGGAGGGACAGATGTATGACTTTAAACCCAAGTTCTTCCCTGTAGCAGGAAAATTAAAAGCATTAAGCAGATGGGAAAAACAAGAACAAAAATCCGACTTAGCTGAACAAGCAAGTTGTCAGGTTGTCATGCCAGTGACATTTGAAACATTTGTGGCACATCTACATCTCTGCAATCGCAGAACCACTGGGTGTGCACACACGCATGTACATACACACACACGTGCACCAATTTGCTATAGCTGAGAACCAAACAGTTAATCTGGACAGACAGGTAATGTTTAAAGTGTAAGCAGAAACCTCAGCAGTGCTTCCATGCCACTGTAACCAACACACATACACCCAAGATTGTCTCCCTAATATTGATTGTTACTGTATCACTGCTGAGACGACCCCAGTTCCCCGGCTAATCTTATTATATAGGTTATACACTACCAACCTTTAGAGAAGCAACCGGAGCCTGTGAGTGTTTAGAAGCAGTTTAGCAGCCCTTGAGTAAGCTGAATGAATATCAACTCCTTCTACTTAGGGGGCTTTCTCAGGCCAATCAGAAGCCACATTGCCAAATACAAAGCATCCCAATCAGGCATTAGGCTCCCCGTTCTCACATTCTTTGCCATCACAAATTGTCGCCATGGGGACAGCCACAGAAAGACAGCTAATAAATACGATCATTTCCCTGTGATTTCTACCATTCTCCACTCCTTCCTCCACCCCTGCTAGGGCCTTATCCCGCTCTTTCCTTCTCTAACCCGATAGGGCCTTCCCTTCACTCCCCCCATGACACAATCCAACATGATATGCTGATGATGAGTAAAGAAAATTTAGACACCCTTTTCTCTAAAGTGCCCCAAAGCTGTCTGGATGCTGGCACTAACCACGCTTCAATGACACAGGACAATGCTAGCTGGGGAGACCAGGCTAGCCTACTTTTAACTGTTCTTGATCAGGGCTTGCTTTTTAGTTTCTTTCTTTCTTTTTTTTTTTTTAAAGGGAGGATGATGTCAGGGAAAAAAAGGTAGGAAAGGAACAAATCTCTAAAGAGATGTGCAGATATCCATGGAAAGGGAGCTTGAGCGCTCAAGAATCTTGTCTTTATGTTTGCCCCCTCAATTGAGCCACACAAAAGCTGAATTACCCATTCAAACTGCCTGGACAAAAGGATGGAGTTGGATAGTACTCTTGCATCTGTAGTCAAACAGTTAGAGACTTAAATCGAGTCGTCATGATGGAGAAAGAGTTAGACAAAGCCCATAGAATTGCCATCAGCAAACATTTTCCTGTGTCATATTAGTGGGTCTCCATGACTCCCCCTGGCCCAGGGACAATAGCACAAGTTTGCACACTCGACTACTGTCACCCTGCCAACGCTGGCAAGGAGCAGAAACAGGACAATCCTTTAAGGGGAAAGCATGCCCACTGCAGGGAAGGGAAGAAGAGAGTGAAGAAAAGCGTGTGAAATGCTAATTGAGCTGCTTCCTTAACTGATCCAGAGTTATGTGAGCCCTCCTCCTTGCAGCCCCGTCTCAAGGGGTGGCAATAACTTAATAGCGCACTAAAACCAGGAGTCCCACGAGGCGTGTTATCCCCTTGGAGATCTGTGAGAATAGGCGAGCAGAAAAACCTGCCCCTGGTGAATTTCAGAAATGCCAGCCATTCAGAACTCACAGCAGCTTGCACACCAGTCCAAACACCCATTGCCTCAGGCTTGAGCAGACATCAGCTGAACTGCAGTGTTCAGTAGGAAGGCTAATAAAGATTGCAGTGCCTTTGAGCCGGAAATGCTGAATAAGGGCTAAACTTCATTTTTTATTATTATTATTTTAGAGAGAGGCCCAAATAAAATCTCTAGAGCCAAACACATCCATACTTGGGGGCTGCCTGAAATCCAAACCCAGATCCAACTTCTGCAGCTAAAAATCGCTTTTTCATGGGCCAGTCAAAAAGGCTGAACTTTAAATCCAGCCAACATCCATATTGTACAGCTTGAGTCCATTTCTATTATTTTTACTTTCATTACAGGAAAGAAAAGTGCTCACTTGTGCCATGCGGGTTTGATGGCACACTTTAAGTGTCTCACCTGGCACCAGATCATAAAGATCTTATTCCCTTTTTGCTCATTTCTTCCTCAGCCACTTGTATCATCATCAGAAGATCTGCACGGATAACGACTATGCAAAAACTCATGGCCAGATCCTCATCTGATGTAATCAGTACAGATCCACTGACTAGCCTAAAATCATTGGTTTATTCCTGATTTAACACAGAATGAGATCAAAATCAGGCCTGAGGACTGGATTTACATGACGGGCCAAATTCCCACAGTGCTACAACAGTCCCTTTGTACTTGTCCTATCAGGACAAGGAGTCTGTGAACCTGGTGGGTCCAGCCCAGCGAGAATTCCTCCAGGGACATAGGATTTGTAGGCCACACTGCTCCTGATCCCTGGCTGGGAGCAATGGGCGCTGTCTGGGGTTCTCTGCTTGGTGTCCCTCTCTGAACACCTCATTTTACACCTATGACCCTCACACCTGTCCTTGTTTTAAATTAGTTGTCCCCTGCCTTAATCAGTCCCAGGCCATGTGCCACCTCCCCCTAGGCTGAGGGATGGGTTTTAGCAGTGGGCGGGCTTGCGCCCACCCACCTCCCGGATTCCAAATAGGCCTGATCCTTGGTGCAGGATGGGAGGCCAGTAGAAAGATGGACCACGCAAGCATCTGGCCCTCTGTTTCCATCTATCTAACTGTGGCATAAAAGGGTTAACATTCTTCAAGAGACAATATAAAATTTAAACAGACATTGATTGCTACGAATGCAGGGTGCTATAAAAGCATGGTATCATCACCATCCAGCTGGGGCTGTATCTACACCACAGTTTCTTGCATAACCTTTCCCACCATTCTAATAACAAGTGCAATTCCACTAGTGGGAGCTCTAGTGTAGACAACTCTCTGCCCCATGAGTTTTTATAAGAAAGGCTCCCGAAACCCTAGTCCTGTGTTATGCTATGCTAGAAATCTCTCCGCACTCTTACATTTTCAGTTCTTAACCCCCCCACACACACACTTTACAGTCCTCTGCCAGAGAATGACAAGCAGCCATCTCCTGATAATATTAATCAGAAATTTGTCTTCCAACCCCAGTTCACACAATGATGATTTTGCTTATAATGTCCAGGATAAATGTTTTATGCTGCAGAGGTGAGTTGAGTGGTGATTTTGTCCAACCACTATAAACAGATGTCTTTCCAAGGTATCTCTTTGCATATTTCCAGGTAACAAAATTATATCTTGTGCATATCTAATCTATGAACCAGGCTGGATAAAATGTATAGATACTTGAGTAATGTAACCCCTTCATAAAGAGCTTCATAGTTGTCCCAGATTTCTGGAAGTATGTAACAAACAGATGGGAGAAGGATTTGGGCTGCTTCTGTACTTCCACAGGACGTTAATGAGCCATCTCCTCCAAGACATGAGCAACTCATGTAACATGCTTGAAGAGGCCATACAGAGCCTTCTTCTTCGGCACTTGGAACAGACCCATGCCCTCTCTACCTTGGCAAAAGCACAACCCTCCTCAGTGAAATGCTTGCTGGGGCTAAGTGTGCCAAACTCACCTGGCTCTTAGTCCATTGATGTGGATGGAGTGACACAGCAGGATGGAGTTGGCTTGTTCACTATGGCTGTGTCCACACGTACATTGTTATTTCGAAATAAGTTATTTTGAAATGAGTTATTTCAAAATAAAGTCCTTATTTCAAAATAAGTTAATTTGAATTAAGAAAATATTAATTTGAATTAAGGGAAAAGCTCAAAGCGAAACAGCATGTCCAAACACAGGACTTTCTATTTTGCTTTAGGAGAGGGGCACCATGGGAGGTGTGGCAACATGGCCCCTTCCCTGGACCATGCCCCTACCCAATATAAGCTAAAAACAAGGCACCCTGGGAAGGAGATGGGCAAAAGTGTTATTTTGAAATAACAGCCATTTCGATTTAAAGGAGGTTTAAGCTATTTTGAAATGACAGCTATTCAAAATAAGAATACGTTGTGTGGACCTAATCTCTTTTATGTTGAAATAACCAGTGTTATTGCAACATAAAAGAGATGTGTGGCCATCCTTATATGAGTTAGGTGGTAGGAGCTCCGAATGAGACTGGAAGGTGTAATACTGAGATGTGCTAGGGCTCAGAGATGCCCCTCTGCGTATCAGTTCCTCCCCACTTCCTCGTAAGTCACAGCTTCCCTCAATTTTATCTACTTTGGCCAGCAAGCTGGTAGAGCTAACATTATGCATTCCCTGCCTCCACTTCACACACAGTCTTCAGTGAGGTGCTGAGCTCTGCCTTCCCCCACAGGTCTGAATTTCAGGCCTTGCATCTTGTCAGTTTCCAAAGGGATAAGTTCCCCCATCTTCGAGGCATCTGAGGAAGTGGGATCTTCTCCCAAGAAAGCTCATGCGAAAAATAAATCTGTTAGTCTTTAAGTGCCACACAACTATTTGGTTTTGGTTTGGTTTGGTGTTTTGCTGGATTTCAGGGCCAGTGACCTCTGCAAACTCCTTCAGGGGCTGTTTATCTCTTGCTATTCCTTTGTGCAGGTGTGAAGTCCAAGACCCACTCTAGCTCTTTGTTTACTCCATTGTGTGTGGTCCTTCTGAATACACACCTGAGTTTAAAAATCAAAGAGCTCTGTCTATTAACAGTCTGCACTGTGCAGCTACAGTGCTACTACAGAAGGTAGTTGGTGATGACAAGGCTTTGTTTGCTTCTCTGGTATCCCTTTTTCCCTGTCGGTGGGTAACAATAGGGATCCAAAGGAAATAGATTGGAGAGCAGGATTTTTTTTTATTTTTTTTTTTAAACCCTTTCAAGGTCAGTTTCAGGTTGAGCTGCATAGGGTTTTATCTAAGAAGCCACCGGAGTCCTTTTGTTCCTCTCTGCTCTCACCATGTTCATCCCAATGTAAATGTGAAAGGAACAATTAACAATAGGGCACTCCTCTTGGAGTTTCCAATGCACTTTGAAGTGTCCACCCAGCAAAGGCTTAAGAATGATACATCATTTTCCACTGTGAAAGTGTCACGCTAGTACAGCAACTGAAAAAATGTCGCCACATGCCTTCCCAGCATGCAGACAGGGACCAGCTGGAGAGCCACTTCATATCTGACATGTCACCCTCGACAGCTCTCTTTCTGGGAATTTTCAGTATGCAAGGTTAAGTAACTCATGAGAATACACACATTTGATTTAAAATTACAATCAGGCTCTCGACCATGGAGCCTTTGCTTCAAAACTGAACAAATGAGAAAAGGGAAGGGAGGGTTTTCCTATATGGGAATACAGGGGAAGTGATTTTAAAGTGTCACTTATTTTAAATGATGTCAGGCTTTAGCTGTCTCCAAAGCAAATCCTCCCACTACTCATATGTACTGAGGCTTCGATTCAGTCTGGTACTTCAAAACCAGCCTAACTCTAACCATGTGAGTAGTCCCACTGAAATCAATTTACGACATTGCCTTCTGGTGGGGACACTAGGAGTCATTTATATGGCTCCATGCCAATAAAAGCTGTTTTCCTTGACGTCCAAGTCACCTTACTCAGATGTCTCCCTAAATGGCTTGAAGGGTGAGGTGGTCTTGGTGGGTAGCAAGAGGAGCTAAGCCTGCTATTTCCCTTTCAGTAACCTATTGTCTGTATTGAAGCCACTGTATGAACACCAGAGCTGTCTTAACTACCATTCAGAACAAGACTCTGCTTTGGATCGTAGCACTACAAATGTACATGAGTAGTGTTAAGAGCTATAAAATGAATGGTGCTATCCTTTCCTGTCACATAGGTATTATAAGATTTAACTATTAGAAGAACTTATAGGTGTTTACCTGAAAGGTAATGCAACATCTTTGTAGATGTGGTAAGAGAAAAATCAGAATATTTCCTTCTGACATTAGCCATGACTGGAGTTAGTCAAACATCCAAGAACAAAAGCAGACATTTCTGGGGGAAAAAAAATTCCTGGAAATTTAGTCCTGTTTTTCAAACAAAAAGGTGACAGTCACATTTTCAACTTTATTGATCCTCCTATAACTGACTGAAAGACAGGAAATAGAAAATTTTTATCTTTGTTTTTCTTGTGGGTCAAAATTCCATTCCACATCACATGGTCCATTGACAGTGTTACTTTATCCACACTGAAGGTCACTGTTTGCAAAATCAGGATATCATGAGTATTACAAACAGGACAGGTCTTATTCAGGCTGCCTGCTTGTCATCACCTTTGCTTCTCTATTAAATGCCAATGGAGAATAAAAAAAGTATCAATACACACACGTGTCTCAACAGGTAGTTGCCTTCACACTTCGAAGTCACAAGTCATCCCGGATTTGTTACTTTTGCTAAATATTCTCAGGCCCAGATTGTCTTCTTTCCCTCCCCAAAGGGGAAGCATGAAAATCTGGTGGAAGAAGCATGGGTCACAGAAGAGCCTCCTCCCCTCAGCCCCATAGCAAGTCTTCCACAAGGGGCAGTGGAGGTCAGGCTCAGAGGATGTAAAAGGTTGACACAGGCTCAGCATTAAAGTGAGTATACGTATGTAACAGCACGCCCAGCCTGTTATGTGGCATGCCTAGCAGTGTGCTCTGCATGAGTGTGTTCGTAAAAGAACAGAGTACCCCTGTGGAAAGAGAGGACGCATGACCTGGTGATTCAAGCAAGAGATGGTTCCCAGTTCCAGGACTGGATTTGCTTTGTGGCTTGAGGTAAATCACTTAACTTACCTATCTATACAATGGGTATAATAGACCTTTCCTGCCTGACACGGGTGTTAGCTGCTGTGGGTAAAGGACTCAAATCCTTGGATGCAATTCATCATACAATCACAGAGCAAATGACTACCGTATGACTTCAGTAGCTGCAGTACAATGCAGCCCCTGCTGCTTTAACCTCTTGTGACACTGTCTCAGGGTGTCCATAACCTCAGGTTACTGTGTGATCCCCCTACTCCTCAATCTCAGTAAAAAACACTAGTTGCTGTTCAACTTTGTTTCTGTTCGCTGACACTCACAGTCAGCGAGACACTCTAACTAATGCCTCAGGACTCGATCTTGCACGTTAACATAGCATATCCCACCCCTAGACTCATGTAACCTCCATCTCTGTCACTAGATACTCCCAGTAATTAGCAGGGAAGCAGTCCTCTCCCCAGAGAGACTGTGTGTAGATAACTGAAAAAGTTACAGCTCAAAAGCAGAATTGGGTTGCCTTAGTAATAGATGGTGGGTGCTCTAGTAATAGATGTTGGTAGAACCTGTTAGGCTGGCTCTTAGTTCTTGTTCGTTCAGTTTGAATAAAGCCGTGCATTTTGGACTCCTCATGATAGTCAAACGTACCAGAAGCAGGAACAGACTCTTAGGCCTGTAAACCCAGCTGAGGTTTCAGAACCGGACATGCAGCTCTCAAGGTGCTAAGACGTCACTTCTCTTTCTTTACTCAACCACCCCCAAGTCCTAATAAAAGGGCAGCATGACATTAGCCCAGCATTTTTAACTGCCTCCCCCAATAACCACAGGCCCTGATTTCATTATGGATAGCCTCAGCTTGGTTCTGCTTTGATAAGGGCTCCCCACTACAAAAAGGACAGGGACATGCTAGAGAGAGTCCAGTGGAGGGCAACCAAAATGATTAAAGGACTGGAGCACAAGCCCTATGAGGAAAGACTGAAAGCATTAGGCTTATTTAGTCTGCAGAAGAGAAGATTGAGGGGGGATTTGATAGCAACCTTCAACTACTTGAAGGGATGCTCTAAGGAAGATGGAGCTCGACTGTTCTCAGTAATAACAGAGGACAGAACGAGGAGCAATGGTCTCAAGTTGTGGTTAGGAAGGTTGAGGCTGGATATTAGAAAAAACTTTTTTTACTAGGAGAGTGGTGAAGCATTGGAATGAGCTGCCGAGGGAGGTGGTGAAATCTCCATCTTTGGAGGTGTTTAAGGCCCGGCTGGACAAAACCCTGGCTGGGATAATTTAGTGGGAGTGGTCCTGCCTCTGGCAGGGGGTTGGACTGATGACCTCATGAGGTCCCTTCCAGCCCTAGGATTCTATGATTCTAAGGTGAAAATTGCTGAGGTGAATTTCAGAGCTGAGTAGGTTTGCCTGAACACTCACGTGAGCCAAAGCCAACAGCTCACATCCTAACCAATCTGCCTGGGCTAAACTAAGAAGAGCTAGAACCTGGTGTGGTTCAGCCGAAGGTCCCATTTTTCTGAATCCACAAAATTCAGGTAGGAGGCAAGAGGGAGGCAGAGTTTGATTTGTTTCAGAGAGGTAGCCATGTTTAACTAGCTCAGCAAAACAAACAAGGAGTCCTCTGGCACTTTTGAAGACTAACTAATTTATTTATCACGTGAGCTTTCATGGGAGAATCCCACTTGGTCAGATAAAATGGAATTCGCCCATGAAAGCTCATGTGATAAATAAAATTGTTAGGATTTCTTGTTTGTAGAGCCTGATAGTCTCAGTCTTTCAGAGTTGTTATCTCTCCATATGGGACAGCAGCAACTGGGCTCTAATCCCTGCTGCAGCTCTTACATATTTCTTCTTTAATTTCACAGTTGGCATTCTGCAAACCACCACCACTTTCATTTCAGCGGCCCAGTTTGCTGCATTTGGGGGAAGACTGAGTATTTCCAAAATGCTGAAGCTGTTGGTGGAGGGGTGGGGGTGGCTACCCAGAAGCCTGCCATTCAGGCAGATGGTGGAATGATTTGATATGAATAGCTGCTGTCAGTCTCCGAGTGAAATTTACAATTGTGCTACGTGTTGGACTGCACGTGACTAATGCCATTCTTCTGCTGGCTACACACAGGACACAGTTGTTTCTTTAAGGACAATTTTGTTTTAATGGACAGAAAAATCTATAGCAAGAAGCTGTTAGGAATTGAGCAGCATCCAGCGTTCCACTCTGTAGTTAGACATAATCAAATCCCATGAAGGCTTTCACCACCTCTGCCTCTGCTAAAATCTAATACATGTTTAAAGACAAGTCTGATTTCAGTTTCATTCTGCTTTTAGTGCCTGTGAGAGCTTAAATCCCCAGCTTCTTCACACAAACAGGTACGGCAGGGGTGGTAGCAGCAACAAATTTGCCTCACTTTGCATAATTCTAGTTTATTTAAATACTTCAGGATCAATGAGTCAATTAAGTGACAGATGCTGCAGGTGGCTTCTGTTGAGACAATGCTGCAGCAGGGATGCTTTGTAAAGAAAAGCTATAGCCAAGGCTAAAAATCTGACATGAATTGGCGATTTTGCATTTTAGTTGCTAAGGGCCCCAGTTCAACAGTCAGAAAAAGCAATGCACAATGGGCACCAGACCAGCAATGAGGCAGACCCTGTGGAGTGTGAAAGAGGAAGGGGTTTCGGGGTGAGTAAAGAAATAACAGTGCAGAATTGTCAGACTGCATCCCGCATGAATTTCTTCAGAGCACACAGCCCTGTTCCCTGTCCTGTTCATCTGACACAGTGTTTTCCCCTTCGCTCCCCCTAGTGGGCCAGAGTAAATCTTTCCTTCACCAAATAGCTGCTAAATACCTGAGGTTAGGATCCAGGATTTGGCTCTATCCACTTGCCATCCATACAATGCCTATTTCAAATCACAGAACAAACATCCTCCCATGCTACCTGATTGTCTGTTTTTTTCAATAGGGAGAAGGAGACACAGCATGGATGACAGTTATGTGTGGCTGTAGGTGGATCTACATTATACCAAGCCATGGGCTGTAACCTCAGCAGCAAAGCAGTCCTTTTGCTGAAGAAAATATTACTCCTGTTTGGAGAAGGAACTGAAGCAATGCTGCCAGAGGCAGCCACAAGAGAACAGGTTCAGAATTAAAGATTTTTGTAGATTCCAAAGCCAGAAGGGACCTGTGCGGTCATCAGTTCTGACCAACAGCGTAACACAAGCTGCCTCTTGCTCCCTTTTCAGTGCATGGGGGGGTGAAGATATCCATTTCCTCTCTTTCATATTTTAAACCCATGCAGGATCTGGGCAATAGGCATTAAAAATGATAGCCCCTCAAACACAGTGTTTAAAAAGTGAATTCTATACAAAGAAAATGTTCTAAACCTGTCTACTCCCCGTTACATGAAACCACAGCTGGCCCAAACATATAGGTGAACTAGGCAGTCACCTAAGACCCTGAGCTTTAAGGGATGCCAAATTAGATATACGAGAATTTTCTTCTCTATTTAAAAAAAGTTAATATGTTATTTTTTATAACATGAATGGGGGGTGCCAAAGTCATAGACAGCTGGGATAGCAGGGTTGTAACTCAAGCAGCCAAAACACCATCACCACTGTCATTCTTGCAACCTGGATGCCAACAGTTCTTGTCTCCCTTATGTAACTGGCAGGTAAAGAAAGTGCCTATCTTAGCAGTTCAGCTCAGGGTGAAACACTTGACCCCTTTGCTTGTTCTAGAGTCTATGAATTTTTAGGCTTCACTTTGTTTTACAGGGCTAGATTCTCAGCTGGCTTAAAAAGCCTTTTCTTTTTTTTTCAGTCTAATGAGAACAACTGACAAATGTTTTCATCTCACTGTGAGTGTCAAATGGAGCCTTGGCATCAAGGTGCCCTGTTGACCTCAGGCAAACTGCTCCTGTGAGGAAGGCAAGAAAAGTTTGCCAGAGAAAGCTACCAGAAGAGTTGCAATGCCTCATGGTCAGTAAAATGATCTATCCCAAGAAAAGTACTCCCCTGGCTTGTGACAGATGTACTGACATGCTGAAAGACTGGCAGAGGCAGACGTGGGCAGGGCATATATATTGTCAGTGATGTTTAAAAACATAAAAGAGCCCGAAGAAGGGCATGCAAAAAGAGATCCGTCGCTGCCATTCAGTTACATGATAAAGCTCCCAAAGAATGATGAACAGTGCACCAATTCCTCATTTGACAGAGCAATTGCCATCTTCTCTATAGAAAGACTGGTAAACATACTGTGGCTCAGCCTTCTAGTGCAAGACTGGAGTTAACAGTTTTGCAGATGTTCATGGGTGCACCTTTTCAACCTGCCAGTTAGCACTTACACAGACCTAATGAGAAACAAGATTAAAACTGTTGAGACTGGCTTTGTCAAGCTGTGCACCTGATTTTACTTAAAGTGCTTCCCCTTGTGAATCCATCAAGTAGCAACTTAAGAATCTTATTACCTACCAGGGTCCAAAGGACAGCCATGTCAGTCTGGTCCAACAAAAGAAGCAAGGAGTCCTGTGGCACTTAAAGACTAACAGATTTCTCCCATGAAAGCTCATGCGATAAATAAATTACCTATTCTGTACCTGTAGCTATTTCCCAGAAAGCCAGTAGATCATTCAGGGTAACCCTGATTCATCTCACCCTTCTAAAGGTGCCACCAAAGAAATGGTTCAAAAGGTTAGAGAGTTAGGGTGAGCATTACAGCTATGTCTACACTTAAATTAGTTTGAATTAACTTAGTTTGAATTAATTAATTCAAATTAATAATGCTTAATTTGAACTAAGTTAATTTGAACTAACATGTCCCCACTAGAAGCCGAAATCAAACTAGCATGTCTATGGATAGGACTTGCTAGTTTGATTTAGGAGGGGGGCACCATGGGAAGTGTGGCAACATGCCCCCAAGAAGGGCCATGCCCCCACCCAATACACAGAAGGAAGAAGGCACCCTGGGATGAAGTAGGTCAAACCCTGTTAATTCGAACTAACAATTAATTAAACAATTTAAATTAATGCAGGTTAATTCAAACTAATAAGTTAGAATTAACCATTACTTCAAAGTTAAGCAAAGTTTTATAACTTCAAAGTAAGCATTCATTGCTTTGAACTAAGCAATTCCTTAGTTCGAAGTAATGAAAGCCAGTGTAACCATGCATTAATTTAGTGTGAATTAATCCTCATTAATTCTAACTAAATTGGAAGTGTAGATGTACCCTATCAGAATTAAACAAAGAAAATAAATATTAACTAGCTTCTGTATTTCTAGAATACTTAACACAGTGGTACACAGCCACTGCTTGTTATGCATAGTCTTGTCATTAAGACTATGGATTAGGACCAAGGAGACCTGGCCTCAACTCCCTGCTCTGTTACCCATTCCTTGTGTGATCCTGGGCAAATTCCTGAATTCACTAGCTGTAAAACGGAGCTAACTGCATGTTCTTTGGCTGCCTGGTGTGTTTGGATAATAGCTCCCACCCTGAAGATTGTCTTTCACTCCATGTTTGTGCCATGGTCTTGGCTGGGGCCTCTCTACACTAATAAGTATTGTTACCACTAAACTACAACAATGGCCTCTCCTTTATTTCCACTTAGACATGTCCTACCCTCCCCACTAAGAACTGTTAAAGTAGAATGTGGCAAATCATTGCAATGTGCCCTCTAAATGCCAACTCAGGCTAGAACTGAAACCATTTCCTCTGCCCCACTGCTTCCTCTTGAGTTTTCAAGTTCAGGTTTGTCCTCAAACCATGCAGTGGCACATGCATTACATCCTTCTATCTCCTCAGCTGTTGCATGAGAAACCACCCCATCAGCCCCAGCTGAGAAGGCAGCTGGGCTCCTGTTAACTCTATAGTGGCTGGGACAGCATGGTGTCTGTACACCCCATGAGAAGGGAATTAAATACTGCTCAGAATAAGTAAGGGCAGGAGGATCTAGCAGAAGCAGCAGAACCAGGGAGGTGGTGGTGGCAGCTAGGATCCCTACAATGGAAATAGAAGAGGAGGCTAATGTACATTTCCTCCCCCACTTCTCTGCAGTTTCCATCCCTACAATGTCCCACGAAGGTGGGAGTGGGAAGAAGAAGAAGGGCTGGAGCAGCTGCCACAGCCCATGGAATTAAGCCAGCTGCAGAGGAGCAGGTGGGAACACACCTGGCTTCCTTCACTCAGGTAGACTGTGAAGACTGAGGCCAGCATACAGGTGTGACACAGCATGTGTGTCCAGGTGTGCGGGAGCCACATAGCAGTGACAGTGTATGCTCCTGACCAGGCAGAACTCATGAACAAAACCCATGCAGAAATGACACCCGGCTAGGTGGGATTGGTGTGTACAAACCACACAGAAATGACACAGTATATGCCCCCAAGTGGGGAGGGCTGATATGCAGGGACCACACAACAGGCACACACCGCGTATAGCATAGGCTATTCTTTTACAAGACTCCTAGCAGCCAGCCCTGACTGGCCCAGTCTTCCAGCCACCATGAGTCCCTGGAGAGACATCAAACACAGGCCAAGGACAGGGCACTAGCATATGGGTAGGAGAACATCAGCACATGGGCACCAACTGCAACAGGTGCACCAGCCTGCCAGCTAAGGTTCAAGCCGGGTTATTGTGGTGATGAGCTCATTGCCAGCACATCTGTGCAAGCAGAGAAATAAAACCTCAGACCATTACATATGCAGGGCACCTGAGGAAGGATTCCACGACTCCAAACGACACTGAAAATGTCTACATTCTATTTTTTTTAATTTAATTGAACCTTACTAAAAGAAAGAAAAGCCCACTATGACTAGGTGGGAAATCCATTTTAGTAGATGAAAGCTGGTATATGACTAGAACAGTCTGTCTGGGCATGGTTTTTAAGAAAGAAGTGAATGCTGAGCGGTACGCAGGCTCAGAAACTTAGTATAGTACCTCATGTTATAAAATAAAAAAAGTTGGCCAGAGGCATACTGGTGGTCCACTGCATCCTACACTAAATATTTAGGTTCAGCTTGCAGCCCAGATCTCTCGTCTTCTAGGGCAGACAAGGGCTAACAGAACTCCAGAACCAGCAAACTCATCTCCTTGATGTAGGAGGAAAGACCTTCTGTCACTCAACAGTGCAGTTAAGGAGAGGCTCCAAAGAAAGTCCAGTCCTATCCACTCCTCTGCACTTGGATGGACAGTTGTTGCTAGCTGTGGCTCATGTCCCCTCATGTTCCGTTAAAGGCAGGAGAGGAGACACCATCCCACCTGCACAGATTCCTTGACCTCACCCTGCTGGAGTGGGAAAATGTTTTTGCTGATCTTCTGCAAACAGCAATCTATATATACCACTTTGCAAAATAAAAATGGCCTTTGCTGAGGACACATTACATCCAGCCCCAAGTCAACAGTCGTCCTTAGGTTATGAAGCCAGGGGAGCGGGGCAGGGATAAAAACTGCTGACACAATCTTAACTAGAGCACCACGCACACCAGTGCTATAATAATACAAACCAAAAGAAAGTGTCATGCTGACTATTTAAATTTCAGTGCTCTTGTGCCCAGCAGCACGAGTGGAATCCTGAGCAGCCTTGAGACTAATACGCTGTCAGAATACTTGGCTCTTGCTGTTTATATAAATGCAGTGATTCATTCCAGGCACTTCCATATGACAGTGCTGTCCATTTAGTGGACAGATTGGCTACCACAACTTCTACTATTTCTGTAGGACTTGAGGGTCCAGGGAAGTCTCCGTTCCAGCAATGCGTTAGCCGACACTTTATTTATTTATTTATTAAATTATCTGACATCAGTACCTTCTCACCAACCTCCATGGGAAGGACAGAAACCTTGATCGCAATCACTCCCTCATCCTTAAAATGCAGCTTGTTCTTCCCTTTGAGGGTATGTGCCTGATGCCTGAAGCTGCCTTCTGATGTGTGTGTGATTCTGATCTACAAGGAGTCCTGTGGCACTTAAAAACTAACAAATTTATTTACTGCATGAGCTTTCATGGGAGAAAATACCTCTTTGTCAGATGCTTTGAAGATGGGGGAACTTAGAGAATGGGAGGAAATAAATGCAGGGAAGTACAAGTCGTGGGAACAGATTACACTGTAACAGCAAATCAAGGGCTGTGGGAGTGGGAGTGGTTTGATAATAGGGACACCAGCCACCTGAAAGTGGAACTCATAAAAGATCAGCTACCACCCTGATGACAGCTTTCTTTCCCCCAGAACAGTGAAAACTGGAGACCTAGCTGCAAGGCATAACCCATCTCATTTTCCTGAGTCAGTCAGTCACCCATGTTCTGAGTTTTTCCTTCATATCAATTATTAGGACATGTTAATTTATTTTGGTCTACAGCCCAGAACAGCATTTCTATGATAGTTTCACTCACCTCTTCCATTTCTGATGCCCTCTCTTTGGTAAGCTTATTATCTGAGTCAAAGCTCCCTTGGTAGGGAAATGGAGCATAGCATCATAGAGGCCTAGATGCTACAGAGGCTTTATAACTTTCTATCAGAGCCTAAAAGGGTTAAAAACTATTTAAAATATACCTTGCTGTAATGCAATTTTAAATGTATTTTATTTCAATTACACTGTCAGACAAAAATTTTACACTCAGTGTCTGTCACACAGCCTGAGATGCTGCCTTCTGAACTTCACAGAGGACATGTGTGAAACTCTAGAATGAATTTTTGGTAAAAGATAACATTGCCCCTAATAAAACAGGCTCAAAGTGGAATAAAGTAAACGTGGCAAGCATTTATTCCAGATTCTTTTCTTTTGAGCAAGATGGGAGACCCAAAAACAATAATCAGCCACATCAGAACAGTACCATCATGCAAAAAGTCTAGACAGAAATCATATTTCAGTTTATTGCTTGGGGTGGAGGGAAGAACATACTTCACAACATAATCCTGGCCACCATTTAGCTGCAGAAACTGATCACCACCCATTCTCCTCTCCATACACTGGAATTCAAGAGCCTTCAGGACTCAAGTCCTGACTTAATAACTCCACTGTAACTCAGATTAGAGTCAGGCACTTTCTGCCTGTTGAATGTTCACAACTCTCACTAACCTCCCAGTAAGCTGTGGGTGCACCACCCCTCTGAAACTCAGCCTGTCTGGATATAATTTAAAATTGCTCCCAAGATACTTATCTGTCACTGACCTTGGTAATATGTTGCCACTAGAGTGCGCTGTAGGGACCAGTTTGGGAGTTGGGACTCATCTGTACTGATGTTGCTAAAGTTCGCACTATTTTCATCTGATACAATAGTTCCCAGGGCCTCTTTCAGAACATGCAGCCAGTCAAAGAAACACTAATGCTCTCTCCAGGAAAGCAGACATTTATTTTTCAATCCTTGTTTAAAAAGAAGCCAATGAAAATCCCTCCCCTTGTTCCATTCCTGACAATGTTAAGTGGGATGTTCTCTCTTTTTAAGGCTACTTAATACCAAAAGCCACAGCAGGTAAAACAAAACAATGTATAGAACAAGTTAGGGCCCGATGTACAAAATTGTAAATGTTCTCAAGTCCCACTGATTTTAATGGGTGCTCAACAGGACTGGCTCAAGGGGTGTGGCGCCCCAAGCCAAATTTTGATTTGGTGCCCCCCCCCATCTCATTCATGGAGGTTGAAAACGGTTTTCCAAAGTGCATAAATCTCGAGCATCTGCCTGCAGAGGGATTTAAAGTGCGCTCTGCCTACCTGGCTTAAGCTGCAGGTTGACTAACAGTGCCTGAGCTGCTAGGAAAGAGTTGAAAAGGTGGGAGCCAGCCTGATCTTCAGGCAGACTAGGCACCCCTAAGAAGTGTCACCAGAAGTCATGTTTGTCTCTTGCCTCACAGTAGAGCTGGCTCTGGTGGTGCTCACTGACTAGCAGAAGATACTCAGTCTTTTCCAGGATTGGGCTCAATTGTGCATTCTTAGTGCAATCAAGGAGTTTGGTTTATGGAAGGAAGGATCAGGCCCATGGTCTTCTATGCAAACGTCAAAAAATGTTAGCAGAACACAGTGTCAACATTAGGTGCTTTTGCGAGTCCACAATTAATTATTATGATTAGTTTATATACCAGAGTTCACTGCTTGTCATGTAATAATTCTGAGCTCACTCCTGGTTCCATGGAAAGCAAATTTGAGTTTTGCCACTGACTTCAGCAAGAGCAGGGTCAGACTCTTCTATGGCAAGCCCAGCCCTCCCTGTCTCGGGAGTTAGTGCTTCATGGTCTAACAAAATGTGATGCATAAAGGTGAAGAGGTAGCAACTTCCATCAAGCATCTGCAGACAGGTGGTGGAGATGAGCAGAAGCAGCATTCATTGAGAGCATTTCTGTGGAATGGGAAAGTGTTTAGAGGGTGCTCAATAAACTGGCAGAAATTAAATTGTCTGATTTACTTACCTGTCCAAGGACAGAGCCTGCATATCAAGGGATAGAAAAAATGAATATTGCATTTGTCCAGCAAAACAATGCAACTTGCCTGAGGTGAGCAGCCAAAATAGAATTTTTCAAGTGGGAATCTGAGTGCTGGGGTTGTTGGTTTCTTTTGGCCTCTGTGCATCTGGCACAGAATGGACGTGTTTACTTTTGCAATAGTGATAGCAGTCCTGATCTTCTGATCAACTTCACTGAGCAGTGAGCACACACAGAGCCCCACTGAAGTCAGCATGGTTGGGTAAAGACAGGTGGATGCAGTAGTAGGACCAGACCCTTATTTGAAATGCTTTCAGAGAGAGCCATATAAAGTCTCTCAAAAATGCCACCTTCCATTCTCATTTTGGAGAAGGCGATGCTTCTAGCCATTCTCCATTGTAACCTAAAAGGTCTGAGGATTTGAATCCCTGGAAAGGAAACCCATTTTAATCTGCTTGTTTTATGGCTGCAACGTTTATTCAGTTTTTGGTCTGCCCTCCTCCCCGCCCCCCTTTCTTTTAAGGAAGCACGTTGTCAGGGCTGTAAAGAGAGAGATACAGCATATTGCAGCATCGGTCTGTCCTCCAGGATGGTTACACTAACAATACTTGTGTTCCACCTCATTAATACGAGCTGAGCAGCCCTGAATACCAGGCATCTTTGATTAGATATGTAAACATGGCTATGAGAGGAAGATTGGGCTTGTGGGTTCCATGCAAACCTAGAGGTTGAGAGCTCTGGATTCAGGCCCAGACTTTGTCACACGCCACTTTCGCAGCCTAATCTACCTGGCCCTCAACGCCCCCTCTACAAAATGGGGCCAAATGAACTTCCTTTGTCTCTACACTGTAAGACCTTCAGGCAGGGGCTTTCTTTTACTATACTATGCATTAGTACAGTGCCTAGCACAACAATATCACCCGAGGCCCCCTCCCTACACCATGCAAGTGCTACTGAAATATCTAGTAACTTTAGGTTACCCACATTTGACCATTTTTGCCCAGCTTCATAACTTTACTCTTGTTATAATCCAACTTCATAACTTTAATCTTGTTATAATGAGATCTGTACCCTGTACCTTCTTGATGCTGCACTTAAAACATCTTTTCCTAATCAATGCATTTTGAAACAGGATATTTTCAGCAAGTACTGTTATAAAATACTTTATGCTTCATATTAATAACCAGTAGAGGGCGTTTTTGGCTTTTATTTAATGCATTTTGAAAGACGGGCTGTGTAAACAAAGTTACAAAAGCAGCAGCTATGCTATTCACAAAGTGGGATTTTCTCCCACAAAAGCTCATGCAATACATAAATTTGTTAGTCTTTAAGTGATACAGGACTCCTATTTGTTTTTCTGTGAAGAAAGTTGTTTTTGTTATTCTTGAAATCTAAATTACATCTGGAGGACAACTTGAAAACCTATGGTGCGAAACTTCTAACAGTTCATGTTAGCAATTTACCCCACCCTCCCACTGGAAGGTATTAAAACGATTGATGTCCATTACTCTGTGCTGAAACAAATAGCAAGACAAAAGCTGCCAAACAAAGAGACAAGTGGTCCCTTGAGCCTGCCATCGTGACTTGAGACGTGGCCTGCTGCTGATTCAGAGGAAACCCTGTAATCCAGAGAGAACATCCATGCTACAGGAGCTACAGGGGTCCGACTGCTGCACTGCAGTAACGCATGATAGCGTAGACATACCAGTTACAGTTATAGAAGAGGCTTTTCCGTAGCTGTAGTAAACCCACCCTCCTCCAGCAGCAGTAGCTAGGCTGACAGAACAATTCTGTCAACTTAGTGGCATCTATCTATACTGGGGATTACTGTAGATTGTCAATGCCAGCTCCTAGGGTGATGTTTGTTTTGTTCTCACCCCTGAGTAACATAGGTCAACTTAACTAAGTTTCATGGACAGACCAGGACTTAGCCACCTGGGTTGTGCTATACCCCAAAGGGGGAACTGAAGAGTCAGAAAATGTTCTCCTTCCCATCAAACAGAAATACAGGAAGAGGTTTAATTATACATGTACACATCATTTTAATGTATGTACCAATGTAGCCCCAATTCAGGAAAGCACTAGGTGATGTGTAGGGCTATTCAGGTCCACACTGAAGCATGTGCCTAACTTTAAGTCCTACTGGAGAGGAAAGATGACCCCGTTAGGACATTAGTCAAGGATCTTACAAACCCAGGTTCAATTTGTTGCTCTATCATAGACTTTGTGTGAACAAGTCACTTAACCTTTTTGGGCTTCAGATCTCCACCTTTAAAATGGGGACAATCCTGACCTTGCAGGAATGCTGTAAGTATAAATACACTGAAAAGTTACAGATACCTCTGAAAGCTACTGAAATTGGTGTTGCTATTTAGTCAACAGGCTGTTAGGCATATGTGTAAATCCCACTGAAGTCATTGTTAAAGTTAAGCATGTGTTCTAGTGCTGTCTTGAGTTGGGGCTGCATTGTGCATACTGATCCCCGCATTAGTTTACCAACTTTGGACAATACTCTGTGTGACCTGGGCCTCCTGAGATAACCTTCTGAATGTGCCAAAATCAGGGCAAGCTGCAAAACCAGGGACCAAACCCTCCAAATTGCTGATGGGTAGTACTTAAACCAGTCTCCCAGTCAGCAACAAAACATGCTTCTGATTCCTCACTCTTGTCATCACCAAGCGTAACAAAACAGAAACAAACCCCTTGCTGCACATCAGTTCCTATGGTCCCCTCTAGCCACTGGGTCTCTCAAAGAAATAGGTTCTCCTGACCCCAAAGGGTCAGCCACATCACCCAGAACAATATAGGCCTGGATCTTACCCAAAATACCATGCTGCCAGCCAATCCTTTAGAAACTACAACTAAAAGTTTAATATAAAAGGAAAACAAACAAAATATGAGAGATGTTAAAGGGTCAAAGTGAATCACATACATACAAATGATTTAGAGTCCATGGAAAACAAATCCTTGAAGATCCTGTAGCTTGCAGGTTAGTCCCACTCCTCTGGTGTGCATCCAGCAGCAGCAGCAGCTGGGTGGGTCTCAGTCCTTTGTTCAGTCCCAGGAGAATAGTTCCAGAGGGGGGTGTTGGTTGCAGACTGACTGAGGACAAAATGGAGATGAGTCCCCTGCCTTTTATCTCAGAGTCCTTGCCAGATCAAAATAGAGTTGTGCCACATGGTCAGTCTGGGTAGCTGGTCAAACAGGTTTCTTTTTGGGCCCACTGCAGTTAGCTGGGAGCCCCTCCTCATTGGCCATTAGTATGAAAATAGTTTGCAGGCGCCTAGTCTCGGATTGCCTCAGCTCAAACAACTTGGACCACACATAAAACAAATAAGATTCCTAATTTCTAATACAAATATGATACCTACTTATAAATAATATAATCATTCCTAGCAAATTACAGCCTTTCTATTGATACCAAACATGGCATATCACATATGGATTATTGTAAATATGAAATAGTAATATGAAAAATCATCATAAACAGTCCCCTAGACCCAGACAGCATCACACTCTGATTCAGATAAAGAATGACATTACGGTGGCACTGTGACACATACTAAACTCACAATGCTAATCTCAGCTACTCTATCCTGGGATACTGTAGAGTCTGACACAATCCACTCTGAATCTTGCAACACTTATTACTTAAACCTTGTCCGAAGAGCTAGTCATTTTATACATGAGCTGTTGGAAATTCACCCCAATGCAGAGAGCTTGGCCAAAGCCCTAACCCATGATTTCTTGGGGCACTGTCAACCTGTATGTATCTTTAGGTATTCTACAAAACAAAGCAGTAATGAAATCACAGTCTATTTGGGGCTGGAATCTCAGAGGCAGGAAGTGCTTTACATCAGTGATGCCTTCCATCAGTGAAAAGGAGGCACTTATGAGCACTGGAAAGCATCCCATCCCGTTCCCCCTCTAGAAAAGGAATGTGATCACCATTGTGTGTGAGGCCTGGAAACTGTGCTGGGCAGAGTAGCGTGTGTGTGTGTACAGGGGGAAATTCCATGATTCTTTGCATAAAAACATTCAAAATTCTGTTTTGAGCAACTTTGCATGCATGAAATTCTGCTTTTATATGAAGTGTTATGAAATGGAGGTTTCAGTTCAAAACAGACCACCTGCATGCTTTATGAGCAAAGCTGGGACTTCACACGCAAAGTGTCATCCATGTTTGAATGAAGTTTCACTTTTTATGGCTCCGTGGAAACACAGTAGCTCTGCTTCAGCTGTAGTCAATTCTGGTACCACCTACAACTGTTATATCCTACTGTCATACATAGGAAGAGATTCCTGGCTCAAAAAGAAACAACAATTGGAGGTGGGAGGGTCAATTCTGCAAACACCCGTGCACTTTTAGCTTTTAAGCAAGGGAGCATCCCCAACAAAAGTCAGTGTGCCCATTCCCAGGACCAGGGCCTAAGAAGAAGAGTACAGGCAGTGAAGGACTGGGAGAAGGATAAAGCCATATATTTCCTCTTTTGTTAGTTTCTAGGCTTTGTCAAAAGTTTCACATGCCCTAAGACAGTGTTGCATTGTCTAAGCTGCAAACACAAGAGAACTGCTTCCATTGGAATTAAAAACAACAATGACAAAACATTTCTGTTGCCTCCACATTTTATTCAAACATACATTATCTCAAATTTGAATCTATATTTCACTGACGAGCAAGGCTGTGCCACCCCAAATACAAGAAGATTTTAAAACTTCTATAGCACAAGGGAAAAATAGTAGGAGACATTTCCACTATCAATCATTTTTCTTGTTCCCTAGTTTTCAGATACTGCAGCAAAGTGTTTGGTAGAAAAAAATTGTTTGTTCTGATTCAGATGGATCTGCTTTGGTAAGTGCAGCAGGATTGATCTGTTGTGTGTGTCCTTTAGCTGAGTTATGATACATAATCCTCCATGGAACAGAACATTTACATTCAACTGACCTAGTTGAAAAAATGCATTAATTTTAATTTATGTAAAATTCTCCCAATAGAAGAGTGAGAAAAAAGAGGCAATGCCTATTCGTAGTCCCTGCCTGCTTGGAGCTAAAGTGAAGTCTAATGTTTTAATAAGGATTTTTGAAATAGAAAAGCATTTTATGGATAGTTTGTTCATGTAAATCCACATACAGATTTCTCTGCTCCTCTTTAGCCGATTGTGGTTATGAATAAAATATGCTCCTTCAACTCGTCTCCTTTACACTTACGGGAACCCCCTCCACCCCTTCAGGTTCTTAGGGCAGTCTGATGCCTGTGGATAAGTGGAGGAGCTCAACGGCTTAACTAGAGAAAGGATTCCATTTCAGCCAAAGTTAGTGATCCCGCCGTGACATTCTTCAGCTCTTATGAAAGTAATCCCATACTTTGGGCTAGATGTATTTGCAGAAGAGTCCACATGGATGGGAACTTTGTTTTGAGATTAACAGGTTAACAGCTTAAAAAATTTTACATCTTCATAGAGCCTCCAATCCACAGAAATCCCAAAGCTATATACAGCCTTGACCCAGCTCTACAGTAGGTGCTGCCTGTGAGAAACTCCCATAAGAATCAGAGAAAGTTGCACAAGTAAGGAGATGCAGATGCAGATTCAGATCCTGGGACTACTTCATAATCTCACTGAGGTCTGGCCTTCCTCCAGTTGTCACTAAATCCAAAAGCAGCATTGTGTGGTCTTTGGCAAAGACATCAGTATGGACAAAAAACACAGCTCCTAATTTCTCAAGTCTCAATCAATGAGCAAAGGAGCACATGCTGTGACCCTACCTGGTGTTGTTGCTTCCAGTGGGGCCATTCCAGGAGATCTGTGAATTTTTAGAATTGAGCCCATTCTGTGAACTTCTTTCTACAGTACTTGGTATGATGCCATCAACCATAGTCACTGTGGCTGGTGCAACAATCCTCAGCAAATTGCACATTTTAATTAGACTGATCACTGCATCCACTGAGGAAATTCAAGCACCCCGGTAGGCCTCATTAAGACAGAAAGGGGCAAATACCATTTCTTGGTGAGGCTGCAGAGGGAATTTGGGTTGGCAAGTGGTTAAGGCATCCAGAGTAGATTTCCTACAAGAATGGTGAGGCATGTTATTTATTTAGAGTTTCTCACACAAGGCAAACCAGACATCATAAATAAGAGATGTGCTCAAACCAGAATCCCAGAGTGGCCCCTCACTCCAGACCCAAACTTCTGGAGTTGACTCTTTGGCCTTGGATCTGGCAGTTTTGTGCTGTCCCAGCAAAGTGAAACAGCTAGAATGATGCTCTAAACCAGGGGTCTCAAACTCAGATCACAAGAGGGCCACATGAGGACTAGTACATTAGCCCAAGGGCCACATCACTGAAACCTTTTCATACAGCTATATGGCAAAAATTGGTAATGATAGTGTCATTGTGGGCCACAGGAAATAGCTTTAAGAGCCGCATCTAGCCCACGGGCTGTGTGTTTGAGACCCCAGCTCTAAATAAAAGGGCCACCTGAAGATTCCTCCTTACATAACAGAATCCTTGAGTGGCCTGCAGCTAGCATAGATGTCCCTGTGCTGTTCAACTCCCCCCATCTCCACTTAAGGAGCTGGCAGCAGAGGGGACTTATGGGGGTAGAACAGGATGGGGGTATGCTCTGTCTGCACTTTGGCTGATACAATGGCCCCTATGAAATTGATGCTACCACTGTAACTTAGAGTAGCCGAGTTTTTTTGGCCCCAGCCAGCCCAGATTCTGGAATACAGAAAAGTTGCTTAAAGCCATTTTCTCCCTCCATCTCCCTGATCCCCTCAGCCTTCACAGGGGTAAATTGGGCACAGCTGAGGACTGATCCTTTACCTCTGTAACTGACTCCTACCCCAAGGTCAAATCATGCTCACCCTACTTATGCAGGGAGTCCTGTAATCAATGGAATCAACAGAGCACAGTCATCAGGATTTGGCTCCTTGGACCTAAGCACCCCTAAAATGGGAAGACTGTACTCTGGTTCAGACTCTGCATGTTCCCTTATTTCAGTGTGTCTTGATTCATCCGTTCAGAGAGCTGTTTGGATTTTGATTCCATAATAAGCCCCTCTGTACTCCAAATATGCTAGAACACATTCCACTGCTGAAACAATGTTCTGCTTGATAATTCAGAGTGTTTTCCCATAGTAACCATGTTACTTGCCAACTCAAACTGATTAGAATTAGAGAAAAGTATCTATATAGCAGGTGTGAGATTGTTAAGCCTTTCTTTAGGAGCACTACACCTTTCTGTTTTAAAGACCTTTCTCAGGATCAAAATCTTCCCGTTGGAGTCTCAGGATCAGGATAGATACCTATTTGTAGAGCCCTCCACTCAGTGATAACATTAATCTGATCCGAAATCTACATGCCAGGATTTAGCTGCATCTGTAACCGCAGCTGCAACCGAGCTTGGGCTCACGTACAACTATTCAGACTTTGATTGGTTCATTCCTCATATGGATCCCACCCACTTTTTCCTTTCTTGTTTGTGGTTCGCATGCTGTGCTATCAATCAGATTTCTTTGCCCACCTATGAAATCTCTGATTGACAGCAATGGCTTGCCAACTGGAAGCAAGAAAAGGAGAAGCAGGCAGGGGAATGAGCCAATCAAAGGCCAGCAGTGAGTCTCCAAGTCCCACCTTGAGACTCTGATTGGCTGGCAGATCACAATCTAGGATTGGCCAGAGCACTTACTGGTTCCCCTGTGCAGCAGCTTCGGCAATGGATCACACTGTGATAAGGTAACAATAGAAGCTGCATCCGTGAGTTGATCTGCAGCAATGGGTCTGCGGTTATCCGCACCCGTACCCGCGGATGCAGATACCCGCAGATCTGCAGCGGATACCTGCGGATTTGCAGGGCTCTACCTATTTGCATCTAAACCTGATTTCTATGAACAATGGAAATCCACCAGGGACCTACAAACCCATCAGCTCCGCCTCACTCCCCAGAAAAATCCTGGAACAGGTCCTCAAGGAATCCATTTTGAAGCACTTGGAGGAGAAGAAGGAAACTGGAAACATACAAGAAGTGCAAGTCATATCTGACTAACTGGATTGCCTTCTGCGATGAGATGAACGGATCTGTGGATGTGGGGAAAGTGATGGATGTGATACAGCGTGACTTTAGCAAAGTTTTTGATATGGTCACCCACAGTATTCTTGCCAGCAAGTTGAAGTAGTATTGCGTGGATGAATGGATTATTAAGTGGATAGAAAGCTGGCTAAATCATTGGGCTCAACAGGTAGCGATCAACTGGTAACAAGCGGAGTACCCTACTGGTTGGTCCTTAGGACACTTTTGTTCAACATCTTCATTAATGATCTGGATGATTGGGTGGACTGCACACTCAGCAAGTTCATGGATGGTGCTAAATTGCAGATAGAGCCCTGTACAGGTACAAATATGAGGACCACCATCTGATCCACATATACAGTAATAAATTTTCACTTTACCACAATCCACCCTTCCTTTTCCAGACTTACCAGCAACTGCACATCTGCTGTTTCAAAGCCAGCAGCCCTCCATGAGGTGTTGAACCCCTGCCACCCCAACAGCTAATTAGTTTTTCAACCCTGCCACCAAATAGCCTCACCCTACCACCTAAAATCTGATGAGCCCTCCCAGCTGCCTCTCCTTCCTAACAGATGAACTCTGCATGCCTGTCCCAACCTCCTGCCTAAATGAGCCCATGTAGCTGCCCCTCCCACCTAACAGCATCTTAGCCCTACAAACAGTCTAACAGCTGTGACCGTCCCCTCGCAATCCATAGATATCAGCCTTGCATCTGCAGATGTGGATATAATGTAGATAGCTGCAGATCTGCAGGGCTCTCATTGAGGGGAGGGGTAGATATGCTTAAGAATAGGGAGAGGATACAGAGTGACTGGACAAATTGAAGGATTGAGCCAAAATAAATCTGATGAGGTTCAACAAGGCTATACAAGAGTTCTGCTGAAAAGAACATGGGGTAACAGTGGACAAGAAGCTGAGATGAGTTACCAGTGTGGCTTTGCTGCGAAGAAGGATAACGACACACTGGGCTGCATTAGTAGGAGCACTGCCAGCAGACTGAGGAAAGCGATTATTCTCCACTATTCAGCACTGGTGAGGCCACATTTGAAGTATTGTGTCCAGTTTTGGGCCCCCCACTACAAGAAGGAGGTGGAAAAATTGGGGATAGTCCATTAGAGAGCAAAATTGATTAGGGGGCTGAAGCACATGACTTATGAGGAGACACTGAGGGAACTGGGCTTGTTTAGCCTGCAGAAGAGAAGAATGAGGGGGATTTGAGAGCAGCCTTCAACTAATGGAAGGGGATTCCAAAGAAGATGGAGCTATGATATTTTCAGTGGTTGCAGATGACAGAAGAAGGAACAATGGTCTCAAGTTGCAGTGGGGGAGGTTAGGTTGTATATCAGGGAAAACTTTTTCACTAGGATGATGGCAAGTCACTGGAATGGGCTACTCAGTGCGGTGGTGGTTTTTAAGGTGTGTCTTGACAAAGTGCTGGTTGGGATGGTTTAGTTGGGATTGGCCCTGCTTTGAGCAGGGGGTTGGACTACATGACCTCCTGAAGCCCCTTCCAACCCTAATCTTCTATGATTCTACTTTGGTCCCTGTGATGAGGTATATACCTCATACAAGGTCTGACTAGGTAAAAAGGACCCTTTAATACTCACAGGCTGCACCCATAGAAGAGACAGGGTTCAGAAGGTCCAATGACTGGTAAAGCCCAGTTGGGGTGGAGCTGAGATAAGCATAGAGAGGAAGTTGGCACTAAGAGAGGAACTCTACAGTTACTCTCTAGGGGTGGGGGGAATTGGCAGCAGACTGGAAGGAGTAAACCCGGAGATCCTGCCTTAGGTTCTTGTCAGAGTGTCTAGTCTAAGAGGGGATAAAATAGCCATCCAAAGCAGAGGTAATCCACCCGAAGACCAGAAGATAGGAAGGAGCCCAGAGGACCAGCAGCAAGCAAGAACTTGAGCAGACTGTGATTGCTGAGCTGCAACCCAGAGGAGTAAGAGGGCCCAGGTTTCCCTCTCAGTCCCTATGGAAGTGGCACAGACTGGGCAGTGGAGCAGAAGACTGCCTGAGGCAGTTTGTGCAATAGGACTTTGATAGGGTTCCCAACATCAGGTTTTCATGGACATTGCCTCTTTTCACTCTCTGTCCTGTTGGATTTTTCAAAGAAGAGTCAATAGCTGGGATTTTTGCAGAGCCGATGTTGCAGCTCAGAAAGAGCTCTGATGGATCTACTTCCTGACTGGCTCATTCCACTGTAGCCACACCCTCTCAGACTCAGGGAAGGGGACCCAGAGGACGATGCTGACTGAAAAGCTACCAGTGGGTCCTGGCTTTGCAGCTGCCACCCTGAGGAGTGACAATGACTGCCCAGTTGCCCTCTTCCAATACAAACACACCATTCCCACAGCTCTAAAACCAAAAAAAACAACCGACCAACCCCCCCAGTACGTACACACACACACACACACACACACACACACAGCTCAAGCACCTCCTAATTGTACCCCTCTCCCTAGCCTTCAAGGCCCCCACAAGCATGTTGTCTTTTTGGGAATCTGAACTATGGTAACCCTAGACTCTGATATCCTAGAACGGAAGGACTACAGTGATATGGCGAGAGGGGCGAACTACAAAGAGAGAACAATAGAGTTAAAAGAGACAACCTCCCCATGGGGTAAGCAACCAAAGCAGGGGGCTAATTCCCAGATGAGTCATATAGACACGCTCCAGTGCTGAGTAGTGAACTCCACGACAGTCTTCAATATGCACAAACATCAGGCATTCTGTTCTCAGGGTTGCTCCAGTTGGTCACAGAGGAGATGTTAGTTTATCACAGAGGAGATTCCCGCCTCCCCCCCAGCACACATACTCTTCTTCCCTAGAGACATTAGACTTGTTCTTTCTTGTTTTCCTCAATCTAAAAGAAAGCTCGTTTTGGATTAAAGGGGAGGTTTTGTTTGATGAAAATGAAAATGAGATAAATGTCCCCACTTAGGCTCTGAATTTGTGTATCAATGGCTGTTTAATCATTGCTTACTTCTTCCTCAGTTGAAAAAACCCTATATACTATATACACTACATACTACATCTTTGAGGCTATATTATGCTATAAAATACAGAAGGTGATTTGTGACAGAAATGTTTCTTGTCTCGAGCCAAAGAGCTGTAGTTCCCAACTGTGCATAATATTAATGATATTTACAATATGAAAAAGCAATTACAGAAAGTAGCGTCTCTCTGTTTTCTAATAAATTCATTCCAGCAATAGAAGAAGTACAGTATGAGACAGGTATAAATAATGCAAAGCCAGGAAAGTGGGAGGAATGTTGTCCACAAAAAGAAGTTTCCCTTCACTTCCCAGGAACTTTTCCTATGATTTATCTAGTGATGAAAATGTGACCTTCTTCATTTCAAATATGAAAAACCAATTGTCAGCTTTTCATGCCCCAGTGATCCATGAGCTGTCAGATCTCCTTCAGAACACACACCACAGCACTCAGAAGCTTGTCTGCTTCTGCATTTGAACCTTGACAAGACCAAAAACAATGTTGATGAGAATGATTATTCAGTGATACAGCTAAAGTGAAAGAAAAGGGGAGTGACTGAGTAATACTGATGAGCCAATATGTATATTGTTGTCCTATGTATGACAAACTCTGTAACAAGCATTCACCTAGGAAAATGGTATGGCAATTCTGTTTTTAGTTAGTAATGGGAGTGTCCAGGGCTCTAATAGAACCAGTTTGTAAAAGATATTTTCAAGCAGCCTCTTCATTTTCCTTAAAAATTCCTGAAGCTCTGTGGGTTAATTTACTAACTGAGAATTCTCTTGGCTTGCAGTGATTTTTTTCAAATTATTTTTCTTCTTTTTTTAGAAGCACCTTGTCATGTTCAAAACTGAGAGGGGGTGTTAAAGGTCGTGCCATGAGTTTAGAAAGGGTAGACTCTTTTTCAGGATTTAGACCAAAATGTCTGGGGTAACCTGGGTGGGAAAGGGTTCCATGAGTCTTTTCTTCCAATATTGCTTCAGACCGGTTGATTTGTGCAATCTAGGGTCCTATTACAACTAAGATGGGAGAAGCAGAATGGCTATCTTTAAGTCCTGCCTCCTTCAAATCTCCAATTGTGAATAAAAGTAACCCAGGGCTCCAAAAATGACAGTCCTATTGGTTGGAAGATGTATAAATAATCCTTCTCCCCCTGCTCTTTTCCATGACTTTAATTTATAAGTATGAATGATATCCTGTAGGCTGGTTGTGCATCCCAGGATGGCCAGGTCCAACAGTCATACCCAGTTCTGATTGTAGCCCTTTCCTCAGGGCTCTATTTATTCTTCCAAAAACACACACACAAAAGGAAATGTGGAATACACAACAGTCCTACTCTGGGCTGAGCTGCAGGACCCTCTGGCCTCCAATAGCTGAAAGTTTTGCAGTTCCCCAGCTCCAGGGTCCTGGAGAGCCTGCTTGCACTCCTACGGTCTTTGGTTGCATCCACAAGACAGTATATAATTCAACTCTCTCCTGGCCTCACAGATCTGGCAGCCTCATTTATATCCTCTAGCAGCTAGCTGAGGCTCAGACCCAGTTATTTAGATGATGTCCAGCTGATTTCCTAGCATCTGCCTGGCTGGCTTCCCTTCAGAACAGGGGCAGCTGCTTGCTGTCATCCTCACCCCCACTCCCGCAGCCCCTAAAGGAGCACTGCCCTATCACATGTCTGCAATAAAGTTGGTCAAATATTTGTTGAGAACAATAGCCATTGTAAACGTAGCCTCTTTCTTTTCCTGACAGGACTGTACATTCTGTCAGAATAGGGCGTAAATGGAACCAGGGTCCACTCAACCGATAAGCAAATGAGGCTCTGGCTCGGGGCATCATTTACTTAAGGGTGGCCACGACACCACATTAGGGATGGGGCGGGTCTGGCCCAAAAGCTGGATCCCCCCCACTCCTGCCCCTCCCCAAACCAGTCACTCTATCCTCAGGATGGAGCAGGCCAGCCAGGGTGGGCTCCGCTCTCTTGCCCTGCCTCTGGGCTGCCCTGCCCTGTGCCTAGGGAGGAGCAGCCGGCCCAGAGGCAGGGCAAGAGAGCAGAGCCCACCCTGGCTGGCCTGCTCCACCCCTGGGCCAGCATTCCCCACCCTGGGGGCGGGGCGAGCCAGCCTGGAACGAAGGCTGGATTCTGCCCCCACCGCCCTTCCACCCTGCCAGGTGGGCGCAAAATCAAAAGCCAGCTTGGGGCACCAAAGCGCCTTGAGACAGCCCTGAGCAGAACCTTTGTGCTGCATAGCAGAGTTGGTAGCAGTGTTTTGAATTAAAAAGAATCTTATTCAAAGATTTTGTTTTTGCGAAAAAAAATTCACAAGAAAGGTTGATGTTTTTGACTTTTTTGTAAAAAGCAGACACTTTTAAATCAACCTTTTAATCACTTTACAAATGAAACAATGATCAAAATGGAGTTCAATAAATGAAAAAAGTCCATAGAGGTTTTGATCAAGGATTGAAAAAAGCTCAATTTTGTTTTCAAATTTTTTTTGCTGAAACTGGTTTTTCCAATAACTTAAATGCTTGAAATTTTATTAGGAACCAATTTTTAATTATAGGGCTTTTGCTGTTTTCTGCACAGAGGTGAATTTCATGTACAAAAAGTCATTTCTCAAAGAGCCATGGGGGGGGGGGGGAAATGATTCATTCAAAATGTTTGAAGTAGTGACCAACAAAGGGTCATGATAGGACTGAATAGAACAATGACAGGGAATATGCACAAGTTGTCAGTCTGGTATTTAGAAACCATAGTAAGCATTAAGAATCTGAATATCTGTTGGCTTAGGAACCATCAGATTGCAGCTTGAAAATTGATTTGTATGCATAACATTTAGACAATCCCTTTCCTAGGATGTTGTTGGGAAAATGCCTTATGATTACTGTATAGTTTACATAAAAATTTTGTGCTTTGTTCATTGCATATGTATTTTACTTATTAGAAAGTGAATAGCATTCTCTCGATAACTCCCCTTTGCTACAAATCACAGTTATGCATCCTAGGTCAATGCATGAATTGTTTATATGCTGTCTGTTTTAAAAGATGGGTCACACCTTAGCTGGTATAGAGTAGCATAGCTCTTCTGAAGTCAAGGCATTGTGATTTTAGTCTATTCAGAGAAAAAGACCTCTTTCTTCCATCTTAGAGATTTATAGGGAGTGTTTCCCACAACATCTGCAAAGATCTTCAAATTCCTCCATAAAACACTTATTTGCCATAATGCTGTTAACAATTGTTAGATGGCACACCAGCAGCCTATCAACAATCCCAGATAATTGTGTTCTTGTACCACTCCATGTCCATGCATCCATATATCATTTCTTGCCTTATATTTTGACTGTAAGCTCCTTGAGGCAGGGACTATTATATTGTTCTGAGTTTGTGTAGTGCCTAATACAATGAGATCCTCATCTGTGACAGGATCCCTGAGGTACAACCTAGAACTGTGGGATCACTGTGCCACCTTAACTCACTAGTCAGGGTTGTCTCTCATGATGCTTTGTCAACGACAGGTAGCAAATCCGATCCAGAAGCCGCCATTGCTCAGCTGCCAACATTCAGAGGCACGCCAAGCTAAGCTGCACTAATGTACGCCAAGCTATTCATGAACAATCTACAGGGAAATACTAACAAATCTCCTAAGCTCCCAGCCTTGCATCCTCCTAGACTCTAAGGTCAGAAGAGACCAATATGATCGTCTGTCTGACTTCCTATACAATGCAGGCCACAAAACCTCACTGATCCTCTCCTGTAATAAATCTCTAAACTGTGACTGAGTTATTAAAGTCCTCAAATCATTGTTTAAAGAGTTTAAGGTACAAAGAGAATTCACCAGCAACGGAGCCATGTCCCATGTTACAGGGGTGGGGTGGGGGTGGATCTAGAAGCTTTGCAAACCCACGTTGGGGGAAAATTCCTTCCCAACTCCAAATATGGCAATCAGCTAAACCCCGAATATGTGGGCAAGACTCACCAGGCAGACACTCAAGAAAGGATTCACTGTAATAACTCAGAACCCAGCCCATCAATCGTCCTATTGGTACATCCACCACCAACGGTCGTCAAGAAAAATCAATGGGACATCAAGACTTCAAAGAGAAACAAATGAAATCGAACTAATATGCAAATTAAATTGTGTGAAAGCAGGGCTAAATCATGACTATGGATTCTTTTCACATTATAACAGGTAATTTGACTTCACCCTCCCCCTCTGTGTGCTGTTTCCTAGAGTTTGAATCCTTACAAATGCTCTGATTTACTCTTGCAATATGATCTCATGTCTTACATTCCCCTGCATTTATTTTCATCCAATTCTGTAAGTTCTCCCTCTTCAAAGCATCTGACAAAGTGGGATATTCTCCCACAAAAGCTCATGCAATAAATAAATCTGTTAGTCTTTTAAGTGCCACAAGATTTCTTGGTTTTTTTTCCTCATACAGCAGGTTTTCCATTACACAGATCATCTTTCTAGGCCTTCTCTGCACCTGTTTCAGTTTGAATTCATCTTTCTTAAACATGGGGGACCAGAACTGCACACAATATTCAGATTAGGTCTCACTGGTGCTTTGCATAACAGCACTAATACCTTCCTATCTATACTGGAAACACTTCTTCTGATACATCTTAGAACCACATCAGCTTATTTCACAGCCATGTAATACTGGGAGTTCATAATTATCCTATGATCAACCAGTATGCCCAGGCCCTTCTCCTCCTCTGTCACTTCCAACTGATGTGTCCCCAACTTACAGGAAAAATTCTTCTTATTAGTCCCTAAGGTTATGTCTACATTTAAAATCTTAATTCAGACTTAGTCCAAATTAAGTAGTTCAAACTAAGCATGGTTTTTTCATTCAAACTAACTTTTTAGTTTAAACTAAAAAAGTGCAGTTAATTTGAACTAAGTTAGTTTGAACTAAAAAAAGTGCTTGGTTTGAATTCACTGCTAGTTTGAACTCATTTAGTTGGAACTAGCATGCCTATATTGTGCTAGCTTGAATTAAATATGCAAATTAGTTCAAACTAACCATTCTAACTAACTAGTTCACACTAAGCTTTACTTAGTTCAAACGAAAAAAAATTTTTAGTTCAAACTAGGCAAAGCCTAATGTAGACAGTGTTCAAATTATTTCGAATTAAGGCTCCTTAATTTGAACTAATTGACATAGCCTAAATGCCTGATCTTGCACCCTCCACTATTCAGTTTCATCCTATTTCTATTACTCCAGTTTATAAAGTCATCTAGATCTTCCTGTATGATATCCCCATCCTTCTCTGTATTGGCAACACCTCCCAACGTTGTGTCATCCGCAAGCTTTATTAGTACATTCCCACTTTTTGTATCAAGGTCAGTAACAAAGAGGTTAAATAAGATTGTTCCCAAGACCACTCCCTGAGGAACTCCACTAGTAATCTACCTCCAGCCTGACAGTTCACCTTTCAGTAGGACCCCACTGTAGTCTCCCCTATAACCAGTTCCTTATCCAACTTTATATTTTAGTATTAATGCCAATCTTTTCCATTTTAATTAATAATTCCCTATCAGGAACTGTATCAAATGCCTTACTGAAGTTTAGGCAAATTAAATCCACCATATTTCCTTTGTACACAAAAAATCTGTTATCTTCTCATAAAAGGAGATCAGGCTGTTCTGACACAATCAACTTTTTGTAAAGCCATATTGTATGTTTTCCTAGTTACCATTAAACTTGACATCCCTAACTATTTTCTCTTTCAAAATTTTTCCCAAGACTTTGCATGTTAACAAGATTAAATTAACAGAGCTGTAGTTACCTGGATCATTTCCCTCTCTCTGCCTTTCTTAAAAATAGGAACTATATTAGCAGTTCTCCAGTCACACACTATATCTACACTAGAGGGCTCAGGTAAGTCAACTTAATAAGGTCGACTTAAAGTCAACCTTATTAAGTCAACTTAGAGGCCCCATTTGTTTAAAATCAACTTTATAAAGTTGACTTAAGCCAGGGGACCCATTTAAAGTCAACTTCTTAAAGTCGACTTAAATGGCTTTCCTGCCTGAAGTTGACTTTATAGGGTCAAGTTAAATAGCCACATTTTATTAAGTTGACTTAATAATGGTAATTTAACCCTTAAAGTTGACTTTAAGGGAGAGAGTTATTAAGTTGACTTAAGCAAATGCTTATGTTGACTTAATGACCTCCAAATGTGGCCATGGAGTTGCTTAAGTTGACTTGAGCCTCCAGTGTGGACATACCCATGGAGCGCAACCCCTAAGTTTACATATTCATTAAAACACTTTGCTAATTGGCTTGTAATTTCATGTACCATTTCTTTTAATATTCTTGGATGGAGATTATCTTGGCCCCCTGATTTTGACCCATTAAACAGTTCAAGTCTGGCTTCTACCTCAGACACAGTAATTTCTACCTCTATATCCTCTTTCCTATTAGCCACCTTACCACTGTCCCTAAGCTCATCATTACCTTGTTAAAAATGGAGGCAAAGTATTTGTTTAGCTGTTCAGCCATGCCTAGACTATCCTTAACTCCCACTCCATCCTCAGTATTTAATGGTCCCACTTCTTTCTTATATGTTTTTGCCCTATTTATATGGCTATAAAACCTTTTGCCATTGCTTTGCATTTTCTTTGCAAGGTCCAGCTCTTCTTGGCTTTTAGCCTTTCTCACTTTATCTTTCCATGTTCCAACATCCAAAAGGTACTCTTGCTTGCTGATCCCTCCCATCTTCGACTCCTTGTAGGTTTTCTGCTTTCTCTTAATCACTTATTGGAGATGCTTACTCATCCAGCTTGATCTACAACCCTTGCCTATGAATATTTTCCCCTTTCTTAGGATGCAGGCTTCAGATACTTCCTGCCAGGGCCATCCCTAGGGGTTGTGGGGCCCATTGGCGTGGGGGGTGGCAGTATAGGCCACCCAGAAGCCAGACCCTGTGCTCCCACCCCTCCCCTGGTCAGCCACTCCACCCCCATGGGCAGAGCAGGCCAGCCTATGGGTTGGGTTCTGCTCCCTTGCCCCACCTCTGAGTTGGCCCTCCCTGCCCCTAGCGCAGAACAGCCAGCCCAGTGAAGGGGCAGGAGAGCAGAGCCCGGCCTCTGGGCTGGCCTGCTCCATCCTTGGGCTGGCTGTTCCTTGCCCTGGGGGCCGGGCAGAGCAGAGGCCAGGTTCTGCACTCCCACTCCTCCCTTCCCAACTTCGGCTCCATGCCAATGGCAGTGGGTCTGGAGGACAGTGCAGCCATGGGGGGGAGGGGCAGCAGGAACCAGGAGGCCCAGGGAGATTGTCCCTTTCGTCCACCATGGAACTGGGGGCCGCAGGGAGATTGTCCCTCTTGTGCCCCCCCCCCCAAGGGATGGCCCTGGCTCCTGCAACTGTGACTTGAAATAAGACCTTCTCGTGAAACTGCATATTTAATCAGTTCATGATCTTGCCAAAGAATAGCTGATATGCACAGCCTTTGTTACCTGAGCAGATTTCCCAAGCAGTTTAGGCAAACTCACTCATAAAGATAAAACTTCAAAATAAGCTTTTTACCTACAGAAAGATAGATTTTATATGCAGTAGGCACAAAAGGCCAGAGATAGTTACCCCACAAAACAAAAAAAAACAAAAGATAAACATTCTAAATACTAAAAACTTTTAGACTAAACAAGAGTTGAATGAAACAGCTTTCATCACTCAATGGATGTTGCAGGTAGGTTATGGTTCTTAATATATAGCAGGGGTGGCCAAACTTAGAGAACTCAAGAGCCACACAAGTTGATTATTAAACCTTCGTGAGCCGCACTAAGGCATATAACCATATACTTTTACCTACTCCAAAATTACTAAGTTTACAATTCATTGCACACTTTATCATATCATAAAAAGAGGACAAATATTGATCCTACTAATGTCAGAGTCTAATAAATACTTAAGGTTACCTTCAAAACTAGGCCTACAATAAAAATACTGCTGCTTCTCTGCCATCCCCAACCATGCCGCACTTCTCACCACTGTGCTCTTCTGCGAGCCTCACTTTTCTTTTCAAGAGCCACATGCAGCTCGCAAGCCGCAGTTTGACCACGCCTGATATACAGACTGAATTTTCTTCTTCGCCTGGAACCAGTCTTGTCAGCTTAAGTCTCTTTTCTTCCCAGCCTTCTTGTTGCCTACTGCACAGGTGGGGGAGGAGATGGTCTCATGATGCCCCTGTCATTTATTTTATATCCTCAATCCACCTGCTTAGAAAAATACCTGCCCAGACGTCCTGAGGGGCGCTGCTGAGTTACAAACCCCCATTGTGTGATGCTTGTGTAACTGTCTCTTAGGATGTAAGTGTAGGCATAATCTAATTCAAAGTGATGAGGATCAATTTGAATTAAAATAAGTGCATGGCCGTACTCACTTTTATGAATTCGAACTATGGAACTCCTTAGTTCGAATTGATGAAAGCTAACTTTGAAGTGGTAAAACCTCGTTTACCTTTGAAATGATGGTCAATTCAAACTCATTAGTTCAAATTGACCCAGTGTGGCCCTGTTAACTCAAACTGTTAGTTTGAATTAACATGGGTTGATCTCCCTCCCAGGGTGCATGGCAGCCTGGAAGGAAGACCAGCCCCCAAGCACCCGGGGCAAGCAGACCCAAACGTGCCCCCCCACCACCCAGCCAGATCTGGCCGGGGAGCAACAAGGTTCCTGTCCCCTGGTTGGGGGGGGCGGGGGAACCTCACCCAGCTCTGCAGAGCCTGCCAGGTGGGGAGAAGGGATCCCCACAGCTGGCTCAGGCAGCACTGGTGGGGCGGCGGGGACAAGGATCCCCAAGGTCGGCTCCTGGCTTTCTTGCCAGGCATTGGCAATAGAGCCCCACCACTGGCTCCAGTCCACCTGCCAGGGCCCGGGGAGTAAAGCCTGGCATGCGGCTCGAGCCCTGCTTGCCAGTGTGGGGACAGGATCCCCACGCTGGGCTGGAGCTGTGCTCCACAGGTGCCGCTCCAGCCCCACTTGCTGGCATGGGGAAGGGATCCCCGCGTGAGGCTGGGGCTCCAGCCTTGCATGGTGATCCCTTCCCCACGCCAGCAAATGGGACTGGAGCAGTGCCTGGGGTCCTGTCCCCGCACCAGGGGAGCACAGCTCCAGCTGTGCAAGGGGATCCTTGCCCCGCGTGGGCAAGTGGGGCTGGAGCGGCACCTGGGGGTTTCAGCCCTGTACCCAAGGGAGCGCAGCTGGAGCCAGGCAGGGGGAATCCCTTCTCCTCCTGTTGGGCCAGTACTGTCAAGGGGGTGTCCTGGCCCCACAGAGCCCAGGAGGGGAAAACATCCCCCGTCAAGCCCTACCCTTCTGAGCCTTGTGGGGAAAAGCATCCCCTGCCTAGCTCTAACAGCACTGCAGGAGATTGGATGGTGGCATTGCCCTTCTTGGGGGCCATGTTGCCACACTTCCCATCATGCCCCTCTTCCAATTCGAACTAGCAAGTCCTGTCTATGGACATGCTAGTTCGAACTGGTTTTCCTACTGTGGCCACATTAATTCGAATTGACTGAATTAAAACTACTCATTATTAGTTCGACTCGATTAGTTTTAATTTGGTTAATTCAAACTAACGTTCTAAGTGTAGACACAGCCTTACAGAATAGTAAATTTCTTGTTTACAATTCCCATGCTGGTCAATCGCACAGGATGATTGCTTCGTGCCCATTTTGGGTGTGGATCATCTCCTTTGTTGCCACTGGAAAACCTGCAGTGAATGACACCCCCCCCCAACATATTTCAGCAGCTGCCATATAGCAAAATTTCATAACTTTATCCCCTCTAACAATATACATATTTGACAGAACAATGAGTTTCAATAGATCATAACCTTTCAAATGGTAGCTTATATGGTATGCTTTGTATGAAATATTACAACCATACACAAATGTTGAATATGTGGATTACAAGGTGCTTCTATGAAGTACAGTGTATCACAGGGCCTTTAGGTGCTGTGGTAATATAAACAATAAGAACAGAGGGATGAGAATGAAAAGGTGAAAATACTGATATTGTAAGGATCTGGGTAGGGTATATATGCCACTGCTGTCTGGTGGCTAAAATCAGAACTGCTTGCCTGTATCATAGATCCATATAGTTGTGAGCTAATTGAGAGTCTCCTTTAGTTCAATGGTATGGGCATATGCTTTTGGCACAGGAGGACATTCTGCTGTTTCTGTGAAACTCTGAACGGTCATAGCAACAACCAAGAAGAGCCAGGTGCCCATGGATTTCTTCGACTAACATCTTTTATCAAAGTAACTAAAACAATTTGCAGGCCTTAGTGAATTAGGACTCCCAGGCCCACAGGTGGGCAAGTGCCATTACGTCCATTTTCAGATAAGCAAAAAATGTCTGTAGCTCAGTTTCACCCTCAGAAGGTATTTATGCCTTGAGCCTTGGCAGGCTATTAGTTTCCATCTTCTGCTCTCTACTCCATGAACCTGACAATGAAAACTGCTCATTGTGAACAAGTTCTACATGACAGTGCGCTTCAGGGATTTTAAATAGTTGTTGCTTTATTAGGGAGTCACACTAATCAAGTTATGTAGCTTTCAAAGCTCATTCTGCTACCTTCTCTTTGGGTCCTTCCCATTTCTGCATTTGCCTCAATAGCAAATGCTAATGGTATTTCCATCATTATCCTGCTAACAGCTCTTAGATAGAGGGAGAGAAAAGAAAGATCTTTCACCCATATGTTTATCTCACTAATGGGAATTAGCTGCATGGAAAATGAGCACAAACAGTCTTCATTTGCCATGAAAAAAAGCAGCCTGGAAAGTGTCAGAGAGATGCAATGAATGAACTTCTCTTGCTAATGGCTGACTGGTCTTGTTATTAATACAGCTATAATGATATTAAGCTTCTCTATTAAGTCAGCAGGCCTGAGCTATTGGTTACATTTCATTTCTTAGAAATAGACTCATTTTTCTATTATATCTTAATTTGCAGCATCTTCAAATGCCTGGAGAATACAAGAAGAACCTATTATTGAGGATGCTGCTGAGTTTCATCTAAACAAAAGTCTCAGGGGGATGAAATACCCGGGGCTCATGTTTGGAACTCACTTATTTTTGGCTTTCAGGGACCACTGCAAGTCAGCATCCTGAAGGGAAAGTTTTTTGACGCAAGGAGGTAGAAGCAGAGCCAGATTTCGGGACAGGCAATCCAGGCGATCCCTTGGGGTGCAGGGCTCGTGGAGCTGTTTTGTTGTTAGTGACAAAAGGGAAAATAGAATGGCTGCAGTAAAATATTTCAGGTATTCCATATGTGGATTTATTTTTCACTAACTTCCTGGAAGGTTCTGGACCTTTGTGGAATCTCATGGAACTGTCCAGACTTTCTAAGAACTACATTTTCCTTAAACTTCCTAGATGTACAGATCATAGTGTTAATGAATCCTAGATTGCAAATTTATCATCTTATATCACAGGGATAAATCATGCAAGCAAATCATGCATCAAACCCATTAAGTGGGTTACAATAAAAATAAGGTATTTGAAAGTTTAACAAATGGGGTAGGGGATACAGACACTCCTTGCCTCCTGGGGGCAAACCGAGGACCAGAGTAACTGACCTGGGGGCCTTGGGCAGACCCTCATTGTCGGTCCTTCCCAGCCTGCCCCCTCTACTGCTGGGCCCCTGACCCCCAGCATAGTGGCCTATGGGGAAGCCATCACTGGGGGCCAGGGGCCAGAGTGCAGTCCCAGTCCAGCCCTGCTCTGACTGGTCTGGCCCTAGGGGCAGGAGGGGGACTGGCTGGCATGCACGTGCCCACCAGTGCAGCCAGCTGGAGCAGAGACCGCATCATGCACCAGCTGGCCCCATTCCCTGGGCAGAGCAAACACTAAACAGTCACTGGCCCACCCTGCCCTGCTCCCGGGGTTGGATGAGCCAGCCCAGGAGGGGCAAAGGAGTGCAGAGCCCAGCCTCTGTGCCAGGGGCACATCCAGTGCTCCCCCCCACCAGCGCTGAATGGGGCAGGGGAAGCAGATCAGATAGGAGGTTTAGGAGCTTGAGTCTGGGTTCCCCCTTTAGCCTGGGGCTCCAGCCCCTATGACATCATAGAATCACAGGCTTGGAAGGGGACTTGTGAGGTCATCTAGTTCAACCTCCTGCTAAAAGCAGGACCACTCAACTAAACCATCCCAGCAAAGATTTTGTCTATGTGGGCCTTAAGTGTTGTCAAAGAAACATTAGCCCCTGGAACCAAAGGCTAGGCTCTGTGTCCCTGTATTAATCCATCCCTGGGCAGCCCTGATAGCAGTGGCCTTGTTGCTATATTGCAAGCATGTTCAGCCAATGGACTTTTCCTTGCACTCTCCAAACTCCCATTAGCTAAAAGGAAAAGGGTCAGAAAGATACCTTAGATCCCTGTAAGGTCAAAGAGACAGTATTGCTGTGTTATGCTCAGTGATAGTTGGGCCAGTAAAAGTTGCCTCAGAGTATGTATGCTTTCCACACCCAGGTGGACAAAACTTTATGGCCTGAGGACCACATCTGTGGTATCGTGGGCCTGAGGCTGGGAAAGGACTGGGGCTTGGAGGAAGGAGCGGACACCCCTCTGTCCATGTGCTAGGAGGGAAAGTTTAGGGGAGAATGGATAGGGTGTGGGGGAGTTTCTTGCACTATTTTTGTTTCTCAGTCTTTTTACTTTTTTTTGGTAGCACGGTGGGAAGAGGAGTCTGGAAAGGGAAGCTGGATGCCACAGGGCCCGGCCGTGGGACAAGCAGCTGCTGCACTATGGGCATGCCACCACCCGGCACTATAGGAAGGCAGCCACAACACACTGGCAGGGCAAGCCTGGCCTGTGGGATGGAGGGGTGGAATCAAGAGTGGCTGCTGTGCACCAACCACAGCATCCATGGGTCAGCCCTGGAGGAAGAGGTGGAGTCACAAGAGGGAAGCAGCAACTGTGTGCCAACCAGCATGCCCTCCCTAGGAGAAAGAGGTGGAGCTGGGAGGGAGGGAGGAAAGAGGGAGAGTGGTCACAGCGTGCTAGCTTTGGTGCTGTTGCACCGTCACTGAAAGGGAGGAGTGACTGTAGCAGCCACAGGCCGTTGACCAATGCAGCTGGTGGGCCAAAGGGAATGCTTGTGGGCCGTATCTGGCCTGTGGGCCAGAATTTGCCCACCTCTGTTCCACACCCATAGAGTTTAGGGCCATAAGATACCACCAGAGTATTTAATCTGACATCCTGTATCTCACAGGCCACCAACAGTCTCCAGTCCCTCCCTCTGACTAAACCCAACAACCAAAGTCGGAACAAAGTATTACACTCCTCAAGAGACCACACACCCATGTTTTGCAAGACTTAAAACCACCACCAGTTAAAATTGTGTCACTTGCTCTTTTTAGGCCAGGCCCTTCTATTTTTCAGTTCTCATCTCCCTTCTCCCTTGGAAGGGCACATCATCCCCACCTCCATGGCTTGTACCAAACTCCAAGGGTCTGTTTACACTGCCAGGGCTGCTCTGTAGTTGCACAGATCAACTGAGTGGGCAGCAGAGATCTGCATGATGAATCCTGGAAGTGATCTTTGGTTAATACAGTTAATCCACCCCCTTGAAAAAAGTAAGCCCTAGTTTATACTCGCCAAACTTTCCAGCAACAGTCAACTGGAGATATGCAAACCACATAAATTACCTTGCATATCCGTTGACGACTTACTAATCCACCTCTACATACTAGGATAAACTGACCGAAAATGTGTTGCTGTCAGCTTACAGCAACTCCAGTTCTGGGGCTGGAGTTGCTATGGTGACTTCTGGAGTGATTCAGTGGATTTACACTGACCGCTGAATCGCACCCAGAAGATTGCGCTAACGGTGGCAATTTTGCTGCTATCAGTTTGGACTTGCGCTAAGGCTGTGTTGACTGGTGGGGTCTTTCCTGTTGACACAGTACAGAAGAGATGCCGCAGCAAGGGAACATAAGCTGATGGGAGATACACAAGCTACAGTATGTAGCTTGCATATCTCCTGGGTCACCAGCAGTGTAGACCAGGCCCAGGAGGCATAGTATTATTTTGCATAAATGGAATAACTGAATCACAAAAGGCTAATTGCTTTTTTATTTTGAGGTAAATTGTCTTCCCAGTGCCAGCCTGAGAGGTTCTGGGCTGCCTTTTAGGAGCAGGGTAGAGGTGTCCCACTGGTAGTGGGGGGGTGGGGGTTGGGGAGGAAATCTATGACTCTCAGGCTGTGGAGCAACAGTGGAGTTGATTTGTGGCCAGCTTGGGTGCTCTGAGACTGCAGAGGCAGTCACTGGTGGATCCACATGGCCATTCTCTGCTGCTCCCCAGCTTTTTTTTTTTCAATCCCCTAGCATGGCAGGGTGCGAGGTACGATCCCAAGGAGTGAGGCTCCATGGCATAATGGGGTATGCACTCACCTCACACTTTCCACCCCACTGTAGCTCTCTAATTGTCCCCATTTTGCTGCCTCTGAATACCTCAGTGGTCACATGGCGGAAAGGAATCACCCACATGGATCAATGTGGCTTAGCTATGAGTCAGTAAGGGGTTAAGTAAAAGGCATAACTGAGTGCAAGGAAAACAGGGTAGACACAAGGTAGAATAAGTGACTTGCCCAAGGAGACACAGTGAGTCTAGCAGAGCAGGACAAAAAAAAAATCCAATCTATTGGCTTCAGCTGTTAAACCGACCTTTACTCACAAGCTAAGCTGGAAGCTAGGCTTGACCTGTACTCTGCACTTCCCTAGTACTTTTCATCCATGGGTCTCTCTGCCCCTTACAAGTATGTAATTATTGTCTTCAGCACACCTCTTTTCATTTAAGACACAGCATGGAGGCACTGTTGGAAAATCCCCTACTTTGCCTCGTGAAGTTGATCACTGCCACACTGACTGCCTGGTATGTGCAAGTCGTCATTCTTTGTACACTATAATTGAGAATGGAAAATTTATTCTAAAAATATAGGTAGACAAAAAAAACCACCTTTTAGTTAGAGTTCCACTTGTGATCAAGCCAATGCAGTTCTGATTATCTGTAAGCTCTCTCTCTCTCTCCCGGTCCCCCCACCCCTCCATGCAAAAAGAGGACTTGGCAGTACCCAGCACAACAGGGTATGATTTAGTGCCCTTGTCATGCTGGGAGATTGATCTGTGACCATGTGCCTGTATTTCCTAATTTTTTCCCTTTGAATATATTTTACTTGAATCTTACTGTGAGGAAGAGTGACCCTTTGCCTCGTATGCAGCTCTGTGGGATTTCTTCTGGCAGCAAACCTGCTCAAAGTGGGCATAGCATAGAGATCAGCAAACTAATCTTTCAATCCATTAGTAGGGAAAAAGTGACAACTCCACACAGTTGTCACTCCAAAGGTAAAATGCTGCTGGGAACAGTCAGAGAGATTTAACCTCCCTCATTGGAAAGGAAAAACCTTCTGAATTTGAAAGCCACAGATATTCCTAACCTTTCCTTCTTAGGACCAGAAGTCTGTCTTTGAAAGACACCAGTTACATCTGGGAATATGGAGAAGGTCAAAAAGTTCTTGCAAATAGGACTGGAAAGGGTTTAAACTTTCAGCTAACTTCATTTGGGACCAAGAACTTGCCTTGGAAAAATGGAAAGTTTGGGGATTTAACAAAAATAAATGAGTCATCCACAAAATATTAATATTTTTCATTTGCTTGTTTAATTATCAAGCTAGAGGTGGACACAAGAGCTGCGAGTGAAATTTCTCACCTGTGCAAAAGCTCAGAACAAAGCCTAGGAGGACCGGGTAGGAAGGTTCATCCTGGAGCTAGGGCATTGGATTGTGACTTAGGAGAAAAGCTGGGTGAAATTTTTGGATGAAGTTTTCAGTAAAAATGCAGATTCGGCAACACCAAAACATTTTGTGAATCCATGTCGGTCTTGCCAAATTGTTCATGTTAAAAACAAAACCAAGAAGATGCAAAAGGCTTTGTTTTGACATTTTTGAATGAAACTCAAATTAAAAAAAAAAAAAAATGTTCCTGCCAAAAATGGGCTTTTTACATTTTCATTGTTCTCCATGTTCAAGGTAGAACAAGAAATAGTGCAGCAAGAAAGATGTAGGTTAGATATTATGAAATAAACTTTCTAACTGTAAGGGTTGGTAAACTCAGAACTAAGCTTCCAAGTGAAGGGGGGGGGGAGTGGAATCCCTGTCAGACTCAAAGTAGAGGACTAGAAGAGACCTTGAAGATGTCATTGAGTCCAGTCCTGTGCACTGTGGCAGGACCAAGTAGCACAGACCAGTAACTCTCAGTCTTTCCAGACCACTGGACCCCTTTCAGGGGTCTGATTTGTTTTGCATACTCCCAAGTTTCATCTCACTTTAAAACAATTTACTTACAATATCAGACATAAAAATGCAGTGTCACAGCTTACTATAAACGAAAAAATGGCTTACGTTCTCAGTTTTACCACATAATTATAAATCAATTTGAATATAAATATTGTAATTTGTATTGGCTTTACAGTGGCTTTTATGTAACCTCTTGTACAACTTCGCAAATATCTACATGAGTTGATGTACCCCTGTGCACACTCTGGTTGAGAGCCACTGACCTAGACCGTCCCAGACAAGTATTTGTCTAACCAGCCCAATGACAGAAATTCCACAATCTTCCTAGGTAATTTGTTCCAGCGCATAACAACTGACAGAGTTAGGAAGATTTTCCTAAGATCTGACCTAACTCTTCCTCACCTCAGTTTAAGTCCATTACTTCTTGTCCTGTGCTTAGAGGGGCTTGGGAACCATGGGCAAAAGTGAAGTATGCCCCCTCACTGCATGGGGGCCTGCATCCTTGATTCTTGCTGGCCGTCAGCCCGCCCTGCCAATCTTCCCCTCAACCCAGCCTTGCCAATCACCACCTCCCCACAGGCCCCCTTTCTTCCTGTGCTGGGCACTTCAGCTCTTACTCCTGCCAGTTGCAGGAGACAGTGTCTTCCTGTCCTGGTAGCTGCTCCTGGCTCCTGAGGTGCCATAGGCAGCTTCTCCTCCTGCCATGCCAATGGAGCCCTGCCTGTGTTGGTGCCAGCAAGGACATGTGCAGGCCACAGGGCCACAGCTCTGCAGATCCAGCAGTATCTGCTTCAGATCTGGTGCGGGTGCGGATATCTGCAGACCTATTGCTGCAGATTGGAGTGCAGATGCGGATTCTATTTTTATCGGCCCAGGGTGCATTAACTGCTGCTGCCCTGCCACAGCTGCAGAGAGCAGCAGGTAACATAGACACAAACAGCACAACAGGGAACAACTCAGTCAAAACCAGTCCCAGAGCCAGTCCCCACTGTCCACTAATTAACTGTTGATTGCCAGCTACCCCCCACCCAGGCAGATGACTGACAACAGCTCCAGCTTCCCCCAGCCTGGGCAGCATAACAGTTGTTGGGGTTGGGGCTGGGGGAGGCTCTGAACTGCATGGAGCTGCTCCTCTCCACACCCAAGATGTGACAGCCAGCCAGAGGCTCTGCTCCTGTAGTCGGCAGAAGCTGCTGTGAGGTGGGGACAGGGCTGGTGCAGCTGGACGTAAAACCTCGCACATGGATCCTAGATCCGATGCAGCCTGACGCTGAGCAGATGCAGACTGGATGTATCCGCACAGGCATAGGGCACTGTACAAGGCCAGTGATCCAGGACCAGTCAAGGGAGCGTGGCCCTGTGGGGAAGAACTGCCTCCCCAAGTCCTATGGCATGTTTTTCTATCACATCCCTTGGCTACTGGCTGCTCTTTGTTGTGGCTCTGAAGTGCTTGCCTTGGCTGCCAGGATATGTAAAGCTACTGAAGAGAGGGGGCCCTTGGCAACTGCCTGCACTGTGCACCCAATAAGACCACATCTGTGTGCTTAGCGGATAAGGAGAACAATTTATCATCTCTCTCTTTTTGACAGTTTTTCACATCACTGAAGACCTGCGTCCCAATCCGTGGCCTGTGTTTTCTCTTCTCATAGTTATTTGTGCCTAGTTTCCTTTTTTGTTTTTATTTAAGCCTGTCCCCATAGGTCATGTATTTTACAACTTCAGTTGTTTTTCTGCTCCTCTTTGGACTTTCACCACACTGTCCTTATCTTTCTTGAAGTATGCTGCCCAGAATCACCTCATATCTTGCTTACAAGATTCCTGCTAACACATTCCAGAATATCTCCTTCCTCACTCATACCAAGAGTTTTACACTGTTAACCCATATTTAGTTTGTGATCCACTATCACCACCACATTGCTTTCCTCAGAACTTTTTTGTAGGCAATCATTTCTCAATTTGCATGTGCAATTGCATTTGTCTTTGTCATATTTCATCCTTTTTATTTCAGACCAGTTCTCCAACTTGTCAAGATCACTTTGAATTCTAATTCTTCCCTCCCTTGGCATCATCTGCCAACATCACAGCTGCACTCTCTATGCCAGCATCCAAATCACCACAAATGTATGGAACAGAACCAGACCAGGACAAATCTCCGCAGGAGCTGGGCCCTTCCAGCTTCACCGTGAAGCATTGTTAACTATCAAGTACACTTTTCAACCACCTTATGCTAGTTTTTTAGGGGTTTATTTCTCAAGGTCGCTTATGAAAAGTTCATACGAGGCAGCATCAAGTGTCTTACTGAAGTTAGTAGAATAGAATCATAGGGTTGGAAGGGACCTCGTGAGATCATCAAGTCCAACCCCCTGGGGCTTGAACCCAGGATCTTCTGCATATTAAGCAGAGGTGCTAGACACTACACTATTTGCAGTTAAGATACAGCACTACATCTACTTCTTAAATTCTATTCCCAAGGCTTGTTACCTTGTTAAAAAAGATAGTTTTTAAGGAAAGGTTGGACAAACACCCATCACGAATGATTTAGTCAGTCTTACCTCAGCATAAGGAACTGGACTTGACTTTTTAGGATCCCTTAAAGCCCTGTAGTCCTAGGATTCTATACCAGTAATATTACATACCTTCAGAGGTTGGCTTGGATTTGTAGGTGGGTGTGTTGTGTAGGAGGAAACTATGCTCATTCTTTCACTCGCCAATCTACTCCGCACCTCTCAATGGACAAAGGCAAGTAGGAACCCCCTCCCGTTACATAGCTATGCAGATGAGATCATCCAACAAGGGACAATCTTGCCCAAAAAGTATAATTGAAAAAAAAAAAATTCAAAATGAGGCAGATTCTCTCTCCTCAGAAGAGCTTACAGTCTAAGAACAGTGTGCAGATGTAACCCATCTTTTAGAGATCCCTTATGGCTGGGTTACATTGCTGGGCAGATTTTGCAGCCCAGAAACCAGAACTTTCTGGCAAGAGGGTGTGGTAGCACATTGAGCATGCTCCACAAGTTTTATTGTTGTGCTGGATTAGGATGCCTAGGAGAAGCCTGAGAGCAGCAGCCAGGAGAGGAGTGAGGACAGAAAGCTGCAGAGTCCATGTGCTCAGTGATTAACTGAGAGAAGCTGAACCAGGAAGGGACTGCAGGATGTTTTCTCCCTGCTTTGGACTGTTTTGCATGGGAGTTTTCTGCTGTAGAACTGAGATCTGGATGGCCAGTGACCTGATTGCACAGTGCTGGTTGAGGAGAGCCTATTTGGATGCTGGGAGGTGGGTGGGTGTAAGCCCACCCACTGCTAACATTGCTCCTCCAGCTTAAGGGGAGGTGGCCCTAAGCCCGGGGCCAACTGATTTCAGGGGGCAACTAATGAAAATCAGGGAGAGGTGTGGGGGTCAAAGGGTCAAAACTAGAGAATCAGAGGGGGACACCAAGCAGAGACCCCCAGACAGTGCCCACTGCTCCCGAAACGTGTCAAGGGAGCCAGCGGACACTGTCCAGAGGAACTCTGCCAGAGACATGAACGGACGAGGGAAACAGAAATAGGCCCCACAGTCGCAGGCCCCTCCCTCAGCCAGCCTCTCCCCTGGTTGAGGAGAGGAAGGGAAGGACTGCATGGATTCCAGCTGAAGATTCCTGGAGCCAGAGAAGATGAGGATTGCTGCTTCTGTTTTGCATTCAAGCCTCAAGGACTTCAAGACTGCAATTGAGATAAATGGTGACTCCACCTAAACTTTGGGACTCTTGGGTTTTTTTTTTACTGTTCTCTTTCAATTATTTTTATAAGGTTTGTTAAGTTAGTTAATAAAGTTTGTTATGTTTATTCTGAGTAATATTTTGCTGTAGGATGGGAACTCTGAGCAGTCTTCACCACGAACGCTTTTACAGACTGGATCCTGGCTCTCCAGCTGCTTTCTCCAGGGGTTTAGCTCTGTTAGGTACTGGAGGGGGACAAGTGAAGGAATTCTAGCCCACCCGAGGGTTACAGTCTCAGTGAGATATAGGGGATTTAGCAACTTCTGCACTCATCCACCTGGACACAGTATGTTCTAAAAGAGGGGGAAGAACAAGCCTTCTTGGTGCCACAGTTACGTGCTTTTATTCATCCATCTGTTTATGAATCCCCACAGAAGCAGAGAGAACAACTATATGGTTCACTCCAGCTGATAAAAGTTCTATGAGAGATATCAGTCATCGATGAGTACTGTAGATAATGGACAAGGGGTTGCAACCTGGCCTCTCCTTTTTGGCATGCAAAAATGTGTAACCCTTCTGCCAGGGCAGGCTGATAGGACAAGGGCTGGGTTCTGTATCTTGGGTTTCCCAGTGATGCACCACCACCAACTGGCTCCAGCCACACCCAGATTTCTGGGAATCCTGCAGTGTTCCCTGGACACCCCAAAGCAGTAAGGCTTCCCCACCTCACAAGCACAAAACTTTTAATAGTAGTAAAACAGAATGCAAAAGGCCAAATACAGAGACTAGCACTAATCTAGAAAAATTAGCATAGAGCGAAGTTCCCAACAACCCACACCACATAACAGAACATACAAACTTAATGGCAAAACTGGCACTGATCTGGAGAATCAGTGCTAACTAGGCTCCCAACCAACCCTAGGGTACATAGGGAGTGTCTTTCATGCCAGCTGTTCACCAACACCATCTACTGGTCATCCACTCCATCCTCTAGAATAGTTTCTTGGCTCTGCCCACTGTCCGCTGGCTCCACCCTCCAGTCACTCACGCCACCCAGCTCACCTCTGGTCACTCTCACCATCCACCAGCTCCACCTGCTGGTCACCTCATCACTGCTCCTCTTCAGCTCAGAGAAGGACTCTCTCTAGTGAGCTCAGTGATTTCAGCTCTCTCAGTCTAAGTACCTGATAATAGCTACTTCCATAACAAAGAACAGGAGAAAAAAATAGAGGAGGCGGCAAACTGCTTCAAGCATTGAAACAATGTAAACCCCCTACTCCAGTTTTTCAACTCTTTCAGGCTGAAACATGCTGTTGCCTTTCCTACAAGCCTCTTTTTTAACTAAGGGTAGTTTTTGCCCTTTAACTCAGACAGATTTGAAACAAACAGAGTAGCAGTTCACACAAGGACAGTATTTCATATTTCCCCTTAGTAGAATTATAGATTTGTGAGCAGACTAACCCGAAATACTATTACCCACTATGCCCTGCACCCAGTAAGCAAATCAGCTAATTGTACCCTTTTGTGTTCATGCTAATACAAAACCCATGCAGATTAGAAGCCACCCTCAGAAGCTGTTAGGGACAGCTTCTAAGCCTGCCTTACAAATGTATGTGCATCACCTTCATGTGTGGGCAATAGAATTGTACTTGCATGTTCTTGAGATGCACATGTGTGTGTAAACACATTTTATCATGGTTGTGCACACATTTCATACATACTTTGTGTCCCTTACTTATTGTTTACCATTTCTATTTACTTTGATTTTTTTTTTAAATTGATTCTACACTTTGGGCAGCATGACCATTAGCAAAAATCACAGTATATCCAAAAACAGACCAAACTTACTTCCCACTGCCGGGGGGCGGGGAGGAAAGGGGGCAGCAAAGCTGCCAGTCAGTGAGGCTATGTCTATACCGGCAAGTTAGTTTGCGTCAAGGAGGCTTAATTTGAACTTATTACCTGTCTACATTAGGCCTTCATTAGTTCAAACTAAGGAATTCTTTAGTTTGAACAAATGAATGCTTAGCTCGAACTAGTAAAACCTGCCAGTTAGCTCAAACTAAGTCCTTAGTTCAATCATTAGTTTGAACTAAGGATGATGTAGACTAGGACTAACCCTTAGTTTGAACTTAAGTTCAAATTAACAAAATGGACTAATTTGAACTAATTTTAGTTTGAACTAGTCTACATTGTTAATTCGAACGGATAAGTTCAAGGTTAGTTTGAACTCTCTTTTCCTAATGTAGACATAGCCTAAGTGAGCAGAGCAGCCCCATTTATTATTTTCTGCAAAATAAGAAGTTCTGTGACACTTCTAAAGAGACTAACAAATTTATTTATTGCATGAGGTTTTGTGGGAGACACATTTCAATGTGAGATCTCCATCAAATCTTATTTAAAATAGGAACAAATGTGTAAGTATGGCATGATCTGTGCTTCTTGTTGTACACAGTGTTTGGCAACAGACTGCTTACTTCTGCTACTGCAAGTGCTGGACTGGTCAGTTTAAATCTCTCCAGAGCACTACAGAACACATGAGGATCTTTGTGCTCTAATAACCTTGAGTGTTCTGATTACCAAAAGAAAGGTAATAGCACAGAGGTGTTGGTGGAGAGCTCAGTTAAGGGAAAAAAAAAAATGTATCTGTGTCTCTGACACAAAGTACAAAGTAGGCAGCTTGCTAATGAGTATTGTGCTAGGATAACATAGGGTAGGCTGCCCTAGTCATTAATGGAGTTCTGAGACAGAACAACAGTCGTCTCAAATAAGGATAGTTTATTAAAAAGAAACAAAAAAGTAAACAATGTAGCACACAGAAGGGTTTTCTTTTAGCCAAGGACAGGGCCCAGCCCTTGGCTGAAGTCTCAGTTGATGCACCCTTCTGTAATGGATTGTGATCAGCAGAGCACAAACATCATTATCATTTAAATGGAAATACTTACACATACCACTGGAGAACTGGGGCTACCATGGTAAACCATCCACTACAAAAAGCATGAGCCTCTGCTAAATCAAGCTAAGGGACCATAAACTGGGGTGAGAGGGGAATCCAGCTCTGCTTCTTGCCTCTCTCCCTTCAAACTGAAGCCACACAGAGGAAGAAGCAAGAGAGTCCTGTGGCACTTAAAGACTAACAGATTTATTTATTGCAAAGCTCATGTAATAAATAAATCTGTTAGTCTTCCATGAAAGCTCATTTGATAAATAAATCTGTTAGTCTTTAAGTGCCACGAGACTCCGTGCTTCTTTTGCTGAACTAGACTAACACAGCTGCCCCTTTGGAACCGCACAGAGGAAGGTTGATTTACTGATGTGATCACAGCCAGCTCAACAATGGGTGACAATCCAAAACAGCAGTGGAACTGGAAAGTGAAAGCTCAAACACCTCCTGTTACAAAACCCTCACTAGGAAGATGTTTGCACTGTGTGAAAGCTCAGTGAGTGGGGTGGTATAGCTCCTGGCATAAACAGCAAATTCCCCTCACTCACACCACCCTAATCTTTTAAAATTTGCATCCTGATGATTGCACAAATGCAGTGTTACTCAGGCATGGGCCACCTAAAATGTAGACAGATGCCAGTTCATAACAGGGATTCTCAGCAGCATTGAACTGGCTAGGTAGATCCCAAGATCACTATGTATACAGAATGGGCCTGATTGTGAACTTCACAGATTTTCCGGATGTTACTCTTCATTTACAGCACGGTAAGTAAGAGGGATCCAAACAAAAAAGTTTTTATAACTAAATTCCCATTTCACTAGAAGAGCTCCCCTTAGGGAGGCATTTAGGTTGCAACATAGAAAATCCAGCAGTAATTCCCATGCAGCACACAGGAAGGATACAGGATGAGAGGGATCATTGGTCTCTTCCATCATTGCAACAGTTATATTCCGAATGTCTTGGAAAAAGGGCCATTCTATGAAATTCAGCTAGTATTAATTTGTGCTGGAAGTTTCTTTTGAATTTTGCCGTATTAATATTTTCTTGGGAAACTGCTGATGAAGAAGTACATGTTTCAGGAAGCAATGTTGGTCATTTAGCATGTGACATTTCCTCAGCATCAGTAATGGGTCAATGTCTCAATATGGTATGAGAATGCAAGGTGCTGCTAGGGGTTTCTGTTTCAGATGTGTGGCCATTTAACATCCCAGTGGATAAACAATGCCTAAAACCTTTAATTTCAACTGAATTTGGCAACAAAAACAGCCCCCACCTCCAAAACTTTGCCCAGTCACGGAGTATGACTAAACTCCAGGGTCATATTTGGAGTTGTTTAAGTCAACTTAGTAACTCTCACCCTTAAAATAGACTTTAAGTGTTAAGTTGATTTTATTAAGCCAGCTTAACAAAATGTGGCCATTAAAGTTAACTTACGCCAGGGGACCCATTTCAAATCAACTTTATTAAGTTGACTTTAAATGGGTCCCCTAGGTTAAGTCAACTTTAATAACTGGGGACTCTCCAAGTCGACTTAATATAGTTGACTTACCTGAGCCCTCTAGTGTAGACATAGCCACAGAGAGTTGCCAGCAGTCCCATATTTTAAAGACCTGCCCTTATTTAATTAAAGAATGTGTCGTCCCATACTAAATCAGTATGGGATACCTTTTACCCCTATTTCCAGTGCTGACAGGCAAATAGTACCCAGACCATAACTCCAGCACCTAAAATCCACTCATGCTCCAGCACTTAGTACAGAGCGCTGCTGGTTGGCAACTTGATGCTAGCACATGCACCACAGTGTGTGTCTGGCATCAATAAGGGACCCAAGGTCAGAAAGTTGAGCCAAGACACCACACAAATTTGGCCCAGCTGCCCTTCCTCCTTGCTCTAGGTCACACCACCACTTAGGTTTGCCCAGGCCCCTGCTCCATCTGGGATGCAGTACTCAGAGCTGGGGAGAAATAGAGAACACCCATAGGAAGGATGGGGGAGGAGAAGAGACTCACCCCCAGCAACTCAAGACTAAGGACATCTGAGCTCTGCCCTGAAATTTTTAAAATAAAATGCTGGCAACTCTAGGGAGTGGGGAGCATGATGCATGGGTTCTGCATTAGCAACTTACCTGAAATTGGACAGCTACACATACTTGGCTTAAATTGATCAGACTGTTGACACTTATTAGTGCAGGGACCATGGAACACAACATGTGACAGACCGTCTCGGACAACAGTCCGATCAAGACAGAGCATCTACAGTGAAGGACATGGTGCCAGGCAGCACTGTAGAATCCAGCAGCCTAGCTTTGGCTACCCTGCTCTAAGGATTTCAAAGACTCTCAGTTCCATGCTTCCCCCTCAAAAAACCCATCATATAATTAGACAACATTTTAAAATCAGCCCATATTATATAGAACATGGCTTGATGGAAAATGCTGAAATGCTCTCTCTTTCTACCCTTCATTTATAGTGGCACAGAGAATCAATTTGTGGTTTCCAACCATCATGGTAATTTATTTTTCTACATAAATCATCTAAATGAGAGATTTCACAGTAACTCTGAGATGTCTCCTGGAGAGTGGCTATTGCTGGATAACACCACCCCAAGAGTCTGAGATACTCATCTGCACCTTGTACTTCATATCTCCACAGGGGGTTGATTATCTCTTGATCACATTCCTTGTGATGATTTTTAAGCATTACAGTGGGGGGGGGGCACAAAACTCGATCTGCATGGGAGAATTTCAGTGCCAGGGAACAACTCAATTCAAGAATACTGGACAGTGGAAAGTAAAGTGATCAAGATCTGGAGAAAACTACATTAAAAGCCTTCAAGTGATTTTTGGGGCCTGGCCAACATTTAGGGAGAACCTATTTATCAGACATTAGTTTTGTTGAACTATTAAAGCTTTCAGAAAGAGAAGCAGCAAGCATGGAGCATTTATAAATCTATACTTTCAATAGACTCATAGGGTTGGAAGGGACCTCATAGGTCATCTAGTCCAACCCCCTGCCAGAGGCAGGACCATTCCCATTAAACCATCCCAGTCATGGTTTTGTCCAGCCAGGCCTTAAACACCTACAAAGATGGAGATTTCACCACCTCCCTAGGCAGCTCATTCCAACGCTTCACCACTCTCCTAGTAAAAAGTTTTCTAATATCCAGCCTCGACTTCCCTAACCGCAACTTGAGACCATTGCTCCTCGTTCTGTCCTCTGTTACTACCGAGAACAGTTGAGCTCCATCTTCCTTGGAGCATCCCTTCAAGCAGTTGAAGGTTGCTATCAAATCCCCCCTCAATCTTCTCTTCTTCAGACTAAATAAGCCTAATGCTTCCAGTCTTTCCTCATAGGGCTTGTGCTCCAGCCCTTTAATCATTTTGGTTGCCCTCCGCTGGACTCTCTCTAGCATGTCCCTGTCCTTTTTGTAGTGGGGAGCCCAAAGCTGAACACAGTATTCTAGATGTGGCCTCACCAGTGCAGAATAGAGGGGAAGGATCACATCCCTTGATCTGGTGGTAACACTTCTTTTGATGCAGTCCAGTATGCCATTGGCCTTTTTGGCAGCAAGGGCACACTGCTGACTCATATCAGCTTCCCATCCACCATGACCCCCAGGTCCTTTTCTACACTGCTGCTACTTAGCCGAATGTTTCCCAGACTGTAGCAGTGCATGGGGTTTTTCCATCCCAAGTGCAGGATTTTACACTTGTCCTTGTTGAACCTCATAAGATTTCTATTGGCCCACTGTTCCAATTTATCTAGGTCTCCCTGAATCCTGTCCTTGCCCTCCAACGTGTCTACTGTTCCCCCCAGCTTGGTGTCATCCGTGAACTTACTGAGAGTTCAGTCTATTCCATCAGCCAGATCACTGATAAAAAATGTTGAACAGAAGCAGCCCCAGGACCGACTACTCGTTACTGGTTGCCAGCTAGACATGGAACCATTGATTCTTACATGCTGAAACCGTTGATCTAGCCAGTTTTCCATCCACCTTATAGTTGACCTATCCAACCCATACTTCCTTAATTTGCCAGTGAGAATGCTGTGGAAAACTGTATCAAAAGCCTTGCTAAAAATCAAGGTATATTACATCAACGGTTCTTCCTGCATCCAGAAAAACAGTCATCAGATCATAGAAGGAAACAAGATTGGTCAGGCATGATTTACCCTTGGTAAATCCATGCTGACTGTTCCTGATCACTTTATTTTCCTCTAAGTGTTTGAGGATGGATTCTTTGAGAACCTGCTCCATAATTTTTCCAGGGATTGAGGTGAGGCTGACAGGTCTGTAATTCCCCAGATCCTCCTTTTTCCCTTTTTTGAAAATAGGCACTACATTTGCTTTTTTCCAATCCTCTAGCACCTCCCCCCTTCTCCATGAGTTTTGAAAGATAATGGCCAGGGGTGCTGCTATCATCAGCCAATTCACTTAGCACCCTTGGATGCAGTTTGTCTGGCCCCATGGACTTGTGCACATCCAGCTTCTTTAAGCAGTCCCTAACCTGACCTTCTGTCATCAAGGGCCTCTCTTCTTCTCTCCAATCTGCCATACCCATGGTAGTGGGCTGGGATCTGACCCTGCCTGTGAAAACTAAACCAAAAAAAAAAAAAAAAAAAAAAAATATGGCATTGAGCACTTCAGCTTTTCCCTCATCCTCCATCACGAGGATGCCTGCCCCATTCAGCAAGGGACCTACGCCATCCCCAATCCTCTTCTTGTTAACAACATACTTGTAGAACCCCTTCTTGTTATCCTTTACATCCCTCGCTAGCCGCAACTCCATTTGTCCTTTGGCCTTTCTGACTTTATCCCTGCAGTCCCTAGCAATATGTTTATATGTCTCCTTGGTCATCTGACCAAGCTTCCACTTCCTGTAAGCTTCCTTTTTATGTTTAAGCTCAGAGCAGAGTTCTTTGCTAAGCCATTCTGGCTGTCTCACGTTTGTTCTTTCTGCTAATTGGAATGGCAACTTCCTGTGCCCTTAGCTAGGTTTCTTTAAAATATAACCAGCTTTCTTGGACTCCTTTCCCCTTCAGATTAGCTTCCCAAGGCATCCTGCCCATCACTTCCCTGACGGAGTCAAAATCTGCTCTTTTGAAGTCCAGGGTTTTTGTTTTGCTTCTTTCCTTCCTTCCTTTAATCAGCATCCTGAACTCAACCATGTCATGGCCACTACTGCCTAGCTTGCCATTTACCTCTACGTCCCTGATCAATTCTTCCCTGTTTGTGAGCAGCAGTTCAAGAGGTGCAAGGCCCCTAGTTGGTTCCTCTAGCATTTGTACTAGAAAGTTGTCCCCAACACTCTCTAAAAACTTCCTGGATTGCCCATGCACTGCTGTATTGGCCTCCCAGCAGATGTCAGGGTAATTGAAGTCCCCCATGAGCACCAGGGCCTGTGATCTAAAAGCTTCAGCTAGTTGTCCATAGAACACCTCATCCACCTCCTGCTTCTGGTCTGGTGGTCTATAGCAGACCCCCACCACAACATGCCCCTTGTTGCTTTCCCCTCTCAATGTCACCCACAGACTTTCTATTGGCACACTTCCACTTCCATAATGGAGCTCTGAGCAGTCAGAGCTCTTTTACATATAACGCTACTCCTCCCCCTCTTCTTCCCTGCCTGTCTTTCCTGAACAGTTTATACCCATCCATGGCAGAGCTCCAGTCGTGCAGACTATCCCACCACATCTCTGTTATTCCTATGATATCATAGTTCCTTGTCTGTGCTAGTATTACCAATTCTTCTTGCTTATTTCCCAGGCTCCTCGCATTAGTGTACAGGCACCTAAGATACCCAGTCGATTGCCCTACTTTGTCATGTTGATTTTCAAATTCTATTACATATACCTCCTTGCATTTTTTCTAGTTCTCCTCCCCCACTCTCCTCATGTATTGGGGCTTCAGTAGGAGCACTTAAGACAAATTATTTGATTCTCCCCCTCCCCCCCCCATGTTCCAGCTACCTTCTCTTTTATTCCTGGTGCTACAGTCCCAGCACCCTCCAAGTTGCATCCCTTCCCCCAGATCACCCGCATTGTCACTTACCTGTGGGCTTTGGTCTCCTTCCCCCGTTGAACCTAGTTTAAAGCCCTCCTCACTAGGTCAGCCAGTCTGTGCCCAAATATACTCCTCCCCTTCCTGGACAGGTGAAGGCCATCTCTGCCTATCAATCCTCTGTCTTGAAACAGGACTCCATGGTCAAGGAAGCCAAATCCCTCTTGACCACACCATCTTCGCAGCCAGGCATTCACCTCTAGGATACATCTCTCTCCCCTCAGGCCTCTAGCCTTGACTGGAAGGATTGATGAGACCACCACCTGTGCTCCAAACTCCTTCACCCTCGCTCCCAGAGCCCTGAAGTCACCTTTGATCTGCTGAGGATCACCTCTCACAGCATCTTTGGTACCCACATGGATAAGAAGCATGGGGTAGTAGTCTGAGGGGCAGATGATTTTAGACAATCCCTCTGTTATGTCTTGGATACGGGCACCTGGCAGGCAGCATACCTCCCTAGAGGCCTTGTCAGGGCGACAGATGGGTGCCTCCATTCCTCTCAGGAGTGAGTCCCCACTCACCACAACCCTACGTTTCCTCTTAGGTGGTGAGGTGGCTGTGATCTCCCAGCCTCTGGGGTGGATGGCATCTCCTCTACCTCCTTCATTGTGTCCAGCACCGCATAACGGTTCCTCACCACAATGGATGATGGGATGTGAGCAGGCATGGAGCACTGTCTGCTGCCAGAGGTGACCAGCTGCCAGTGTCCTTCCTCTGCCATAGGCATCCCATCCGTTTCCAGAGCTGTGGCAGTAGCCCTTGGCACTGGGATAGGGACCTCCTCCTTGCAGGTCTGATCGTGGACACTGTCAATGAACTTTTCCAGGGCATAGATACCCCTGAGTTGTGACACCTCCTCCTGTAACTCTCCTACCTGTTTCCGGAGAGATGCCACCAGAAGGCGCCTATCACATACTTTGCTCTATAATGTAGTGAAGAATCATTTTGCAACAAGCATAACCCATTCAAAGGGTTTCAAATACCTATAAAAATGTTTGACATCCATTCTCAGTAAAATATGGTCAGTTAGTTTTCAACAAGACCATGGTGAATTAAAAGACTGGCTCAAAACCAAGTGCAGCTCAATTATGCAATTGATTTTATCCTAACAGACATTTAACATGACCTTTACTCAAAGGTGCATTAGGAACTGCTATGAGTGTACTACCATTTTTGTTTGCCATCCTTAGAGATTCACTCATCCATTTTTCAGGCTTAGAGTTTGCTCCTAGTCTGAACCAATGGATTCAAACCCTCAACTGTGAAGGAGTTGGGCTCCAGAGGCATCTTTCAATGCAAAAGTCATGACTTTGCTCTAGCTGGAGCACTGAATCCAAACACCTTTGAACTTTAAGGAGTTAGTGTCTAACACTGGATCCAGGGTTGAGAGGGATGATGCTCCTTTCTAGTTCTGCCTCACTGTAGAGTCACTCCTGGTTTCAAAGATGTGGCTATGTGATTGTTCTAGGTATACACTCTAGTCTCTCCTGGAGATTTTATCGGGTTGAGCCTTCTTTTCATTTATGCTGGTGTTAATCAGGAGTCACTGCACTGAAATCAAAAGCAATATTCAACAATTATCCTACTATAAAGTTTGGAAAATGAAGCACAGAGACTATGTAACTTGCCAAAAGTCACACAGGAAGAATTAAGAACTGAACCCAGGTGTCTTGACTTAAGTCCAGTGCTCCAAGCACAATCACAGCCCCACTCCCAATATACATTTGATTCTATTCTGTTTGTAATGAATTATCAAAACAGGGCTAGAGTGTACTACTGAAGTGGTTTTCAAATTTTTTTCCCCTTGGGACCTAGTTGAAAGATATTATTTATGCCCACGACCCAACAATTACATCTTTCATCAATGCATTCCAGTCTTGTGGCGGCTCCATGACCCCATACACGAGGGTCTGTGACCCAGTACTGGGTCCCGACCCATAGTTTAAAACCCACTGTACTACTGGGCCTTCTAGGCTATGTCTACACTAGAAGTTAGAATTTGTTAATTCAAAACAAATAAGTTCAAGTTTAGTTTGAAATAAACCCAAACCTGTTAGTTCAAATTAACAAAGTGGACTAATTCAATTTAACATAAGTCGAGTTAGTCCACTTTGTTAATTCAGACTAACTGTCTTTAATTTGACTTTATTAAGTTTGAACTAAGGGTTAATACTAGTCTACACCATCCTTAGTTTTAACTAAGGATTGCATTAAGGGCTTAGTTTGAACTAACTGGCAGGTTTTACTAATTTGAACTAAGCTTTCATTAGTTTAATTTAGGGAATTCCTTAATTTGAACTAACAAAAGCCTAATGTAGACAACAACTAAATTAGTTTGAATTAAGGAGTCTTAATTTGAACTAACTTGCAAACATAGACATACCCTTAGACACTGACATCTACATTTGTGTATTTTTGTAAAGACTGAGGAACAAATTAAGATCTTATGCAAGTGGCTGCAACTTTATTGTGGAGGTAAAATTATAAAAGCCTTCTACTCCCGTTCGAAGCAAATCTTTATTGTTCTGCCTCTCTCTCCTGGAATTCATTGCCATTTCTTTCCTGTTTCTGAAGCATCAGAGCTACAGCAAATACAAAAGTAGAATTCAATGTCACTTTGCAACTGTAATGCAAGGGAAATGGCAAGGTGGTGGTAATGTTTTTAAGAGTTTTCTAGGCATGGTATGAATTAAATTAAAGGTCTGTTTTCCAGAGATTGTAAGACCCGCAGTGAGTTAATCTGGCCTAGTTGCTCTGCTGAGCACTAGAATGTACCCAAAAACCAAAATATTCTAGGATAAAAGAGCAGCCTGACAACATGTCTTCTCACTTGATTAGCTTGAGTTCTTCCAGGTCAAGGTTGGAGTGCACTGAGAAAGCAACATGGGTGCTTTCCATTTCTCTATCATTTTTAAAATGACTGGCAAGAAGTTTCATGACAAAAACATGGTTGTAATCTGGCAATATTTCAACATTTGTTCCAATCTCCCACCAATCTACTTCTCAATCACTGAGAAATTGCAACAAAAACCAGCAGCCAACCAGGATAAAAGCCTTCAGAAATGATCCTTCTGGGTTTCTTTTCAATTTCAGAGGCAGCCACCTAGTCAGCAGGACTTTGAGTTAGACTGCACTATCTTTAAGCAAAATGATTTAACCCTTAGAATTTGTTATCATCAGAAATGCACATAACCATGCTTGATCACATTTCAAAAGCTTTGGATGGTGCATTTTGGTCCAGGAATTTTACTGGCTGCATTCTCTGGGACCTAGCTTTTGAGAAATTCATAGATTATAGGGCCAGAAGGAACTGCTATGGTTATCTATTCTAGAGGGAACTCCTGCCAGAGACCTGTCATAGACCAGAGAACTTCTCTGGAATAATCTGTGTTTGAACTGGCGCACGCCTTTCAGAAAACATCCAATTCTGATTGAAAAAATTTCCAGTGATGAAGAATCTACCACAAACCTAGCTAGGTTGTTCCAATGGTTAACTCACCCCCATGGATACAAATGTACATTTTATTTCCAGTCTAAATTTACCTGGCTTCAACTCCCTGCTGCTACATCTTTGTCTGCTTGATTGAAGAGTCCATTAATCAAATGTTTTTTCCCCCAGGTAGGACTTTGTAAGTCATGCGAACAATAAGTTTGCCTTCTGCTTGAGAAATGCAATTGTTTTAAAATCTGAATGAAATGTATGCCCAAATGCTACAGTGATGGGCACCTTACAGGGCTATGCTAACAATATAGCAATAATAATTTTGGTTGAATGATGCTAACTGTGAGAATGTGTAGACATTAAGGAAATACATTTAAGGCTAACTTGCTCATCTGTCACAGTGAGGGACAGGGTATTTAAAAAAAATTCAAACTATCAGTTAAGTAGATTCATGGAGCACAAGCCTAAAATCTTAGACCAAATAAGACTACAAGACTACAAAAAGGTTATTTATTATAGTCATAGGGGTGCACATAGTGCTTTACCAGCAAACTGGAAGGGGGTGGGGATGGCCAGTTGCCAGAGGTAGTATAATTTTATAGCTCTGGGAGTAAAACCAGATTTTAAAACCATGTCATAACAGACACTAAAAGAAAAAAAATTAAGTGATGGCCTGATGGAAGGCTTTCAGCATTTACATGGCTTCAGCTGCTATTAAACTCATTATGGAGTGTATGAAATCCACGTAAATTCCTCTACATCTTGACCCTTCTTCATAGCCCATTTTAACAATGAGGTCTCCACTCCCACCTTCAAATGTTTCCTTACATCACACTTCCTCCAATATCTCTATAAATGCAGTTGTCTCTTCTAGTATTAACTAATAGCATGCAAGAGAGGAAAATTGTGGAATCAACAAGTAACGTGAAACATCAGTGAAATTTAGCAACCAGAATCCCCTAAACAGCCATTTGCTAAATAAATATTTGAGCTAGTCAGAATTTCTGACAGAACATTCTTTCCAAAATGGAATTTGTAGATTCACTGGAATGGAGACATCCAGTGGAGATGGGAGTTTTGATTATGATTTCATCAAAATTGAACCAACTAAGCTGGTTTTGAAACTTGCTTTCCAGCCAGCTCCTCATCAGCCCATCTGGCAGACTGCACCAAGGCTTCCAGAGTGCAGCTCTGGGTCAACTCAGCAAGTAGATTGCCTCAGACTGGAGGACCCAAAGTATGTCCAGCTGTGGGGCAGCCCATCATGCAGACTGTCTGAGAACAGGGACTCTGTGGGTATGTCCACACGAGTCTTATTTTGAAACAACACTGGTTGTTTCAAAATAAAAAAAATGTCCACACGACGTTTTCTTATTTTGAAATGACAGGGTCTGTCATTTCGAAATAAGAACCATCATTTTGAAACAGCTTAAACCCCATTCATTTTGAAACGGCTGTTATTTTGACATAACACCATGTCCAAATGGCCTTATTTTGAAATAACCATTTCAAAATAACAGCTGTTTCAAAAACAGGCTTTCCTTTAATTCACATTAACATCTTCTTAATTTGAATTAACTTATTTCAAAATAAAGGACTTTATTTCAAAACACTGGTTGTTTCAAAATAACATTTTGAAATAATGATGTATGTGTGGACATAGCCTATGTGCCTTCATGGAGAATTTTGACTTTGGGGTTTCATTCAATCAAAATGAAGCCAAATTTGAAAACATTAACCCCCAAACGTTCCACTAATGGTTATGAAAAGAGATACTGCCAGGACCACAGCCCAGAGCGTCGGCTCAATGCTGAAAGGAACAACGTTAGCATTGGCTGGACTCACAGAAGCAAACTGGCATACAGGTGGCAGAAGTTATTGTATTAGAACTGTTCATCCAGGTTTTCCTGGCTGGCATGAAGGTGTGGGTGAAGTATCATCATCCCTAGTAGAAGCTATGACCTTGATGGAGAACTACATGGTAACCAATAGTCTGGCCTTACCAACACTATGACAAGGGTCCCTGAGACCAGGATGTTGACCCCTTGCAAGAGATGTGCAAGAAGAGGCTGAGGATGGGTTGAATCTGTCACCCCACCCCTGAGTCACTACTACCTAAAAGGACAGGATCCAAACATTAAGGCAGAGAGAAGAGGTGGCTGGTGTTAGCGAGGAGTGGGTAGGCACTCCCCCTGCCTGCCCCCAGAGGTCTTACAGTCATGGAAACAAGCAGAGATCCCTCTCCTCCTGCAATAGAAACCACCCCAGGCCCCCAAACCGAGGGGTGTTATGGGCCAAAACAAGATGGAAGATCACAAGGAGGGCCCCTCCAGAACAGTCAAGAATGTCAGTCTCACAGCCCGCTAATCCCAGAACATGCAAAGCAGTAAACCAGAGATGGCTACCAGAGTAAGAGGACTTTGTGTGGAAACAATGAGAAGAGCAGTTGCAGGATGTTGGCTCTTACACTGTAAGCCAGTGGTTCTTAATCTTTTGCAGGTCCTGACACACTTGGCGGTGTGTCATGACCCTATGCGACACACCAGCCCACTCCCCTGCAGGCCAATCCAGCCATGTTCTTCCCAGCTCTCAGTGACACGTTTACCATTGTGTGATGACACACCAATGTGTCCCAACACAGTGGTTGAGAATGACTGTTGTAAGCTACTCAGAATATACTTCATCTGTGAAGTGCCTCATATATATTACAATAATAAATTAAACACAATTGCTTTGGGCAAAGAAAGTTTGTTCAAGCTTCTTTTAGTTTAGAAAATTCTTAAGAATTCAACAACTTAAGATGGAGTGAGTTTATTGTTTAAGCTTATACAGCCATTTAACATAACTAAAAGGCCAGTGTTTGTCACCAGAATACAATGCAAAGTACAGCCACCACCAGATGGCTACATACATAGGGCCAATTGCTGACTGCTGGGTTGTACAGGGCTAACTGTGGGCAGATTTGGTGAACTATATTGCATAAGAATTGGCAATCAGCAGAACATGATTACTTATGGTATTATGTAATACAATAACTTCTTGGTGAGGGAGGTGGGGAAGACTACATTTGAAGAATATCCTGGGCCCGATTGTCTACTGCTTTGCATTTTCTAGCATCACGCCTGTTCAAAATGGATATAAAATGCAACCATGCTAATTTGTTAGTGATTTCCAGCCACGTAGCTCTCCTTTCTGAGAAATGTAAATGACAATCCAAAAGTATGCCACCATGGAGGATCAGACCTTTTGAGGCCGCATAGCTTATCAGTTGTGGACTATAGTAGAAGAAGCAAGGAGTCCTGTGGCACTTAAACTAATATAGCGGTTCCCAACCTTTTGTAAGCTGGGGACCCCTTTTATGGCCCCAAAAAATTTCAGATGCCCTGTTTGTTGCCACTGCTGCTGCAGGCAGAATCTGACCCGGGAGCAGGAGCTGCTGTGGCCATGGCCTCTTCCCTCCCTGTGCTGGTGAGCAGGGCTGCCACGGCCATGGATCCCAGCCAGCCCCTGCAGGGGAATGGAGAGAGCTGCTGGGCTGGCGAGGGGAGGCACCGTTGCCATGGCCCCCGGCCAGCCCCAGGAGGGTAGCAGGGGCAGGCAGCCCCTGCAGGGGAGTTAATCCGAGCCACAGCTGGTATCTGCAGCCAGCCCTCTGTGTGGCCTTGCCCCCCCAACCCCTGCTGGTATCCAGCCCTAGCAGTGAGCATTGGGGTCACAGCCCCAGTGGGGAGCAGCACTGTGGACCCCCTGGAACACATCCACAGACCCCCAAGGATTCTGCAAACCCCAGGTTGGGAACCACTGGGCTAACAGATTTGTTTGTCACATGACCTTTCGTGGGAGAAAAATCCCACTTTGTCAGATGCTTGTTGAAGTGGGATTTTCTCTCATGAAAGCTCATGCAATAAATAAATCTGTTAGTCTTTAAGTGCCACAGGACTCCTTGTTTCTTTTGCTGAACTAGACTAACATTGCTCCCCCTTTGTAACTGGGCTATAATCAAAGCTCCCTTCTTTAAAGCCATGGCAGAAGTCCCATTCATGAGGTTTTCTGAGAACATCTGCAATAGTCAATTCTCAGAACAAGCTCACAGTTGCAGATGTGGCTGGAGAATAAGGCAGTTGATGGCAAGCATTGCTGAGCAATAGAAGATCTCATTCTCCTCTCACACTGGCTAAAATTACTCAAAAATGTTTAGAAATCCTGTATGTTACAGATTTTATTACAGCACTCAAGTCACTGGTATAACGGGCATAGCTCCAATGAAGCCAATGGCACCTCACTGATTTACATGAGGTGAGAGTCTGATCCATCATCATCAGAGCTAATGCAAGAAAAAAAACCAAAACTACTTTTGTTAGGAAAAACCAAAAAGCACATGCCTTAGAGCTTCATCAAGATGATTCAACATACAGTACCCAAATCCCTAGGTTAGAAGCAGATTGCAATGTTTCATGAGACATAAGTGAGCAAAAGGGCACCAAGGCGCATGAGCTGAAATGCTAAAATACCAGTACTCCACATTTCAGAAGCACTTTCCAGATGAAATGTCTTCTTAGTGCTTTGACATTTAACAGATACAGACTTATTCCCCCTGAGCCAGGTGTAGTCATCTCTATTATGAAGTCAACATTGGTTAACATTGACCATGCACTGTATCAGCAGAGCAATAACAAGGATATATTTGCTGCTACATGCTGATGTTTTAATGGCTTTTTCCACATGTAACATTATGGATATTGTACAGCTGGGAAAACTGGGGCACAGAGAAGTAATTACTACAAGGTACCACAGCTAGTGGATGGAAGAATGACAGATATCAAGTAACATTTTTCCTAGTCTTATTCCAACCACTAGTCTCTGCTTTCCCTCCATAGTTGTTTCAAATATACTGGATGCAAAGAGCCTTTTGTAGGAAGTTTAGGTGGATTAGGCTATAAAACCCTAATCACTTGCTCATAATCACTCTAGATAGTGCTGTTCTACAGCTATATAGAAATGTTGTGGGAAATGGATTTTGAGGCTATAAGACTGGCCAGTTAAAAAAAAAAAAAAAAGGAGTTACTGAGGATGCCACAGTACAGAATGTTGCAACTTAGAATACATTTTAGTGGAAAACAGATTTACCATGACAAATGTCATTAGATTGTCGGGGAAAATAAAGAAAAAAGTTTCAATATTCTTGCTAAGATGGCTTCGTCCAGTTATCGGCAAGAATATTAAAGCGCATCTTTGACACTGGTTGCATTGCATGTGTCACTCTTGTACTCTGTTTCCCCACCATAGTGACACTGATGATCCTTCTGCTCATGTCACTCATTCTTCAAGACTCCATGGTGCATTTGCTATTTAACTTGGGCTTTAGCTTGAGGGTGTTTTATTTTTTTAACCACACAGGCGCACACATACCCGCTCGTATTAGAAATACTAGAAAGGTATATTTGAAACACCAGGGAGCAAGCCAATGAGAAGCCGAGATGTGAAGCTGCCAGACAAGGGTTTAGAAAAATATTATATATGGAGACTTGTCAAAAAAAAAAAACAAAAAAAAAAAAAAAAAAAAAACCCCCCCCCCCTTCTACATCCTTCCTCAAGGAAAGCCAGTACTTTCTACTCTGTAGAAACTGATTTGCCTCATTTACATTTGATGTCAAAAGAGTCACTTCAGTTTTATAATATGAACATGTTACATTGGTGTCAAACTGGGGTAAGTGAGAAAAGAGTTAGACCCTGTTTAACTAGATTCCCCAGCTGGCCTAATCCTGGTCTCATTGATTTAGTGATTGTTTTTCTAGTGATTTCAGTGAAGCAAGATCAACCTTTTATTCACTTTAAGATATCCTTGGCCCAGATCTTCAGTTGATTTAAACTGACATCAATCAATGGGGCTGGGAGTAGAATGACCAAACAGTAAGTGTGAAAAAAACTGGGACAGGGAACTAGGGGCTAAATAGGCATCTACACAAGAAAGAGCTCCAAATATCCAGACTGTCTCTAGAAAAATCAGGACTTCTGGGCATCCTAGCTACAGGTAAGTGGTGCAGGGGGGGCTGAATGTGTGATTCTATTCTTATCTATTCTAGAGCAGTGGTTGTCAAACCACAGGTTGCAAGCTTATATTGTGTCACAGACCCATTGGTTCTGGGTCACAGCACTGCCACTATAGCTGGGGGCAGGCAGGAGAAGTTTAAAAGGATGCAGCAGTCTGGCTGCTACCTGCACCCTAGGGCAACTGACATCCTTTGAAATTTCCCACAGCTGCTCCACCCAGGGGGTAGCAGCCATGGGAAATTGTCAAGGACACTGGCCACTTTGGGTAGTCAGGTTTCAGCAAGAGCGGCCAACATCCTTGCCAGTTTCCTAAGGCTCCTACCCGCTGGGTGGAAGCAGCCGCGGGAAACTGACAAGGACGCCAGCTGCTCTGCTAAAACCAGACTACCCAGAGCAGCCAGTGTCCTTGTCCATTTCCCCACAACTGCTATCCCCCAGTGGGGGCAGCTGTGGGAAATTTCAAAGGACACTGGCTGTTCTAGGCTGCAGGTAGCAGCAGGACAGCTGGCATCCATTTAAACTTCCCATGGCTGCTACCCCTGGCCTGGGAGTAAGCAGCCCTTTGTTTCTTTCAGCCTTGTGCCTGGGGCCCCCTTCCTCCCATTCCACCTCACAGCTGTGGCCACCGCCAAATTTTTCAGATGGTGGCCCCTTTTTCCTTTTCTCCCGGGAGAAGAGTTGCTGCACGGCTAAAGGGTCTAAAACTGGGTCCCAAGCCAAAAAAGTCTGACAACCACTGTTCTAGAGTAACTCTGGTGTAACTCCACTGACTTAAGCAGAGTTGCTTTTAAGTAAGTGAGATCAGAACCAAGTCCATTATTTTTGGTTGAAAATCCTTCAGCTTGTTCTTATAATTGATGTTACAGTTTTATTGTTCATATTGTGCACATTATTTATGATAAATTGTTGGACCATCATTTAAACCTTGATAGCTGCAACAGGGCATCATTTTGATTACAATTAAGGACTAATGCATACTTAGAGAGCCCTTAACACAACCCTGGCTCAGCAGAGACTGGAGTTAATAAAATCTGTTGATTGGGCATCCCAACTGGATGTCTCTTGGCACCAATCAAATAAAGTCACTGTTATGTGAGCTTGCTGATTCTCCTTTAACATGATATTGTCAACAGCAGCTATTCATTTCTCAGTGTACATCTGAAAACGAGTTTGATAAAAATCCAACACTTCTGGAGAGGCAAATATTTTGCAAAACCAACCTTTTTAGCTATTTAAACACAATTAATTCTCTGTCACTAAAGGCAGAAACTAAGGCCAGGCCTACACCACATCACAAATTTACATCTGTATAAACAAATCACTGGGGGGGGGGGAAGTCAGTCACTCAGTGGTGTGCAGTTATGCTGACTTAACACCCAGTGTAGACAGTGCTGTGTTCAAGGGAGGGCTCTTGCAGAGATGGATTAACCATTTCAATGGTAGAAGCTCTCCTGTTGGTTTAGTAGTATCTTCACTGAAGCACTACAGCAGCGCAATGGAACCACTGCTGTTTAAATATAGACCTGCTCAATGTACCTTTAGTGACTCCTCAGATGATGGATAGGTTGTGGAAAGGAGCAAGAGTCTCCTCACATACAATTTTTGGGGATAGAAGTACTGAGTATTAATCACAGCTGTTTCTCACCTTCAAATGCCCTGGATATAAACTACCTTTATCTGTCATCAGTAAATCCTAGCCTACAGTCAACAGAAGGATGTTTCCATGTATAGTAGCTTAAACTCCACTCAGACATGCTGTCAAGCATTGAGTTTTCCCATGTGCACTGTAGGTAGTGGCTGTCAAGAGATAGTGTTTAATACTGAATACTGTGCACCTTGTGTTTACTTAGCTCAAAGTTGGTGTTAAAAAAAAAAAAAAATACACCAGCATGCATCTCCATAAAAGATGTTGGGAGTGCTCTTCACAGAACATGACCATGGTGGAGAACTGGGACCAGGAGGTCCCCAGTAAAGTACCTAAAGAATCACATGAAGAAGCACTTAAAACATGATCACTACTAAAATTGTCATGGAGACATTTAATTAAGATTCATCATAAGAGGTAACAAGGACCCACAGCTCCTAGTGAAGAGAAATCAGAATTATGGGTACTCACCACCCATTATCATGAGACCCATAGGTTGTAACACACACATCCACTGTAAATAAAAATAATTTGCTGTGATGACACCTGGATAATCCAATCCCTTTTCTACTATTACCTGTTTGAAAATTCACCAAAGACATCCTTCATCCCACACTTTCTTTGTGGTACTAAGAAAGACATTTGATTGTTGTAATTAGTTTGACTTCTATCTCATTTCTTGGATACCTGTCCTCTAGGCAGCTAGGTTTTAAAGCATGCCACTTCACTAGCCTCTCTTTGTGTTGGTTATAAGGGCCTTTTCAGAGGCCCAAGAAAGATGATAGCTACAGGTACTTTTGAGAGATGTTGCTAAAACACTTTACTAGAACTGATCCACAATGAAGAGCTGAAAACTGAATACTTTACTAAAGCTTGTCCACAATCATTCCTTCATTTTCTTCTGTTACCCTGAAATGGTTGGAATCTTTAGATATCAAAGGGCTAAAATATGCTACCTAAGAAATGTAAGAGGCTTTATTGATTGCTTTTGTGATCCTATTTATAAGTTTTTTTGTTATCCAATAAATCTGAAAAGTTTGAGTTTGAAGAGTACATTAGGTCTTGTGATAAAACCTGTTCATAAATTATTTCCTCCCTTCTCCAAAAATAGGATCATCGTAGCTAGAGATGAAATAGACCTTTAAGAAAATCAAATTCACCTTCTGCTAAAGGATGCTGGCTTAATCCAAAGCCCACAGAAGTTGATAGGAGGCTTTCCACTGACTTCAAAGGGCATTACATTTGGCCTGCAGTCCGCAGATAGACAATGAATTACTGATAACAGTCCAGGTTTAAACACTGTTCCTTTTCTTTTTAAGCACACAATATTATATGCACAGTTATCTGTACTTTGCTTGATTATTCTGCAGTGGTCTCCAAGAATGTGACTCTGTTGCCCATCCAGAGCAGCTTAGAGAGTCAGGAGTGGCATCCAACATATTTTGTATATACAGATGAACCTGCATCTTTTTTCAGACTATGACATGCCCTCTCCTCGCTAAATAAGATTTGGAGATTGAGCAATTAAAAGTTGCACTAAAAGAAACCCAGTCTGAAGTATGCCCTTATTCATCATTTCATATCACCGAGCAGTTGAATTTGATTGTGCCAACATTCCATCAATGCTGAGGTTAATGAATTAAAAATTTACAAGAGGCTTAATGAAGTCAAGTTAAAGGGTTATTGTTTTACAATGCAACATTTAATCATCATTAAAAAGTAACCACTTTACCACTGGCTAGGCACTTTTTTTTCCTGAATTGCTGTGCAGCACCACATTTCAAAACAAAAACAAGACATTCAGAAAAATGTGGCACGACTTTTTTTTTTATTAAAGGTGAGGGATAGTAATATGTAGGGGTCATCTGATTAAAACTCAAAGCTTATTGTGCTAAGTAAGTGGGCAATAGTGGACATTTTACCCTCAGTTGAAGAGATTTCCAGAAGCTCTTCCAATATAGTCCCAAAATAGAGGACATTGCTGTAATCTAATTGAGGTAACTGGTTAAAACATAGGAAACCAGAGAATAGAAATATATTGTCAGTTTTCACAAGAGAAGAGTAAATAGCAAGACCCCCCGCAAACATCTGTACTGAGATCTCTGCATCCAACATATTTGTAAATTATCTGGGTGGGGGGGTGTGAATGGTACCAACATTTGTGAACAGTACAAAATTACTTAAGATAGTTAAGTCCAAAGCTGACTGAAAAGTTGAAAAAGATCTCACCACACTTGGGTGACTGGGCAACAAAAGTGGCAGGTGAACATCAGTTTTGATAAGTGCAGATTAAGGTATACAAACAAAATAATGTGGGCTAAATTAGTCTGTCACTTAAGAAAAATGCTGGAGTCATGAAGCACAGGGCTCTGAAAATATCCATTCAGCAGCAGTGGCAGTCAGAAGAGAGATTGTAAGGAACCATTAGGAAAAGGATAGGTAACGAGACATCATAATGCCACTATATAAAGCCCATGGTAGGCCCAAACATCAAATGTCACATGCATTTGTTTGCCCCGTCTCAAAAAGAGATGCATTAGAATCAGAAAAGTTGCAGAGAAGAAGAAAATTATTACAGGTGAGGAATAGCTTTCATAAAAGGAAGGATAAAAAACGGACTATAAACTCATGAATGGTGAGAAGAAAGGAAATAGGGAAATGTTATATGTTTCTTTACATTAGAGAAGAATGAAGGGTAACTGTGAAATTAATAGGAAGAAGGTTTTAAAACACACTCATAAGGAAGTATTTCTTCACACAATGCATCGTCAACCTGTGAAACTCACTGGCATAGAATCCTGTGAAGGCCAAATGGTTATCCATGGTTATTAGACAAGATGATCAGGGATACAACCCCTTGCTCTAGGTGTCCCTAAATTGACAACTAACAGGAGAGGAGAGAAGGTATATCACTTAATAGCTGCCACTTTCTGTTCATTAGGTCCTGGGTTCAATTCCCAGGGGGTTGGACTCGATGATCTCATGAGGTCCCTTCCAGCCCTATGATTTGATCTGATCTGTCAGAAGTATCCGACACTAGCTACTGCCTGAAGACTGGGCTACACAGACCAATATGGCCATTCCTATGCAAATCCTGATCTAAGCCTAACACTCAGAAAGCATGCCAGACACATGGCCAGGAACTCAGAGCTGAGAGTTATTAGCATACCAGATGCTCTGTATCCCAAAACATCTCACTATCTGCTTTAGCCATGTTGCAGACACATTGAGGAGTGACAGAAGAACTCTGCGCCACCCCAAAGAAGGTGCTACTGCAACCTTAACGAACAAACAACAGCACACAGAGTATCCTGCGCAGATAAGCAATCATCCTTTTTCTGCCAATCTGAGTATTTATAGAAATAAGTCAGTGGAGTCATTATAAAATATCTGCTGATCTCCACAAGAGTCCAAAGCTTTATTTAACCCCCCCTACAAAGGTTAAAGCACCGCAGGCAGCTGAAACACTACACAGATCAGGACAGATACCTGATCTTTGTCTATTGTCAGAGAGATCATTGATCTGGCTACATGCAGATCTAAAGCCAAGCTAGAGAGATTGTGGGACACAGTGTACATTAATTAGCACTGAGACTGCTTCACCTTATTTTCCTGCATAATCCTGCTCAAGAAAGAATGGTTATAGATATGACAGTCTGTACAGCTATATTTGCCCTTAGAATACAGTCATACAAAATATAGGTTATGAGGTATCATTTGAAAACTCATTTTGCTGGCCATTATTGTCCTGGTCAAGTGTGCTGCAATACTGTATGTAAAGTTATATAAATTTACTGTACATTCTATGTCTAAGACATGTTCCAATTCTGGGGATTAATCACAGGGACAAAAGTCTAGCTGACATCTAAACCAGGTGTTAAGAGACCAAGTGGATCATCATCATTTGCAAAGTCAAACTTAAAACAAAAAAACAAACAAACAAACAAAAAAATCTCATTTACAGTTACAGGCTGGGGACCAACCAGCTAAGTTAGCAGCTCTGTAGAAAAGGACCTAGAGGTTATGGTGGATGGGAAGCTGCATATGAGTCAACAATGTGCCCTTGGTGCCAAAAAAGCCAATGGCATATTGGGTCCCAGCACATGGTTTGAAAACCATTGATCTAGTCCAACCCCCTGCTAAAGGCAGGACTATTCCCACTAAATCATCCCAGCCAGTGTTTTGTCCAACAGGGTCTTAAAAGTTTCTGGAGATGGAGATTTCACCCCCTCCCTAGGCAACCAATTCCAGTGCTTTACCACCCTCCTAGTGAGACAGTTTTTCCTAATATCCAGTCTAGACCTCACCAATTGCAACTTGAAAGCATTACTCCTCAGTCTGTCCTCTACCACCACTGAGAATATCCTAGCTCCTTCCTCTTTAGAGCATGCCTTCAAGTAGCTGAAGGCTGCTATCAAATCCCCTCCTCAGTCTTCTTTCCTACAGACTAAATAAGCCTAGTTTCTTCAGTCTCTCCTCATAAGTCATGTGCCCCAACCCCCTAATCATTTTCTTTGCCCTCCACTGGATTCTTTCTAATTTGTCCACATCCTTTCTGTAGTGGGGAGCCCAAAACTAGACACAGTATTCTAGGGGCAGCCTCATCAGTACTGAATGGGGGGGGGGAAAATAATTACATCCCTCAGTCTGCTGGCAATGCTCCTACTGATGCAGCCCAGTACTGGGTCATGGCCTACCACGCTACTGCCACAGAACGCCCGGAATGCATTGCTCAAAGTTGTAATTGTTGGGTTGCAGTCATAAGTTATTTTTTCAATTGGGTCCAAGAAAAAAAAAAAAGTTTGAAAACCACTGGACTAGATGACCTCATGAGGTCCCTTCCAGCCCTAATATTCTAATGACTATGATTATCTGGTTAAAAGGCCATTCTTTGGCAGGAAACAGAACATGAATAAGAAAGTCTACATCTTGACAGCTTGGGGTTCCCATTCATACAGACTGTTTTCTGAACCTCAGTTGGTGATAAACCAGGAGTTCTGTGGCACAATCCCACTTCATCAAATGCATGAAATGGAAAAAAATAGCATGTTAACATGGCTACCTCTCTGGAACTTGTCAGTGAATGATGAGTGTCAAAAAGGTACTGCAAGAACAGAAAAATTCCATACTATCTTTCCCTTTCTCTCTTCTCATAATATAGAAGAGAGCACCTGAAGAACAAAGGAAGCACCTTAGGATTGGGAGAGGGACACAGAGTGAAAGAAACTCAAATCAGCAAGATTGCTAAAGCACATCGAGGAATTCAAAGCAAAGCTCTCTCATTTAGCTTGTTAAATTTGGCATAGCTACATTCTACTTTTAATTTCCTACAACTAATTCTGATTCCTATGTCTCATTACTTGTAGTCACTGAATAGACCAGTCTGTTTGGGCTGAAGTGTTCGGGAACCTTCATCTGGTTAACAAGACTTGTGCTTATTCATTTCTATTAATAAAATGATGGACTTCAGATACACATATATAGTCCAGGAGAGTGCTGGGGAATACAGGACATACATTGCTGGGGGAAAGTCTGGGACTGTGAATTTGCTGATGTTTCTCTGCAGTGCAACTCCTCATGAGTGACTGGCTATAGCAGTATTTCCCAACTAGTTTGCCATGGGACACGGGCATGCACTCAGGCCTGAGCAGGTATGCCACAAAATTTTTTGAAAAGTTACTTGAAGAGTTCTGGACTGGCTCATGAACATTCATGAGTTCATTTGGAGACTGTATCACGGTGTACCTCAAAATAATTAAAGGTATCAAGGTGTGCCACAACAGAGGAAAGGTTTGGAACCACTGGGCTACAGCACTAATAACTGGGAGTGATGCTAGAGAGGAGGCTGTACTGTATGTGAGGTGACTGGAGTGGTAACCTTCACAGGGAAGCAATGTAAAAAAGGTACCCAGAGTGGAGAACTGATGGTACACAGCTGTTTATCAACCCAGATTGTCCTCTGGGTAATGTCACAAGAGACAAGGTGATAAAACAGAAAAAACAGCCTTTTGATTTAAGCATAGGTGTCAAGATCATGAGGTCAGAGCAATTGCTGTCAGATTCCAGAGGGGTAGCCATGTTAGTCCAATTCAGCCCAAAAAGAGGGGGGGGCCTAAAGCACTTTAAAAAAAAATACATTGTTAGCCATCACATGATCTTATCTGGGTGTAATTCCATTCATGGTATCTGACAAAGTGGGAACTGTAGCATGTCAGGTGAGTAAATATTCGCAGAGAAGGGTAAATCACAAGTATGTATTTATTCAATACATACTTGTGATTTACCCTTCTCTGTGAGCATTTATTCACCTGACATGCTACAGTTTCCATTCATGGCATCTGACAAAGTGGAATTATACTCACTAAAAGTGCATGCAGTAAATACTGTACATTTCTTAAGTCTTTAGAAGTGCCACAGGACTTCTTGTTTGTATTCAGATTATTTCACTGTCTGTTCCAGCAGCTCTATAGGCACGTGTACTCAGCAGAGTGCAAAAAAGAGAGAGGGTGTACTCAGAAGAGCTCATTTATTTGAATTTCCTACCATCTGAGCCACTCCACCTGTTGTATTTAAGACCCAGTTCAAAGCCAGTTAAAGTCAATGCACTTTGAATCACGGTTTCAGCCTAGCCATCTGGGGGTCAGTGTGCAGCTGATTTACAGAGTCACCTAGGGATTTCTTCTGTCGCAGTCAGGATTCAGCTCTTCATTTGCACTCTCTCTCTCTCTCTCTCTCTCTGACAATCAATAGCATGGAGAGAGTGTAGCTTATTATATTGATAATACTACACACATTTTTCTTTTAAAATTAATAACCCAGCTTTTCCACCTGACCTCATTGTTTTATTAGACTGAAATCCGAGCCCATGTCAGAAACAAAATTACACTCCAAGAAAATCTGGCATCACATATAGGAAGTAACAGAACAGCAACCCGAGATGAAAGTGACCACTACTTGATAAATAAATTAGTCTTTAAAGAAGTGCCACCAGACTCCTTGTTTGTAGTTGCTTGATTGTGGATTTCCACGAGAGCCACAAGGGAAAAAAGGATGAAGATGCAGAGATAAACATCTGGAAAGGGACACAGACCACCACCACAGAGCTAGTATATTTAAAACAACCTGGGATAACTTCCAGTATTCTTAGTACTAGGCCCTTATGTTTATACACTGTCTTCCCTGCAGCTCTTTAGTTACAAGTCTGTGGGGCCAGGCCACTGAAATGCTGGCACAACTGGGTTGCCGGTATTGTCAGCTAGATAGAAGACAGCATGACAGGCAAGGGCAATTTTAAGTAAGGAGAACACAGGCCCCCCCCCCCCCAAAGTGTGATGGCTACTTTACGAAACAAAACCAAAAACCTAACCTTGTCTTGTACAAAGACTTTACTGCCTCAGTCAATAACGCCACATATTAACTTGCATGGTAAATGTTTCACAATCACAGTAGTGCAACAAGCAAGAAATAAAAAACTCTTTTTATAATAAAAATAAAAACCCATTGCACTACATAAAGCGAGTGTGATGAAGGCCCCTAAAGATGCACTGCATTTTTGTAATAAAACTTTCAGTTATTTTCCATACAGGATTATACTGAAATATACCCACAGAATGCACTGACAGCATATCTCAAGCAAGAGTCAGTTATTATAGAAGAACAGTCGTTTCTATAACAGGAGATCTAATTTTGATTGCTCATTTAGGCCCAGATCCTGGGCTCTATTGCTACTGTACCAGAGGAGATATGAATCTGTTTACGGTACATTTCTCATTCATGGAATGTCCAGAAGCACCCGGTTTCCGGATGCTGATCGCATGGTGACCACATCACAACAGTAAAGTATCAGGACACACAGGGGCAGCACTGTGGTGGGAGATGCAAGTTCCTAGCCACTGCAGGTGATGGCTGGGAGACCTGGAGCCTCTAGCTGGTGCAGACAGGATCCGGTGGGGGACCCCAAGCTCCCAGCCACTGCAGGGCCTCCAAGCTTCAGGGCCTCCCACAGCAGCTAGGAACTGAATTTTTACCTGAGCCCTGAAAATCAGGAGAAACGGCATCCCAGTTGTATGTTGATCAGAACACAGAACAATGGCCCTTGGGTCAATAAATTAAACAAAAGCATTTGCCAGTCACTTTTCTGAACCTCAGAATTTTACTAAATGAAGCACATTTCTAGATGCAGACGTAAGAGGCCCATGGTAGAAACTAATAAATACATGGAGTTAGGAATTAGATAGGCTACTCCCATAAGGATCTGTGCTCTTTGAAGTTCTGGCTGCCACTGGAAAGATAAATAAATGCAAAGCACGTCATTGCAGCTAATAACTCCCTGAGATAGAGGTTACAATTATGTAATGAGAACTAGCCTACATTTCAACAGTGGCTCGCCATTAATTTTGCCTTGCTGAAAGGTCTTTTATGACTGGAAAAATAGAGGGGACTGAATAAAAACCTATGACTTAAAAGGCTTAAGGTGAACACTGACTAAGCACAATGGGATTTCTTATTTATAAGGTGTTGCTAATTCTTTGGAAAAATAAATGTAGAGGCTATAGAAGGTTCCCAAACTGGGGGCAATGAAGAAAATCTGAGAGGCACAAGTTTGTGAAATTTTGGTAATTATTCCAATAACTTTAATTTCTTGTTGAAAGGGTATTGGTGCACTGGACAATTGAGAGATGGGAGGCATTAGAGCTTCTGGAAAATGCTGCCAAAAGTTTTGGGAACTTCTGAGTACAGATAGTGCTAAGTATAGACAGTGCACAAAGTTTCCTGAAAATTAGCAAAGTTCAAAGGAGTAAGGTAACTTGGACCATACAGCTATGCAAGGGAATAAGGACTGAGAACACCACTTTCACATGGGCCAGCCAGACCTTGGGTCTGGGTGCCATGGGGTAAGTAGTCATTGTATGTATGCTTGAGCTCCCAGTCTCACCTCCAGAGCACGTAGGCAGACAGGTTTCAGGAATGGATGGAGTCTTGGCTTCATCTCCCTATTCACTGGCCCCCAACAAGTGAACAGGTAGGGAGTACTGTAGTTTTTTGCTCATCTAGACCAGCAGAAAATTGCTAATTCCTCCATCTCCTGCCCCAGGCTCTTAGGGAAACAAGGAGGAAGCAAGAGAAGGCTTATGACTCAGTCACAATGCCCCTGATGCAGTTGAACCACCCCTTGCATAGTGATGTGTCTGAAATCACAATCCACCACAGAATGTCCAGAAGAACCATGTTTCCTGAGCCTAATTTGGACTTCAGCCTCGTCAACACTAAAGTAGAAGCCTTAATTCCATTTACACAACTTCAAGTTCTGAGAGGCTTATGAAGGAAAAAAAAAAGATGGCTTCTAGACACACAAAACCTTCCTCAGAACATAGCTAAATATAGAAGTGGGTCTGGGCATGAAAAGGATGAAGCAGCTATATTAAATACATGTGGAAATGCCACTGTGATTGCACTAGTCAGTGATCCTGAAGTACCTGCAAAGACCTACCCTGGGAATGGGCTCTAAAAACAAACCCAGAGTGTAGGCTTTTTTAGCACGCTTTATTAATGTTTATTGTGAGGAATATAGGCTTCTTTGTCTGAATTGCGTGAGAAGCACACTCGAGTCCTGACTGTCCTCTCACTCACTTATTCCCGTGTTAGCCTACATTTACAGAAGCGCAGCTATTTTGGATTTTCACCAGTATATGTAGGTGAGAGAGCAGAATCAAGTACTTGGTATTTAAAAACTACATACACTTGCCTGTAGGACCATACCCATCCCTCTTAAATAATAAACAACAACAACTTCTCTAACATTCAAAAATTTACAAATTAATGGGCCTAATCCAAAAATCTTTTCCCTACCTTGGAGTTGTCCATGGAAGTCAATAGGCCTGATCCACCACTGTTTTATGCCTATTAACTATATTTAAGTCAGTGGAGGGTACGACGACACAAAAATAGACTAATGAATCCACTCCTACGAATTGTGCAAATATTTACTGCCAAACATAGAACTTACCACAGTGAGTAAGGCTAATATAATCAATGAAACTACTCCTGATATTAAGCACAATGTCTTGTATCAAGTAGGATGGGACTCAGAGTCTCATGTTTAGAGATATGCAGAGATTCCCCCCCTCCACCCATTAGCATTTGGTTAAGTGAAGCTACGTATAACACAAGGCTTTCTATTGCCCAGTGACTTGGCATCATAGAAACATTAAGGTGGAAACTCTGCTGACCACAAAGTCAGGAACGGAAATTACAGTCCCTGAAAAAAGCTAGGATGAAGGTTATGTTGAAATGCTTTTCAGAATAACCATGAAATGAAAATCAACTAAAAAGTCAGCCAATAGCAGACTCATTAATGACAGCCACTAGTTCAAAGCCTCTAGAAAGTATGGAGAAATTAACAAGTCAGTGCTTTCATAATGCAATAGGAATGAGCCAGCTACCAAACAAAAATACTAGTTAAAACCATTAGTGTGATCATACATGTTGGTTAATTTATATGAGGAAGATAAGATGTAGTTTTCCTACAGTTGTTTCAGTCTTAGCTCCCTCTTTACACATGTCTGCTATTGAAATGTAAGGGGGGAAAAGTCAGCTGAGTATGTCTCTTTGGACCTGAGGGAAGCAGGAACAAAACAGAAGAAACAGACAGCTTTACGCCACACAAGAATTCTCTGAAGCTGGCCTATTAGAGTAGATTTATAGTTCCTTAGCACCACAGAAGCAGTGAAAAAGAACCATATCTGAGCTGAGGATGTGGCCTCTTATTTTAAAAAGAATTGCAAACAACATTTGTAAAGCAACATCACTGCAATTCTCTGGCACTTTTCCATCTCAGGCTCTCAAAGTGTTTTGTAAATATTTAAAAAAGTTAGCCCCTATGAGAGATATGGTGACCAAGTACTATTAATCCCATTTTACAAGGAAAAAACCAAAGCAGAGATAAAGTGATTTGCTCAGTGACCAACCACCTAGATGTTGAAACCAAAAGTAACCCACTCACTCCAATTTCCTGTTTTAACTACTACACCACACTAACACGCAATAGTAATATTCTCTGGTATGAAGGGTGCTCTTGGTAATCCAACATAACCTGTAAAGTATGCAGCTCATATGCATCCATGTCCTCTTGAAACAGATAAATGCATGTTTTCAGTGACTTAAAATGTAAATGAGTTTGTAATTTATAATACTTCATCATTGCAAGATATTTTTTAAAGTCAAATCTAATTAAATGACTGTCAGCAAACAAGAGGCTAAGCCTATGATTCATCTGGGTTTCTCTGTCAGATTTGCAGTTACACATATTAAAAAAAAATTGATCCCTTCTACACCATTTCCTGCCATTGAAGTTATATACATTATAAAGTCTGAACAAATTGCTAAACCTACAGCACAGTCACACCCTTAGGTGGGGTGTTTGTTTGTTTGTTTTTTTACTGGCAATAAAATTAATCTCTTCCCTTCACTTTAATCTGTGATAGTCACTCTTTATGACAGGCAAGAGCTCTATTTTATAATGCACTAAGAAATTGTGGAACAAGTGTATTTTTTCTTCAGAGTGATTTTGAATCACTTTGAGTATACAGCATTAAAGATCTCAGCACCAAGGGAGTTCTCATCTGTAACCCTTCTGGAAACATTACAAATTCTATGGCCACACTTTTCCTGTTTAATCCACAAACTCTACCAGGACCACATACAGCAAAGGACGATGCTGCTGCCAGATGAATACATGTTCATTGTATAATCAGGAGATCTTTGCATTATTTCAATCATTGTTAACAAACTTGTATGTACTTAGAAGATTCCATTGTCCCTCCATTCCTGATGGCCATCTGGGAAGTAACATGGGGACACACAAGACTGTTATAATGAATTTGGGTAGTTCTAGTCAAGCTAAACACAGCACAGGAAATGGGAGGGGGCAGAGGGACATCAGAGCTAGCTTTTTATCACGCCTATATTTTTCCTATTCTCAATCTCGCCTTTAGAATAAATTCAGCAACCTCAGGTCTGATTAATCTTAAAAACTTGGTTGACTATGGTTTCATAGCAGCAGTTTGGACACATACATGGTGCTATGAAAGGAGTGATGGCATACAGCCATCATGTCAGCTTTGTGCTATTCTCTATGACAGAAGCATTCTCTGGTAGCCAAGTTTGCCAGAACACAGCCCCTTTCTACTTCCATGATGTAGTGGATAATTGAGCCCTTTAAGCTACATTCAAAGTAGAATCTTAATGTGAAGGCCAACATTTGGGCTTCTGAAAGCAAAAAAAGTTCTTACGACATCACACACAAACACAAAATGTCATATATCTAGAGATATAAATAAAGCTGGGGCTTTATTTATTTATTTATTTTGATCTGACAAAGTGGGTTGCAGCCCACGAAAGCTTACGCCTGAAGAAATTAGTCAGTCTTTAAAAGTGCCATAGGACTTTTCTTCCCCATTCTTAGTTCTATTTTAACTTTTTTGTTTGCTTATACTATACAGTTAGAGCTTACCTAATGGGCCTATATACTCAAGACTTACAAGAAAGCTGCTTTCATGCCACATGTTAATATATACCAAACACAGAGCAGAGCCCTCAACAAGTTTTACAGAGCATTAGTGTCCATGGCTTAAGGAGAATTAGAAAGGAAAAAAATAAAGTGACATCCACAAAGAAAAATCCAAGTCATGCACTGAAGGGAAGTTTGCCATGGGAGCTGCAAATGAAAATTAAGTTTGGTTCAAAATAAGAGAAAATGCTAAAAGCTGAAGAAGATAGCATTGATCAAAAATATTCCTCTAAAACTGCTGAATCCAAACAAAAGCTCAGGTTCCAGCTATCAATGAAACAAAAGCAGGACAAGATATTCCTCAAATAAAAACCAAAACACACACACCCAAATACAGGAAAAAAAGAGTCCATCTTTCCTTTCGCAGCTAAGATTACATGTAGTGTTAATCTAGAGGTGGATAGATCATAGGCATGGTTAGAATACTTTCTGTGCAGACTTCCTTCCCTTGTAAAAATGCTGGATCTATCATCTTCTAGCAGTTCCTTCAGACTACTGTGCCTGGAAAAAAAAAAATCCTATTTTGCAGCAAAATATAAGCCCCTTTTTCAAACAACATCTCCTATGTCACTTTTCATGACTTTCTAAAGAATCTGATTAATCAAAATGCCTATGTAGTTCACTTCTTGCATTTTTACCAATCAGTAGACTATTAAGAAGCAGCCTGCCAGGTGAGACTTCAAAACCTCCTGTTGAGCTACTGAATGGTAACTGAACAAGCTAAAAATATTTGGAGAGATTTATTAGATTTCTCCACATGATATCCTCTATAATTTATCAGTTCAACTCAGACTTATTCTGTTTTCCCCTTGTGGTTTTATTTTGGAAGGAGACTTCTCTCCTTGCTTTTACGCTAAACACATCTTGGAACGGGAACAACCTGAACCCCAAGTTTATCAGTGTCTTTTTGCCATTTGATGATCCAGGAGACATTTCCAACCATTCTGCTGAACACACAAATTAGCTGAAATCATAAATACTTACATAGTGAACAAACAAGGAGTCCTGTTGCACTTAGAGACTAGCAAATTTATTTCTCACATGAGCTTTTGTGGGAGAAAATTCCACTTCATCAGATGCTTTGAAGATGGGGGAACTCACAGAATGGGAGGAAATAAATGCGGGGAAGTGTAAGTAATGGGATCAGGTCACACTAACAGTAAATCAAAACAGCTGTAAAGATTCAGGCATTGGGGAACAGCATACAGAGGAAGATGAGGTCAAATCACCTCCTATAATGAGAGAAAAATCCCAAGTTCCTATTAAATCCTGAAGCAATGCAATCGAATTTGTAAATAAATTCAATCCATGTGTGTGAGAGATATTTATATGCATGTATGTACACTCTGGCAAATAGACAACTTCTTTCCTCATAAGATGCAAGAGAAGGCTGCTCTAGTTTACTAAGTTGCAGTGAAACTAACTTTTCATCTAATAGGCAATTAACTTAATGCCAACAGGCCTCCTGGACTAGAAAGCTTTCTGTGCAGGAGGCTGAAAACAAAGTGAACATACCATTTTAGAGTATTCATCAAAAGCAGCTGACTGGAATGGATGTCCAAGGATAAAACCAATATAAACTTCAGTATTTTGATATTCAAGAGGAGAGACATGACAAAGTTACAAGCCATCAAGTATCCATCCTATCCTACCTCCAAGTGGAAGAAGTGATTGGTTAAGATGTATTGAAACCTTTTCTATATGCAGCAGTCCAACGTGAAACAATGCAGTATACTCAAAAACAGCCAATCACTTTAATTTCTTCTGATTTTGTAAAGACTTGCACTTTAGATCTAAGCAACACTTTGAATTGGTAGATGTCAGGCATATGCAAAAAGCAACCATTTTGCAAAAGCACGTTCCTAACTGCTCAAACCAAAAAAATACAAAAGCAAATTAAATTCATAACCATGCAGCTAAAGGATGAGGCACTGAGGAGAGTGCAGTTTCTGCAGCAGATCACTTTGTGACAACAAATAAATTAACAGGGTGAATTTCAAAACAGATACTAGAGCCGAGTTAACATAACCTAAGCTAACATACATATTATTTAATGCATGTCTAATGGTAAAGCAAAAAATTAAACGTGTTTCGTGTAGCAAAGCCAGACTAGCATACGAGTTTAAGGACAGATACCATACAGCAGACAATGAAATAGCAAAAAGGGAAGCCCCATCTGTGCTTGAGTCTGCAGATACACATGATCAAACAAGTGTATAGCTCATCTAACAAATAGGACACAAAGGATATCCTTAAGGAACTTTATGGATGGGGTTTTATGGACCAATATGCATTAATGATAACATCTCACAGTCATATAGATTGCAGTAATTTCCATGAGACTACTCATAATGCAGGAAATTAAGCATATGTGGTTCCCCCCCACACCCCCACCCACACCCCAGGACTGAGTCCTGAAACATCATTCATACATCAATACACATATCAAGTAGTGTTGATGTTGCTTTAACACAGCCATCCACACAGAACTTGAATGCCTGAGAATCTTCCATGCTGTAGACAAAGTGGATTACTCATTAACTTAAAAGTAAGTATTTGTATTGCTGTCTTTTATAAGGCTACATATCCCAAGAACTTGTGTTTTGCAAAAAAGACAGGAGCAGGGAAAACTGCAGGAGTCTTGGATCAAATATTAATAACAAAAAATAACACTAGTCCTAAGTATTAGCAGGTCATAGAGCAGTAGTACCCTACCATATTGGCTTAAGGGCCACAAATACATTTACAATTCTGAAGGGCTACCAGTTTCCACCAGCAACTCCCCCCATCTTACCCCACAAAACAGCAGGATTGGAGAAGTTCAGTAAGAAGGCTGCTTCCTTGCAATCTCCTGTCTCCCTGGCTGCATCCCAGAAATCACACACATTTGGTAACTCTGTGCACTCCACCTGAATCCCTAGGGAGTGGCTCCCTTCTGCTGGGGTGGGAAATGGGATGGGGATCAGTACTCTCCTCCCTCTGGCTCCAGCATTTAGGGACTAGCTTCAGTAAGGAGTCTGCACTGGTCTTTTAGCCCCATGGAAATGCCTTCCACCTGGGTCCTTAGGCAGCAGCTCCTTTCTGCAGCTAGTGGGGGGGGGGGCTCTGGGAAGGCATTTTGAAAGGCTCTGTGGGCCACAAAGCCACAAGATGGGAATCACTGTCATAGACCTTACTGTATAAGTACCAGTACCTAGATTGTTCTTGTGGTTTCCTAGCCACCAAGGCACAGAAACCATTTCCTTTTCATCATGTGTACTTTTAATCTTCAGTTTCCAAACACAAAAGAAGGAACCACACCCACCTTGTGCCTCTAATATCCTGGGACCAGTACAGCTCCAAAACTGCAAAGAAGGAACCATAGGTATACAGCAGACAAAGATACCCACACAACTTTCATTACCCTTCCCAGCTCACTCTTTGATCCCTCTCTCTACCACAGTTTCCCCCAGTTAGCAAGCCAATTGCCTCATTAGCCCAGCAACTGCACCCAAGTAGCAGCGATCCCCACAAAAGTTGATAAAATGACTTCAGTTAAACATGCAATCTTCCCAGAGATGCAGCAACCTCAGTGAGCAGCATCTTCCAGATAGCCCCCTGTCATGTGCCATTTTAGCATGACTGTGCTGTAGGTCTAGTACTGTGTTGAAGTAGTAGTGTCTTTTCTAGCTTCACCTATGAAGCTTATGTGCAGGGCTTAAAATATCAAGTAAAATTCTATACAGGCAGGCTAATATTTTCCCAAGTGACTAGTAATTTTGGTTGCCTCCATTTTTTGGTTCTCAGCCTGGGCCTAATTTTCAGAGGGCAAACTGAGGAACCCCAAATCATAAGGTGCTTTTGAAAAACTTGACCCTTGTAGCTACTCTTCATTTACCCTATTGATGCTGTTGGGAAAAGATTAAATTGTTTCTGCTGCCTCAGTGGCATAAATGATTTATCACTGTACCTTGGTAGAGAGAAGGTAGAGTGGTTTACCAGGAAGAGAAGATATTAGATGTGAGGGTAAGCAGGCCTAAGGGAGGAGCTGTAGGAGCAACCAAGCATGGGGGGATGGTTTAAGCTGTTTCTTCTATTATCTTATCATCCTCTCTTGTATTAAAGCCAAACCTCAGGAGCAGAGTAATTTTGAATTTAACATATTGTGAGAGTGGTTGCAGAACATCTTGGGAAGGGTACTGCTCACATATCCTTACCTTTTCATCTAAAATGCTGGTGATATTGAATGAAAATGTACATAAGACCTTGCATGTCTACAAGCATCATGTGTTAACATTAACCCTTGATTCTGAAATGAAAAGCAGTAGGTAGGGAGGCTGGCTGGCCAGGTTTCTGAGCTATTACACCTTTATTCACACTGCTCAATTCCCTTTACTTTTTAAATCCTAGCTCCACAGGAACTGCTGCCAAGCAAAGACTAAAAGTGAACTTTTTAAGCGTTTAGACAAACTTAATGAACCCAGACCATTTAGTAGGACATTTTGGTTCAAAAAAGATTGATCTCTGCTTTGTTGCTCGAGCAATAAATATCCTGTAAATGAACTTCATATTCACTTACAAAATCAAATCTACATTAATCTCAACTACTGGAGACAACAATAAATTGAACAGAGTTGAAATAGACCTGAGAGACTTTGAAAACAACCACTCCATCACAAAGGACATGTGCCTGGCCAACTGTCACAACAATATTGTTCATGTTCAGGATTAAAAACCCTGGAGAAAATTCTCAGTTAGGTCACATTTAACTGGTACAACATAAAACTTCAGGGTTCCACTAGAGCAGTGTCTGCCCAGAAACTGTGGAGAACAGCTATCAATATCTTCTACTCTGAAGACATTTTTAGTAAAACTCAATACCTTTTGCCACCCTGGGGCACAAAAGTAAGTCCCAGAAGGTAGGGACATGGAACACAGAGAAAGGAGGAGTGGATTTATTGTAAATCCCTATAGTAAAATCCAGTAAATTCATCTGCTGTCTGCTGTATGAGTCATGGATATGCTTATGATATGTGTGAGTTATGCTAGCTCTGGCTCTATGCAGCCTGTCTTTTGGGAGAATTACATTATTTAAGTCTTCTATAAATAACTGGCACTAAGTCTTCTTTGTCGGGTAAAAGGTCAATTCTCTTCTGTTGAAGACTGAAGATGCATCTTCAGTTTAGGCCAAAGAAACTCCAGCATAACTAGATAAGTAGGGTTAAATTCGACTCCTTAAAACCAGTGCAAAAGCAATGTAGTCAATGGCTTTGCATCAGTGTAAGCAAAACCCAGTTTAATACTACGGTTTGTGGGAGGGAGGGTGAAGATAGGAAGGAGAAGGATGGGAGAATACACTAGTATTTTAAGTTCCAAAGGGTAACTGTGTTAGTCTAGTTCAGCAAAATAAGTAAGGAGTCCTGTGGCACTTAAAATCTAACAAATTTATTTATCACATGAGCTTTCATAGGAGTAAATACCAGTTTGTCAAAGCATCTGACAAACTGACATTTTAGAGTTCTATTGTGCTTGTTTTTATATATTATAAATGACAGCAATATCGTTTTGCTGTTCTTAAAAGTATTTATTGACTGAGTCCCCATTTCAGCACAGTACATAAGCACATTCTGACCCTGGCTATGTCTACACTTACAAAATTAATTCAAGGTAGTTAATTAGAAATAACTACTTTGAATTTAAATCCAAGTTGTTATTTCAGATTAGCACTGCTTCAAAGTTATTATTTTGAATTAGGAGTCCAGTGAAGACTTTCTACTTCAAAATAATTAATAATTATTAATTATTAATCATTAACAATTCAAAGTAGAGAGTCTTCAATAGACTCTCTAATTCAAAATAGAGGAGGGCAGGCAATAGAATAGGGGAATTAGTTTAAATTAAGCCTATTCCATGGCTTTAAATGGCTTAATTCAAACCAATAACTTTGAAGTAAGCGATACTTGGAAATAAAAGGAGGTTTTATTACATCAAATTAGTGGTTCCTTATTTCAAATTAAGGACCCACTTAATTCGATATAATAAAATGCCTGCTTGGCCAGGGAATAAGTTATTTCAAATTAAGCCTCCTTAATTCAAAATAACTTGTAAGTGTAAACATAGCATCTAAGAGGAAAAGAAAAGAGGCTCTGTAGAATGTCACAGTGAGTTTGAGCTGGCCTGATAAGCTCAGTGTACCCCATCTCACAATTGTTATAATCTTTAGCTAGGAGGTGTCAGACAATGTGTCATGGGAAAACTAAAAATTCACTGATCATTAATATTGTGTGGTGTACATATGATCAACAGACAAAGGATCATGCAAATGTGCTGACATTATAACTAAACATGTTTAAACCAGGCATGTCAGGGGGAGTTGATAAACAAGTTTTTCTCTGGACAAAGGAAAGAGGCCAACACTTCAAACTAGAAGGGACCAAATTCCATGGACTATTCTTTTTTTTTTTTGGAAGTTGTGAAAAAAGACCCTTTGCATTGTAATAAACCAGCAGTCAGGGAGCAAATAGCATGAAGTCTCCAGCAGACAGCATGGCATCCACAGTCAGCAATGAAAAGGAGCTTTATCTGAGGAGGCATACATTTTCTGAGGGAGTGAACTCCTAAGTTATCCTTCACCTGAGGAGTCAAGGAAAACCTGTGCCTTGAACTCTGTGGGGATCCTGACTAAAAGGCAAGTCAGCTATGCTGGAGAAGGACCTTATGAGAAACAATTCTTTGAACAAGCAATTCTAATTTGTTAAAGCAGGTTTTTTTGTCTTAGAAGTGTATTTTTACTTTTGTTTGCTTGTAACCCTTTCTATCTTTCCCCTTTATGCTTGAACTTATGTAAAAACCAGGAGCTTTTATCAAAGTGTCAGACAAAGTGGGATAGTCTTCCATGAAAGCTCATGCACTAAACAAATTTGTTAGTCTTTAAGTACCACAGGACTCCTTTTTTGTTTTGCTGAACTAGACTAACACGATTATCCCCTTTGGAGCTTAAAAACCAGTCTCTTCTTAATTGAATAAACCTGTTTTATTTCTTACCTGAAGCCACTTAGTGCTTTGATTGCATCAAAATGATTGTTAATCACAGTCAAGGTAACAAGATATTGCTTCTATCTCTTTACAAGAGAAACTCAGGGGTTTCTTCAGAAATTTAAACTTGACCCTTTGGGGGGGAGGGGGGAGAACATTTTGTGTTCCTCCCAGGTCACTCTTTCTACTACTTTCTAGCAGGGGTTAAAGTAAGGGGGAATGCAGCAGAATGCAGATCCAGGGCCCCCCATTTTTAGGCTGGCAGAGTTCCAGGGCCCCTAACAATAGAGGAAGGCACTGGAATGCTGTGTTTTGGGGCCCTGCTAAAAATAGCATGAGCAGTCGGAATGCAGCATTCTGTGGCTCCACCTTAAGCCCTATTCCACCTTAAACCAGCCAGCAGAGAGCTGCAGCAGGTTGGGAGTTTGTGAATCTTTCCCCATGCAGGGTGGAGCAGCTTGTGGCTGGAAGCAGCTTCCAGGTCAGGCAGCCTGCAAACCACCTAGGGCTTTGGGGAGGGACTGCTGGGGGTTTTGTGTATGTGCATGTATCTGGGGATGGGAATGGGTATTGGGGGGCCCACCAAATTATACTTTAACCCCTGGGTGGCTGGGGGTGGAGGTGGCTGTGGCTGTGTGTGTGTGGCTGGCTGGCTGGCTGGCTGGCTGGGAGTGGCTCTGTGTATGTGTGTGTCTGGAGGTGGGTATTGGGGAAGGGGGTGGGTTCTGGGAATGAATATTGGGGGCCCACCCATGTCAGAGAGGGGCCCACCTAGGCGATAGGGTTCCAGGCCCCACCAAATTATACTTTAACTCCTGCTTCCCAGCTTCAGGAGGAGCTTGTTCTTTTCTCTCTCCTCTCCCCACACTGGAGTGACAGGAGCCCTCTTTTCCCTCCCTGCCTCAGCCCAGCTGGAGCTTGCCCTTCAAGGGCATTGCTGTCCCGGAAAAATATGTGAGGCCTGGACCTGGGCCCAGACCCTAATTCCCTCCACTGGCTTGAGCCCAATCCAGCCACTGCTGCTGCCAGCCAGTGGCCCTCCTGCTGATTCAGGGCAGGGCTGGAGATGCTTGGGGCTTGTGCCCCATGGGCCCAGTGGCAGCAATGCCCCTGTCACTCTTCCCTCCTCACACCCCAGCTGGTGCCCCTGTTCACCCCTCTCCCCCCCCACTGCATGTCCCTGAGTGAAGTTAATATCATCTGTGAACATACAGTGATGGGGCTGTCCATTGCAGAGAGACATCTGAGGTGTCCAGGGGCTGGATTTCACTAATGGTTACCCAGGCATGGTCTGTGGATTTGCTGGTAAGACAGGCAAACTGGTGTGCCAAGGAGGCATCATCCATATTAGCTGCAGCAAAGCTCTCACTTGCTATGATTCTGAGGGTTAGCACAGCATTTCCCCTGTGGGTGTCCCCAGCAGCTTGTCACATATGTGCCTAACTATAGGCCGTAAAAAGTCCAATTGACCTCAGTGAGACTTCTCACATGCTTAAACTAGGCATGTGGCTACAGATCTTGTTGAATTAAGGCCTGAATGCACAGATACAAAGAGAAATTAGGACACAGAATAGTGACACGCAGATTCTTTAATAGCTGCAGTTGGTACTGAGTCAATTCCATTGCTACAAATCAATCATTTTTCAGTTGTAACTAATGCAACTATCTGAAGGGCTGGGATGGAGGCAGTCAGGCCTAATGGTCAGTCAGGTGTCAGGTGCCAGAGCTGAGCATCAGAGCTGGCAATCCAAGCTCAAGTAAGAACAGGCAGAGGGAAATGACCCCGCAGCGAGGAGTAGGATCTGAGATAAGGAGGGCAGCAACCAAGAGTAGGCTGGAAGGCAGGAATCAAGATCCAAAATTGCAATCAGCTGAGGGTCCATCCAGGTGCTCAGTCAATTTCCTGTGCTGCCCTCTGGCTTAAATAATGTGACTGAGCCAAATGGTGTGGACATTTCTGCCAGCTGGTGAGCTAGAACTTCACTAGTCCCCTTCTCCACAAAGTCTGGTGAACTGCTGCATGGCGGCTGACCTCAGCACTGTCTAGAGATCTCTGCGGTCTGCGATGGTTTAGATGTACTCTTGCAAACATGTAAGGAGAGGTGTAACTTTGCTCATGTGAATAGGCCTCTAGAAACTCATAGGCATCCTCATGATGAAAGTTATGCACATACTTATTAAGTGTTTGCATGATCAGGACCTCCATAGTTTTCCAATGAAATACACAGCATTGCACTGGCTTCCAAGATGGAAGAAATAAATTCAAAAAAATTAAAAGGAAGGACAAAAAAGGGAGTTAAAAATGCACTAAAAAAAGATAAAGAAGAAATATAAGGTTGATGAAAGAAATGTGCATTAAAGCACATTATTACTGAGGAGAAGGAGTTAGATTTTTAAACACAAATGTTCCCCTGTCTGGGTGACTGTATGAAATTCATATTACTGACAGAAAAGATCTGGGCTATATAAATGATAGATTATAGGGGCTGATGTTACATTTATAGAGATTTCCTCTGAGTACTGGTGTAAATATGAAATAATTTAACTGAAGTCAGAGGAGTGTAAAACTGGTGTAAGTTAGATGAGTAGGCTGAGTGAATTTCTTAGGTGGTTATAGAAATGAGTTCAAAATGTGAGGAGCTGCTTAAATTAATCATTAAACAAAACTATAAACAGCCAGTCCTGAACACATCTATACATGTATGTAACCTTTCACACATGAATTGTCCCAGTGAATCCTGACAATTAACATCTTTTTGAAGAGAGGAAAAGGTTGAGCACGCTAGTGGCTAAAACTTTGTCTGCTCTGAAATAATCCAAACGCATAAAATGAGAGAACAAGATTTTTATACATGGAAAACAATGCAACTCTCTACCATCCCTCTCCTCCAGGACAGATAGGAAAGCATAGTGTTAACAAGATATAGTTGGCCAGGAATAACATGCATTCTGAACATTAGTTTCTTCTTAGGTTCTTAGGCGAAACAGTCATGTCAGCTCCCACAAAAAATAGGAAATACAGTATTGAAGGACAGGATAAGGGCATGGTAAGGACATTAGTGTTCTGATAAGAACGTCTCTGAATCACTTTGATTATTTTACTCAGTTATCAGCTCTGAAAGTAATCACCACAGAGCAAGAAATCAACCAGTCTTTGTCTGACAAAGATCTGCCATAATGAAAATGAAACACAAGGAATACTGTACACTAGAATGGCTGTTAGTCTTAGATAAACTCTCAGTGGAAAGACACCCTGTAAACAGCTCTATGTGGGCAGACCCAAATGCTTCCATGGAGTCCCATAGAAGCCAATGGGACTCTGCATGAGTGCAGAGGTCTGCCCTGGAAGAGTTCATTGCCAGATCAGGCCCCAGCTATGTTCAGATTCAGAGATCTAGTTTGAAAAGGCATCTAGGGAACCAGTTCTAAACTGGGTGTTTGAGTTTCCAATTCACTATGCCAGATTTCCAACAGTGGATTCTGTGGAAAAAAACTGGTGCAACAGTGGAAAATCAAGCCCAGGATTTCCAATGTACTAAAATTAAGTTTCTATAGGTATAAAGAAATGAATTTAGGTCAGGCATTTCTGAACTTGCTACCATGATCATCCTATTTACTTAATGTGAACTGTAAAAAATTGCTAAGGTGATGGGGCAGCATAATGTCTGAGTTGAATTAGACTGTCTTTTCCAAGGAAAGCTCTTCTTAGAATCATAGAATTGGAAGGGACCTCGTGAGGTCATCTAGTTCAACTGCCTGCTGAAAGCAGGACCACTCCCACTAAATCATCCCAGTCAAGGTTTTGTCTAACCACACTTTAAATGTTTCCTAAGATGGAGATTCCACCCCCCCCCCCACCGCCGGAAACCCATTCCAATACTTCACCACCCTCCTAGAAAGAAAGTTTTTCCTAATATCCAACATCAACTGCCCCAGCTGCAGCTTGAAACCATTGCTCCTTGTTCTGTCCTCTGTTACTACTGAGAAGAGCCTAGCTCCCTCCTCTTTGGAGCACCCCTTCATGTAGTTGAAGGTTGCTATCGAACCCCCCTCAGTCTTCTCTTCTGCAGACTAAATAAGCCTAGTTCCTTCAGTCTCTCCTCATAAGTCAAGTGCCCGAGCCTCCTAATCATTTTTGTTGCCCTTCACTGGACTCTTTCTAATTTGTCAACAAATCACTGATTATTTATAGATCATGTTAATACTAATTAGTACTGTTGGTATCTTATATCCTTTCTTCTCTCATTGTCTGCCCTGTCCATTTAGACTGCAGGCTCTAGGGGCAAAGACTTCCTATTATTCTGTGTTTGTACAGAGCTGACAGAAGTAGGATCCAGTCTTGGTTGGTCCCTCAGCACCACTGCAATAAACTCAATTAACAGTATTAAAAAGGGCACACAGAGTTGCCATGTAAACTGTGGAGTCAGACAAAGCAAATTGGAAAACTTTTGTTTGTTCATTTTTTGTAAATGGAGAAAAATTAGTTTTAGTGAACATCTTTGTGCCTACTTACTAAAAATTGCGAGGTGCCCTCCATGTATATAGATGCAGCTGCGTGTGTCCCAAAATTTACTCTTTACCAAGCATGCATCAAAGTGATCCATAGTCACTTCTATAATTTGGCTTTAGATTCCATAGCAGCAGCAAAAGTCAAAAGGATTAAACCAGAAGAAGGGTGTATTGACTACAGAGAAATATTATCTGCAAATGTAGATTATTCATGACTGAGTCACAAAAACATGTTATTTGCATTCTAAACCTGATAAATCTGTCATGGTATAAAGTTCTGACAATATAATGCTTTGCATTTGTGTAACACCTTGTCATCAGAGGCTCTCCAAGTGCCTAGGATACATTGGGATGAATTCAGAATAATGCCAGTCTCAGAAACATCTTCAAGTTGTATTGTACAGGTCAAACTCCAAATTGGCAGCAGAGGGTTGAGTGATATATCTGAGAATTAGAATAAGAAATAATGTAAAGGGCATAAGAAAAGTAAATCAAAGTCTGGTGATTGATAAAATAAGATTGGACTTAGAAAAATGGGGTCAGATGAAACTCGCTTCAATGGAAAGTAAACAATATGATGAGCACTCTGACAGATCTGCTGTAGATTGTTATCTCCACGCTAGTCACCATTTCAAAACTACATGCCAAGGTTGTATGGTACATGTAAAATATAGTGAATTGTCCTTAGTTGGAGCCCAATTCTGTTGCCTTTGCTCTCAGTAAGTGGCACATTACTTCTTAATTAATTTTAGGACCAGATTCTGATTCCTTTACTCTCTTTCTTCTTCTTTTATGTATTTATATTGCAGTAACACCTAGAGCTATGCATCATACAAACATATTGGGAGAGACTGTGAAATCCTGACACTGATCAGCAGTTATTCCCATAGGTTGGGGTGGACAAGTTTTTGGCCTGATGGGCACATCCGTGGCATGGGAGGCCACAAACAGTGGGAGAGGAGTGCAGGAAGGATGGGGCTGGGAAGGAGAAGTAGCCAACACTGGGCCTATGTGATTGGGAGGGGGCTGGGCTTGGAGGAAGAGTGGCCACCACAGTCCTGCCAAGAGGGCATCTCTGTGCCCATGTGGTGAGAGAGCTGCCATGTTCTGATCGGGGAGCCACCAACCTTCGGCCAGGCCCATGTGATGAGGAAGGGCTGGGGCTGGGAAGGGGGAGCAGCCAACACGTTCCTGCCAGGAGGGAACCACTGGGCTCACATGGTGGGAGAGGCGCAGAAGAAAGGACAGGGTCAGGAGGAGAATGGCCACGCTTCAGCCAGGCCCAGCCAAAAGGCCATATGAAAGGCTCCCGTGGGCCATAGTTTGCCCACCTCTGCCACAGGTAGTCCTACTGACCTCAGTGCCACTACTTCTGTGATGTTCACCCCTGTGAATAGGGGGACCACGATCTGGCCACAAATAAAAAATAATTCCTACTCAAAAAGCATAGTCTAAGAGCTAGATTCTGACATCTTCACTCGCACTGAGGAGTGAGTACCTTACTTCACAAGTTCCAAAAGTGTAACTGTGTTAGTCTAGTTCAGCAAAATAAACAAGGAGTCTTGTGTCACTCTTAAAGAGTAACAAATCAATTTATCATAGGAGCTTTTGTGGGAGAAAATCCCACTTCATCAGATGCTTTGAAGATGGGGAACTTACAGAATAGGAGGAAAATACATGCAGGGAAGTGTAAGTCATAAGATCAGGTGAGTGTTACAGCAAATCAATGCAGTAGATACAAACATTGGGGAACAGCATATAGAGGAAAATAAGGTCAGATCATCTATTCTTATTTATTTATGTGTTTATTTATTTATTTATTTATATTACAACAGGCACAAAGAGTTAAGGAAACTGCATCCATTCAAGAGCTACAGTAATTTCCTTCTCTTTCTCTCTGTGTATGAGGATGAACTGTGGTTTGCTGAGGTTTCTGGTCCTGAGGCAACACACAACCCTTTTCACAGTCTATCTCTATATCGAGTTGTTACTTTCTTCTACCAAACACACTAATCTATTAAATGACACAGAGAAAAGAACGGAGCCAGGATCTGAACTTTTTAAAAATTTAAAATACAACATGGAGTAGATTTAACTGAAATGCCTTGAAAAAGCTGAAAATTGGTAGCTTAGATTCTTCTAATGGAAGATTTGTTTTAACATGCCAAGGATGCCAACAGCTGATGTAGGGATCAATGCCAATGATGTGTCAAAAGTGTATGGCAGTGAGTTTTGATGTATGGGCACTTGAAGTGAGGAGGTCCTATTATTTACATTTAAACTTGCATGAGGTATAGTCCTGAAAGTGATTTTGAGCTACTGTGACAATGTGTGATATGAGTGATATTACGGTCTGTGTAATTTATGTCCTAGTGCCTGAAAACATCCATAACAGGGACCCAGTATAAAGCATTTCAATGCCTTTCCTTTTTTCTTACACTTCTACAACTCCAAACACAGTGTCATCAAGCTTAGTCGAGAACATCATTTGTGATAGGGCGCACTGGGGAATGAATGCAGTTTATCTGAAGGGTGAGAGGTGAGCCTAGATTCACCAGAAACTACCTTAACTTAAACAACAGTAGTGAAAACAATGGAATCCTTACATAAGACTGGCAGTTCATCTTAACTTTTAACCTCAGTGTCCACCTGTTAGTTAGCATAAAACTCACATATACTGTGCCACCTACACATGGTGGGTGGTATCCAATAGACTTTGGTCAGACCAACTGTGTGCTGATTTACAAGACTGGTCTGGGGATCCAGCTTTCTCAGGCATTTGGCAGTGGAAGAAAGACCCTTTCACTTTTCCACTGCTACTATTAGTTAAGTATTTTTAATATTTTATAACAAAACAATACATGGAACTTTTATAGCAGCTTTCATCCAGGAACCTCAAAGTGCTTTACGAACACTGCTGAAGGAACTCACAGCTGAGACAGGTATTTAGATCCACATCATAGAGAAACGTGGAGTAAAGATTAGGTGACTGTGTGTGCATGTATGTGTGTTATTTTATAAAAGTCATATTAGTTCATTAAGAACTACTGGCATGACTTCACCTGAGAGGAGTGATAATGAGAGGGAGTCTCACTAATCGGAGAAATGTAACAACAGTCAAAAAAAAGATAGCTTATACACTGAGAGAACGGGAAGGACACAAAGAAAACACTGAGATATGGCCAAATATAGCATTATGTATACTGGAAAATCTTTGGTATCTTTTTCCTTTCTCTTGAGATAAACACAGAAACTCTGAGAAAATATCCTTGAATTAATGATAATGGCCAACTGGATTGGAACACATTCTGTTTTGTTGACATCAGCACCTTCAAACATATATCATGAAGTGACTTATACAGAAGTAGCACCTCATGACAGTTTCCATTGCGAACAGCTAGAAAACAAATGGGTCTCCTTTCCAGACTTCAGACAGAACTGTAATATATTTTCTGAGTGGAACAGAAGGGCTTGATATTTCTGAAGCAAAACACTGAAGGAATGCCAGCCCCAAGGACTAAACGCAGCCTGGCTGGAGCAAGTTGGTGCAACTGCCACTGAAGGCAGTGGGAGCTGTGTCTGTTTACACCAGGGCTGAATTTGTTTCTAAGAGTTTGATTATGTTAGAGTCTAGGGGAATAACATCCCCTCCCCAGCAGAAACTTGTGGAAGGGGAAAAAGTGACTCAGTAAATTCAGTTTCATTCCAGATGCATTTATTTCCTTGAGGAAGGGACTGGAAGTCATGTGGATGGATGGAGCAGAGCAGTAGGATCATGTTAACCTGCTGGTCATAGAGAACAAAACAACACAGAAAAATCCTACTCCTAAGCTTAGGATCTTGGGAATCCCAAATGTTGTGAAGGTCCCTTCCACATTGCTCCCACCTCTGTCCCCTGCAGCAAGACTTGGTAATGAGCTCTGATGTCAGCAGTGTCCTGGAACCAGCTTTGTAATATCTTCCTGTTAGATATGCAGTGATAACAGAACAATAGTCTTTTATAGGCTTGTAATGACATTTGGCCCTAGCCGTTTGGATACGTGGTTTTTACCTCTCACCCTTGATCTATATAAATTATTAACCATAATTCTAACTCAGACACTGGATCAAACTTGTATTTATTTTTATGCCATTAACTAACATCATGCTACACCACTGTATTTAATGTCACCACTGATTACAGCAGATGTAATTTTAGTCGGTCATATTGTTATGGAAGCAACATAAAGGGAACTGATACCAATGTCTAAACAAAAACACACTATGGCTTCTATGCTTACGTGAAGAGAGACTAGCTCAGGACTTGATTCTCCTCCTTTATTCACACCAAACTGTACCTTACTTCATGATAGTACGACTGAAATCAGTGGGGATAGTCACAAAGTAAGATACTACTCAGTGTGGGTAAGAGTGGCAGAATTTGGCCTCTGATGTATACATCTTGACTACAGCCCAGTCTAAACATCTAGTAAAATTGAGCAGCAGTCAATGGGAGTTATGCAAGCTACCTAGAATAACTCCTGTTGACTTGTAACTTCCCTTTAGTGAGCCAACTTCACTGCACTATGCCACCAGGAAATGTGCTCCCATCGATGCAGCACTATGCCACCTGAAGGGGTGGTTTTATTAGATCACCATCCAGATTGCTCAGTCGATATGAGGAAAGAAAAATCGACTGGACAGAAGCAAATTTCCTGCCATCAGTGAAGCCACAGCCTAACTGACAAATGGGGAAGTGAGGGGATGTGACAGCTGCTTGAAGGGGTGTAGATATGAAGGCTGTGTCTATAGTAAGTTGGTGTTAACAGCCGATGGAACTGTTAGATAAAATTCTCTGTATAAACAAGACTACAGGCCTAGTCTTCCACTGTAGCACCTTCTTTCATATCCAGTTCTACTGAAGTCAATGAGAAATAACTGTTCATAAGGTACTACTCAACATGAGGAAGGATGGTAAAACTGAGTCTTAAGAAGGAAGAGCCATTATTTGGGGTAGCAACAAGGAGTGCAGCAATAAGATAAGAGTCAGAAAAATAAAAACTAGAGTTAATGGAAGGAAAAACATCTTCAATGTGAACTTTAATACTCTGAATCCCGGGGGAGCCCCTTCACTGAATACAGCTAGAATGAAATGGGACACAGCACACAAAAATGCATTCTAGGAAATAACGTTGCATTGGCAGGGGGCAGACTACATGTACCAATATATCTTTTCCATCTTTAACTTCTCAAACTTATAAAAACAAAACTTTTGCGTTGGCCTTACTTCTCTAGTGATCTAAGCAATTCTCTGAGTGTGATGTATGACCCCACCCTCTGCCACATCCATAATTATTTACTAGATGTACTGTAATAGTGCCTGGGACTGATTCAAGGATTGGTGTCCCACTGGGCTAGGCACTGTACACACACATAATGAAAAGGCAGGCCCTCCCCAAAGAACTTACATTAAAAGTATCAGACAAGAGGTAGCAGTTGGATACAATAAACTGGCAGGGAAGTCCAAGGTAACAAAGATGGGCTTAGGATAAGATTTTGGATGAGACAGAATCTGCATACAGCACAATTTGGCAGAAGGCCACCAGCCCTCTGCAACTGTCCTCGTCAATGTCTCCACTTATGGCACAGAATAGCACCCTCTGCCCCCATACAAATCAAGCAACTCAGCTATCTCTCTACTCGTCACCTTGAGATTGGCATAATCAAACACAGAGCACAGCCCAGCTCTCTGGTGCACAGGAGTGCAGCTCTTTTCTTTTTTCCTGCATGTGGTCTTTTCTCTTGCAACCCCACCATACATTAGGTGACTGGTGTGTGAGTTTAGAGCATGGTAATCTTTGTGCAGACCCATCATGATGGGGTGAACCCTTCCCAGAGATAAATGTTCTAGGTGCACAAGCTGTAGAAAAACTGCAGGAGACAGTGTATATCCAATGGCAAGATGGGTTGCAAATCAATTTTATCTATTTTTCTTGAATTTTTCATTAATGGTAGTTAGTATAGCAATATATTTTTGGTCAGCAAGTCTTAATGAACACAACAGTCCTCTCCTTCCACCATCCCTTAGCTAGCAAATTACTTCCTCTCAAAGTAGTCTGTTAGGTTTCGTGAAATAGATTGCAATTGCATTTCCCAGGAATAAAGCCTACCTTGTCTCTAACACACACAGACTCACAGAAATAGGACCTGGATCACAACAGAAGAATTACTCATCCCTGGTTTCAAGTGTATGCTGTGAAATGAAACAAACAAACAAAATATGGTGAGATGTAATTTACAAAGCTGTCTTTCAGTTGAGTGTTTCTGATGACTTTTATTAATTATTGAATAATTTCATACATTATTCATGCTTTTCCTGCAGTTTATAGTATCATCAAAAAAACTTAAGCAGTGGAATCAACTGGCCATCACAATGTGTTCCTGTCTTCTATATAAATGATGTGGTTGTATGTAGGCAAAAAGAGAATCCTTTTGTGTGTCGAGCCTCTACTCCACTGAATTATTTATTTATTTGTATACTTGTGTCTGGAACAGTCATGTATGGCCTACTCTTCCTGAATTATTTCCAGTAGTTCTGCTAACTTTGCCTAGCAGGAAGTACAGTATATAATAAAATACAATATAAATCATACATATATAGATACAAAGTTTACAAACCAAACCTCTCTTCACTCTTTCTCTATGTAGCTTTACTGGATTTTATCTGAGGTCCTTGATCCAAACATCACTCACTGTTTTAATATGGCTATGAATCTGGGTGCTTTGCATGGCCTCAATACCAATGATGGGCTGAACTATCTATCCCTGAGCTCTGCAGAGGAGAGGGTATTTAAAATCTGGTGCAAACTTTACAGGTGGATGATGGCTGAAGGCTGTGTAAACTAAATGACAAAATGGACATTGTGCCGGTACCTTTTATGTCCCTTGGCCTCTTCCATGCTGCTCATAGAAATTTTCAGGAATAAAATGGAGTCCAGTCACAAAAGCAAGTCCTCGTGATGCGTCCCTGGATTTTCCCCCTGGGCACATTATATCAGTAGGTTACTTACCTGAAAACGTCCTTCTTTGAGATGGAATGCTTACGTACATTCTGGATTTGGTGTGTGTGTGCTGCAGCACACGGATGCCCGGAAGCCTTTTGTCCTAGTCTGTCCCTGTAGGGTCAGTGGCCAATGTTCCCTCTGACCTGTGCAGTATATAGGTGGCCCTGACTTTGACCCCCCTTCTTTCCACTAACTCCAAAAAGCGGAGATGGAGGGAGGGTACAGAATAGACGTGAGCAGCCCATCTCAAAGAAGGATGTTTACAGTTAAGTAACCTTCCATTCTTCTTCAAGCACTGTTCACTTCCATTCTGGATTAGGTGACTTACAACCATGTTTAGATGGTGGGCAGAGTTGAGGCTTCCCCGCCTGTAAGATGGCTCTACCCAAGGTAGCATCATCTCTTGCCTGTTGGACAATTGCATAGGGAGATGTGCAGGTATGTACTGAGGACAAGGTCACCACTTTACAGATTTCCAGGATCAGAACCTGAACAAGGAAGGTGGCGGATGTCGCTTGTGCCCTAGTTGACTGAGCTTTGACCCTCCCAGGTAGGGGAGCGTTTGCTCTGTGGTAGCAGTCCTTTATACAGCTCATTATCCATGAAGAGATGCATTGCGATGTGACGATTCAGCCCTTCATACGTTCAGCAATCACAAAAAGCTGGGTTGTGCTGCGGAAAGGTCCAGTCCATTTGATGTAGATGGCAAGTGCCCTCCTGACATCAAGGGTATGCCACTTTCTCTGGTTTTCTGTGACGTGTGGGTCTGAGAAGAACACAGGTAGGCAGATTTCTTGGTTACTGTGGAAGTGTGAGACCACCTTAGGCAGGAAGACCGGGTGGGGATGCTTCTGCACCTTGTCCCCATGGAAGACTGTATATGCAGGTTCCGAGGATAAGGCTCTGAATTCTGAGATCCTTCTAATTTAAGTGATGGCTACTAGGAAGGCCACCTTTCAGGATAGGACTAGGAGTGTACATGAGTGTAGGGGTTCATAGGGTGTTTTCATGAGCCCTTCAAGGACTTGGTTCCAGGTCCCATTGTGCTGCTGGATCTTTAACGTGGCAGTAGAGTCTCTTTAGGCCCTTGAAGAATTTGACGACCATGGGGTGGGAGAAAGGTGTCATCCCACTGCAGGAGATATGGAATGCTGATACAGCCACTAAGTGGACCCTGAGAAATGACAGCTGAAGGCTGTCAGCTTAAGGAGGTAATTGAGTATGGTCTGTATGGGGGCAGACTCTGGGGACACCCCATTAGCTGCCGCCCATAGGAAGAATCGTTTCCACTTTGCCCCATAGGTTGCCCTCCTGGAGAGCTTTTTGCTCCCAGTTAGTATTAGTTGGACCTTTCTTGAGCAAACCTGCTTGTTCTGGCTCAACCATGCAGTCTCCATGCTGTTCGGTGCAGGGGTTTTAGGTCTGGGTGTCAGAGATGGTTGGAGTCCTGTGTAAGCAGATCCAGCCTGAGTGGGAGGATTATGTGAGGGGCTACTGATAGGTCAAGGAGAGCTATCAGAATCATATCTGCTCTGTCCCTTTTGATCTTTAGCAGCATCCCATGGATCAGAGGGATGGGTGGGAAAGTGTATAGGAGCCTTCCAAGCTTATCAGGAGAGCATCCGACAGACAGTTCCTGTCCCTGTCCCTGAGTGAGCAGAACAGGCTGCATTTCCAGTTTGCTTTGGATGCAAAGAGATCTATGTGGGGCATCCCCCACTTCGGGAAGAGTTGGTTTGCCACTTCTGGGTGCAGGGACCATTCGTGTTGGAGAAGGAAATGCCTGCTGAGCTTGTCAGCTCGGCTGTTGTTCATGACTGGAAGGTGGGCAGGCACTGGGTGGAAGTCATTCCTGATGGTGAATTCCCATACGTGGATCACCTCCCTGCATAGGGCGGACAAGCGGGCCCACCCCAGCAGTTCAGATAGAACACGGCCACCGTATCGTCCATCAGGACTTGCACCATCTTTCCCTTTATCTTGTCCGAGAACACTCTGCAAGCCAGGTGTATTGCTCTCAGCTCTTTCACATTTACGTGAAGGGCTCTGTCTACCTTCCGACCATGTTCTCTGTGTCGAGAGCCCTCCTCTAATGTGGGCTCCCCAGGCCAAGTCCGATGTATCAGAGATTAAGGTGAATGAAGGTTTTGGGTTTTGAATGGGATGCCTCTGCATGCAAAGGCTGGGTCTTGCCAGATTTTGAGCGTCTCTAGGACCTCGGCCGGGACTGTGACTACTCAGGTCAGTGAGTGGCACTGAGGATGGAATACTGTCACTAGCCAGGTTTATAGTGGCCTCATTCAGAGGCAGGCTGTTCTTATTATGTAAGTGGATGCTGCCATGAGCCCTAGCAGCTGGAGGCACCACCTCACTGATGTGGTGGGGGCATGGTGCAGTTCTGAAATGATGGTAGACATTGATTGAAACTGAATGGGGGAAGGGAGGCCCTTGTGTTCTTTGAGTCTAGCAGTGCCCTTATGAACTCTATTGACCCAGTCGGGGTCAGTTTTGATTTTTCTAGGTCTAGGAATCAACCTAGCCTGCTGCACAGCTTTCAGAGCCGACGCTGCACTGGACCTGGCTCTGCAATCTGCCCCAGATCAGCCAGTGGTCGAGATATGGGAAAATCTGGACCCTGTGCTTTCTTAGGTGGACCCTCACTGCCACTATGCACTTTGTGAACATCCTTGGGGCTAGTGATAGGCCGAATTGGAGTGCTGTGAACTGGAAGTGCTTGCCTCACACCATGAACCAGAGGAACCCATGTTTCCTCCTTATCGATATGTGGAAATAAGCATCCTTTAGGTCAAAGGCTGCAAACCAGTCCCCCCAGGTCTAGCAAGGGAATGAGCTGAGAGAACGAAACCATTCTGAACTTTATTTTTCTTACAAACTTGTTTAGGACCCTTCGGTCTAGGATGGACCTCAGGCCCCTGTTTACCTTCAGTATCAGAAAGTATCTCGAGTAGAAACCCCAGCCTTTCACCCTGGAGGAGATTTGCTCTATTGCTCCTAACTGTAGGAGCCTGCAGCACTGGAGTTCCACGTGGGGTTGGTGGTGGGGCTCTCCAGCCTGTGGTTGAGAGGATGGTTTTCTTTCCAGAGGCCTGGCCCTGAATTGGATGGTGTAGCTCTCTGATAATATGTCCAGGATCCATTAGTCCAAAGTGATCTCGGACATTGGTGTCAGAAGGGGGCTAGTCAGTTTTTCAATGGTTTCAGGGAGCAGCAGTGGCCCTCTGTCCAGATGTCAAAGCCGCTGCATCTGTGAGTTTCCAAAGGGATAGCCATGTTAGTTTAGTCCAGCAAAAAAACATTCCATTCTGTAAGTTCACCCAACTTTGAAGCATCTGACAAAGTGGGATTTTCTCCCATGAAAGCTCATGCAAAAAATAAATCTGTTAGTCTTAAAGTGCAACACGACTCCTTGTTTTTTTGCATCTGTGAGGGCAGCCAGTTAGTGTTGCCTTGGAGTTGTGGATTGTTGGGCCCCTGGGCCCGTGACCTGCTTCCACCCATGTTCCTGTCCCTGTCACCACTTCTGTAGCTTCAACAGGATGACTAGAAGGACCGATTATGAGGGCTCTGCTACTGCTGGTGCTACTATTGCTGATGATGGCATTGTGGCTGTGGTTGTTGAGCCCAAAAGGACTGTTTGGCCACCTGAGGAGTGTCCATCCCCAGGGATTGTAGTGTCGCCCTTGAGTCCTTCATACCATTCAGCTTCATGTCGGTTGAGTCCGCGAACACAACTGAGTCCTCAAACAGGAGGTCCTGAATGGACTGTTGCATTTGGAGTGACAGACCTGAGCCTTGTAGCCATGCTGCCCCGTGCAGAGCGATGGCTGAGGCCACTCCCCTGCTTGCTGTGTCAGTGGCAATCCATGAGGAGAGCAGGCTCGCTTGAGCTGCTAGCAAGCCCTCTTACACCGTGGTGTCGTAGTCCACCATGTGGTTGGATGGGATAAGGTCCCAAAACCTCTGCATGGAGCACCACGATTAAAAATGTACCTGCCTATCAGGGCCTGGTGGTTAGTAATGTGTAATTGTAGTGCTATCGTGGAATACATTTTCCTGCCAAAAAGGTCCAGTCTTTTGACGTCTTTATTTTTGGAGGTTGCCACAGGCTGTCCCTGTCTTTCCTACTGGTTAATGGCATCCACCACCAGTGACCCTGGTATTGGGTGGTTGAACAAGAAGCTAAACTTGTCTGCAGGGTCATGGTATTTCCCCTTAGCTCCCTTGGAGACCAGCGGTATTGAGGATGGTGTCTGCCATCTGGTACAAGCAATTTTTAGCACCCCTTCATGCATGGGAACTGCCACTCAAGTTGGAGGGGTGGCGTCCCCCACAGCAAGAGTGGGTTGAAGTCTTCCCTGACCGCTTTGAGGGGGAGGTTGAGGTTGGTAGCCATACACTTCAGGAACTCCTTGTATGCTCTCATGTCTTTGCTGAGTGATAGGGACCTTTAATACACCACTTCATCAGGGAAGATGATGGCAGCACTCTGGAGCTTCTTCTCCCTGTGCCCAATGGTCATCGCCATGGTCTGAGTCCTCGTCAGATGCTTCTGTGTCCTGGTCCCATTACACCACGGTTGATTGTGAGACCCCAAGGGAGTTGGGGTCCCTTTGTGGAGGGTCCCAAGAACTCCACTCAGCCCACTGTGCAGACCAGTCTTTAAACATCCATGGAGTTGTGCCATGCCAGGGATGATTTTCTTCCCTGTGTGGGTAGCCCTTTGCCCTCTGGTGTTGGCTGCCATGCAGGGATCGTCCCCTCTTATGCACTGGTGTAGGGGACTTGAGCAGGGATTGCTGGGTTGGTGTGGGCAGGGTCAATCAGTGTGACTGCTGAGCTCTGCGCTGTGTAGATAATGAGGAATCCCTCCTCCTGCACTTATTGGCGGGGCATGCCAAGGATGGTACCGGCGATGCCGGGGACAATAAGTGCTGGTGCTGAGTGTCGGAGGCTTCCGAGGAGCATGACTGGGATCATGCACATCATGGCTTCTGGGATGGTGCTGGTGATTGTTCACGGGACGAAGGCACTGGAGAGAACTGCAGACATTCCCCATCATCCAAGTCTGATTCCGAGGCCTCTGGTCCTGGGGAGTGACACGGACCGGTGCCAGGTGTCCCCTGAAGGTCCCTGGGCAGGTGACAGTAGGGAGGCTTGTGGCACAGGTGAGGAGTGGGCACCCACATGTTCCCCTGAGTGATTCCACTTTGAGTGGGGCGGCGAGGGTCTGTCCTGGGGAAAGTCATCCTGGTCTCAGCACTTGGCCCTGTTCCGGCTTCGGCACCAGAGGGGCACACTTGTCCTGGTGTTGGGGCCATGCCCGTGAGGATAGGGCCGGCTTCCCTTTGGCACCACTATTTTAGGCAGCGTGGGTGTCGGCAGCTGCATCAGTGGCTTGGCTGCCTCAAACGCCTCGGGCATTGAGGGAGTCACAAGCATCTTGGAGGTTGGACGCAGGGCCCACTCTAGATCCATGGAGGCAGTTCCCCCACTCCTTTTGAGTCTGTGACTTGAAGGACTGACAAATCGGGCATTTGTCAGTCCTGTGTCCCTCCCTGACCGGGAGGGCCTTACCACAGGTGGCACAAGGCTTGAAAGCCGGTACGGTCGACTTGGTGCTGGACCATGTGTTTTCTCATGGGTACAGATATGAGCTTGTTTCTCTGGAGCACTCGGGCCGGGAGGCCGGACAGTGACAAAGAGAGATTCCAGAGTTGAAAAGATTGGAGAGAAAGATAGTCAATGGAGAGATGACAGGTGCTTGCAATCCTGCAAAAGCAGACAGTTCCAGGACCATTGCAACAGGTGGAAAGAAGGAACTGAAGGGGGGTCAGGGCCACCTATATGCCATGCAGGTGCACAGGTCATAGGGGACTTTGGCCTCTGACCCTGCAGAGACAGGCTAGGGCAAAAAGCTTCCAGGCATCCATGCATTGCAGCACGCACACACCTAATCCAGAATGGCTTTGAGCAGCACTCAAAGAACTGTGAGCTCCCTTAATGAGCCATTACTGCTGCAGCCACCCAGTCTGGGGTGTTGCTCAGAAACACAGCACAAGCTAAAATACAGAGATATCAAATATATTCATAACTTCTCATACAGATGTGAAACAGACACAATATCATTATACTTAGCAAATTATAACCTCTCTAACAGTACCTGACATGGCCTACCTCTTATGAATCATCATGATTTTGACATACTGATGTTAAATATCATAAATGGTCCCCCAATCTAGCCTACGAAACAAGAGCCATAAAAGGATTTTACTGAATAGTAAAACTAGATACTTGCATTTCCTTTTAATAAGGTCTATGCCTCTAGCATCCTCAACCAAATGTTCATGCATGCAGCTGAAACTGGACAAAAAGGAAACAGTGTTGCTGTAGCCATGTCAGTCCCAAGTTATCAGATATTAGAAAGACAAGGTGGGTAAGATACAATCTTTTTTGGACCAACTTTTGTTGGTAAGACTAACAAGCTTTCGAGCTGCACAGGGCTGTTCCTTAGGTCTGGGTACTCAAAGCATTACAGTTAAATACAAGGTTGAACTTTTCCGAGACCAGAAGAGCTCTGTGTATCTTAAAAGTTGTCTGTCTCACCAACAGAAGCGTGGAGGGCTGTAACTATGGTGAGGCAAATGGGGCTTTGCCCCGAGTGTGCCGGAGCGGCTCAATAGAGCCACTCTATTAAAGGGTGTGTTTTGTGCCACTGGCCCCAAGCGCCGCTAATTTCCATTCGCAATTGTAGCATCCCCAGGGCCCCAAACTGTGACTAGCTCCTTGACTCGAAATGGAGCAACAATTTTCTCAAAAAAGGAAATAGCTGTGAGACTGATGGAGAGAACAGCCTGTTGGCCATGACAAGCCTTTGACATCCAATCATAATTTTTTTCTTGTATTTTAATTTTTTCCCAGGTAGAAAATTAGCTGTCTCAGTGTTTGAGAAAGAAGCTAACTAAATTCTTCTGGAATTTATTGACTTACATTCTAGAAATATCTTTGATTCCGATTCTATTCCAGTTAAAAGCCAGTGAGGACAGACACTGCTCTAAGATAACCGGGGGGCTGGGGGGCGTAAATCCATAGTAACTTTTATGATTTCACTGACATTACTCCATATTTGCAGCATTACAGCTGTGAACAGAATCTAAGCACACCTTGCAGGACAGGGTTTACAAACAAATTCACGCTCCAAACACTACTTTCATGTTGCTGGGTTTTTACATTGCTATCTAACAGATTAGGAAACGGGCAAGGAGTTCGTTATTTGTCCAAAGCCACAGAATCATTGTTAGAACAGAGATTACCATTAAAAAATTCTTGGCTATTGGTCCAGGGATCAAACCACTAGGTCAGGGGTCTCAAACACGCAGCCTGTGGGCCGCATGCGGCCCCTACAGCTATTTCCTGCTGCTCACAATGACACTGTCATTACCAATATTTGCAATATTATTGTATGAAAAGGTTTCAGTGGTGTGGCTCTTGAGCTAACATACTACTCCTCATGTGGCCCCTGTGGTGATTTGAGTTTGAGACCTCTGCACTAGATCATGCCTGTCTTAGATGTCTGTTTATACATATAATAAATATCTCCACCACACAAAATCACACTGTCCTTGATTGTGGCCGTGATTCAGTAAAACATTTAAATATGCACTTACAATTAAGCAAAAAATTAAAGTAGGCACTTAAAATTAATTTAACAACTTTAAGCATGTGCTTTTATCCTCTGCTGCAGTCATTATTCAGAAAAGCACGTACACATGCTCTTAGCTTTATGCACTTGTTACTTTTTAAAAGTGCCACAGGATTCATTCCTTGTTATGCACTTAAAGTTATAATATTCCTAAACTCTGCTAAAGGAGTGCTTATCATTCTTTAACTACCCAATCATAAGTTACCTTTCTAAAAGGAGTACAATTCTGGGACCCTAGTCTCCCTGTGCAGAAAACTAGTAAATCATTCTGAAAATAATGGAGTGCACTATTAAACTTAGCCTGGAACACTCCACACAGGAAATCCATTTTCTGGACACTACACTACAAATTAGAGATGAACACATAAATACCACAGTATACCGAAAACCTACTGATTGGTATAGTTACCTACATCCCTTGAGCTTTCACCCAAAACACCACAGAATCCATTGTCTACAGCCAAGCCCTGAAATATAATAACCACATTTGCTCTGATCCCTCAGATATAGACAGACACCTTCGGGATCTCTATCAAGCATTCTTAAAACTACAGTACCCACCTGCGGAAGTGAAGAAACAGATTGACAGACCCAAGTGGGTACCCTGAAGTCAACCACTACAGGAGAAGCCCAAGAAAGAAAACAACACAACGCTGCTAGTTATCACCTGCAACCCCCAAGTCAGACATCTACAGCACATCATCAGGGATCTACAGCCTATTCTACAAGATGATCCCTCACTCGCTCAATCCTTGGGAGACAGACCTCATCTTGCTTACAGATAGCCCCTCCCCCCCAGCCTTAAACAGATACCAGCAACTACAGACCTAACAGAACTGTTAAAGCAGGCACATACCTGGAGCCCTGCACGGATACAAATGAGTGTATCCGTATCCGACCTGCATCCACAAGAAATGGTCTGCGGATATCCGTATTGTATCCGCAGATGTGGATGTAATGTGGATATCCGCATATTTGCAGGGCTCTAGCTCTGTGCAGATAAAAATATGTGGATCTGTATCTGATCTGCATCTGCAAGAAATGGTCCGCGGATATCCATGTTGTATCCACGAATGCAGATATAAGGCGGATATCCGCGGATTTGCAGGGCTCTACACATACCCCTGCAACAAACCACGCTGCCAACTTTGCCCACATATCTGCACAAAAGACACTGTTACAGGACCTAATAAAACCAGGTACTCCATCACAGGCTCATTTACCTGCTCATCCGCCAATGTGATTTATACCATCATGTGCTAGAAATGCCCCTCTCCCTTATATATTGGACAAACAGGAAAGTCTCTGTACTAAAGAATAAATGGGCACAAATCTGACATCAGATGTTACAACATTCTAAAACAAGTGGGTCAGCGTTTCAATCTTTGTGGTCACTCCATTAATGATTTGCTAATTGTGGTGCTCGGACAGATGAATACCAGATCAAGGCTTCAAAGAGAAGCTGCTGAGATTGAATTTATTTGCCCAATTTGGTTGCATTGCTTCAGGACTTAATAGGGATATTGGATTTTTCTCTCATTACAACAGGTGATTTGACCTCATTTTCCTCTATATGCTGTTCCCCAGTGTTTGAATCTTGACAACTGTTTTGATTTGCTGTTACAGTGTGACCTGTTCCCATGACTTACACTTCCCTGCATTTATATCCTCCCATTCTTTGAGTTCCCTCTCTTCAAGGCATCTGACAAAGTGGGATTTTCCCCGCTGAAAGTTCATTCAATAAATAAATTTGTTAGTCTTTAAGTGCCAAAGACCTCCTTGTGACTCGTTTGTTTTACTGAACTAGGCTAACATGGTTGCCCTTTGGAACTAGCAAACTAGTAAATTTCTCTGAAAACAATGGAGTGGAGTGGTGTCATCACACAGGGAGAAGAACTTACACTTGCTAAAACCCTATTCATTTGAACAGGAAATTTGCCTGAGTATGGGTTGCCTGAGTATGTTGGCCCCTATGTCAACATTTGATTTTAAAAAAACCTGCAATCTAGTAGTTTTGCTAATGCAGATTTCAGTTACCAGCCCACAGCAGAAAAGGGTGTGGATCATGTAGGCCAAAGTTGGCTTTTATTTAAACCAATGCAGCATCACTGAGTACAGTTGCTCCTATGGAACTGGGAGTAGAGTTCGGTCCATTGTGCCCTCAGTTCCCTAGTGTGTCTTTAAACCAAAGGAACAACACTTAGCAATTGTCCGAGGACCAGCTCTAATGGCAGGAAAATCCACAGTTCTTTTGATGTGAAGTCACTGTAAACATGGAAAGAAAAGAAATCTGTGTTGTATTTTTCGGCTTACAATGCCTTAAGCCTTATCTTGCATTTTGTCAGGAACCAAGAACTATGTATACAGATGGTGCAATTTATTATGTTCTGTACTGTGACCAAGTGCTGAAATACCTTCAGGAAATCACCAGAAAGCCTGAAAAGGCAGTCTCTTGTGACTCCAGCTCTGTAAAACTATAATTGAACAAGGACAATATATTAAGCACTGTATGTTACACAGTAGACCCATGGAAAAGGAGTGCAGCCTTTTCAGCACCATTGCAAAAATATATTTATTGTACAATTACTTACTGTATCCAAGGTCATCAGCTGTGTGTATCTTTGTGGTTCACCCTCTCTCTCTCTCTCTCTCTCACACACACACAGACATAAACACACAAATTTACAAATAAATACATATGTGTACTGGGGCAAATGTATCCTGGACATAAGTCCATTAAGTTCACTTATATTGTATACATCTATAAGATATTGCTGGGCTTGGTTCCTTACACCAGTGCAAATTAGGATTAACTTCACTAAAGTCAGTGATATCGCATCGGGTGAGATAGCAGCGTGAGACCACAATTCTAGCTCATTATTTGCAGTGGTACTGACATATTTTTATTCTTGCTTCACCGTGTGGATTCATGAAACAGTAATTTTGCTTAACTAGGTTGAGTTTGTGCCAAAAACACAGAGAAAAAAAATTAAGCCAGCATTCCCACATGTCCTCATTCAAACCTGTGTGTAAAACATCTCACTGGAGAGGCACCCAAGACTTCACATCTGGAGCCCAAACACTACAATTTTTGGGATGTTCAGGTCCAGGATTTTGCTTTGGCCCATTATAAAAACAGAGGCCATTTTGCAAAATTTGGATCTGTATCCAGGTTTGGATTTCAAACACCCCCACAGTCTGGTAGGTGTTCAGATGAGTGATTTTGATTTGGGCACATCTCTCTACGTAACTGTAAACAGAGTGACATACTAAAAATTGACTCAAGCTATTGATGCAGCAGAAATATTTATTAGTATGTCAATGTACAATAAATCTAACTTACAGAACAGCCACCATTCACAGAGGGGCCCGGCCCTCCTGCAGCTTTGCTCATTAGCAGTGCTCAAGAAAAAACTAAACTCATTTTCCTTTTTTAATCCTTCCACTCTATTCCTTCTTTGTAAAGAGGCAAGACTGTGCCACCCTCACAATAAAGGATTCTTTATTCACTTCCCTGCAAGCGCTTTTAAATGTTCCAGTGTGCTTCATTATCACATAGAAACACAATAGAAGTGAATGTCTCAAAGCGTCTTTCATTATTACATCTCACGAAACACCCCCCCCCACTGGAAAAAAATCCATATAGCAAATAATTCACTCACAAAATGGGATAATCCACAAGCCACGTTGAGCTAAATTTCACTTCCCAGCAGGAGTCTGACTGACATTTGCTAACCTTTGTAAGCATCAAACCTTCAAGACATCAAGTCATGTAACCTTCAGGACATGAACTGGCCCACTGAGGTTGAGTGATTTTTTTTATCCTTCTTAGCTGTCTTTGCTGCAATATTGGTTTTACTGAGGTGCTTCGATCTCTGATATGGAAGGCTCAGCCCTGGGCTTAGAAAGGTGGGCTGCTGAAGCCACCCTCTCCACTTCACTGAGCGACCTTCAACAAGTCACTTAGGGCCTGGTTTTCTGAAGTGTGGAGCACCCAGCAGCTCTCTGATTGTCCTAGGAGCTGCAAATGCTTAGTGCTTTGGAAAAATCAGGCCATTAACCTCTTTAGTCCTGTTTTCCTCCCTTTAAAATGGGGTTGATGACACTTCCCTGGGTGCCTTAGCTGGGGCTAAACACTGTGAAGTGCTTTGAGATCCACCATGGTAAGTGCTGTAGAAGTGGAAACAGGAATGTTAAGAGACTGTAAGTTTCGTAACCACTCGTAATGAAATGAGGAAAAGAATTAAAGCCGCCTGAGTTGCTGAGAGTTACCTTCAATTTCAAAAGGGACAGCCGTGTTAGTCTAGTCCAGTAAAAAAAAAACAACAAGGAGTTGTGTGGCACTTTAAGACTAACAGATTTATTTTTATTTTTATTTATTTATTTTATTTATAAGGTGCCACACAACTCCTTGTTGTTTTTTTACTGAGAGTTACCTGTCCCACCCAGGGAGCCCCTGGGAGGGGTGTTGTTTGCAAATTTCCAAAGGGGTAGCCGTGTTAGTCTAGTCCAGCAAAAACCCCAAGGAGCCTGTGGCACTTTCAAACTAACACACTGATTTTTCGCCTGAGCTTTGGGGGGAGAAAATCCCACTTCGTCAGACGCCTCGAAGATGGGAGAACTTACAAGAAGTTCCCCCATCTTGAAAGCATCTGACCAAGCGGGATTTTCTCCCCCGAAAGCTCAGGCGAAAAATCAATCTGTTAGTCTAAAAGTGCCCCAAGCCTCCTGGTTGCTTGCAGAGCCAGGCTTGCCTCCAGCCGTGCCAGGGGCCCGGGGGAGGAGCAGGGAAGCTCCTCAGTTTGCAGCCGGCCGGAGAAAGCCCGTGAGCCGCCCAGGCAGAAATCCCCAGCGCGAGTGTCACCCTCCGAGCCGAGGCGGGGAGAAAAAGCCGCGAGCCGAGTGCCAAGCGCCTGGCTGGATGGGGATGAAAAATCACTGCAGCAGCAGCAGCAGCAGCAGCAGCAGCAGGAGCAGGCAGGGGAGAGATTAAATTCACAGGCGAGCCTGGCTTTGCTCACACGGTCCCCCCCTTTGCTTCTGCATGTGCAGCTCGGCTCCAGCCCGGGTGTCCTCCCCGCTCCCTGCGCACAGCCGAGCCCAGCCGCCCTCTCCCTCCTGCGGAGCAGCCGGCGGCGACTCGCGGGCGGGCGGAGCCGCTTGCCCGGCTCCTTCGGCTCGGGACGCCGGCGGCTTTGCGCCCCCGCAGCGCGCGGGGCCTCGCTCGCCTCCCCGGGCAGCCCCGGCGGATCCCGCTGCAAAGTTTCCTCCGCCCTGCGCCGCGCGCCCCCAGGGTAAGGAGGGCAGGAGCCCGCGTGCCGGGGGTGGGCGCCGGGCTTTCCCGAAGGGGAGGAGCCGGCGGGGTGCAGCCGGGACTGGCGGCGAAGGTTTCTTTGCAAAGGCCCCTCCCTGGAGCCATAAAGTTGGGAGCAGCCCGGGGGGAGGCGCCGTGCGCCGGGGATGGGCGCGCTCCGACGCCTCGGCTGTGCTGTGCGCTCTGCCTTCGCCCCCACAGGTCGGACGGGAGCCCCGCGCCGGAGCGATGCCTGCCGGAGAGCCGCTGCCCTGCCGCCTGCCCGCCCTGCTGCTGCACTGGGCGCTGCGCTCCCTCTGGGGCTGCATCCAGGTAACCCGGCGGGGCTGCGCGCGGAGGAAGGGGCGCTCCGCCTGGGGGAGGCACATTCCCGGCCCTCCAAGAGGGGCAAACGGCGGGCATCACCTTCCCCTGGGGGCGGTTTGCTCGCGTTTGGTGCTGACAAAGGGTCTTCCACGAGGACCTGAGCCTGTGTCTTGTAGCGGCTGGACGTGCACAAGCTCCTGGGTTGGACTAGATGATGGCAGGAGGACCCTGCCAACGCTATGAGTCTGGTCTGTTCTCCCCGGCATTATTGGCAGCCTATTCTGTAAGTTGTCCCTCTCCAAAGCGGCTGACAAAGTGGGATTTGTCTCCCACCAAAGCTCATGGGATAAATAAATCTGTTAGTCTTTGAGTGCCACGTGACGCCTTGTTTTTGTTTGTTTTTCCTCACAAAGAGAGACTGTCAAATCCAGAAAAAGCCAGGAGTCTTGTGGCACTTAAAGGCTAACAGATTTATTTATCGCATGAGCTTTCGTGGGAGACAATCCCGCATCATCACAAACTTCATGCGATAAATAAATCTGTTACTCTTTAAGTGCCAC